>CM077163.1:170989813-171589813 GCA_039583875.1 Platanthera guangdongensis | reverse complement strand
CAGTGAAAGTGATGAAAACTTTGCTGCCTTCACTAGACACTTTCAGAAATTCTTGAAGAAGAAACAGTGGAGGACAAGGCCCTCTACTTCAAAAGGAAAAGAAGCTTCTTATCAGGATAAAAAGGATTCAAAGAAGGACAGGAAGAGGACAAAATCTAGCAAGACAACTAGTTCTAAGATAGTGTGCTATTGCTGCAATAGACAGAGCCATGTTATTGCAGACTGTCCTGAAAAGAGGAAAGAATCTAGTGACAGGAAAAAGACTTATTTCAAGGGAAAGAAAGAAAAGTCTTTTGTTGTCAAGAAGGAGAAGACTCTATCAGATATCTCTTCTTCAGAAACTGAGTCTGAGGCTGAAGCTTACATAGGGCTGTTTGCTGAAGAAGAAGAAGAAGAATTCATGCATATTATGGAGTCTATTTATGAACAAGAAGACTATCAGTGCCAAGGACTGATGGCATTGACTGAGAGTGACAAAATCCTGGAGCAGCCAGGACCCAGTAAGGTACAAAGTTCAACTCTTAGTTCAGTTTCTTGTTCTAGTACAAAATCAGATTCATCTTCATCAAGTGATGAAAGTGTATCTGAGTCTGAGGAAGATATTCATCAGCTTATAGATGAATATAAAGTGCTGTTGCAAGCTTACAAGAAAAGCAAGTCCCTAGCCAAAAGTCAGGCAAAAAAAATTGCTGATCTTAAAGCTGCTGCAACAGATTTTGAGAAGCAATTTGATCAAAAGCTTAATGAGATAGCCAGGCTGAAACACATAACAGTGATTCAGATGGGGACTATCACCTTTAAGAATGATCAAATCAAGAGTCTGGAGATCAATCTTCAGAAAGAGAGAGAGCTTGTTGCTAGGTTTTCTAAACCTAAATCAGTGCTACCTTTGATTGATGAATTTGTTCATCATAAAGGCAAGGCTGGATTGGGTTTTATTAGACCTGCAAGGACTGAGCAGTCCAAGTCTAAGTCCAAGGGCAAAGCCCCAACATTCAACAAGTCTGCTGTAGATAAGACAACAAAGGCTGTACCTAAGCAAAGGTACAATAAGTTTGAATGTTGGTGCTGTGGCAAGATTGGCCACTTTGTAGTGGACTGTTGGCACAATGCTAGTGCCAAAGTGAGTTCCAAACTACCTGTTGGAAAGCCAGTAGGTAGCTTTGTCAGATTGTAAACTAACAAGTACCAAGGACCCAAGAATACTTTGGGTTCTAAGGTTCATTAATTTGTTTTGCAGGTGAGTCCAAGTGGCCATACCCCAACATGGTACTTGGACAGTGGATGTTCCAGACATATGACTGGAACTAGAGGATTACTAAAGGACTACATTCCAATAAAAGATGGTCCAAAAGTAACCTTTGGTGGTTTTGAAAAAGGAATCATCAAAGGGTTTGGTAACATTTATACAAACTTGGTTACCATTACTCAAGTGGCTTATGTTAAAGGGTTGAAACACAACCTAATAAGCATAAGTCAATTAAGTGATGTAGGGTATGACATCTCATTTGTTAAAAATGGTTGTCATATCAAGAGGTCAAGTGATCAAGAGATCATTTTGACAGGTTATAGGAAGAGGAATGTCTACTGCCTAGACATTATGATTGAGAACAATGGTTCTCCAGTTTATCTTGTAGCTGATGAGACAGTCTCTCATTGTGTCAAATGGCACAAGAGGCTAGCCCATCTTAACTATAAGACTATTAGCAAACTCTTTAGCAAAGAGTTAGTGAGGAATGGTACTCAAGTTAAGTGTGTTAAAGATGGTATTTGCTCAGCTTGTCAAAAGGGCAAGCAGACTAAATCCACCTTTAGAAGCATAGAAAACAAAGATGCTGTGAGGTGTTTATACCTCTTGCATATGGATCTCTTTGGTCCAATGCCAGTTCACAGCTTAGGTAGGAAGGTCTATACCTTTGTAGTTGTAGATGACTACTCAAGGTTTTCCTGGGTGTTCTTCTTAAGACAGAAATCTGAAACACCTAGTGTCTTCTATAGCTTTGTCAAGCAAATTCAGAATGAACTAAATAGTACAGTGATCAAGATAAGAAGTGACCATGGTACTGAATTTCAGTCTGATAGCATGACAAAACTATGTGAAGAATTTGGGATATTTCAAGAATTCTCTTCACCTAGAACACCTCAGCAAAACGGCATTGCTGAGAGGAAGAATAGAACCTTGATAGAGGCTGGTAGGACCCTATTAAGTGATACATCACTGCCAGAGTATTTCTGGGCTGAGGCAGTTAACACTGCATGCCATGTTATAAATAGGGCTACCATCATTAAAAGGCTTAACAAGACCCCCTATGAAGTGGTGAAAGGCAGGAAACCAAATCTATCCTACTTCAGGATCTTTGGTTGCAAATGCTTCATACTTAACAATGGGAAGTCTTACTTAACTAAGTTTGCTGCCAAGTCCCAAGAGGGAATTTTTGTTGGGTACAACAATAATAGTAAGGCTTATAGAGTCTACAACTTGACTACACAAGTTGTAGAAGAATCTGTGCATGTAGTTTTTGATGAGACTAAACTTATTAACAATGAGTTGTCTAGTAGTGTATGCAGCCCCACAGGTTTAACAAAGAAAATGGACAAGCTTACTATAGAAGAAGTGCCTACTGCAAGACAGCAAGTAGAAGACAGTAGCTGTTGTCCAGGGGGAGAACTACATGTGCCAATGGCTGAAGAAATACAAGGAGTACAGCATGATGGAGATGCTGAAGAGGTTCAACCAGAAGTTAGGATGCCTCCAGCCAACAGGCATCTAAGAGATCATCCAGTAGAGCAGATCATTGGAGATCCAAGACAAGGAGTACAAACCAGGAGCAGATACATGAATGCAGCAATCTACTCCAGTTTCCTGTCACAAGTTGAACCTAAGAAGTTTGAAGAAGCAATACAAGATCCACAATGGACTGAAGCAATGCAAGAAGAGCTTAATCAGTTCAAGAGGTGCAAGGTCTGGGAATTAGTTCCTAAACCTAAAGACCACAATGTAATAGGAACTAAGTGGATCTACAGGAATAAGATGGATGAACAAGGGGTCATCATTAAGAATAAAGCTAGACTGGTTCTAAAGGATATAGGCAAGAAGAAGGTATTGATTTTGATCAAACCTTTGCTCCAGTAGCCAGACTGGAAGCCATAAGGATGTTCTTGGCCTATGCAACCTATCAAGGATTCAAGGTTTACCAAATGGATATCAAGTCAGCATTCCTAAATGGTAATCTTAAGGAAAGAGTCTATGTGGAACAACCTTCAGGTTTTGTTGATCCAACTCTACCTCATCATGTATATAGACTTAGGAAAGCCTTATATGGGTTAAAGCAAGCCCCTAGGGCTTGGTATGAAACCCTATCTAGTTTCCTCATTGAGAACAAGTTCTCAAGGGGGAAAATAGATAAGACTCTATTCCTTAGGGAATCTAGAGGCAAAGTCATACTAGTCCAAATATATGTAGATGACATTATATTTGGGTCTACTAAAAGCAGCCTTTGCAAAAAGTTTGCAAAACTTATGCAAGGTCAGTTTGAGATGAGTAGTATGGGAGAGCTGAAGTTTTTCTTGGGTCTCCAAGTTAAACAGACTGAGAGTGGTTTATCCATTTGTCAGTCCAAGTTCACCCTAGAACTCATAAGGAAGTATGGTATGGATTCATCCAGCACCATGAAGACTCCTATGGGGTCAAGTATGTCTCTCATCAAGGATGATGCAGGGAAACCTGTTGATGAAACCTTGTATAGAGGGATAGTTGGCTCCCTATTATACTTGACTGCTAGTAGACCTGACATCATGTATGCTACATGTGTTTGTGCAAGGTATCAAGCCTACCCTAAAGAGTCTCATTTGACAGCAGTCAAAAGAATATTGAGATATCTTAAGGGCGCTCCCTATCTAGGCCTCTGGTACCCTAGGAGTGGAGATTTTGATCTAACAGGTTATTCAGATGCAGACTTTGCAGGATGCAAAGAGGATAGAAAAAGCACTACTGGAACCTGTCAATTCCTAGGTGGAAGACTAATTTCATGGAGTAGCAAAAAGCAAATCAGTGTGGCTATCTCCACTGCAGAGTCAGAGTATGTGGCTGCAGGAAGTTGTTGTGCTCAACTTCTGTGGATTCAACATCAGCTAGAGGACTATGGATTTCAGGTAAGTAGAACTCAACTTTTCTGTGATTCTACTAGTGCTATTTCAATAGCTAATAACCATGTATCTCATAGTAGAACTAAACATATTGAAATTAAATATCATTTTCTTAGGGAGCATGTAGAAAGAGAAGATATTTTACTTGAATATGTTAAAACTGATAATCAAATAGCTGATATGTTTACTAAGCCCCTAGAAGAAGCTAAGTTCAATAGATTCAAAATTGAACTAGGAATGATAAACTTAGAGTAAGTTTACAGAATAGAAATTGGCTAAGTAAAAAAGTGTCGACACATAGACAAGTCTATGTCGACACAGAATAGTTGGTGTCGACACTTCAGGAAAAAGGTGTCGACACATCTAGGAAGTTGGTGTCGACACTTCAGAATGTTTGTGTCGACACATATCAAGTAGGTGTCGACACATCCAATGTGGTGTCGACACTTAAGTTTTACTCAGAATTTTCTAAGTAAAGTCTCGACAATGTGTCGAGTTATGTTGTGTCGACACATAACCAAGTGTCGACACATAATATCTGTTGACTAAACTTGTGTCGACACATGTGTGTCGAGACATTATAAGTCAGTGTCGACACTCATTGCCAGTGTCGACACATTTTAAGTTAGCTGTCCCGCCTGTTCATCTTCAAAATCAGAAAGGTATAAATAGGGTTTTGTCTTTGTTTGTCGACACGCTTTCAAAGTTTCGAGACCAAAACTACTGGTCAACACCTCTCTTCTCTCAAGACAAATTCTACAAACCCTAATGGCACCTAAGCTTGAGGAGAACGTTAACGAAGGATATAAGCTAGTGCGTGGCGCTTTCGAAGATGCAGATCAAGAAATCAAGTCGGTCGTAACCCTAGTCGCCGATTCTGGACTAGAATATCTAGTGTCTGAACCAACTAAGATATGGAAGAAGGAGGTGCTTGAATTTCTTAATGGAGCTCAGATAGATGAATCTGGATACAAAATCAAATCCAGAGTTCATGGTGCAAGGGTTAAGGTATCCCCTAAAAGTCCGAGGAAGATTCTCCAGCTATCAAGAACTCAAGAAGAAGAAGAAGTTACTGCATCAAGGACCAGGAAAGCTCTAACCTGGTGTGGACTTGATCCAAAAATGAAGATAGGCTCTGTGTTTAACAGGAAGGGCATGAACAGCCAAGGCAAATTCTTGTCTGAGATAGTTGGAAAAGTCCTTCTCAACAAGCCAGGAGGGCATGACAGAGTGTCTGCCTCCATGTTCAATATAATGACCAGAATAATCTACACTTTAAGAACTGATTGGTCAGTTATAGTGTTTCATAAGATTAAGGAAAGCTTGAAGAAGCCCAACCTGGGCAGAATCTTAAGTCTCTACCTAGCTGGTACCATACCAGAGGTAATGAATACTGCTGCTGGTAGCAAGATAAATCACATGAGGAAGATGGATCTGAGGATCTTTTCTAGATGGGACAGGGTGTTGTCAAAGGACATGCCAACCCCTGAGAAGGTAGTTGCTGAGAAAGAGATTCCTCCTAAAAAGAAAAGGAAGACTGCTTCAGTGGCACAAGAGTCCACCAGTAGTTCTGACAGTGAAGAACAGGTTGTCTTCACTCCAGATGCCAATAAGGAAGAGCCTGCTGAAAAGACTCCTGCTCCTCAAGAGGTTGCTGAGATCCAGGGGGAGCTACCACAAGCTAGCCCCATCCACAGGGATCAAAGCAAGGGGGAGCTTCCAGTTGTAGAAGAACCCTCTACACTGGAAAGTGAACAAGCCACCACCACCATACTAGAGGTACTCACTGACCTAAATACTTTAGAATTTCTTATAGAAGATACTGATTTGTCTGATGATCATCAGCAAATCCAGCTGGATAGCCAAGTCTCAGATGCTGTCAATGAAGACACATCTGCAGTTGTTCAAGTGGTTCCTGATTCAGTGGTTGAAGAGCAAAGAATGTCTCCAGCTCCTTCACCACAAGAATACACCATGGAGGATTTATTCCTCAATCTGGATCAAGTAGATTTTGATAAGGATACTGATGCTGCTGAAGACGAGAATGCTGCTGCTGAGGGGGAGCAAGTGCAAGTTCTGGAAGAGCCTATATGGCAAGAAACTGAGAAAGCTCCAGCTGTGCAAGCTGAAAAGCCTTCAAGCCCTAAGGAAAGGGTTGACATAGCCAGCTCCTCAGAGTCTGAAGATGAGGAGACTGCAAGGGCTAAGCAAAAGAAACTTTATGTCTTCAAGAGAAGAAACCAAAGTTATAAAAAGGCTTTACAATCAATTGCACCACAACCTCTAGTTCAGCAAGCCCCATCCATAGATTATAGTGCTTTGATGATAGCCCTGCAGATTAAATTGGATGAACAAAGAAAAGCCATAGAGGCTTATGTAGATGAAGGGCAGAAGTCATTACAATTTGATCTTGCCCAAGATATCAAGTCTATAAGGTTTGAAATGAACCTTAACAAGAAGGAGATGACATAATGCTTCCACAAAGGTGGAAATGCGGTGGTATACTTGGCAACACACCAGGAGAAGATCAAAGCCCAAGTGGATGATATAGCATTGAAACAAGGATATGTTCTTGAAAATCAACTAAGGATGAATGACAACTTGACTGCTTCTCATAATGCTATAGTCACTGAATTGAAGAACAAGGCTGCTGAACCTTCTACTTCTACTACTGCTGCTAAAGCTGAATTTGATAAAGTATTCCAAGAAGAACTTTCTGCTGTTAAGGCTGCAATCCAAGCCTCCCAGAAGGTCATATCTGAACAACTTCAAAAGCTCAAACCCTTCTTTAAAGATGGAGTCAGATACTTGGATAGTCAAATCAGATTCCAGAAGGATGATGTCAGATATCATATGACGAGAGAAGTCATAAAGGGGGAGAGAGTTTTAGTCAAAGCTAGCTCTGATCATGCCAAATGGATATCTAATTCCATCAGAGCTACACTGGGCTATCCTCC
This sequence comes from Platanthera guangdongensis, assembly GCA_039583875.1. Lineage (NCBI taxonomy): Eukaryota > Viridiplantae > Streptophyta > Magnoliopsida > Asparagales > Orchidaceae > Platanthera > Platanthera guangdongensis. Next base: position 171,582,710 of record CM077163.1, on the reverse strand, counting down.
ACTTTGTGATGATGACAATGTTGCTAAATCTGGAATTCAAACTGCATATCTTGGAGGTGAGCAACCAGAGGTAGCTCAAGTGATCTATCCTCCACCAGATTTTGACATGGTGCAAGCTGATATTCATCACATGTATAGCCCAACTAAAGGGAAGTCTAATGTTATTCTGGAAAAAGTGGTTCAGCCTATATCAGAAGCCATGCAAGAGGCAATGCAAAAAGAGGAAGAGACAAGGTTGTCTAAGAAGAGGTTTAGGGAACAAGCAGAACAAAGGCCAGACTTTGAACAGTGGAGCCCTACCTCTAGAAATATAATATTAACTGCCTGGAAAGCTGCCAAGGATAACACTCATGACAGGAACAAATGGTTCTCTGAAGCTGAATGGAGGAAACATGAGACCAGACAAGAAGAAATTGTTCAATACAGAAGGAAGGCAAAGATGGGAAAGCTACCTCCTACAGCTCAGGAGCCTAGCAAGTACTTTCCAAAGCCATATCACTATTTTGAGAGGCAGAAGATCAAAGCTGAAGAGCTCAAAAAGAAAGATCTGAAAGGCAAGAAGCCTGCTGATGCTGAAACTGTTGATGCCCCTGTCAAAGCTCAAGTTCAAGCTGACAAGGGAATAGTTATCAAGGAACCAGAATAGAAATAGATTAAGAATTTACTTGAAGATTATTTTGTAATCTTTTGAATGTAAAACATTTCTGTGAAACTACTGAAAATGTATAAGACAAATGTTAGAACAATATATGATCAATATATTTCATGTTTGTTCTGTGAATGTGTATATGTCTATTTCTTATTTGTTCTGTGTTGATGTTTGTGTATACATGTGAAATTGATACATGTTATGTTTACCCTGCTTACATAATCCTGCTTTACATCATTTTGTAATTTTTATTATGAATGGTGTATATCATTGACTAAGGGTTATGACTTCTCCAAATAGGGGGAGATTGTTGGGTACATTGATTAAATGTACCTGATTTGAAGAAGCCTCACCCAACTCAATGATATACATCATAATGTATTTGATGTATGTTGAGTTTACTTGTGCAGGTTAAGTAATTACTGGACTGAAGCAAAAAGTTTCTAAGTCCATGTGTCGACAACCAGAGGGAAAGTGTCGACACTTAAGAAGACTTGTGTCGACACCCAGACAAGCAGTGTCGATGTAACACCCCCATCCGTCGCATGGCATATAACAGAAGGTCCAGCTGGAACCCGACGCCATATACCACAGACAGTCGGAAGGGTTACTAAATGAATAAATCAAACCAACCAATTAACACTACTCGTCCTAACCACAGAGCATTCTAACGGAAGTTTTTAAAGTTGAAGAACCCAAACTTAAATCCATCAAATATGAATGTCCACATTTATAACTACAAGAACGAACCCCAAATACACTGAAACAGGTACATGGCCTTATGGCCTTACAAATGTTCATAAATATATCATGTCTTACATACATCGGCTCGCAGGCCGGCCATACATGAGAACTGTAAAAACAATTATTCTACGGCCTTCTAGGGCCAGCACAGCAACATGGGCTTTAGCCCGATATTTGGCACTCGGCTCCGCAGCACCTGCAAGCACATACCACCGCACGGTGGCAAATAGAGCAACGGTCAGCTAAAAGCCGACCAAATTATAACGACCCCGCCCCTTACTCGGGACGGCGGTGCTCTTTCCCTGCAAAACATTAGCCCAACAATATATATATATCGCAATAATAATTCGCCACAGGTGTAGGCTCGCACGGCCAAACACCCCGTGCACTCAGGGTACATTCATGGTGAACCCTGACAAATCAGTGCATTCACCACCATCCCTAGGATGGCAACAACATGTGAGCATTTAGCCTTTCTGACCACCGTCTAAGGCTCCGACTATGCCAACGGCCAGTCTCCGTCTTCGGGTCTCTCGCACCGAACCACATAGCCTAGGTCCAATTCCACTTGCCCGTTGCTCACGCCGCATGTCCAATTTAAGGAACTTTGCGCGGGCCAAGCTTCTCTCGGATCCCAAATTTCCCAAAACAATCTCATAACCCAGTTATAATCAAGGCCGGTTCCCAGACCGCCAAGTTAGCAGAACACGTTTCCGCTCAGTTTTCCGGGTGCTCCTTGAAGCTAACCTTCAAAGATCCCTGCTGCAATCTACCGCGTAGAAACCCGAAAAATCCAAAGCACGGAGTCTTCTCCGGCAAAACCATATCAAATGCAACATCACCGATCCAGACAAAACACGTCCGGGTAGGCTTCACACACAATGCCTATGCCCGTACTTACGATTCCGGGCTCTACATGCAACACAAGGGGGACTATTCCCGTCAACCCCAAGGAACACCACGCACTCACCGCATACTCGCGGGAGCGGGATTCCTTATGCAGAAAGAAAGAGATTCAAGCGCTCGAGTTGAGAATCGTTACCCTTGTAGTCCGTTTTGGCGCCATGGAAAAACTACGCGGTTAGAACTCTTCGCAATGACCTTCCCTCCACGGATCCGCTCTCCGATTTCGAAACGGTGCTTCGATGCTCCGCCGGCGGCCGGAAACCTCCTTCTTCTTCCTCTCCTCTCTCACTTTGGAAGGGGAGAACTTTGGAGAGAAAATGAGGGAATAACTCCCTATTCCCGGCCTTAACAGAGCAGGATTTAATCTGGGCCATTGGATCCTAATTAAAGAAAATGAACGGCTCGGATCTGCACAAAATTCCCCAGACCTGGGCCGCACACGGCTTGGCACACGGCCGTGTCCAAGGCCGTGTGCCTCGATCCAGGCACGATCGTCGAACTGAGAAATGCACACGGGCCAAGACACGCCCGTGTCTGACCTGACACGCCCGTGTCGGGATCCTCGACACGCCCGTGTTCGTGGGCGTGTCACGCATAACCGCCACGGCAACGGACATGACCCATCAGGACACGGGTAGGGACACGGGTTGGCACACGCCCGTGTCGGATGACACGCCCGTGTCATCCGGCCGTGTTCCTGGCCGTGTCCTTCTCGGGTTGGAAACGGCCAAAAATCACCAGCCAGACACGGCCTTGGACACGCCCGTGTCCTAGGCCGTGTACCCCTACAGGCACCAAAAACTCTTTTTCCGCGACCGACTCGCACACAAAATTCGGGGCGTTACAAATCTCCCCCACTTAAGGAATTTCGTCCCGAAATTAAGCAAAGGTACACGAAAGCTAAATGATACCTGAGTGGAATAACTCGGGGTATTCCTCCAACATAGCTTGCTCTCGCTCCCAAGAAAGCTCCTCACGTCCGCAATTATCCCAACGGACTTTAACCATTCTGACCTCCTTGTTGCGGAGTCGTTTGACCGCAACGTCTTCAATTCGTACTGGTCTGACCCTTGTTGTTAACTCATAATCAACCGGTACCTGATTGTCTGCAACGATCTGCGAAGGCTCTTGCACTGCCTTACGCAACACCGATACGTGGAATACGTCATGCAGCCCACTCAACTCCGTCGACAGCTTCAACCTATACGCCGCCTCGCCAACACGCTCCAGGATTTCAAATGGTCCAAGGTATCTCGGACTCAGCTTCTTCAAGCGTCGAACCCGCGATACACCCTTGAACGGCTTGATTTTTAAATATACCATGTCGCCAACGTTGAACTCCACATTTCTATGTTTGGCATTGTAGTACTTTGACTGTCTATCCTGAGCAATCTTCAGCCTTTCCTGGATTGTCCGTATCATTGAAGTGGCATCTTCCACCGCTTGACGTTTATACAACTTTGATTCGCCTGCCTCCAACCAAGACAACGACGTACGACACTTCCTCCCGTACAAAGCTTCGAAAGGCGCCATTCCAATGCTTGCCTGAAAGCTATTGTTGTACGCAAACTCCACCATGTACAGGTGATCCTCCCAATGCTTCCCGAAATCTAGGACGCACATGCGAAACATGTCCTCCATAGTTCTGTTGACTCTCTCGGTTTGGTCATCTGTCTGTGGGTGAAAGGCTGTGCTGAACTTTAGCTTAGTACCCAACAGACCATGCACCAACCTCCAGTCATTTAACGTGAAGCGTCCATCACGATCACTAACAATACTGCGAGGCACACCATGCATTCGTACAATATTATCCACGTAGAGTTTGACTAACCTTTCTACTGGATCTTCCTTTCTCATTGGGATAAAGTGCGACACCTTTGTCAATATATCTACGACCACCCAAATGACATCATTTCCTTTCTGCGACTTCGGCAAACCGTGCACAAAATCCATAGATATATCGTCAAACTTCCATTCTGGGATAGGAAGGGATTTCAAGAAACCTCCGGGCTTCTGACATTCCGCCTTCACCAATGCACAAGTACGACACTTGGCCACATAAAGCGCCACATCCTTCTTCAAACCCGGCCACCAGAATAATTTCTTCATGTCTCTATACATCTTCGTGCTTCCCGGGTGGATTGAGTATTTGGTATGATGAGCCTCATACATCAACTCCTCCTGAATATTATCCGCACTAGGAACGCATAGACGACCGTCCTTCCTTAGCAACCCATCTTCAACCACAAACTGGGAATTTGACCCATCCAAAGATCCATCTAGGATTTGCTTCATGCTGCTATCCTGAACCAAAGCCCGCCGAACTCTATCCGCTAGGTCACACTGCACCTCTGTCCAAAACAGTTTCGCCTCGGCACTAGACTGCTTGTCAACACAAGATATCTCCAATGCCTCCAACTCTTGGACCAATCTCTCATCATGCACTGATAACCAGTTGGCTCGTGCGGGAATCTTACGACTCAACGCATCCGCCACTACATTTCCCTTCCCAGTCACATAGTGTATCTTGAAGGTGTAGTCCCCTAAGAACTCCATCCACCTCCTCTGCCTCATGTTCAGATCCTTTTGATCCAATAGGTACTTCAAACTCTTATGATCGGTGTAAATATCTACCTTCACACCGTACAGATAGTGCCTCCAAAGCTTTAGAGCAAAAATCACGGCCGCTAACTCTAAGTCGTGGACCGGATAATTCCTCTCGTGAACCTTCAATTGTCGTGAACCATAAGCTATCACTCTCCCATGCTGTAGCAGAACACAGCCCAAACCACTGCCTGAAGCATCACTATCAATCTCGAACCCTTCGGTACCACTTGGCGAACATAAAATAGGCGCCGTGGTCAACCGCCTCTTCAATTCTTCAAAAGCCTGTTCGCACTCCGGAGACCACACAAACTTCTGATCCTTTCTTGTCAACGTCGTGAGTGGTAGTGCTATCCGCGAGAAGTTCTCTACGAAGCGCCTGTAGTAGCCAGCAAGTCCCAGAAAACTCCGGACCTCTGCCACCGTAGTCAAAGTAGGCCACTCCCGTATCGCCACTATCTTCGCCGGATCCACAGCTATTCCTTCTCCACTGACAACATGACCAAGGAACGCTATCGAGGATAACCAGAATTCACACTTGGAGAACTTTGCATATAACTGACTTTTCCTCAATGTTTCCAACACCATGTGTAAATGCTTGTAGTGATCCTCCTCGCACCGCGAATATACCAGGATATCATCAATAAATACTATCACGAACTGATCCAAGTATTCTCTGAACGTCCTATTCATCAGATCCATAAACACGGATGGAGCATTCGTCAACCCAAACGGCATAACCGTGAACTCGTAATGCCCAAACCGCGTACTGAATGCTGTCTTTGGAATGTCGCTCTCCCTTATCCTCAACTGATAGTAACCAGACTTCAAATCTAACTTCGAATATACAGTTGACCCAACCAACTGATCGAATAGATCGTCAATCCTCGGGATTGGATATTTGTTCTTCTCCGTAAGTTTGTTCAATTCCCGATAATCGATACAAAGCCGCAAGCTCCCATCTTTCTTCTTAACAAAGAGAACTGGTGCGCTCCAAGGCAACGAACTTGGACGCACATAACCTTGCTCTAGCAACTCCTTCAGTTGCACCTTCAACTCTGCCATTTCTCTTGGGGCTATCCGATAGGGGGAGCGTGACACTGGTTTGGCACCCGGTACCAGCTCTATAGTAAAGTCTATCTCCCACTGAGGAGGGGCTCCTAGGAGATCATCTGGAAACACATCAGGATACTCAGACACAACTGGGATGTTGCCCAAACTAGGTTTAGGCATCGAAGTCTACACTAGAGTGACATACAGTTCTGCCCCAGACCGAACTGCCGGGAACACCTGAAGGGCTGACATCAAAATCTTACCCGACCCCTTCATGCCCGCGAAAGTCACCTCATGACTAGCTCTCAACTGACCCACTAGCAACTTCGATCAACGTATGTCTGCTGCTCCGAGAGCCTAACCATACTAAAGATCACGTTGAACTCTCCTAGCGGTAGAAACAACGCCTGCAAATCAAACTTTTGACTCACAATCCATACCTAAACGCAACAGATTCTATCTGCGCGCATCGAGCACTACTAGTCAACAACACATCCATTAAGACTTTTGCCATCGGAAGATATATTCCGACACGTAATACAATTCCTTTGGGCAAACGGAGACACAAAGCCCCCTTTAACGAACGGTGCTCCCGCCGGATAAACGAAATTCAGAACAACGCTTAGCACAAGCGGTTCTAGGTTAACATGCACAAAGACTACAAGTGTCTAAAGCTAAATGCTAGAATTTTAAACCTTACCTGTCACCACGTCTGCTTGCTTTCTGTCCTCTTGCTGACCAAGCTTGTACTCTTCAGACTTCCTTTTGGACTTTGCACGTCCACTCCAACACTCACGTGCAAAATGTCCCACTTTTTCGCAGATATAGCAAGCTCTTGGGACTCGACTTGTAGTTGCTCCCGACGCACCAGAAGAAGGGGCTGAGTTCGAAGTCTTCAGCTTCTTATTCCAACTGCGGACATCGGACTTTGAACTTGGCCCTTTGAACTGTGGTTTCTTAGTACCAGAGTCCTCACCTGCTCCTGACATAGCTTCCTTAATCTTCTGAGCACCATCCCAACATTCTCGGGCAAAGTGTCCTTTCTTTCCACAAGTATGACAGTTGTAAGCAACCCTGCTAGTCGATGATCTAACCTTCTTCTTCAGCATTTTGCAAGATGCACCCCTCATAGGAATTGCAGAGTTCGATACCCTACTCACTGGTATCTGGTGAATTTTTCCCATTTCCACTTCCAAAGATCTGGCCGACTCTACCAAGGCTCGGAATCCCATTAGTTTTGGTCCTAGAAGTGGAATTCGCAGTTCGTCACGTAGACCACTATAGAATCTATCGACTATAGACCTCTCGTTCTCCAACTCAAAGCATGGGTAGCGGCTTATCAAAAGGAATGCCTGCAAATACTCATCAACTGAGTGCGTACCCTGCACCAAGCACATATTCAACGGCTGACCTGATGGCCTCCTAAATGTCATTTGATTCAACACACCACCCGACATTGAAGTCATCTCGGGGACAAGAGGTTGCACATTGCTTCCTTGCTGTGCACTAGTCATAGCGAGCACCACTTCAACGATCCTTCTTATGGTTTCTAACGAAAGAGGGGTATCAAGCGCGCCACTGGGTGCACTATAATCCTCAGAAACCAGATGTTCTGTCGGCTCTACGCCACTCCCGGTCACCTATAGTCATACAAAACACCAATAAGTGACCAAACAAAATTGCAAAAAGCAATTATAGGAACGCGCAGGTTCCTCAACCACGAGTATTTTTTCATTCCTAAGTGGACATTCATGGGTTCTTTTTAATGTTATAACGATGACGCACACATGTGCTCACCACCCCTTAAAAGAATTCGCCCACGAATTCATTTAAGCTTGACCGTAACCAGAAGTCTGATACCAAATTGTAACACCCCCATCCGTCGTATGGCATATAACAGAAGGTCCAGCTGGAACCCGACGCCATATACCACAGACAGTCGGAAGGGTTACTAAATGAATAAATCAAACCAACCAATTAAGACTACTCGTCCTAACCACAGAGCATTCTAGCGGAAGTTTTTAAAGTTGAAGAACCCAAACTTAAATCCATCAAATATGAATGTCCACATTTATAACTACAAGAACGAACCCCAAATACACTGAAACAGGTACATGGCCTTATGGCCTTACAAATGTTCATAAATATATCATGTCTTACATACATCGGCTCGCAGGCCGGCCATACATGAGAACTGTAAAAACAATTATTCTACGGCCTTCTAGGGCCAGCACAGCAACATGGGCTCCAGCCCGCTATTTGGCACTCGGCTCCGCAGCACCTGCAAGCACATACCACCGCACGGTGGCAAATAGAGCAACGGTCAGCTAAAAGCCGACCAAATTATAACGACCCCGCCCCTTACTCGGGACGGCGGTGCTCTTTCCCTGCAAAACATTAGCCCAACAATATATATATATCGCAATAATAATTCGCCACAGGTGTAGGCTCGCACGGCCAAACACCCCGTGCACTCAGGGCACATTCATGGTGAACCCTGACAAATCAGTGCATTCACCACCATCCCTAGGATGGCAACAACATGTGAGCATTTAGCCTTTCTGACCACCGTCTAAGGCTCCGACTATGCCAACGGCCAGTCCCCGTCTTCGGGTCTCTCGCACCGAACCACATAGCCTAGGTCCAATTCCACTTGCCCGTTGCTCACGCCGCATGTCCAATTTAAGGAACTTTGCGCGGGCCAAGCTTCTCTCGGATCCCAAATTTCCCAAAACAATCTCATAACCCAGTTATGATCAAGGCCGGTTCCCAGACCGCCAAGTTAGCAGAACACGTTTCCGCTCAGTTTTCCGGGTGCGCCTTGAAGCTAACCTTCAAAGATCCCTGCTGCAATCTACTGCGTAGAAACCCGAAAAATCCAAAGCACGGAGTCTTCTCCGGCAAAACCATATCAAATGCAACATCACCGATCCAGACAAAACACGTCCGGGTAGGCTTCACACACAATGCCTATGCCCGTACTTACGATTCCGGGCTCTACATGCAACACAAGGGGGACTATTCCCGTCAACCCCAAGGAACACCACGCACTCACCGCATACTCGCGGGAGCGGGATTCCTTATGCAGAAAGAAAGAGATTCAAGCGCTCGAGTTGAGAATCGTTACCCTTGTAGTCCGTTTTGGCGCCATGGAAAAACTACGCGGTTAGAACTCTTCGCAATGACCTTCCCTCCACGGATCCGCTCTCCGATTTCGAAACGGTGCTTCGATGCTCCGCCGGCGGCCGGAAACCTCCTTCTTCTTCCTCTCCTCTCTCACTTTGGAAGGGGAGAACTTTGGAGAGAAAATGAGGGAATAACTCCCTATTCCCGGCCTTAACAGAGCAGGATTTAATCTGGGCCATTGGATCCTAATTAAAGAAAATGAACGGCTCGGATCTGCACAAAATTCCCCAGACCTGGGCCGCACACGGCTTGGCACACGGCCGTGTCCAAGGCCGTGTGCCTCGATCCAGGCACGATCGTCGAACTGAGAAATGCACACGGGCCAAGACACGCCCGTGTCTGACCTGACACGCCCGTGTCGGGATCCTCAACACGCCCGTGTTCGTGGGCGTGTCACGCATAACCGCCACGGCAACAGACACGACCCATCAGGACACGGGTAGGGACACGGGTTGGCACACGCCCGTGTCGGATGACACGCCCGTGTCATCCGGCCGTGTTCCTGGCGGTGTCCTTCTCGGGTTGGAAACGGCCAAAAATCACCAGCCAGACACGGCCTTGGACACGCCCGTGTCCTAGGCCGTGTACCCCTATAGGCACCAAAAACTCTTTTTCCGCGACCGACTCGCACACAAAATTCGGGGCGTTACAGTCGACACTTGGAGTTATTGTGTCGACACCTGGGAAGCAGAGTCGACACCAGACAGAAAGTGTCGACACTTGGAGCTGTGTCGACACTCAGTGAAGAAAAGTGCAGAGAAGCAGTGTCGACACAAGGAGCTGTGTCGACACCCAGTGAAGCTGTGTCTACACCAGAAAGTGTCGACACTTGGAGCTGTGTCGACACTCAGCAAAAGTCAGCAGAGACTAAGTTAAAGTATCGACACCCAGAACAATGTGTCGACACAACAAGAAGAGTCAGCACTTGAAGAAAGTGTCGACAGCAAGAACAAAGTGTCAACACTCAACAGAAGAGTCAACACATGAAGTAAGTGTCGACACCTAGAACAATGTGTCGACACTCAGCTGAAGACTGTACACTTGAAGAAAGTGTCGACACATGGAGCTGTGTCGACACTTAGCAAAGAACAGAAATATCAACAAAATATTCTAAGTACAAGTGTCGACACTAAGGGAATGTGTCGACACTCAGCTGAAGTCTCAACAAAAGAATCAAGTGTCGACACAAGGAGCTGTGTCGACACTCAGCAAGTATCAACATAGAAGACTATGTGTCGATACCAAGAAGCAGTGTCGACACTTAACAGATTGAACACAAGAAGTTGTGTCGACACAAAGGAGATGTGTCGACACTTAAAAGAATTCACCAAAAGATAGAAGATCAAGTACTTGTGTCGACACTCAATTTCAGTGTCGACACATGCAGAAGAAACTGTGTCGAGACAGAATATCTACAACACAAGGAGTTGTGTCGACACCTTGTAGACTTGTGTCGACACTTACACAACTGGTGTCGACACTTGGTCTATAAGTGTCGACACTTAAAGACAGAAAGTCTCGACACTTTCAGACAGTTAGAGATTTTCAAGAATTGACTGGATGACTTGACAGCTGCCATTCCAGCCGGTCTACAGCACCTGTCAGAGATGTCAGAAGTCAGTTATGGACCGGACCAGCCGGTTACCATGAAGAAGGCCTATAAATAGGCGCATACAGTTTACAGAAACAGTGATTATTGTAGTAGTAGTTGTTCAGATTATTGTTCAACAAGTTATTGAAGTGATACACAGAGTATCAACACAAGAAGATCTTGCAGTCCAAGTGCAGATCTAAGAAGTTGGAGAGAGAGGGCTCCATCCAAGAAATCAGCCGTTGGAACTAAGCTGAGAAGAAGGGTTCAGATTTATTCTGAATTCTAAGTGGCAGAGGTCAAGGATCAACTGCAGGAGGATTCATTCTTATTCAGTTCTACTCAAGAAGCTTTGAAGAAAGCTAAGTCAGATTGAATCCAGCTGAGTTCTTCCAAGAACTCATCAAGAAACTCTCAACTCCCCTCTCTTGTTTCTGAGTTGTCGAGTTAATATTTGTAAAATCATTTTAACTTGTAGGATCCTTTGGATCTGAGTGAATTGTAAGCCTGTATTTATAAAGGCTGAGGGTAGGGCTTGAGAGCCTGAGTGTAGGAGATTGTAATCTCTGAGTGTAGGCCTTGTTGGCTGAGTGTAGGCCTTGTTGGCTGAGTGTAGGCCTTGTTGGCTGAGTGTAGGCCTTGATTGGCTGAGTGTAGGCCTTTGTGGCTGAGTGTAGGCTTTGGGAAAAGCTGAGTTGTAAGGACTTGGGCCTGAGGTGTAGGAACCAATTTGGGTTCTGAGACAGTGGAGGAGTTTGGCCGAATCTAGTACACTACTAGATAGGCGAAGGGGGAAAGTGGATGTACCCATATCTTGGGGAACCACTATAAAACTCTGTGTCTGCTGTGCTGTGATTGTTGCTGTGTATGCTGTGTGTTTGCTGTGATAAAATAGCTAGAAATCTGTGATATTAACTGTTTGCTGTCATTAAAGTTTAAAAAGGATTAGGTCACCTATTCACCCCCCCTCTAGGTGTTTAGGTACCATATCTTTCAAGTGGTATCTTTCACCCCCCCCCCCTCTAGACCAACTTGTCCGGGTAGGCTTCACACATCATGCCTATATCCGTTATCGATTACGGACTCTACATGTACACAACAGGGACTATTCATGTCTACCCGAAGGAATGCCTCAAACTCACCGCAAACTCGCGAGAGCGGGCTTCTTATGCAAAGGAAAAGAGGACTTCACATGTCCTAGGATGAGAATTGTTACCCTAGCATTTTTCCTTGGCGCCATGGAAATGTATGCAGATGAAAAGCACCGCAATCTCTTTGCCTCCATAGATCCAAAGTCGGCTCGCGATTTGGAGCCCCGAAGCTCCGCGAGTTTAGAAAGAGAATGGTAGGTTGAAATGAAGGATTTCCAACCCTATTCCCGGGTATATCTCACCAGGAACAACCCCCAGCCGTCGGATCCCAAAATAATGAAACAAACGGCCAAGATTCGGAGCTGAAATGGAAAATCTGGGCCGAACACGGCCTGTGACATGCCTGTGTCCAGGGCCGTGTTCCCCATTCACCGTCGAAACTGACGCGTCCCAAAAGAACACGGGCAACCAACATGCTCGTGTCAAACTTGACATGCCCGTGTCATCCAGAACACGGCCGTGTACTAAGCTGTGTTACTCCATCGACACAGGACCAACACCAACCCGAGAAGCACACGGGTCTTGGACACGCCCGTGTCCCATTTAATACACCCGTGTCACCACCGAACATGCCTGGGCTTCCAGGCCGTGTCTCACGCTTGAATAAAATCATCTAACCACCCGAGAAGGACACAGCCTATGCCACGCCCGTGTCCTAGGTCGTGTTAGCTGCTTGACAATCGTCGACTCCAAAATTTGTCGACCTCTTGGCCAAATCGTTGGCCCAAGCACGACACGCCCTGGGACACGCCTGTGTCCCAGGCCGTGTGCCCCCTGCCAAATTCCAAACTTGGTTCAAAACGGCTCCCGTCACTCTTTTGAGTTTCAGGGCGTTACAATATGTACCACAGCTGGAAATTTAGTTACTCTCAAAGAGTATACTGTATACTATGATCCAATGCAATACCCACTATTACATCCACACGGAACTTATGGATGGGACAAATGCTTTGAATCAATCCAAGGCAGACAAATAAGTTGTTGCGATTATTATGCCTCTTTGTTGCAGGTTTGACCGGAACATCTTTAAATCAACAATATCTAAGCTACACTATAATCTTATTTTGTCGAAATTTTACATAAATTGTAATCTTGTAGATACGCAATGGTGATCAGTCTATTCTTCTTCATGCGGAGAGACTATTACAACAATTTGTCGTCGATAATTACATCAAAATCGAAACACAGAAGTTGCGTTGGATTAAACTTAACCAAAACAAGATACTTGCGGAGTTGTACCACGGATTGCAAGATAGCTTCGAAGCGGGTGAGAATGATGCAGGTACATTATTTTGCTTCATTTTGCATACTAAATCTTTCAAGTGATAACTACAAATTATACGCGGGTAAAATATCTATATCCTTTACTTTAGGTGTCGTTGGCCATCGTACAATTCTTCCTTCTTCATTTATTGGGAGCCCTCATGACATGTACCAACACTACCAAGATGCAATGGCCATCGTACAATAATACGGGAAACCAGATGTCTTCCTAATAATGACATGCAATTCTAATTGGAAAGAGATAAAAGATGAACTATATCCTGGACAAGCAGCACATGAATGACCAGATTTGTTGGCTAGGGTTTTCAATTCAAAATGTGAATGTTTAAAAGACGATATATTCCATAAAGGGGTTCTGGGGAAAGCAATTGGACACATTCATGTCATCGAGTTTCAGAAACGTGATTTGCCACACGTCCATATGTTGATAATTTTTGAAGAGGAGGACAAATTAATTAGCCATGATGAGTATGATTGTATTGTCAGAGCTGAGATACCACAAGAAGATGTTGAACCTGAGCTACACGAGGCTATGCGAAGATATATGATACATGGGCTGTGTGGACGCTACAGCCCTAATGCACCCTGCATGAAAAATTTCATGTGCAAAAAAGGTTATCCAAAGCAATATGCAGAATGTACCACGCAAGGTATTAATTCATACCCAGTATACAGGCGACAGAGAAGCACCATTAATGTTCAAAACAACCTCACCGATCAATGTGTTCTCGATAATAGTTGGGTGGTTCCTTATAATCCTCATTTACTTCTAAAATACGATTGTCATATAAATGTTGAAATCTGCAGTAGTATCAAGAGCATCAAGTATCTATATAAATATATTCATAAAGGGTCAGATCGTGTTGCATTTGAAGTTTGACCAACACTAATTTATGATGAAGTAAGTAAGTATGTCGACGGTAGGTGGATGTGCTCACCTGAAGCAATGAGGAAGATATTTAAATTTGAGATGACTAGACTGTACCCTTCTGTTTCCAGATTGCAAATACATTTACCAAACCTGCATCAAGTTCAATACAATAGCTGCCAAGCAATTGCTCACGTACTTGCAAATGATTGAAATTCAAAGACAATGCTAACAGATTTCTTTCACATATATCATGAAAATCAAGAGAATGAAAAATATTTATACATAGACTTTCCAAAGCACTATAGAAGGCATATACCTCAGCGCAAATGGATATTGAGATGTACTAATACTAAGGCCATTGGAATGATTTATTCAGTTTCTCCTTCTGAGGGTGAGAAATTCTATATACGCTTGCTTTTAAATCATATTGTCGGGCCCGGCTCATTTCAATATCTAAAAACAGTCGATGGCGTTACATATTCAACATTTAAATAGGCCGCTGAAAAATTTGGTCTACTTGAGCAAGATAACATCATTCGTGATTGTCTGTCAGAAGCACGGACCTTCAGAATGCCTACGGGGCTCAGAAGGTTGTTCGCAACTATTCTATTATACTGCACCCCAAGCTCAGTAAGGGAACTGTGGGATGAAAACTTTCAAAGCATGATTGAAGATCACACATGCTCAAGCACTGCTGGTGAAACATACATGATGAGTAAGTTGTTATCTGAATTGGACGGAATTCTCCAACAACAAAAAAAGAGAATAACTGATTTTGAGCTCCCGCGCATATCTGAAGGCTATGCAAATTTACATGATTTTTCAAGCCTAATTGAACATGAATTGTCGATTCCAATTTCAGACGATGATTTAAGTTCAATTGGTTGTCTTAATAGTGCCCAGATTTCTGCATTCAACATTATTAGTGCATCGATACAAGGAAAGAAAAGTGCAATTTAATTTGTTGATGGACCAGGGGGAACTGGGAAGACATTCCTTTATCGATCATTATTAGCCCACTTTCGAAAAAATTGCTATATTATTCTAGCCACGGCTAGTTCGGGTATTGCAGCTAACTTACTTCCAGGAGGACGAACATCCCATTCTAAATTTAGAATTCCAATTGACTTTGATTCGGTGTCCTCTTGCGGTATTGCGAAGCAATCTGATTTACATGTATTAATAGAACAATCATGTGCAATTATTTGAGATGAAACACCAATGACACACAGGAAGGCATTTGAAGCTGTGGATCGAATGTTTAGAGATGTGCTTGGGGTAAGTTTGCCATTTGGTGGGAAGGTATTGATTATGGATGGTGATTTTTGACAGGTCACACCTGTAGTAGTGCATAGAACAAAAGCACAAATAATTAATTCAAGCATTGTTGAATCATACTTATGGTCGTATGTAAAAATACTTCATTTGACTGAAAATATGAGAGCACAAGAAGATATAGGTTTCTCAGATTTTTTGTTGAGGGTTGGCAATGGAGAAGAGGCAACCATTGGAGATGATAAAATTCGAATTCTGAATTCCATGGTCGTCCCTTGGGAAGGAGAAAACTCCCTCGATGCTTTAGTTGCATTGATTTTCCCAAATTTATGTGCTGAAAATCATGATGATCGTTACATGGATGGTCGAACAATATTAACTCCACTAAATGAAGATGTAAATATACTAAATGAAAAGTGTCTCACATCTTCTCATGGTGAAAAAGTTACTTACTATTCCTTTGATTCCGTGACAGATGACGTGCGGAATTTGTATTTATCGGAGTTTTTGAATTCGCTCAATCCTGGCAATCTACCACCGCATGAACTCACTTTAAAGATAGGATGCCCCGTCATGCTTCTTCGAAACATAGACCCTAAAATTGGATTGTGCAATGGAACATGTCTTAAATGTGTTCATTTCTCAAGGAATGTCATCGAAGCTGAAATATTAAATGGCCAGTTCAATAACTTGAGGGTATTTATACCACACATACCGTTAAATAGTGTTGAGGATGCAAGAATGCCATTCGAACTCATTCGAAAACAATTCCCTATTTGTTTGAGTTATGCACTAATGGGCAGCTTTACGTGGCATTATGTAGAGGTGTTTCAGAGCAAAATACGAAGGTCTTGGTAAAAAATGGAGCAATGGAAGGCCATGAAGGAGTCTACACTACAAATGGCGTGTACAAGAAAATATTTGCCAAACTCATGCCATACAACGCGGAAGTGTAAAGGTAGTTCATTTTTTAATTTTTTTATTTCGTCCAATTTAAAACATGTAATTTACTAATTTGAAAATACCTTTTTGTTTTTAATTCACAGTATAAACAAACTTAGCTCACAGTTTGTCAAAGAAAAGAACATGTGGTTCTTGCAGTCACTATTCAACTACATGTTAAAAAAAACTTAAGGTAAGTGCTTTTTTCATTATTTTTTGCAGATTTTTGTAGAATATTTATTCACATGCATATGTTAATTTGCAGGATATAGAGTTTGTATGTCGTCGGGTGCAATGAAGCATAAAAGAAATTTTTAGTAGCTGATCAGATTTTGATACTTTTGAAGATTATGATGCTTTTGTCCACTCATAGCTAAAAGATTATGGAACATGATATTTTTCTTAATGTTCTGTTTTTGATTTGTTAATGAATTTGTTCTTAATGTTATTACTATGGATTTTTGGTAAGTGTTCTAAATAAATGCTGGGATATACTGGCATAAACAGAGATTTATTTGAAGGCTTTTTGATACAGGTCAAATGAAATTAACCTACGACAGCCTAGATGATTTTTGGTAAGTGTTCTGAATGAATGTTGGGACTTAATTAAGGTCCGATTCATACGATCATAACCGCTTGACCGGTGAAAATAAACCCCCCCCCCCAAACAAAGCTTTAATGTTCTAACTCTTCTATTCTCAATGTTCTTGATTTTTTGTATTGCTTCCTGTAAATAATTAGCATGATTTTAAAAAAAATATTGTGTAGAATAAGCAGCAAAATTTATTAATGCTAAACGCCGGCCAGAGGGAGGCATCCAGTCCTCATTTTTAAAATTTATTAAAACGTCTCGCCCACAACTAACTCCTGCCCACGACCACTGTCCCGCCCACGGCCAATGTCGCCGCCTGACCAATATCGCCTCTCAACGTCAAATGTTGCCACCAACGACAAAAGTTGCCGCCCTCGAGAAATGTAGCTGCCACGACAAATGTCGCCCCTGCGACAAATGTCGTCTCCCACGACAAATGTCGCCCCCACAAAATATGATGTCACGACAAATGTTGTCTCTCACGACAAATTTCGCCCCCACAACAAATATCAATTTGGATAGATGCGGAGCCCTGTGTCTGTCACGACAAATGTCGTCTCTACGACAAATGTCGTCCCAACGACAAATGTCTCTCCCAAGACAAATGATGTCTCGCACGAAAAATGCCTCTCCCACGACAAATGTCGCACCCACGACAAATGCCGCCCCCTCCCCCCACGACAAATGTCGCCGCCCGCGACAAATGTCGCCGCCCGCGACAAATGTCGCCGCCAGCGACAAATGTCGCCGCCCGCGACAAATGTCGCCGTCCGGGACAAATGTCGCCGCCCGCGACAAATGTCACACCCCGACGAATGTCGCACCCCCCGATTGTCACACCACCGCCGAATGTCCCTAGGGCCGAAGGGCCGTGCCTGTCACTTATATATATATATATATATATATATATATATATATATATATATATATATATATATATATATATATATAAAGAAACTCTCGAGTTCTACCGTAAAGCCTGTCCTTACATTTGGTTTTCCGAAATTGCCCCTCTCCCGCCTGTGTTCCGCTCGTCGTAAAAAAAAAATCAGCCAAATGCCGCCGGCGGAGCAGTCAGCCACCTCACCGGCCTCACCGCTGTGGTCGCCTCACTGGACCCCCCCATCCTCCTCCTCCTCCTCTTCCCGTGCACCCCTCCTCCTCCCCCTCCGCCTCCCCCCTCCTCCTACTCTCCCCGCTTTAATAATGCTGTAAGTCCTAAGTTATATAAATAATATTATTTTTATTATAATTTATATTATATATTAATTATTAATAATATATATTATTATTATTATTATATATAATATTATTTATATTATATTATATATCATATTATTTATATTCTATTATAAATTTATATATTATTATATGATTATATTATTATATTATTATATGAATATATTTAATACGGGCATTTTTGCACGGGCTACGTTCGTGCTCGATGCTCTCGGGCAGCTTTCGGCCGCATCAGTCAGGCTTCGCTCGTGCTTGATACTTCGGGTGATCTTCATCCATATAGAAGCGGGCTTCGCCCGCTTATACGCAATCCACCATCTCGGCGCCGTACCTGCCACTCGCGGCCCACTGAAGCAAAATCAAATAACCATAGGGCTCCGGGGGCCGCGAGTGGCGGGTGCGGCGCCGAGATGGTGGATTGCGTGGAAGCGGGCGAAGCCCGCTTCTATACGGCCGAAGACCACCCGAAGCATCAAGCACGGGTGAAGCCCGTGCGCAGGCGGTCGAAGCAGGCATGATGTGACCGAAGACCGCCCGAGAGCATCGAGCATGAGCGTAGCCCGTGCGAAAAGGCTCGTATGTATATATATATATATCTATATCATATCAAAAAGAAAAATTGAGGTCTGCAAATAGCCTGAGTTCGAAATTAGGGGAAAAAACAATGGACGTCTGATCTCTTCCACTATATCAGTAGCCGTCTGATCAAACCAACCCTCTCTCTCCATATTTTAATAGGGCTCCTAAACCTACTACTAGGGTCCTAAACCTATGTGAATTTACGATTGTACCCATATAAGACATAAATTTTAAAAAAAACGATGCAATCAGGACTGCTAGGCCGCCAACACACGCATTCAGCCAGCCAAGTCGCAATTCGGCTAACAAGCCCGCAAGCCTACCAGCACACCTTATTTCAAACACTTATTGCGGAAATATCAACATATACCCGAACTTTCTAATTGAACGGGCGGTGTGGGACTAAAAAGAAGGTTTGGGCGACGACAAACATACGATGTAGGCGTACGGGAAAGACTTTTTGGAGGTAAAGATTGTCTCAAAACGAAACGTGATCAACATAAAAGTTGTAGATATCGGTGAGACAAACAATGTTTATGTTGACCACTTTTTGATTTGGATCCGTCTTGACTTCCGATTTGGGCCTCGAATTCGGGGGCGGCGAGAGGCTTTACTGTAGCACTCTCGCCGTCCCTGATTTCGAGGCCCAAATCGAAGGCCAAGATGCCTTCAAATAAAACAGTGATCAACATAAAAGTTGTTCGTTTCGCCGAGATCTACAACTTTTATGTTTATTACTTTTCAATTTGGAGCCTCCTTGCCACTCTCCCATACGCCTGTATGCCCGCACAGTATTCTATAAGGAAAAAACATCCTTTGGTGCAACATTGAGCTTTCCACTTTTGCCTTCGTACCAAAGGGTGATTCAATCTTATACCATGGAAAATGAGGCTGGGCCGGGAGGGCTGGGGTAGGCTTCGAGCGGGTGTGCGGGCGAAGCCCGCCGTCGGCGGCCGGGTACTGTGGCGCGTGGCCATTGGGCC
The DNA here is from genome assembly GCA_039583875.1 of Platanthera guangdongensis. NCBI lineage: Eukaryota > Viridiplantae > Streptophyta > Magnoliopsida > Asparagales > Orchidaceae > Platanthera > Platanthera guangdongensis. The sequence continues at coordinate 171,563,061 of CM077163.1, read as the reverse complement.
GTAGGCCCGTGCCTGCCACTCGTATATATATATATTACTACAATAGGAATTACCCTTAGAAAAGCTGAATTGGGTTCATGATTAAGGCTCTGTTTGGGACAGCTCTGGCGGATTGAAAAGCTGCTGTCCGGATAGAGCTGTTTTAAAATAGATCTCTGGGGAGCAGTTTTGAAAAGCTGCAGAGTGTTTGGGTGTTCTATGCAGAAGTGCGCTCGGAATCGCCGGAGGAAGGACGTCAGGGGCTCGGAATCGCCGGAGGAAGGCCGTCCGGGGCTCGGAATCGCCGGAGGAAGGCCGTCCGGCCTCTAAGCATGTTCCAACTGAGATTTCCAAAACCTGTGAGAGAGAAAGCTATTTTGTAGGAGCAGAAGCTGGAGGGGAGGAGATTTCTGAAAAGCTGCAAAACAGCTCCAGATTTTTGAAAAGCTTTTCACAGGGAGCTGTCCCAAACACATATAAAACAGCTCTGGCGGCTATAATAGAGATTTTCCAGCCGCCAGAGCTGCGCCAAACAGACCCTAAAATTAGGAGAACAAATGTCAATATAGTTTCTAATCGATTCGGTTGGACCTTCTAGTTTCTAATCGATTCGGCTGGACCATCTAGTCGAATCAGCTTGAAGTCAGGTGAAATTCATCCCGACCATCTGATCAAACTCTTCCAGTTGGATCTGTCCAGTCAACACTGAACTTTATTTAGTCGAATCTTTCTAGTCGATCGGCCAGACCATCAGTCGATCAGCTTGAACTTGGGTCAAATTTCCAGGTGAATCTGAACAAATTTTCTCAACCAAATATGACCATTCTCCCAATCAACCAAGTTTGGTTCTGCACTCATATGCCATAACGAGTAGCAATACTAGCTCGTTGATTACTTTTAGATCACAAAGACTCCAACAACATCTCCTCCTAAATCAAAATCTGGAACTTCTAGTAGATTTGCATAAGCCATTGGTTTCTTGAGATTATTACCTCTCCACATTTTATTTAGCCATTATTCATTTTTTGTTTGTTATCTACTACATTTTTTGTAAGAGGCAAAAATTAAAGGAGGTTTGAGTTGAATCTTTGGGCTAGCTTAGCTATTTGGTTGAATGTAATTAGACAACAATATTTTGTTCATATCACGTAGATCTTTACACTAAAATAAGTGATTTTTTTTATTTTTTCAAAAACTGTTTTCTACTTACAAATACCCACGAGAGGTATTAATGAATTTAATCCCTTTTACCTATGCTATAACTCCTATGTGTATGTTTTGATTTTACGTTGTGAGAAGGGCAAAAAAATTGAGCAATATTTTCAACAATGATTTGTATATTAAAATTTATTGTGTCCGGGATGCGCTAAAATCCTAGTTCCACCCCCGAATGTACTTATAATATTTTTGGAGTCCAAATTGTTGTTTAAACATGATGAATTTCTATCTAATTTCAATATAAAATTCAATTAAATCTTGCACCTCCTCTCACATAGAGGTCTACCAACTTACAAGTTTGTCAGAGTTGTATTTGTTTGAGCTTCATGGCCCCAATGATAATCAACACTCATCAGATTCGCATGCATGTTACGATCACACTTTGAAATGATTTTATGCTTGTGTTTCTCAATAACGGACAAAATATGTCATTCAGACCCTTACTACTACTCATATTCCCTTATATATCTTCATTGTATGACTCGTAACATCAATTATATTGATTGTGGTAAAAGGTTGAGCATTGACCAAAAGAAAGCCATCCACGGGACTCTGCGTAACTGTAACATCTCATTTCCTCCTAGATCCCTTAACTTAGATTAGGGTAGGACATATGGTGAGAGAAAAGGATTATGCTAGGTTTGACCCTAGGACCATAAAGTAGGGTGGACTCTCATGGGGCCCACTACATGGTTCAAGTCCACTTAGGTCAAACTAGCCCAAATTGAAACCAAGAATACAACTTGACCTTACCATTATGCTCCTAACCATAAAAGAAATCTAAGTGACCCAAATGCCCCATCATTGGGTCACCCATTGACCCAATTTGACCAAAGTCAACTCTAGCCCTAATTTGGTCAAAACCACACAAATATGCCCAATTAGCCCAAACAGGGCATCACCAAGACTCAACCCATGTTGCGTGATGCCATAGAGATCATGATCACCAAGTGGGGCCAGCCCACTCATCAAATTGACCAAGTCAACCCCAAAGTCAAACTTGGTCAACCTTAGGCCTAAATAAGGAATTTAAGGACCAAGCCCATCCCTAATGGGCTAAGGCCTTGAGCCATGGCCCAACCCATGTTGGGTGATGTCATAAGGTACATTACCATTAAGTGGGGCCATCTCACTCATCAAATTGACTAAGTCAACCCTAAAAGACAAACTTGGTCAACATAAGACATAAAGGAGGAAATAAGAGCCAAGCCCATTTCCCATGGGCTAAGCCCATGAACCTTGGACCATTAGCAGCCCAAGTGCTTAATTACAGCTCCTACCCTCTAGTTTTGGAGGGTAGTGAGATGCATATTAGTATTTTGGCCATTTTCCCCAAAATCAAGAGAGGGGGGTGGGGGGGGGGGGGAATGAAGGATGGAGGCCATGTGGCCCTCCTCCTCCCTTTCCAAGCTTATTTCTGAGCTCAAATAGCATTTCCCAGCCATTTCCAGCAATCTCCATGCCACATGGCATCTAGGAGGAGCATCCAATGTAGAGGCCGAAATCCCCTTAATGGTAGCTCACTATACAGCCCATATCAACTCAATTAGACCATCCCATTAGCTTCAGAAGGTGGAAGATAGTTGAATTTGACCCATGGATCAAGGAAAATGATGGAGAAATGGGTTCGGGAGCAAGCTCGCCGGAGAGGAGAAAATCCATGGCCAACCATCACCGTCGGGCACCAATCAAGGTCTGTTTCTCCTCCCCACCCCTTGTGCTACCTTTCTAGATCGATTAAGAGAGATATCGGGCTCAATTGAGACTGATCCCATGAGAGGAAATCAAGAAAAATCCATGAAATTGAGGTGCTCGGGTTCGCCGGAAACCGCCGCCTCCTGCGGCCAAGTCGCCGCCAAACGCTTGCCCCCACCTCAACGGAGGTGGTGGTGGTGGCCGGCCAGGGAGGTGGCCGGATGGCTGGGAAATGCAAGATAAAGGTGATACAGGTCAGGTCAATCAAGGCCGTCGGCTAGAGGAGGAAGACAATCGGATGTCGTCCATTATGATGGGTATTAAACTATAACATTATTTGATTTTCTGTCACACTTATTACAGTAATTTATGGGCTAATGTTAGGCCCATTAGAGGCAGATGCAGAGAAACTCTACAACATAGAAAATGTATCTATAGTTCTTAGCTTTAATTTGACACCTTAATCATGTCATTTGGATTAGTGTAGCTCCTTGTAGGACCATTCTCCTGAGACTGCTCTTAACAAAGGACAAAAATTAAAATGAGTGCCTAGGCTAAAATACAAGTCCACATGAATTGAAATTTGGATCATGCATGTGTATATCCTAGACTTAGACTGTATCCAAAAATAAGAATTTTTGGAAGAAATTTTTCAATAATTTTAGTCAAAATTTGATTTATCAAATAGAGACAATTTAGGGAGATTTGCAACTCCAATTACCCACAAATTTGGGTGGCTTGATCCTAATATAATTTTAGGGCCTTGGTAAAAATTTGGAGCCATTTGGACTGCTGTATGTTAGAGGATTAAACATGCATAGAGAAGGCATGGATGAATATGGTGTGCCAATAGTAAAAATGAAAAACGGGAATTTAGCCCATTTGGCCAAATGCATGTCCATGATATTTTGGACAAAGGTTTATTGAGGTGGAACACTCCTCTAATGGGAAAAATTGGGATTTTTGGGATCAAAAATCTAATAAGTTGGATTTATTCAAAATTAGTACATTTAAGTGTCAAAAATAAAAATTAGGGCAATTAAATTTGGAAAATTATAATTTTGTTGCCACAAACCCTAAATGTTTTTTTCATTTCTCTGGAAAATTTTTGGAATTTTGTGATGATTATGTCCTGTGTAAATTGCATAATTCCAATTATGCCCTGATATGATTTTAATTAAAATAATAATTTACAGTACTTGGAAAATTATGAGAATTTGGCTCTGTTTGGAGGGACTTATTTTCACTGGTCAAGCGGTTACGACCGCATGAATCAGATCTTAATTAAGGCCCGGTTCATGCGGCTGTAACCACTTGACCGGTGAAAATAAGTCCTCCCAAACGGAGCCTTTATCTAGACCCTTATTTCAGTGTTGTGAACCCCTGTAAATTTTATTGCAATATTTAGATCATCATCCTTGGTAGTTTCTTTAATAGTGATATTTTTGTAAATACTTTGATTTATGGATAACCTATTTTAATCCAATGAATATAGTTGTGAGATTATGTTTTGGAGATTATTTTGATAATGTTAATGACCATTAATTTTTCCTGAATTTTTAGTTGAATATTTGAGATACTTCATTTGTAAAATAAGGGTCAAACTACCTTGGAAAATTAGAATTTTTGATAGACAGATCTTTTTAACCTAGATCAACTCCAGAAAAATTATTTAGATCTAATGGACCCCCGGTTATATTTATTCATGTTCAATGTGACCCCGATCACTTAATTAAGTAATTTTAATTGCGGTCCAAAATGGTTAGACAATTGTGAAATTCTGATTGATCAATACTATCCACATGATAAACCCATGATAAAAATTTGGAGGCTCTTCACCCAAGGAATCAGAAGTCATCTCATATGAGTTACAATTAGGTCATGGGCTTCATTTAGTAAAAATGATACGTAACATTAGGTTACACAGGGTGATGAGACAAGGTTAAATAGAGAGATGCATTAGGAAGTTGGAAACCCTGGTCAGGACCATAAGTAGGTCACTACACAGTATTGAATGTTGGAGTGCAAGTCACCAAGAAGAATAGCTAGGCAGGTGTAACACCCCCATCCGTCACCTGATATATAACAAAAGGTTCGGCCGGAGCCCTACACCATATTCCACGGACATTCAGCGAAGTTACATATTAATACCAAATTACTATGAAATAATATCGAAACCTAACACAGAGCATTCTAGCAGAAGCTTTTAAATATGATAAAAGAACCCATAAACATAACATAAATGTCCACTACAGTCACATCAGGAATGAAATAACATACACAAAAGTCTTTGCCTTATGGCCTTACAACATTCATCTTCAATAAAAGTGTTTTACATACTTCGGCTCGCAGTCCGACCATACATGATAGTATTAAAAGAAAAACATTTCGCTTCGAACTTCAAGGGTCAGCACAACAATAAGGGATTTTGCCCGCTATTTGCCACTAGGCTCACATGTTCCTGTATAAGAACAATCCACCACACGATGACAAAACAAAGCAATGGTCAGCCAAAGCTGACCAAATTATAATGACCCCACCACTTACTCGAGGCGTCGGTGCTCCTTCCCTGCAGTTGTATTAGCAAAACCCAACATGGAAATGAAAGTGCAATTTAAGCACACTTCACCACAGGCGTAGGCACGAACGACCACACACCCCGTGCTCTCAGGGCACATTCTTAGTGACTCCAGTCCAATCCGAGTCTTCACCACCACACCCAGGATGACAACCGTCATGAGCATTTGAGTCTTTCCGGCCGAAGCCTAAGACTTGTCCTTCTATGCCAACGGTAAGTGTCACGTACCTTAGGTCTCTTTAATAGAACCACATAGAGTGGGTACAGTTCCACTCAACCCATTGCTCACACCGCCATGTCAATTTAAGTCATCAGCGCGGATCAAGCTTCCCCGAGGCCCGAAGTATCGATCATACAATAATATATAACCCAGTTATGCACATGGTCGGCTCTCAGGCCACTAAGCTGGGCTCCCAGAGCACGCAGCCCCACACACTAACCCCAGGTCCGCACGAGATAGGCCTCACAGAGCTACTACCGGCGGTAACACTATTGCAGCGCGGTACCTGGCAGAAATGCGTTTCTTTCCTGTTTATCGGGTGCTCCTTGGGGTTAGTCCCCAAAGTTCCCTGCTGCAATCTACCGCATAGAAACCCGAAAAATAAATGGCATGGAGTCTTCTCCGACAATACATGCATAATGAAAACATCACCAATCCAGACCAACCAGTCTGGATAGGCTTCACACACCATGCTTATGTTCGTACTTCGATTCCGAACTCTATATGCAAAACTACGGGGATAATCCCCGAAGGAATACCACACGCTCACCGCACACTCGCGAGAGAGGGTTTCCTATGCAAAAGGAAGAGGACTTCACATGTCCAAGTAGAGAATCATTACCCTTTGCGATTTCTTCGGTGCTATGCCCAAGATCTAGATGGATGGACGCAACTGCAATGACCTTGCCTCCCCAAATCCGGACTCAGCTTGCGAATCGGAGCTTCAGAACTCCAATGGCCGCGAGATCTCTTCCTTATTCACTCTCCCTTCTCTCTAGAACTTAGAAAGAGAGAGCCAATAAAGAAATGAGTTCGGAAAACCTAACTCCAGGCTATATACCCATAGAGGCACGCACTAGCCATCAGATCTCCAAATAAAATCAGTGAACTCTCCTGATTCCTCCAAGAATATAGTTTACGAGAGCTACCGCAGCGCGGTAGGAAGTTACCGCCGCGCGGTAGCCCAATCATTCGGCTTCTCGAGGACGCCACCGCTCAGCCATTCAATCGGGCGGCGACAAGTGGACATGTCTTAACTGCTATGCTACTGCCACGTGGTAGAAAACTATCGACGCGCGGTAGTTTACACGTTTGGAAGGAAACGACAAAGCTACGCTACCGCCTGCGGTAAGATTAACGCAGTGCGGTAACAACCCAAGAGCTCTATCAAATAAATCGTCAAGCTACCACCCCGCGCTACCGCTACCGCCACACGATAGCAGTTCTCGAGAACATCGAGCACTGAGTGCTACGACGCAATCATTGAGCGGACTACCGCCACACGGTATACATTACCACCCGGCGCTAGCATGCACAGAGATGGCAAGAGCATCGAGAGCGTCAGGAGTGTCGGGAGCATCGAAAGCGCTGAGAACACCGAGCTACCGCCATCGGTAGCTCTACCGCCGAGCGGTACCTTCTAGAAGAATGTTTCCTAAACCTGGGGCATTACAATTCACCCCCACTCAAATAAATTTGGTCCCGAAATTTAAAGTTACATGAAAACGAAAAAAGTAACAATACATAAGGTTACCTTAGGTAAAAAGCTCGGGAAACTCCTCCCTCATAGTTTGCTTGCACTCCCAAGATAACTCTTCTCGGCCACAATTGCCCCAACGGACTTTGACTATCCTGATGGCTTTATTACGAAGTTGCTTGACTTCCACCTCCTCAATGCGAATGAGCTTGACCTTCATCATCAACCCACTGTCGATCGACACTTGATTCACAACTACCACTTGTGTAGGCTCTTGGATAGCCTTCCGCAGCACTGAGATGTGAAATACATCATGCAAACTGCTCAACTCCGACGAAAGTGCCAAACGTTAGGCGGCTTCACCAATCCGCTCCAAGATCTCAAAAGGCCCAACATACCCCGGACTAAGCTTCTTTAAGCGTCGAATCCTTGATGTGCCATTAAACAGTTTTATCTAGAGGTACACCCAATCGCCCATCGCAAACTCCACGTTTCGGTGCTTGGAATTACAGTACTTGACCCGCCTATCTTGAGCGATCAATAGCCGTTCTCGTATCAGCCGTATCGTTGAAGTAGCATCTTCAGCGTCCCTTCGCTTGTATAGCTTCAATTCTCCCGTTTCTACCCAAGATAATGTTGTATGACACCTCCTTCTGTACAAAGCCTCAAAAGGCGCTATCTGAATGCTGGCTTGGTAGCTATTATTATAAGCGAACTCAATTATGTAAAGATGGTCTTCCCACCTTTTCCCAAAATCCAACGCACACATACGAAGCATGTCTTCCATCGCCCTGTTCACCCTTTCAGTTTGCCCATCTATTTGTGGGTGAAAAGCCGTGTTGAAATGCAACTTGGTACCAAACAACTGATGAATGCGCCTGCAGTCATTAGACGTGAACCGACCATCTTGGTCACTTACTATGATCCGGGGCACGCCGTGCAATCGGACTATGCTGTCCACATAAAGCTTAGCCAGCTCTCCACTGAATCATCCTTTCTTTTGGGTATAAAATGTGACACCATCGTTAAATGATCAACGACCACCCAAATGGCGTCATTTCCCTTGTGCGATCTCGGCAAACCATGCACAAAATCCATGGAGATGTCATCAAATTTCCACTCATGTATGGGCAAAGACTTCAGCAATCTACCAGGTTTCTGGCATTCAACCTTCACCAAAGCACAGGTTTGACATTTCACCACATACAATGCTATGCCTTTCTTCAGACCCGACCACCAAGATGATTTCTTCATGCCCTTGAATATCTTGGTGCTCCCGGGGTAAATCGAGTACTTTGTTAAGTGCACTTCGTACATCAATTCCTCCCATAACTTCCCTACATTGGGAACACATAATCGACTATCTTTCCATAAAAGGCCATCATCAATAGAGAACTGGTCGTTAGACCCATCAATGGCTTCCTCCCAGTGGCGTTTCAAGCTCACATCCAACTCCAAAGCCTGTCGAATCCTGTTCGCGAGGTCTTACTGAACCTCCGTCCAACTCAAACTTGTGTTTGCACTAGATGCCTTGTCAACACAAGAGATATCCAAGAACTCCAAGTCCTGAATAAGCTGCTCGTCGTGCATCTGCAACCAATTGGCCCATTCAGGAGTCCTACGATTTAGAGCATCTGCCACGATGTTCCCCTTCCCAGGAATATAATGAATCTTATAGGTGTAGTCCCCAAGGAACTCCAACCACCTACATTGATGCATGTTCAGGTCCTTCTGATCTTACTGATACTTCAGGCTCTTGTGATCTGAATATATCTCGACCTTTAACCCGTACAGATAATGCCACCAAAGCTTGAGAGCGAATACCACGGCCTCCAACTCCAAATCATGGGCCGGGTAGTTCCTCTCATGCACCTTTAACTGATGTGATCCATAGGTTATCACCGGCCCGTGCTGAAGCAGGACACAACCTAATCCACTCCTAGAGGCGTCACTATAAACCTCAAATCCTTCAGAACCACAAGGTGAACGTAAGATAGGTACCGTGGTCAAACGACACTTTAGCTCTTCGAAAGTTTGCGCGTACTCAGGCGACCAAACAAACTGCTGATCCTTCCTTGTCAGAGTAGTGAGGGGCAATGCTATCCACGAGAAGTTCTCCACGAAGCGCCTATAATAGCCAGCAAGTCCCAGGAAACTCCGGACTTCCGCCACCGTAGACAACACAGGCCACTCCGGTATGATAACTATCTTTGTTGGATCCACCGCAATCCCCTCACCGCTAACTACGTGACCAAGGAATGCTACCGAGGACAACCAAAATTCATATTTGGAGAACTTGGCATACAGTTTATTACTCCTCAATGTCTCCAACACCATATGCAGATGCTTGAAATGATCATCCTAGCACTGCGAGTACACCAATATATCGTCGATAAAGACTATCACGAACTGGTCCAAGTATTCTCAGAATGTTTTGTTCATCAAATCCATAAACACGGATGGCGCATTCGTCAACCCAAACAGCATGACGGTGAACTCGTAATGCCCATAACATGTGCTGAAAGCCATCTTGGGAATGTCGCTTTCCCTTATCCGCAGATGATAGTATCCGGATTTCAGATCCAACTTTGAGTACACAGTTGACCCGGCCAGCTGATCGAACAGATCATAAATCCTTGGGATTGATACTTATTCTTGTCCGTTAGCTTATTCAACTCCCGATAATCAATACAAAGTCGTAAGATTCTGTCCTTCTTCTTAACAAAGAGCACCGACGAGCTCAAAGACGACAAACTTGGATGCATATAACCTTGATCCAACATCTCTTGAAGCTGTACTTTTAGTTCCGCCATCTCCTTAGGCGCTAACCGATATGGAGAGCGTGACATAGGTTTGGCACCTGACACTAACTCAATGGTGAAGTCAATCTCTCGCTGAGGTGGAGTTCTAGGGAGATCTTCAGGGAATACATCATGAAACTCAGATACAACTGATATGTTGTCTAGACCAGGCTTGGGCTTCGAAGTCTCCACCAATGCAAAAAATAGCTCTGCACCACAATGAACTGCCTTAACCACCTGAAGAGCACACATCAAAGTCTTGCTCGACCCCTTCATGCCTTAGAATGTCGTCTTACGATCTGTATTTAGTCCCAATCTGACCACCTTACAGTTGCAATCAATGTACACACGCTGCTCTGATAGCCAGACCATTCCAAAGATTACGTCGAACTCCACTATCAGCAGTAGCTACTCTTGCAAGTCAAACTCTTGACTCCTAATCCATATCTTTATGCAACAAACTTTATCCGCGTGCATAGAACACCCGTTAGGCAGCAGCACATCTAATTTGTCCCTTGCCATCGAAGAAGGTACTCTGATGCGCGATATAAATTTTTCGAACAAAAAGGAATGTGAAGCTCCCGTGTCAAACAGTGCTTTAGCCGGACAATCAAAAATCAAAACAAAGCCTAGCACAAGAAGTCATAAGCTAACACGCATGAGGCAACGAGTATATAAAGCTAAACCGTTATTAATTAAACCATACCTGTCACCACGTCAGCCTGCTTTGTGGCCTCCTGAAGGCCAAGGTTGTACACTCTAGGCTATGCTGGAGCATAGTGGGATGTAGTTGACTCCACCACTTTCCCTTCTCCTCGTAAGTTGCTCCAGGTCTCTTCTCGGACTTTGAACGTCCGCTCCTACAATCTCGGGCAAAATGTCCCGGCTTTCCACAGTTATAACAAGATCCCCGTGCTCGGTCTGTAGTTGCCCCAGACACACCCGAAGAAGAGACTGGACTCGAAGTCCTAGCCTTCTTGTTCCACCTACGGAACCCAGACTTTGAGTTCAGCACTTTGAACTACGTCTTCTTCGCACTCGAGACCTTCTTCCCTTGGACTCTCTTCAGATCTTTTTCCAATAATCGGGCCGTATTGACCAGGGTTAGGAAGCCTTGCGTCATATGCCCAGAAAGTAGTAGCCTCAGGTCATCACACAGACCCTCGTAGAATCGGTTAGTCTTACGCTCCTCATTGGCAAACGTAAAGCCAGAATAATGATCCAACTGCGTAAACACATGGAGATACTCATCTACGCTACTATCTCCCTGTGTCAGTTTCTGGAACTGAATCTCCATATCGATCCTCTGTGCTGAGGGAAGTTATCTTGCCAAGAATAACCTTGAGAATTCCTCCATCGAGACATCAGTGAGTTTTCTTCCAACCAAGTGATGCATCTCCAACTCTTCCCGCCACAATCTCGCCTCTCCATCCAATAAGAATATGACTATGGTGGTCTTCTGTCATTCCTCCGTTTCAGCGGCCGTCAAGACTCTTTTCACCCGAGAGAGCCAATCTTCGGCCTGGGATGGGGTTCCAATCCCCAAAAATATAGGAGGATTAAAGCTCATTACATGCTTGAGCTGCTTCTCTATCGCTCTTCTTGGTACTAAAGGCTCTACCGCCACTTGTTCCACCATTTTAGGTTCTGTTGCTCGAAGTAGTACCTGATCCCCTGCAGGGGCAGAATGCTGCACTTGCCTTCCTGGCCGGGCGTTTAACATTGCAAACACCGCCTTGGCAATAAGTCTTATTATTTCCACAGAAGGAGGGGTTGCAGGCACGTCATTGGGTGCACTCCTTTCCTCAGAAGGCGGGCATTCTTACTGCCCTGCACCACTCCTGGTCACCTATAGTGTAATGCCCCGAAACTCAAAAGAGCATCGGGAGGCGTTTTGGGCCAAATCTGGTATTTGGCAGAGGGCACACTGCCTGGGACACGAGCATGTCCCAGGGCGTGTCGAGCCCGTGTCGACGATCGGCCCGAGGAGTCGACATTTTTGCTCGATGATGTATCGAGACAGGGAACACAACCTAGGACACGGGCGTATCCCAGGGCGTGTCGAGCCCGTGTCGACGATCGGCCCGGGGAGTCGACATTTTCGCTCGACGATGTGTCGAGACAGGGAACACGGCCTAGGACACGGGCGTGTCCAAGGCCGTGTCGTGTGGTCAACGAACTTCGCTCGACGAAGTGTCGAGATAGTGAACATGGCCTGGAGCCCAGACATGTTCGGGTTTGACACGGGCGTGTCAAATAGGACACATGCGTGTCCAAAACTCGTGTGAGTCTCGGGTTGTTTTCGGGGCTGTGTCGATGGGGGAACACGACCAGCCACAAGACCGTGTCAGTTTGAATACGGGCGTGTCAGGTTAAACACGGGCGTGTCGGGACCCGTGTAATTTTCGTAATGCATTGATTTTGAAGGGGAATGAGGGATACAGCCCTGGACACGGGCGTGTCGTAGGCCGTGTTTGGCCCAGGTTTTGCTTTTCGGCTACGAATTGTAGCCATTCGTTTCCTTATTTTGGGATCCGACGGTTGGGGGTTGTTCCTACTGGGATAACCCGGGATTGGGCCTTTGAAACCCTTATTTCACTGGAGTGGTTCTCTTTCTAAGTCAAGAGAGAGGTGAGAGCAAAGGAAGAAGAAGAAGCCTAAATCTGGTCACCGACGGAGCTTCAGAGCTCCAAATCGCGAACCGACTTCGGATTTACGGAGGCAAGGAGAGTGTGGTGCTTTTCATCTGCTTACATTTCCATGGCGCCAAGGAAGAACGCTAGGGTAACGATTTCTCTACTTGAGCATGTGAAGCTCTACTTCTTTTGCATAGGGAAGTCCGCTCTCGCAAGTTTGCGGTGAGTTTGAGGCGTTCCTTCTGGTAGACATGAATAGTCCCCATTGTGTACATGTAGAGTCCGTAATCGAGAACGGATATAGGCATGATGTGTGAAGCCTACCCGGATAAGGTGGTCTGGATCAGTGATGTTGCATTGTATAAATGGACAGAGAAGACTCCGTCCGAATGTTTGTTTTTCGGGTTTTCTATGAGGTAGATTGCAACAGGGATCCATGTGGATTAACTCCAAGGTACACCCATAAAACTGGGCAGACGCGTGGTTCTGCCATTATGGTGGCCTGGGAGCCAACCTGAACATAACTAGGTTATGTAATATGTATGGGAGATACGGGACTCGTGGAAGCTTGACCCGCGCAGACGACTTAAGTTGACGTTGCAGTGTGAGTAACGGGTCAGGTGGAACCGTACCCGATCTATGTCATTCGGTTAAAGAGACATAAAGTGACTTGGAACTTACCATTGACATAGATTGAGGGTCTTAAGTAGTGGCCAGAAAGACCAGATTGCTCATAAGATATTGCCGTCCTGGGGGCGGTGGTGAGTCGGCGGACTTTGACCGTGATCACCGAGAATGTGCCCTGAGAGCACGGGACATGTGGCCGTGTGTGCCAATGCCTGTGATGCAATGTATTTATATACTGCTTGGTTGTGCTAATAAAGTGCAGGGAAGGAGCATCGTCGCCCCGAGTTGGGGGCGAGATCGTTATAATTTGGTCAGCATGGCTGACCGTTGCTTTGGTTTGCCACCGTTGCGGTGGATTGTGCTTGCAGGTGCTGCAGAGCTGAGAGGTAAATAGCGGGCTAAAGCCCAAGTTACTGAGCCGTCCCTCGAAGGCCTAAGTTTTGAGTGTTTTCTTTATTCATGTATGACCGGCCTGCGTGCCGAGGTTTGGAAAACATATAATATGAGGAGAACAAATGTAAGGCCTTAAGGCCAATACTTGTGTATTTGTACTTCATTCCTTTTGGCGTATTAGTGGACATTCATGCTAGTGTTGAGTTCTTTTTTTATGCAACAATTTTAAATTGCTTCCGCTAGAATGCTCTGTGTAGGACGTTGGATTGGTTGGTTGGTTTCCATTGAGTAACCACCCGGTCTGTCTGTGGTATATGACGTCGGGCCTAGACCGGACCTACTGCTATATGCTATGCGACGGATAGGGGGTGTTATAATTTGTTATCAGACTACTGCTTTCGGTCAGGCTTAAAATGAATTCATGGGCGAATTCTTTTAAGGGGTGGTGAGCACATGTGTGTGCGTCATCGTTATAACAACAAAAGAACCCATGAATGTCCACTTAGGAATGAAAAATACACGGGTTTGAGGAACCTGCGTGTTCCTATAATTGCGTTTTGTAATTTTATTTGGTTGCTTAACGATGTTTTGTACCACTATAGGTGACCATAAGCGGTGCTGGGCCTTCAGAATGCCGAGTTTCTGAGGCTAGTAGTGCACCAAATGATGCTCCTGCAATACCTCCATCGGCTGAGACCATATGATTGGTGGCCGAAGCAGTGTTTGCCATGATAAATGCGCAGCCTGCAAGGCAAATGCAGCAGCCCGCTCCTGCGATGAAGCAGCTACCTCTTCTAGAGGTTGAGCTAAGAAGAGTGGAGCAGGTAGTAGTGGAGCCATTGGTGCCAAGGAGGGCAACTGAGAGACAGCTCAAACAAGTCATGAGCTTTAATCCTCCGGTATTCTCGGGGTTGGGAACCCCATCTCAAGCTGAAGACTGGCTCTCCCGTGTGAAGAGAGTCTTGACAGAGACAGAGACGGAGGAGTGGCAGATGACCACTATAGCTACGTTCTTGTTGGATGGAGAAGCAAGGCTGTGGTGAGAGGGTTTGGAGCTGCATCTATTGAGAGGTAAGAAACTTACAGATGTCTCGATGGAGGAGTTCTCGAGACTGTTATTGGCTAGGTACCTCCCTTCGACTCAGAGGATAGCTTTGGAGAATGAGTTCCAGAGGTTGGTACAAGGAGAGAGTAGCGTGGATGAGTATCTCCACGAGTTTACTAGGTTGGGTCGGTATGCTAGCTCTACCATCGCGAATAAGGAGTGTAAGACCAACCATTTCTACGAAGGTCTAAGAGATGACTTGAGGCTACTACTCTCGGGGCCGATGACGCAGGGTTTCTTGACCTTGGTCAACACGGCCCGGTCCTTGGAGAAGGACATGAAGAATGTTCAAGCGAAGAAGAGCTTGGGTGATAAGTGGACTGATTTCAAGGTGCCGACTAACTCAAAGTTTGGGAACCGTAAGTTCTTTAAGAAGGCTAGGACTTCGAGTCCAGCTCCTTCTTCCAGTGCATCTGGGGCGACTACGGGTCGGACCCCGGGTGCATGTTTTACTTGTGGGAAGCCGGGGCACTTTGCCCGTGATTGTTCGAGCGGACGTCCCAAGTCCGAGAGGAAGCCGGGAGCAACTTATGAAGAGAAGGTCAAGGCAGTGGAGTCAACCGCGTCCCATTATGCTCCGGCCCAACCAAGGGTTTATAATCTTGGCCAATAGGAGGCCATCAAACAAGCGGATTTGGTGACTGGTACGATTTAAATTGTAGCAAGTTAAGTTTCTTTAAATACTTATTATGCATATGTTACCTTACCACTGCTTGTTTAGGATTTGTTTTGATTTGTGAGTTTCCGGCGAAAGTACTCTTTGATACGGGAGCTTTACACTCCTTCTTGTCCGAAGGATTCATATCGTGTATCGGAGTACCTTCTTTGATGGTGAAGGACAAGTTGGATGTTTTGTTACCGAATGGGTGTTCGATGCGCGCAGATAAAATCTGCGGTGTTAAGATTCGCATTGGGAATCAAGAGTTCGATCTGCTAGTGTCGTTACTACCGTTGGTGGAGTTCGACGTTATATTTGGCATGGACTGGCTATCAGAGCAGCAAGCCTATATTGATTGCGGTCACAAAGAATTCAAGTTGGGAGCAAGTTGTGAGACGACTTTTACGGGCTTGAAAGGGTCAAGCAAGACGTTGATGTCTGCTATTCAGGTGGTGAAGGCGGTTCGTGCTGATGCAGAGCTGTTCTTTACACTAGTGGATGTTGCAAAGCCGAAGCCTACGTTGGATAGTATTTCAGTGGTAGCTGAGTACCCTGATGTGTTCCCCGCAGATCTTCCTGGAGCCCCGCTTCAACGGGAGATAGATTTCACTATTGAGCTAGTGCCAAGTGCGAAGCCCATGTCACGATATCAGTATCGGCTAGCGCCTAAGGAAATGGAGGAGCTAAAG
Organism: Platanthera guangdongensis; assembly: GCA_039583875.1. NCBI lineage: Eukaryota > Viridiplantae > Streptophyta > Magnoliopsida > Asparagales > Orchidaceae > Platanthera > Platanthera guangdongensis. The sequence continues at coordinate 171,546,985 of CM077163.1, read as the reverse complement.
GTGCAACTTCAAGAGTTGTTGGAGCAAGGGTTTGTGCGTCCAAGTTGAAAGATATTGTACCTACTCACCTAGAGGGGGGGGGGGGTGAATAGGTGACTTAAATATTTTTAACTTCTTAGGCAGAATTCAGATTATATCACAGATTTATAGTTACTTTATCACAGCAAACAATCAGCAATCACAAAATCACACAAACATACAATAGACACACCGATTTATAGTGGTTCCCCAAGGTTTGGGTACATCCACTTTCCCCCTTCGCCTATCTAGTAGTATACTAGATTCGGCCAAACTCCTCCACTATCTCATATCCTCAGATCTTATACTCAGAACCCAAAATGGTTCCTACAGCTCAGGCCCAAGGCCCTACAACTCAGTCTTCTTCAAAGACCTACACTCAGCTTCTTCACAAAGCCTACACTCAGCCACAAGGCCTACACTCAGCCACAATAGGCCTACACTCAGCCACTACAGGCCTACACTCAGAGATACAGATCTCCTACACTCAGTCAAACAGGCCCTACCACTCAGCCTTTATAATTGCAGGCTTACAACTCAGATCCCTAAGGATCCTACACGAAATATAAAATACAAAGTGTATATACCTACAACTCTGAATAGAGAGATGAGTTGATAGGTTCTTGATGAGTTCTTGGAAGAACTCTGCTGAGATCAACCTCACTTGGCTTTTCTTCAAAGCTTCTTGAATGTAGAACATAATAGGGTTGATCTTCTCTGCAGCTGATCCTTGATCTCTGCAACTTAAGATTCAGAAAAAAGTCTGAACCCTTCTTCTCAGCCTGGTTCCAACGGCTGTCTTCTTGGATGGAGCTCTCTCTCTCCAACTACTTAGATCTTCACTTGAAAATCTTCAATGAATTGTTTTTCAACAACCTTGATCATCTCTATCTGTTGATAGTGTAAGCCTATATATAGGCCTTCTTCATGGTGACCGGCTGGTCCGGTTCCTAACTAATTTCTGACAACTCTGACAGGTGCTGTAGACCGGTTGGAATGGCAGCTGTCAAGTCATCCAGTAAGTTCTTGAAATATCTGAATCTGTTTGAAAGTGTCGAGACAATCTGTCTTTAAGTGTCGACACTTATAGACTAAGTGTCGACACAAGATGACTAAGTGTCGACACTAGCCTTCAAGGTGTCGACACAACTCCTTGTGTTGTAGAATCCACTTCTCGACACAGCTTCTTCATCATGTGTCGACACTGATAATGTGTGTCGACACAAGTCCTTGTTCTTCAGTACTTTGCTGAATTCTTATAAGTGTCGACACAACTCCTTTGTGTCGACACATCTTCATGTGTTGAACTTGTTTAGTGTCGACACTCTTCTTGGTGTCGACACATGTCTTCAGTGTTGATTCTTGCTGAGTGTCGACACAGCTCCTTAGTGTCGACACATTCTTCTTGTGTTAAGTCTTTAGCTGAGTGTCGACACATCTCCTTTGTGTCGACACTTGTACTTAGAATTTTGCTGAACTTTGCTAAGTGTCGACACAGCATCCAACTGTCGACACTTTCTTCAAGTGTTGAGTCTTCTGCTAAGTGTCGACACATTCTTTCTTGTGTCGAAACATTCTTCAAGTGTCGAGTCTTCTGCTATGTGTCGACACATTCTTCTGGGTGTCGACTGTTGGGTACATTGGTTCTAATGTACCTGATTTGAAGAAGCCTCACCCTACTCAATGATATACATCAAAATGTATTTGATGTATTTTTGAGTTTACTTGTGCAGGCTAAGTATTTGCAGGAAAGATGGAAAAGTTTCCAAGTCCATGTGTTGACACCCAGGAGGAAAGTGTCGACACTTAAGAATACTTGTGTCGACACTCAGGAGGAAAGAGTCGACACTTAAGAAGACTTGTGTCGACACCCAGACAAGCAGTGTCGACCCTTGGAGTGATTGTGTCGACACCAGGGATGCTGAGTCGACACCAGGCAGAAAGTGTCGACACAAGGAGCTGCGTCGACACTCAATGAAGAAAAGTCCAGTGAAGCAGTGCCGACACTTAACAGTTGTGTCGACACCCAGTGAAACTGTGTCTACATCAGAAAGTGTCGACACTTGGAGAATGTGTCGACACTCAGCAAAAGTTAGCAGAGTCTAAGTATAAGTGTCGACACCCAGAGCAATGTGTCGACACTCAGCAGAAGAGTCAACACTTGAAGAAAGTGTCGACACAAGAAAGAATGTGTCGACACTCAGCTGAAGACTCAACACTTGAAGAAAGTATCGACACAAGGAGCTATGTCGACACTCAGCAAAGTTCAACAAAATATTCTAAGTACAAGTGTCGACACTAAGGGGATGTGTCGACACTCAGCTGAAGTCTTAACAGAAGAAGAATGTGTCGACACAAGGAGCTGTGTCAACACTCAGCAAGTATCAATACTGAAGGCATGTGTAGACACCAAGAAGATGTGTCGACACTGAACAAGTTCAACACATGAAGATGTGTCGACACAAATGAGTTGTGTCGACACTTACAAGAATTCAACAAAGTGCTGAAAAACAAAGTGTTGTGTCGACACTCAATATCAGTGTCGACACATGAAGAAGAAGCTATGTCGAGAATTGAAAACTATAACACAAGGAGTTGTGTCGACACCTTGTAGGCTAGTATCGACACTTAGACAACTTGTGTCGACACTTGGTCTATAAGTGTCGACACTTAAAGACAGACAGTCTCGACACTTTCAGACAGTTACAGAATTTTCAAGAACTGACTGGATGACTTGACAGCTGCCATTCCAGCCGGTCTACTACACCTGTCAGAGTTGTCAGAAATCAGTTATGAACCGGACCAGCCGGTTACCCTGAAGAAGGCCTATAAATAGGCTTATACTGTCTACAGAAGAAGTAGTTGAAGTGATCAATATACAAAGAAGATCTTGTTATTCATTGAAGAATCCTGTGAGGATCTAAGAAGTTGGAGAGAGAGAGCTCCATCCAAGAAGTCAGCCGTTGGAACCAGGCTGAGAAGAAGGGTTCAGATTTGGTCTGAATCTTAAGTAGTAGAGATCAATGATCAACTATAGAGGAGATCAATCTTATTGTGTTCTACATTCAAGAAGCTTTGAAGAAAGCCAAGTCAGGTTGATTTCAGCTGAGTTCTTCTAAGAACTCATCAAGAAACTCACAACTCTTCTCTCTTGTCTCTGAGTTGTTTGGGTTATATTTTGTATTCATAATATCTTGTAGGATCCTTAAGGATCTGAGTTTGTAAGCCTGTAATTTTAAAGGCTGAGTGTAGGGCTTGAGTGCCTGAATGTAGGAGAGTTGAATCTCTGAGTGTAGGCCTGTTGTGGCTGAGTGTAGGCCTTGGTGGCTGAGTGTAGGCTTTGTGAAGAAGCTGAGTGTAGGATTTGTGAAGAAGCTGAGTTGTAGGGCCTTGGGCCTGAGCTGTAGGAACCTGGTTTGGGGTTCTGAGTGTAAGATCTGAGGATCTGAGATAGTGGAGGAGTTTGGCCGAATCTAGTACACTGCTAGATAGGCGAAAGGGGAAAGTGGATGTACCCAAAGCTTGGGGAACCACTATAAATCTGTGTGTCTACTGTGTGCTTGTGATATTCTGTGATTGCTTTTTGATTGCTGTGTAAAAGTAGATATAACTCTGAGATAAATTCTGAATTCTGCCTTAAAAGTTAAAAAGATTTAAGTCACCTATTCACCCCCCCTCTAGGTGATTAGGTACAATATCTTTCAAGTGGTATCAGAGGCAGGTTACTCAAAAAGGGACTTAACAGTCTGAGTAGATCCTGTTGGCAGATTCAGTCTAAGTATATTACAGAATCAAGAAAATTAAGAACCATGGGTTCCACTGAGAATCATAAGGAATTAGGATCCATGAAGCTACCTATTTGCAGAAAAGAGATATTTGGTATCTGGAAGGAAAGGGTGAGACTTTTTATGGAAGCCTCAGACCCTAGGATATATATTATAGTTAAAGAAGGGCCATATGTGCCCATGAAGGTTTCAGTGCTGGATGCAAATCAGAGAGCACCTAAGGATTTCTCTGAAATGACAAAGGATGAGATAGTTCTAGCCACAATGGACAAGAGGGCTCAGAATATCATTGTGAGTGCTATTGATGATGCTACCTTTCAGAATTTGATACACTGCAAGACATCTAAGGAGATGTGGGATACCTTGATAGTGTATATGGAGGGTTCTGAAGAAGTGAGACAAGATAGAAAATCCTTGTTAAATCAAGAATATGAAAGTTTTAGGCAAGGTAGATCTGATAGCATAACTGAATGCTATAAGAAGTTCTATAGGATTATGAATGAGCTAATGTCCTATGGCAGGGAGTTCAGTAATTATGAGCTTAATGATAAGTTTCTAAGGTCCATTACAAAGGATTGGGACACCAAGATCTGTGTCATAAGGGATATGGCAAAGTTAACAGATATCCCTCCACCCACACTGTTTGGAAAACTGCTATCCTATGAGATGCAGTTAATGGTGAGAAAAGAAGAGGAGAAATCTACAAGAAGTGAACATAAAGAAAGGACAGTGGCATTCAAGATAGAAGCCCCCAGAAAGTACAGAAGTAAGTCACCATCTCCACCACCAAAAGTAGCTGAAACTGAGTCAGATGAGTCAGCAAGCAGAAAGTCTGAAAGCAGTGAAAGTGATGAGGACTTTGCTGTCTTCACAAGACATTTTCAGAAGTTCTTAAAGAAGAAACAGTGGAGGACAAAGCCATCTACTTCACAGGGTAAAGAAGACTATTATCAGAATAAAAAGTCTTCAAAGAAAGACAGGAAAAAGACCAAGTCTAGCAAAACAACTCTATCAAAAATTGTTTGCTATTGCTGTAATAGACAAGGACATGTTATTGCTGACTGTCCTGAGAAAAGGAAGGAGTATAATGATAAGAAAAAGACTCAATTTAAGGGCAAGAAGGAAAGATCTTTTGTTGCCAAAAAGGATAAGAGCCTATCAGACATTTCTTCATCAGAAACTGAGTCAGATGCTGAAGCATATATAGGACTGTTTGCTGAGGAAGAAGAAGAAGAGTTCATCCAAATCATGAACTCCATATATGATCAAGAAGACAGTTAGTGTCAAGGACTGATGACATTGACAGAAAGTGACAAAATCCTGGAGCAGCCAGGACCTAGTAAGGTACAAAGTTGTTCTTTAAGTTCAATTTCTTGTGCTAGTTCAGAAACAGATCCATCATCATCAAATGATGAGAGTGCATCTGAGTCTGAAGAGGATATTCATCAATTGATAGATGAATATAAAATTCTGTTGCAAGCATTTAAGAAATGCAAATCCTTGGCCAAGAGTCAAGCTAAGGAGATTGCAATTCTCAAAGTGGGTGCAACTGATTATGAGAAGTTGTTTGATCAAAAACTTAATGAGATAGCTATACTGAAGCACATAACTGTGATTCAGATGGGGACTATGTCATTTAAGAATGATCAAATCAAGAGTTTGGAGATTAGTCTTCAGAAGGAGAGAGATTTGGTTGCTAGGTTTTCAAAACCAAAGTCTGTTCTACCCTTAATTGATGAATTTGTTCATCAAAAAGGTAAAGATGGACTGGGGTTTTCTAAACCAGCTAGGACTATCAAGTCTAAGTCCAAGGGCAAAGCCCCAACTCTCAACAAGCCAGCTGTAGATAAAACAGCTAAGACTGTACCTAAGCAAAGGTACAATAGGTTTGAGTGTTGGTGCTGTGGCAAGGTAGGCCACTTTGCCATGGACTGTTGGCACAATGCTAGTGCCAAAGTGAGTAGCAAACTGCCTGTTGGAAAACCTGCAGGTAGCTTTGCCAGGATGCAAACTAACCAGTACCAAGGACCCAAGAATTCTTTGGGTTCTAAGGTTCACTAATCTGTTTTGCAAGTGAGTCCAAGTGGCCATGCCCCAATATGTTACTTGGACAGTGGATGTTCCAGACATATGACTGGAACTAGGGGATTACTAAGGGACTACACACCTATCAAGCATGGTCCAAAAGTCACCTTTGGTGGTTCTGAAAAAGGAATCATCAAAGGGTTTGGTAACATTTCTAGTAACTTAGTTACCATTACTCAAGTGGCTTATGTTAAAGGTTTGAAACACAACCTAATTAGTATAAGTCAATTAAGTGATGTAGGATATGACATCTCATTTGTTAAGGATGGTTGTCATATCAAGAGGTCAAATGATCAAGAGATTATTTTGACAGGTTATAGAAAGAGGAATGTCTATTGCCTAGACATTATGGTTGAGAACAATGGTTCTCCAGTGTGTCTTGTAGCTGATGAGAAAGTCTCTCAAGTGTCAAATGGCACAAGAGACTAGCCCATCTCAACTACAAGACAATTGGCAAACTCTATAGCAAAGAGTTAGTGAGGAATGGTCCTCAAGTTAAGTGTATTAAAGAAGGAATATGCTCAGCTTGTCAAAAGGGCAAGCAGACTAGATCCACCTTTAGTAGCATTAACAACAAAGATGTTGTGAGGTGTTTATACCTCTTGCATATGGATCTCTTTGGTCCTATGCCAGTTCACAGCCTAGGTAAGAAGGTCTATACCTTTGTAGTTGTAGATGACTACTCAAGGTTTTCGTGGGTATTCTTTCTTAGACAGAAATCTGAAACACCTAGTGTCTTCTATAGCTTTGTCAAACAGATTCAGAATGAACTAGACAGTACAGTGGTCAAAATAAGAAGTGACCATGGTACTGAATTTCAGTCTGATAGTATGACAAAACTATGTGAAGAATTTGGGATATTTCAAGAGTTTTCTTCACCAAGAACACCTCAGCGAAATGGCATTGCTGAGAGGAAGAATAGAACCTTGATAGAGGCTGGTAGGACCCTATTAAGTGATACATCACTGCCAGAGTATTTCTGGGCTGAGACAGTTAACACTGCATGCCATGTTATAAATAGGGCTACCATCATTAAAAGGCTTAACAAGACCCCCTATGAAGTGGTGAAAGGCAGGAAACCAAATCTATCCTACTTCAGGATCTTTGGTTGCAAATGCTTCATACTTAACAATGGGAAGTCTTACTTAACTAAGTTTGCTGCCAAGTCCCAAGAGGGAATTTTTGTTGGGTACAATAATAATAGTAAGGCTTATAGAGTCTACAACTTGACTACACAAGTTGTAGAAGAATCTGTGCATGTAGTTTTTGATGAGACTAAACTTATTAACAATGAGTTGTCTAGTAGTATTTGCAGCTCCTCAGGTATAACTAAAAAGATGGACAAGCTCACTATAGAAGAAGGACCTACAGCAAGACAGTAGGTAGAAGAAAGTGGCTGTTGTCCAGGGGGAGTACTACATGTACCTAATGAAGAAGAAGTTCAAGGAGTACAACAAGATGAGGAAACTGAAGAAGTTTAACCTGAAGTCAGGATGCCTCCAGCCAATAGGCATCTTAGAGATCATCCAGTAGAACAAATCATTGGTGATCCAAGACAAGGGGTACAAACAAGGAGCAAAAATCTAAATGCAGTGCTCTTCTCCAGTTTTCTATCCCAAGTTGAGCCAAAGAAGTTTGAAGAAGCCATCCTAGACCCACATTGGATTGAAGCAATGCAAGAAGAGCTGAATCAGTTCAAGAGGTGCAAAGTCTGGGAGCTTGTTCCTAAACCAAAAGACCACAACATAATAGGAACCAAGTGGATCTTTAGGAACAAGATGGATGAACATGGAGTCATCATTAAGAACAAAGCAAGATTGGTTGCTAAAGGATATAGGCAGGAAGAAGGTATTGACTTTGATCAAACCTTTGCTCCAGTAGCCAGACTGGAAGCCATAAGGATGTTCCTGGCCTATGCAACCTTTCAAGGATTTAAAGTTTACCAAATGGATGTAAAGTCAGCTTTTTTGAATGGTAATCTAAAAGAGGAAGTCTATGTGGAACATCCATCAGGTTTTGTTGATTCAACTCAACCTAATCATGTCTATAGACTTAGGAAAGCATTATATGGGTTAAAGCAAGCCCCTAGGGCTTGGTATGAAACCCTATCTAGTTTCCTCATTGAGAATAAGTTCACAAGGGGGAAAACAGACAAGACTCTATTCCTTAGGGGATCCAGAGGCAAAGTAATACTAGTCCAAATATATGTAGATGACATAATATTTGGGTCTACTGAAAGTAGTCTTTGCAAAAAGTTTGCAAAACTAATGCAAGGACAATTTGAGATGAGTAGTATGAGGGAACTTAAGTTCTTCTTGGGTCTCCAAGTTAGACAGGCTGAGAATGGTTTATCCATATGCCAGTCTAAGTTCACCCTAGAACTCATAAGGAAGTATGGTATGGATTCATCCAATACCATGAAGACTCCTATGGGGTCAAGTATGTCTCTTAGCAAAGATGATGCAGGGAAACCTGTAGATGGGACTTTGTATAGAGGGATAGTTGGCTCCCTATTCTATTTGACTACAAGTAGACCAGATATCATGTATGCTACATGTGTCTGTGCTAGGTATCAAGCATGCCCTAAGGAGTCTCATTTGACAGCAGTCAAAAGGATACTGAGATATCTAAATAGCACTCCTTATCTAGGTCTTTGGTACCCTAGGAATGGAGATTTTGAACTAACAGGTTATTCAGATGCAGACTCTGCAGGATGCAAAGAAGACAGAAAAAGCACAACTGGAACCTGTCAATTCCTAGGTGGAAGACTGATTTTATGGAGTAGCAAGAAGCAAAAAGTGTGGCTATCTCCACTGTAGAATCAGAATATGTGGCTGCAGGAAGTTGCTATGCTCAACTTCTATGGATACAACATCAGCTTGAGGACTATGGAATTCAGGTAAGTAGAACTCCACTCTTTTGTGATTCTACAAGTGCTATATCATTTGCAAACAATCATGTTTCCCATAGTAGAAATAAACATATTGAAATAAAATATCATTTTCTTAGAGAACATGTAGAAAAAGAAGATATTTTACTGGAATATGTTAGAACAGATAATCAACTAGCTGATATGTATACTAAGCCTCTAGAAGAATCAAAGTTCAATAGGTTTAAAATTGAACTTGGTATGATAAACTTAGAATAAGTTTATAGAAATGGCTAAGTAAAATAGTGTCGACACACAGGGATATCTGTGTCGACACAGAAAAGTGGTGTCGACACTTCAGGGAAAAGGTGTCGACACATCTAGGAAGTTGGTGTCGACACTTCAGAATATTAGTGTCGACACATGACAAGTTTGTGTCGACACATCCAAGGTGGTGTCGACACTTAGTATTTACTCAAAATTATCTAAGTAAAGTCTCGACTAAATGTCGAGTTGAGTGGTGTCGACACATAATCAAGTGTCGACACATATATATGTTGACTAAACTTGTGTTGACACATATGTGTCGAGATATTATAAGTCTGTGTCGACACTTATCCACAGTGTCAACACAATTTAAGTTAGCTGACCCGCCCTTTCATCTTCAAACTTAGAAAGGTATAAATAGGATTTTGCCTTTGTCTGTCGACACGCTCACTAAAGTTTCGAGACCGAACTTGTGTGTCGACACCTCTCTTCTCTCCAGTCAAATTCTTCAAACCCTAATGGCGCCAAAGCTCGAGGAGAACGTCAATGAAGGCTACGAATTGGTGCGACAAGCGTTTGACGAAGCAGAACAGGAAATCAAGGATGTAGTAACCCTAGTTGCAGACTCAGGGTTAGAATTTCTTATTTCTGAGCCGACTAAGATCTGGAAGAAAGAAGTACTGGAATTCCTGAATGGAGCTAAAGTAGACGAATCTGGATTCAAGATCAAGTCCAGGGTCCATGGAGAAAAAGTGAAGGTCTCTCCCAAAAGTTTGAGAAAGGTTCTAAACCTGCCAAGGACAAAAGAAGAGGATGAAGTAACTGTTTCAAAAACCAGAGAAGCATTGACATGGTTTGGTCTGGATTCAAAGATGAAAATTGGATCAGTTTTCAATAGAAAAGGCATGAACAGCCAGGGAAAATTTCTATCAGAAATTGTTGGAAAAGTGATCTTAAGTAAGCCTGGAGGGCATGACAAGGTATCTGCCCAAATGTTCAATCTTATGACAAGGATAATCTTCACAGTGAAAACTGACTGGTCTGTAGTGATCTTTGAGAAGATAAAGGAAAGTCTGAAGAAGCCCAATCTGGGTAGGATACTAAGTCTGTACCTTGTTGGTAGTATACCAGAGGTTATAAGTCAAGCTGCTGGCACTAAGATCAACCATATGAGAAGGATGGACATGAGGATCTTCTCAAGGTGGGACAGAGTTTTGTCTAAGGAGATGCCAACCCCTGAGAAAATAACTCCTGAGAAAGTAACACTCCAAAAGAAGAAGAAGAAAACAGCCCCTGTGGCTCAGGTTTCATCTAGCAGCTCTGGTAGTGAAGAGCAAGTTGTCTTTACACCTGATGAGGATGTAGAAAGAAATGCTGAGAAGTCTCTAGCTCCCCAAGATGCTGCCGTGAGGCAGGGGGAGTTACCTGAAGCTAGCCCCACACACCTGGATTCAGTCCAGGGGAAGCCTCAAGTAGTAGAAGAGCCAACTCCACTGGAAAGTGAACATGCTACAAACACTATTCTTGAGGTAATCACTGAGATTAATGCATTAAATTTTCTCATAGAGGATACTGATTTGACTGATTCATTAAATAATGTTAATCAGCAACCACAGATTGATAATCTACCACCAGATATTGTCATGGAGGGCACATCTGTTACAGTTCAAGTTGTATCTGATCTAGTGGTAGATGAGCCAAGAGTTACTCCAGCCCATTCTCCACAAGAATATACAATGGAAGATCTCTTCCTAAATCTGGATCAAACTGATTTTGACAAGGAAACTGCTGCTGAGGGGGAGAATGCTCTAGTTGAGGGGGAGCAGGTGGAAATTCTAGAAGAACCTACAAGTAAAGAGCCTGAGAAGCCCAAAGAAGTTGAGGAGCTCCCTAAGGAGAGGGTAGATATAGCAAGCACCTCAGCATCTGAAGATGAGGAAGCAGCAAGGGCTAAGAAAAGGAAGTTTTCAGTCTTTAAAAGAAGAAGTCAGAATTACAAAAAGGCTCTACAAACTATTACACCACAGCCCGCACTACAGCCAGCCCCAACTGTAGATTACAGTGCTTTGATGGTTGCTATGCAAATCAAACTTGATGAGCACAGGAAAGCTATAGAAACATATGTGGATGAGGGGCATAAATCTCTCTAGTTTGATCTAGCCCAGCAAATTAAGTATATTAGATTTGAGATGAATCTAAATAAGAAAGAGATGACTGACTGCTTCCACAAGGGAGGGAATGCAGTAGTCTACTTAGCTAGTCATCAAGAGAAAATAAAGGCACAAGTAGATGACATTGCACAGAAGCAAGGATATGTTCTTGAGAACCAGATCAGAATGAATGAAAACTTAACAGCTTCCCACAATGCTATTGTCACAGAGATGAAGAACATAGCTACATGACTGACTACTTCTAATGCTACTGCTAAGGCAAAGTTTGATAAAGCCTTGCAAAAAAGTTTATCTGATGTAACAACTGCAATTCAAGACTCTCAGAAGTTGATAACTGACAAACTCCAAAGGTTGAAACCTTTCTTTAAAGATGGAGTCAACTTTTTGGATAACCAAGTCCGATTTCAAAAAGATGATGTAAGAGATCACATAGAAAGAGAAGTCATAAAGGGGGAGAGGATGTTAGTCAAAGCTAGCTCTGATCATGCTAAGTGGATTTCTAATTCTATCAGAGCTACTCTTGGTTATCCTCCTTTATGTGATGATGACAATGTTGTAGAATCTGGGATACATCCTGCATATCTAGGAGGGGAGAAACCAGAAGTGGCTCAAGTAATCTACCCTCCTCCAGATTTTGATATGGTTCAAGCTGAGATACAATCAATGTATAGCCCACCTGGGAGACAGCAAAATGTCATCATAGAGAAGGTGGTTTAGCCAGTATTTGATGCTATGCAAGAAGCTCTGCAGAAAGAAGAAGAAGCCAGACTGTCTAAGAAGAGGTTCAGGGAGCAAGCTGAACAAAGACCTGACTTTGAGCAGTGGAGCCCCACTTCTAGAAACATTATCTTAACTGCATGGAAAGTTGCAAAAGATAATATACAAGACAGAAACAAGTGGTTTTCTGAATTGAAATGGAGAAAGCATGAGACAAGGCAAGAAGCCATAGTGCAATACAGGAGAAAGGCCAAGATGGGAAAGCTACCTCCTACTGCCCAGGAGCCTAGCAAGTACTTTCCCAAGCCATATCATTATTTTGAGAGACAAAAGATTAAAGCTGAAGAGCTAAAGAAGAAGGAGCTGAAAGGAAAAAAGACTGCTGATACTGAAGTTGCTGAAGCTCCTGTGCAAGCAAAGATAAAGTCTGGAAAAGGGATAGTGATCAAAGATGCTGATCAAAAATAGCATAGAAATTTTCTCAAGTTTACTATGTAATCTTTTGATGTTAAACATTCTGTAAACTTTAGAATTATGAATATGACAAAGTGTTAGAACAATGTGCTGTGTGATAAATTTGCTGTGTGATAAATTTATTTCATAATTGTTCTGAGATGTTATCTGTGTATACATGTTTTGTTTGATACATGTTTATGTTTGCCCTGTTATATAATACTGCTTTACATCATGCTATGATTTTATTCTGTATGGTGTATATCATTGACTAAGGGTTATGACTTCTCCAAATAGGGAGAGATTGTTGGGTACATTGGTTCTAATGTACCTGATTTGAAGAAGCCTCACCCTACTCAATGATATACATCAAAATGTATTTGATGTATTTTTGAGTTTACTTGTGCAGGCTAAGTATTTGCAGGAAAGATGGAAAAGTTTCCAAGTCCATGTGTCGACACCCAGGAGGAAAGTGTCGACACTTAAGAAGACTTGTGTCGACACCCAGGAGGAAAGAGTCGACACTTAAGAAGACTTGTATTGACACCCAGACAAGTAGTGTCGACACTTGGAGTGATTGTGTCGACACCAGGGGTGCTAGTCGACACCAGACAGAAAGTGTCGACACAAGAAGCTGTGTCGACACTCAATGAAGAAAAGTCCAGTGAAGCAGTGTCGACACTTAGCAGTTGTGTCGACACCCAGTGAAACTGTGTCTACATTAGAAAGTGTCGACACTTAGAGAATGTGTCGACACTCAGCAAAAGTTAGCAGAGTCTAAGTATAAGTGTCGACACCCAGAGCAATGTGTCGACACTCAGCAGAAGAGTCAACACTTGAAGAAAGTGTCGACACAAGAAAGAATGTGTCGACACTCAACTGAAGACTCAACACTTGAAGAAAGTGTCGATACAAGGAGCTGTGTCGACACTCAGCAAAGTTCAGAGTTTATAAGCCTGTAATTATAAAGGCTGAGTGTAGGGCTTGAGTGCCTGAGTGTAGGAGATTTGAATCTCTAATTGTAGGCCTGTTGTGGCTGAGTGTAGGCCTTGGTGGCTGAGTGTAGGCTTTGTGAAGAAGCTGAGTGTAGGCTTTGTGAAGAAGCTGAGTTGTAGGGCCTTGGGCCTGAGCTGTAGGAACCTGGTTTGGGGTTCTGAGTGTAAGATCTGAGGATCTGAGATAGTGGAGGAGTTTGGCCGAATCTAGTACACTGCTAGATAGGCGAAGGGGGAAAGTGGATGTACCCAAAGCTTGGGGAACCACTATAAATCTGTGTGTCTACTGTGTGCTTGTGATATTCTGTGATTGCTGTTTGATTGCTGTGTAAAAGTAGATATAACTCTGAGATAAATTCTGAATTCTGCCTTAAAAGTTAAAAAGATTTAAGTCACCTATTCACCCCCCCTCTAGGTGATTAGGTACAATATCTTTCATCGACACTTATACTTAGACTCTGCAGACTTTTGCTGAGTGTCGACACAGCCTCCAAGTGTCGACACTTTCTTATGTAGACACAAATCCTCTGGGTGTTGACACTGCTTCTAAGTGTCGACACTGCTTCACTGGACTTTTCTTCATTGAGTGTTGACACAGCTCCTTGTGTCGACACTTTCTGTCTGGTGTCGACTCTGCATCCCTGGTGTCGACACAATTACTCCAAGTGTCGATACTGCTTGCCTGGTGTCGACACAAGTCTTCTTAAATGTCGACACTTTCCCTCTGGGTGTCGACACATGCACTTAGAATCTTTTCTGCTTTCCCTGCAAATACTTAACCTGCACAAGGCAACTCAAAAATACATCAAATACATTTTGATGTATATCATTGAGTAGGGTGAGGCTTCTTCAAATCAGGTACATTTAAACCAATGTACCCAACAATCTCCTCCTATTTGGAGAAGTCATAACCCTTAGTCAATGATATGCACCATACAGAATAAAATCACAGCATGATGTAAAGCAGGATTATATAACAGGGCAAACATAAACATGTATTAAACAAACATGTATACATAGATATCATCTCAGAATAATTATGAAATAGATTTATCACACAGCACATTGTTCTAACAGCTTTATCATATTCATTTTCCAAAAGTTTACAAGGTGTTTAAAATCAAAATATTACAACTGTAAGCTTAAGATAAATCTATTCTAATCTTGATCAGCCTCCTTAATCACAATTCCTTTTCCTGATTGTATCTTTGCTTGCATAGGGGCTTCAACAACTTCATTATCAACAGGCTTCTTCCCTTTCAGCTCCTTCTTCTTTAGCTCCTCAGCTTTAATCTTCTGCCTCTCAAAGTAATGATAAGGCTTGGGAAAGTACTTGCTAGACTCCTGGGCAGTAGGAGGTAGCTTTCCCATCTTTGCCTTTCTTCTATATTGTACTATGGCTTCTTGCCTAGATTCATGCTTTCTCCACTCCAGTTCAGAAAACCATTTGTTTCTATCTTGAAAATTATGTTTGGCAGCCTTCCATGCAGTTAAGATAATGTTTCTTGACGTGGGGCTCCACTGTTCAAAATCTGGTCTTTGTTCAGCTTGCTCTCTGAACCTCTTCTTAGACAATCTAGTTTATTGTTCAGCTTGTTCTTTTAGTATAGCTTTCCGTAAAGCTTCAGATACTGGCTGAACCACCTTCTCTATGATAACATTTTCCTTTCCCTCAGGTGGGCTATACATTGTCTGGATATCAGCTTGTACCATATCAAAATCTGGTGGAGGATAGATTACTTGAGCTACTTCAGGTTGCTCACCTCCAAAATATGCAGGGTTAATCCCAGATTCTGCTACATTATCATCATCACATAAAGGAGGATAACCAAGAGTGGCTCTGATAGAATTAGAAATCCACTTAGCATGATCAGAGCCTGCTTTGACTAACACCCTCTCCCCCTTTATGACTTCTCTTTCCATGTGATCTATTAGATCATCCTTTTAAAATCTGATTTGGGCATTGAGATAATTGACTCCATCCTTGCAGAAAGGTTTCAACCTTTGGAGTTTTTCAAGGATCAGGTTCTGAGAGTTTTATATAGCATAAGTTATATCAGTGATGCCCTCTTGTAAAGCTTTATCAAAATCTGCCTTAGCAGTATCATTAGATGTTGTCTGTCCTGCAGCTATGTTCTTCATCTCTATGACAATTGCATTGTGAGAAGCAGTTAAGTTATCATTCATTCTAATCTGATTCTCCAAAACATATCCTTGCTTCAGTGCAAGATCATCCAGTTGAGCTTTTAACTTTTCTTGATGTGTAGCCAAATATACCACTGCATTCCCTCCCTTGTGGAAGCAGCCAGTCATTTCCTTTTTATTGAGATTCATCTCAAATCTTATGGACTTAATGTCCTGGGCTAGGTCAAATTGTAGTGATTTTTGTCCTTCATCTACATACTTTTCCAGTGCTTGTCTCTGCTCATTATGATTGATTTGCATAGCAACCATCAAAGCACTGTAATCTACAGTTGGTGCTGGCTGTAGTGCAGGCTGTGGTGCTATAGTTTGCAATGCCTTCTTATAAGTTTGGCTTCTTCTTTTGAATACTTGAAATTTCCTTTTCTTGGCTATGACAGCCTCCTCATCTTTTGATGCTGATGTACTTGCAATATCTACCCTTTCCCTAGGTAGCTCCTCATCAGCTTTTGGCTTCTCAGGCTCTTGCCTTGCAGTTTCTTCTAGTATTACCAATGGCTCCCCCTCAACTTGAGACTTCTCCCCCTCAGCAGTAGCACTGTCCTTCTCAAGGGCTGCTTGATCCAGATTAAGGAAGAGATCTTCCATAGTAAATTCGTGTGGAGAATGGGCTGGAGAAACTCTTGGCTCATCTACCACTGGATCAGATACTACTTGAGCTACAACAGATGTGTCCTCCATGACAACATCTGGGGGTTGACTATCAATCTGAGTTTGCTGATTAACATCATTTAATGAATCAGACAAAACATTATCCTCTATAGGGAAATCTAAAGCATTAATCTCAGTGATTACCTCAAGGATAATATGGGTGGCTCTTTCTCTTTCAAGAGGAGTTGGCTCTTCCACCACTAGAGGCTCCCCCTGGACAGTATCCTGGTGTATGGGGCTAGCTTGAGGTAGCTCCCCCTGCCTTTCTGCAGCATCTTGTTGAGCTGGAGACTTCCCAGCATTACCTTCTACATCCTCATCAGGAGTAAAGACAACTTGCTCTTCACTACCAGAGCTGCTAGATGAATCCTGAGCCACTGGGGCTGTCTTTTTCTTCTTATTTTGGGGAGTTGTTGTCTCTGGTGTGGGCATTTCCTTGGATAAAACTCTGTCCCACCTAGAGAAGATCCTCATGTCCATCTTCCTCATATGGTTGATCTTAGTTCCAGCGGCTTGACTCATTACTTCTGGTATAATACCAGCCAAGTAAAGACTTAGAATTCTACCCAAATTAGGTTTCTTCAGGCTCTCCTTAATCTTCTCAAATAATACTGCAGACCAATCAGTACTTAATTGAAAGATAATTCTTGTCATGATGCTGAACATATAAGCTGAAATCCTGTCATGTCCTCCAGACTTGCACAAAATAACTTTTCCAACAATTTCTGAAAGAAATTTGCCCTGGCTGTTCATACCCTTCCTATTGAATACAAATCCAATTTTCAGCTTTGCATCCAGACCACACCATGTTAATGCTTCTCTGGTCTTAGAAGCAGTTACTTCATCCTCTTCCTTAGTTCTTGGTAGCTGAAGTACTTTTCTCAAACTTTTTGGTGAGATCTTCACCTTTTCTCCATGTACCCTTGACTTTATTTTGAGTCCAGTCTCGTCTAGGGTTGCGCCATTTTGAAATTCTAAAACTTCTTTTTTCCAAATCTTTGTGGGCTCTGAAACAAGAAATTCTAACCCTGAGTTTGCGACTAGGGTTACCATATCCTTGATCTCTTGTTTTGCATCGTCAAACGCATGCCGCACCAATTCATAGCCTTCATTTACGTTCTCCTCAAGCTTTGACGCCATTAGGGTTTGAAGAATTTGAACTGAGAGAAGAGAGGTGTCGACACACAAGTTTGGTCTCGAAACTTTGGTGAGCGTGTCGACAGACAATGGAGAAATCCTATTTATACCTTTCTAGGTTTGAAGATGAAAGGGCGGGTCAGCTAACTGAAATTGTGTCGATACTGTTGAAAAGTGTCGACATAGACTTATAATGTCTCGACACACTATGTCGACACAAGTTCAGTCGACAGAATATATGTGTCGACACTTGCTTATGTGTCGACACCACTTAACTCGATACTTAGTCGAGACTTTACTTAGATAATTCTAAGTAAGTTCTAAGTGTCGACACCACCTTGGTTGTGTCGACACTGACTCTGTATGTGTCGACACTAAGTTTCTGAAGTGTCGACACCAACTTCCTAGATGTGTCGACACCTTTTTTCTGAAGTGTCGACACCAATTTTCTGTCTCGACACAGACAACTCTGTGTGTCGACACTATTTTACTTAGCCATTTCTATAAACTTATTCTAAGTTTATCATACCTAATTCAATTTTGAACCTATTGAATTTGGTTTCTTCTAGGGGCTTAGTATACATATCAGCTAGTTGATTATCTGTATTCACATACTCTAATGATATATCTTCTTTTTCTACATGTTCCCTTAGAAAATGATATTTTATCTCAATATGTTTAGTTCTACTATGGGAAACTGGATTGTTGGCAATAGATATAGCACTAGTAGAATCACAAAATAGCGGTATTCTACTTACTTGAATACCATAATCCTCAAGCTGATGTTGTATCCATAGAAGTTGAGCACAACAACTTCCTGCAGCCACATATTCTGATTCTGCTGTGGAGATAGCCACACTTGTTTGCTTCTTGCTACTTCATGAAATCAGTCTTCCACCTAGGAATTGACAGGTTCCAGTTGTACTTTTTCTATCTTCTTTGCAGCCTGCAAAATCTACATCTGAATAACCTGTTAGATCAAAGTCTCCATTCCTAGGGTACCAAAGGCCTAGATAAGGAGTGCCCTTTAGATATCTCAGAATCTTTTTGACTGCTGTCAAATGAGACTCTTTAGGGCAGGCTTGGTACCTAGCACAGACACATGTAGCATACATGATATCTGGTCTACTTGCAGTCAAATACAATAGGGAGCCAACTATCCCTCTATACAAAGTCTCATCTACATGTTTCCCTGCATCATCTTTGCTAAGAGACATACTTGACCTCATAGGAGTCTTCATGGTACTGGATGAATCCATACCATACTTCCATATTAGTTCTAGGGTGAACTTAGACTGGCATATGGATAAACCATTCTCAGTCTGTCTAACTTGGAGCCCCAAGGAGAACTTAAGTTCCCCCATACTGCTCATCTCAAATTGTCCTTGCATAAGTTTTGCAAACTTTCTGCAAAGACCATTTTCAATAGACCCAAATATTATGTCATCTACATATATTTGGACTAGTATGATCTTGCCTCTGGATTCCCTAAGGAATAGAGTCTTGTCTATTTTCCGCCTTGTGAATTTATTCTCAATGAGGAAACTAGACAGGGTTTCATACCAAGCCCTAGGGGCTTGTTTTAACCCATACAAAGCTTTCCTAAGTCTATAGACAAAATTAGGTTGAGTTGAATCAACAAAATGTGATGGCTGTTCCACATAGACCTCTTCTTTTAGATTACCATTAAGAAAGGCTGACTTAACATCCATTTGATATACTTTAAATCCTTGATAGGTTGCATAGGCCAGGAACATCCTTATGGCTTCCAATCTGGCTACTGGAGCAAAGGTTTGATCAAAATCAATACCTTCTTCCTGCCTATATCCCTTAGCAACCAGTCTAGCTTTGTTCTTGATAATCACTCCATGTTCATCCATCTTGTTCCTAAAGATCCACTTGGTTCCAATTATGTTGTGGTCTTTTGATTTAGGAACAAGCTCCCAGACTTTGCACCTCTTGAACTGATGCAGTTCTTCTTGCATTGCCTCTATCCAATGAGGATCTAGGATGGCTTCTTCAAACTTCTTTGGCTCTACTTGGGATAGAAAACTGGAGAAGAGTGCTGCACTCAAATTTCTGCTCCTTGTTTGTACCCCTTGTCTTAGATCACCAATGATTTGATCTGCTGGATGATCTCTAAGATGCCTATTAGCTGGAGGCATCTTGGCTTCAGGTTGAACTTCTTCAGTTTCTTCATCTTGTTGTACTCCTTGAACTTCTTCTGCATTAGGTACATGTAGTACTCCCCTTGGACAACAACCACTATCTTCTACCTGCTGTCTTGCAGTAGGTCTTTCTTCTATAGTGAGCTTGTCCATCTTCTCAGTCACACCTGTGGAGCTGCAAATACTACTAGATAACTCATTGTTAATAAGTCTAGTTTCATCAAATACTACATGTACAGACTCCTCTACAACTTGAGTAGACAAGTTGTAAACTCTATAAGCCTTACTATTGTTGCTGTATCCAACAAAAATCCCCTCTTGGGACTTGGCAGCAAACTTAGTCAAGTAAGACTTACCATTATTAAGTATAAAGCACTTATAACCAAAGATCCTGAAATAGGATAGGTTTGGTTTTCTGCCTTTCACAATCTCATAGGGAGTCTTGTTGTGGCTTTTAGTAATGGTAGCCCTATTAATTACATGGCATGCAGTATTGACTGCCTCAGCCCAGAAATATTCTGGTAGTGATGTATCACTTAATAGGGTTCTACCAGCCTCAATCAAGATTCTATTTTTCCTCTCAGCAATGCCATTTTGCTGAGGTCTTCTTGGTGAAGAAAACTCCTGAAATATCCCAAATTCTTCACATAGTTTTGTCATACTATCAGACTGGAATTCAGTACCATGGTCACTTCTTATTTTGACCACAGTACTGTCTAGTTCATTCTGAATTTGTTTGACAAAGCTATAGAAGATACTAGGTGTTTCAGATTTCTGTCTAAAAAAGAACATCCAGGAATACCTTGAGTAGTCATCTACAACCACAAAGGTATAGACCTTCCTACCTAGGCTATGAACTGGCATAGGACCAAAGATATCCATATGCAAGAGGTATAAACACCTCACAGCATCTTTGTTTTCAATGCTATTAAAGCTGGATCTAGTCTGCTTGCCCTTTTGACAAGCTGAACATATTCCATCTTTAATACACTTAACTTGAGGACCATTCCTCACTAACTCTTTGCTATAGAGTTTGCCAATTGTCTTGTAGTTGAGATGGGCTAGCCTCTTGTGCCATTTGACACAATGAGAGACTTTCTCATCAGCTACAAGAAACACTGGAGAACCATTGGTCTCACACATAATGTCTAGGCAATAGACATTTCTTTTTCTGTAACTTGTCAAAACGATCTCTTGATCATTTGATCTCCTGATATGACAACCATCTTTAACAAATGAGATGTCATATCCTAAATCACTCAATTGACTTATACTAATAAGGTTATGTTTCAAACCTTCAACATAAGCCACTTGAGTAATAGTAATATGGGAGCTAGAAATGTTACCAAAACCCTTGATGATTCCTTTTTCAGAACCACCAAAGGTGACTTTAGGACCATCCCTGATTGGTGTGAAGTCCTTTAGCAATCCCTAGTTCCAGTCATGTGTCTGGAACATCCATTGTCCAAGTACCATATTGGGGCATGGCCACTTGGACTCACCTGCAAAACAGATTAGTTGACCTTAGAACCCAAAGAATTCTTGGGTCCTTGGTGCTGGTTAGTTTGCCTCTTAACAAAGCTACCTGTAGGTCTTCCAACTGGCAGTTTGCTACTCAACTTGGCATTATAATTATGCCAACAGTCTATGGCAAAGTGGCCTACCTTGCCACAGCACCAGCACTCAAACCTATTGTACCTTTGCTTAGGTACATCCTTAGCTGTTTTGTTTACAGCTGGCTTGTTGAGGGCTGGGGCTTTGCCCATAGACATGGACTGAACAGTCCTAGCAGATTTAGTAAACCCCAGTCCAGCTTTACCTTTTTGATGAACAGATTCATCAATTAAGGGTAGAACAGACTTTGGTTTAGAAAACCTAGCAACTAAATCTCTCTCCTTCTGAAGACTAATCTCCGGACTCTTTATTTGATCATTCTTGAATACTATAGTCCCCATCTGAATAACAGTTATGTTTTTCAGTCTGGCTATCTCATTAAGTTTTTGATCAAACAACTTCTCAAAATCAGTTGCAGCCACTTTGAGACTTGCAATCTCCTTAGCCTGACTCTTGGCCAAGGATTTGCTTTTCTTAAATGCTTGCAACAGAACTCTATATTCATCAATCAATTGATGAATATCCTCTTCAGACTCAGATGCACTCTCATCACTTAATGATGATGAATCTGATTCAGAACTAGCACAGGAAATTGAACTTAAAGAATAATTTTGTACCTTACTAGGTCCAGGCTGATCCTGGATTTTGTCACCTTCTGTCAATGCCATTAGTCCTTGGCACTGACTGTCCTCTTGTTCATATATAGAGTTCATTATCTGGATGAACTCTTCTTCTTCCTCAGCAAACAGTCCTATGTATGCTTCAGCATCTGACTCAGTTTCTGATGAAGATATGTCTGACAGGCTCTTATCCTTTTTGGTAACAAAAGACCTTTCCTTCTTGCCCTTGAACTGAGTCTTTTTCTTATCATTAGATTCTTTCCTTTTCTCAGGACAGTCTGCAATAACATGTCCTTGTCTGTTACAGCAATAACAAACAATTTTTGATAGAGTTGCTTTGCTTGACTTGGTCTTTTTCCTGTCTTTCTTTGATGACTTTTTGTTCTGATAATAGTCTTCTTTACCCTATGAAGTAGATGGCTTTGTCCTCCACTGTTTCTTCTTTAAGAACTTCTGGAAGTGTCTTATGAAAGCTGCAAAGTCCTCATCACTTTCACTGCTTTCAGAATTTCTGCTTTCTGAATTATCTGACTCAGTCTCAGCAACCTTTGGAGGTGGAGTTGGTGACTTACTTCTGTATTTTCTGGTGGCTTCTGTCTTGAATGCCACTGTCCTTTCTTTATTCTTAATTCGGGTAGACTTCTCCTCTTCTTTCCTCACCATCAACTGCATCTCATAGGATAGCAGTTTTCCAAACAGTGTTGGTGGAGGGATATCTACTAACTTTGCAAT
The DNA here is from genome assembly GCA_039583875.1 of Platanthera guangdongensis. Taxonomy (NCBI): domain Eukaryota; kingdom Viridiplantae; phylum Streptophyta; class Magnoliopsida; order Asparagales; family Orchidaceae; genus Platanthera; species Platanthera guangdongensis. The sequence continues at coordinate 171,524,501 of CM077163.1, read as the reverse complement.
TTCCCTTATGGCACAGATCTTGGTGTCCCAATCCTTTGTTAGGGACCTTAGAAACTTATCATTTAGCTCATAATTACTGAACTCTCTTCCATAGGACATTAGCTCATTGACAATCCTATAGAACTTTTTATAGCATTCTGTGATGCTATCAGATCTACCTTGCCTGAAGCTTTAATATTCTTGGTTTAATAAGGACTTTCTGTCCTGCCTCACTTCTTCAGAACCCTCCATGTATACAATAAGAGTATCCCACATCTCCTTAGATATCTTACAGTGTATCAAATTCTGAAAGGTAGCATCATCTATAGCACTCACAATGATATTCTGAGCTCTCTTGTCCATTGTGGCTAGAATTATCTCATCTTTTGTCATTTCAGAGAAGTCCTTAGGTGTTCTCTGATTTGCATCCAGGACTGAAACCTTCATGGACACATATGACCCTTCTTTAACTGTGATGTAAATTCTAGGGTCTGAGGCTTCCATAAATAGTCTCACCCTTTCTTTCCAGATGCCAAAAATTTCTTTTCTGCAAATGGGTAACTTCATGGATCCAAGTTCCTTATGATTCTCAGTTGAACCCATGTTTCTTGATTTTCTTGATTCTGCAATTTACTTAGACTGAACCTGCCAACAGGATCTACTCAGACAGTTAAGTCCTTTTTGAGGAACCTCCCTCTGATACCACTTGAAAGATATTGTACCTACTCATCTAGAGGGGGGGTGGTGAATAGGTGACTTAAATCTTTTTAACTTCTTAGGCAGAATTCAGATTATATCACAGAGTTATAGTTAATTTATCACAGCAAACAATCAGCAATCACAGAATCACACAAGCACACAGTAGACACACAGATTTATAGTGGTTCCCCAAGGTTTGGGTACATCCACTTTGCCCCTTCGCCTATCTAGTAGTGTACTAGATTCGACCAAACTCCTCCACTATCTCAGATCCTCAGATCTTACACTCAGAACCCAAAATGCTTCCTACAGCTCAGGCCCAAGGCCCTACAACTCAGTCTTCTTCAAAGACCTACACTCAGCTTCTTCACAAAGCCTACACTCAGCCACAAGGCCTACACTCAGCCACAACAGGCCTACACTCAGCCACTACAGGCCTACACTCAGAGATACAGATCTCCTACACTCAGGCACACATGCCCTACCACTCAGCCTTTATAATTGCAGGCTTACAACTCAGATCCCTAAGGATCCTACAAGAAATATAAAATACAAAGTGTATATATCTACAACTATGAATAGAGAGATGAGTTGATAGGTTCTTGATGAGTTCTTGGAATAACTCTGCTGAGATCAACCTCACTTGGCTTTTCTTCAAAGCTTCTTGAATGTAGAACACAATAGGGTTGATCTTCTCTGCAGCTGATCCTTGATCTCTGCAACTTAAGATTCAGAACAAAGTCTGAACCCTTCTTCTCAGCCTGGTTCCAACGACTGTCTTCTTGGATGGAGCTCTCTCTCTCCAACTACTTAGATCTTCACTTGAAAATCTTCAATGAATTGTTTTTCAACAACCTTGATCATCTCTATCTGTTGATAGTGTAAGCCTATATATAGGCCTTCTTCATGGTGACCGACTGGTCCGGTTCCTAACTTATTTCTAACAACTCTGACAGGTGCAGTAGACCGGTTGGAATGGCAGCTGTCAAGTCATCCAATCAGTTCTTGAAATATCTGAATCTGTCTGAAAGTGTCGAGACAATCTGTCTTTAAGTGTCGACACTTATAGACTAAGTGTCGACACAAGATGACTAAGTGTCGACACTAGCCTTCAAGGTGTCGACACAACTCCTTGTGTTGTAGAATCCACTTCTCGACACAGCTTTTTCATCATGTGTCGACACTGATAATGTGTGTCGACACAAGTCCTTGTTCTTCAGTACTTTGCTGAATTCTTATAAGTGTCGACACAACTCCTTTGTGTCGACACATCTTCATGTGTTGAACTTGTTTAGTGTCGACACTCTTCTTGATGTAGACACATGCCTTCAGTGTTGATTCTTTCTGAGTGTCGACACAGCTCCTTAGTTTCGACACATTCTTCTTGTGTTGAGTCTTTAGCTGAGTGTCGACACATCTCCTTTGTGTCTACACTAGAACTTAGAATTTTGCTGAACTTTGCTAAGTGTCGACACAACATCCAAGTGTCGACACTTTCTTCAAGTGTTGAGTCTTCTGCTAAGTGTCGACACATGCTTTCTTGTGTCAACACATTCTTCATGTGTTGAGTCTTCTGCTATGTGTCGACACTTATACTTAGACTCTACAGACTTTTGCTGAGTGTCGACACAGCCTCCAAGTGTCGACAATTTCTGATGTAGACACAAATCCTCTGGGTGTCGACACTGCTTCTAAGTGTCGACACTACTTCACTGGACTTTTCTTCATTGAGTGTTGACACAGCTCCTTGTGTCGACACTTTCTGTCTGGTGTCGACTCAGCATCCCCGGTGTCGACACAATTACTCCAAGTGTCGACACTGCTTGCCTGGGTGTAAATACAAGTCTTCTTAAGTGTCGATACTTTCCCTCTAGGTGTCGACACATGGACTTAGAATCTTTTCTGCTTTCCCTGCAAATACTTAACCTGCACAAGGCAACTCAAAAATACATCAAATACATTTTGATGTATATCATTGAGTAGGGTGAGGCTTCTTCAAATCAGGTACATTTAAACCAATGTACCCAACACAAGTTCGTCGCCTTGGAGTGCACTGGTCCTCTTTGTAAAGAAGAAGGACGGGAGCTTGAGACTTTGTATTGATTATCGGGAGTTGAACAAGCTAACGGGAAAGAACAAGTACCCAATCCCAAGGATCGATGATCTTTTTGATCAGTTAGTCGGGTCGACGGTGTACTCTAAGTTGGATCTTAATTCTGGTTACTATCAGCTGAGGATAAGGGAGAGTGATATCCCTAAGACAGCGTTCAGTACAAGATACGGGCATTACGAGTTTACGGTCATGCCATTTGGGCTGACGAATATGCCGTCAATGTTCATGGATTTGATGAACAGGACCTTCAGGGAGTACTTAGACCATTTTGTGATCGTCTTCATTGACGATATTTTGGTGTACTCGCAGAGTGAGGAAGATCACTTCAGGCATATTCATTTGGTTTTGGAGACGCTAAGGAGGAATCAATTGTATGCCAAGTTCTTGAAGTGCGAGTTTTGGTTATCCTCAGTGGTGTTCCTCGGTCATATAGTGAGTGGGGAAGGTATTGCAGTGGATCCGGTGAATATTGTTGCGATACGAGAGTGGCCTGAGCTTTCTACGGTAGCGGAAGTCCGGAGCTTTCTGGGGCTTGCCGGCTATTATAGGCGCTTCGTAGAGAACTTCTCGCGGATAGCATTACCTCTCACTACTTTGACGAGGAAGGAGCAGAAGTTCGTTTGGACGTCGGAGTGCGCGCGAGCTTTTGAGGAGTTGAAATGTCGGTTGACCACGACGCCTGTGTTGAGTTCACCGAGTGGGATCGAAGGTCATGAGATTTATAGCGATGCTTCAGGCAATGGTTTGGGTTATGTGCTGTTACAACATGGAAGCGTTATAGCATATGGCTCGAGACAACTGAAGGTGCACGAGAGGAACTATCCGGTCCATGACTTGGAGTTAGCGGCCGTGATTTTTGCCTGGAAGCTGTGGAGACATTATTTGTACGGTGTGAAGATTGATATCTACATCGATCACAAGAGCCTGAAGTATTTGATTGATCAGAAAGATCTGAACATGCGGCAGCGTAGATGTATGGAGTTCCTGGGGGACTATACATTCAAGATCCATTACGTGCCTGGTAAGGGCAATGCGGTGGCGGAAGCGTTGAGTCGCTGGGCCCCAGCTCAAGCCAATTGGATGTTGGTCTATGACGAGCAGTTGGTTCGGGAGTTTGAGGTATTGGAGATCTTTTGTGTCGATAAGCAATTAAGTGCTGAAGCAATATTGAATTAGACTGAAGTCCAATATGACCTGGCTGATCAGATTCGACAGGCAGTGGATATGGATGTCCACATGAAGCAACTCATGATAGAGGCTCTGGATGGGTCAAATTCCCAATTCGTTGTGGAGGACGGATTACTTTGGAAAGACGATCGTCTGTGCGTCCCAAGCGTGGGCAATTTGTGGGTGGAATTGTTATACGAGGCGCATCATACCAAACACTGAATTCATCCGGGGAGCACGAAGATGTACCGCGATGTTATGAAATTATTCTGGTGACCAGGACTGAAAGAGGATGTGGCACTCTACGTGGCGAAGTGTCAAACTTGCGCCTTGGTGAAGGTAGAATGCCAAAAGCCGGGAGGATTCTTGATATCCTTGCCTATTTCGGAGTGGAAGTTTGACAACATTACTATGGACTTTGTGCATGGGTTGCCAAGGTCGCAAAAGGGGAACGACGTCATTTGGGTGGTCATAGATCGTCTAACGAAGGTGTCGCATTTCATTCCATATAGGAAGGATGATCCGGTTGAGAAATTGGCAAAGCTATATGTGGATAATATTGTACGGCTTCATGGTGTGCCCCGCAGCATCGTGAGTGACCGTGATGGGCAGTTCACGTCCAATGATTGGAGGCTGGTGCAACAAATATTGGGAACAAAGCTTAGTTTTAGCACAACCTTTCATCCGCAAATGGATGGGCAGACCGAGAGGGTCAATAGGACAATGGAAGACATGCTTCGCATGTGTGTCCTGGACTTTGGAAAGCAATAGGAAGATCACCTATACTTGGTGGAATTCGCTTACAACAATAACTACCAGGTGAGCATCCAAATGGTGCCCTTCGAGGCCCTTTATGGTAGAAAATGTCGCACACCGTTGTCCTGGTTGGAAACGGGTGAATCAAAGTTGTATAAGCAATTAGAGGTGGAGGATGCTACTTCTTTGGTGAGAACCATTCGGGAGAGGTTGCTAATCGCTCAGCACCACCAGACTAAGTACTATAATGCCAAGCACATGAACGTAGATTTCGCTGTTGGCGATTGGGTGTACTTGAAGATCAAGCCGTTCAAGGGTGTCTCACGGGTGCGGTGCTTGAAGAAGCTAAGCCCGAGGTACCTTGGAACGTTTGAGGTTCTGGAGCGGATTGGTGAAGCAGCATACCGGTTGAAGCTGTCAGTGGAGCTTAGTGGTCTCCATGATATATTCTATATATCGGTGCTACGGAAGGCGGTGCAAGAGCCTACGCAAGTGATCGCGGTCGATCAAGTGCCGGTTGATAGTGGGTTGACGACGAAGGTCAAGCCCGTACGTATTGAAGACTCGGAAGTCAAGCGGCTATGCAATAAAGAGATCAGGATGGTCAAGGTCCGATGGGACAATTGCGATCGAGAGGAGCTCTCTTGGGAGCGATAGCAGACTATGCTTGAGGAGTACCCGGAGTTGTTTCACTCAGGTACCATTTAATTCTTATGTTTCTTTCCTTTATGAAATTTCGAGGACGAAATTCTTTTAAGAGGGGGAGAGTTGTAACACCCCGAAACTCAAAAGAGAGACAAGAGGTGTTTCGTGCCAAATCTGGTATTTGGCAGGGGGCACACGGCCTGGGACACGGGCGTGTCCCAGGGCATGTCGAGCCCGTGTAGACGATCAGCCCAGGGAGTCGACATTTTTGCTCGACGCTGTGTCGAGACAGGGAAAACGGCCTAGGACACGGGCGTGTCGACCCCGTGTCGACGATCAGCCCGGGGAGTCGACATTTTCGCTCGACGATGTGTCGAGACAGAGAACACGACCTAGGAGACGGGCGTGTCCAAGGCCGTGTCATGTGGTCGACGAACTTTGCTCGACAAAGTGTTGATATAGTGAAAACGGCCTAGAGCCCAGGCCCGGGTAGTAAGATCCCCTCTGGCCCGACCCGGGTAAACGTTATGCAGGGGGTGGGGGGGGGGGGTGGGGGGTGGGGATCTTACAAATGGATCAGAGCAATCATGATTGGTCCTTGTGGAGCAGTCTCAGGAATCCCCCATCCCTCGCTGCGTTCTTTGGTTCGGGACGAACCTTACAGCAAAAGCCTGGTGGACCCTAGTATAGAGGCTTAGAGATTCTAGACTGTACGTTAGTTTGCTCGTACACCGATGTTTCCGCTTCGTCAATCAATTTTGCAAATTTTCCCTAATTTTGCAAAGTACTGACACTTTTTTTGTTACTCCTCCAGATACCGGAGTACAATAATGGGGTGTCCTCTTCTAGAGGATATGTTCCCGCCACCCCACCTCCAGACCCGGTCCCCCCCGCGGCTGTACCATTTGCCGAGACTGACTTGGGGCAGACATTGACAGCCATTCTGGCTACGTTTCGGATAGCCTTGGCACAACCACCACGAGAGATGATGGCACCTACTGATTTACTGATGACTTTTCGAGGACTGAGGCCGCCTGCTTTTAGAGGTATAGAGACTGCCATCCAGGCAAAGGAGTGGGTGGAGCGTGTGGAGGAGCTACTGGTGGGAATGATGTGCCCAACAGTTGCTGCAGTTTCTCTAGTGGTGACATTGTTGGAAGGATATGCTAGGGATTTGTGGAGAGCGGCTAGTCGCTCTACTTTTAGAGGACGACCGTTGAGCGCAATCCTTTGGGTGGATTTATCTGAGACTCTACTGGAGTTCTTCATCTCAGATGCAGACCGAGCGGCTTTGTAGGAGAGATTCCTACACATTCGACAGGGCAACCATACAGTGGCAGAGTATGATAGAGAGTTCGTACACTTGGCACGCTTCGCCAGAAATTTGGCTGCCTCCGACAGGTATAGAGCTTCCAGCTTCTACCGAGGATTACGTGATGACTTGAGGCAGGCTCTGATTATGATCTCTCAGTCTACCTTCCACATCATAGCCTCTTACGCAACAGCACTTGAGTTGTACCAGCGGATGGTAGCCCAACAACACAGAAGACATGTCGATGCCCCTCGAGATCTGAGACGGGATAGGGGAGCTGCTCCCCACCGACAGGATAGAGAGCGCAGGAAGATATGTCGTAGACAGCCTTATAGGCACCCACCAACACCACCAACACCCCTAGCCCGACAACAGGACATCAGACCAGCTACGATACCGCAGCCCACACTAGTGGTCCGATGTGATGTTCCCTTCATAGGGGGAACTGTTTCTTATGTTAACATCTAGGGCATATGATGGCCTTCTGCCCACAGGCAACAGGAAGGCCAGGACTAGGAGCAGTACAGGGTGGGCAGCCGATACGGGGACAGGGCCAGAGAGGCCGTAGAGGTAGAGCTAGCAGGAGAGGCCAGCAGGGCCGTGCAGTGACTTTGGAGACCTACGCGCTAGACTTGCAGCACGGACCAGCCCCCGATGTAGTGATAGGTATATATACTAGGCGATTGAATATATTAGATGTTGCTACTTATGCTATGTACAGATTATACATGTATGGCTACATCTTGTATATTAGTTATACGATACATATACTTCTATATCGTCCAGAATCCTGTTGGTAGGAGGACATTCCACCAAGACCCTCTATGATACAGGAGTGATACACTCTTTGTGTCCTACGAATTTATCGCAACAAAATAAAATGTTATCCGCACAACTGGACTAGCTATACGAATCCATTTGCCGGATGGATCATATATGACATCTACAGAAAAGTGCTTGTTCTAGGCGATGCTAGGAGAAGTAGAATTTGAGGTCTACGCAACCATCCTGACAATAACTGGATTCGATATTATACTGGGAATGGACTGGCTAGCCGAGCACAAGGCACAAATAAATTGTTCAAAGCGAGAGGTCTGCCTGCAGAACAAAAATGGCCAGGACGTTACGTTGACAGGTGTACCCTCTGTCTCGCGTTTTATTTTAACTTCTGTGCAGATGGTAAGGTCAGTCTGACAGAGGAATGAGGTGTACCTTATATACTTCAAAATGGAGGACAAAACTCATGTACTCGCTAGGGTACCGGTGGTTCGCGATTTCCCGGACATTTTCTTGAGTACCTCCCAGGATTGCCACCCCAGCGAGAGGTCGACTTCCAGATCGAGCTCATGACCGGAGCACGGCTGGTGTCACAGGCACTCTACCAGATGTCCCCAAGAGAACTGGCTGAATTAAAGATTCAACTACAGGAGCTAATAGATGCCGAATTTGTCCGTCCCAGTTCCTCACGCTGGGGAGCCCCGGTGTTATTCGTAAAAAAGAAAGACGGAACATTACGACTGTGCATAAACTACATGGAGCTAAATAAGCTTACTATACAAAACACATACCCCCTCCCTAGGATTGATGAATTGTTCGATCAATTACAAGGTGCGTCAGTGTTTTCCAAGATGGACTTGAGGTCAGGCTACTATCAGCTTCGAATCAGGGAAGAAGACATTCCTAAGACTACCTTCAGCTCCCGATATGGTCTCTATGAGTTTCTGGTAATGCCTTTTTGTTAGATCCCTATTTGGATTTGGGCTAGGTTCACTAAACTAGGATGTTTGACCCAACATATATAGCCAGGGTCATGTTTGTATCCTAGAGTCTTGGCCATGTCCTTAGTGTCAACATTACTTGGACCAGCCATCAACAGACTGCAGAAGATTCAAGACTTAGAGAAATTTCAAAGACTCAGGAAATGAGTTCGACGTTCGTCGAACTCAGCTCGATGAAAGTCATGCTCAGCTCGACGAACTCAGAGACAATTCTCTGAGCTGAGCTCGACGAATTTGGTTCTCAGGTCGACGATTTCTGGATATGCTACTTCAACATTTTAGTACAGAAACACTTCAAATATTCTAAGTCCAGAATCATACTCCAGTCGATGAATTCATGTTCTCAGCTCGACGAACTTGGACCACAATCTTAATAAGTTGTATCAAGTAGCTATTAGCAGTTCTCAGGTCGACGAACTTAATTCTCTAGTCGATGATTTCTGGATACTCTACTTCAACACTCTAAAGTCTAAGAAACATTTCTCTGAACACTAGTCGATGAACTTAGACTCTCAGCTCGATGATCTTGATGCAAAAAATCAGCAAGGTTCTTGAGAAAGCATTTAGCAGTTCTCAGCTCGACAATCTTGGATCTCATCTCGACGAACAACAGTTATCTGATCGACGAACATAACTTCTCAGCTCAACGAACTCTGTTCTTTGCTCGACGATTCCTGTGCAGTTCCAGACTTGGATATTTTCCCTCCATCTGTCCTTATTTTATTGCAATAATTCCTGAGAAATCAATGCTTAACATTCTCTGAATATTACCGTTAGACGCATTATTGATTATGACATTCATCAAGATTATTATTTATCATTTTTCAATGGGACAGTTGGGGAAATCAATCAATGCAGATATTCTCCAGGCCGTCAGTAATTAATGCTGAAAAGTAATTCAAAATTCAGAAGGAAGAGTTCATGAAAAATATAAAAGGATTTTTCTTCTTCCTTCTTGATAGAAGAAATAAAGAAAGTGATTGACATACACAGACAGAGATCAAGGTTTTTAAAAAGAGAACAAGCATACTCAGGGCAATACAATAGTCAAGAAACTAGAAGCCCTAGAATAGAGAAATAACAACATGCTGAAGAAGAAGAAGAACATTCATTCAAATCAAGAGTCTTCTTCCTTCTTCACTCCAGGTTTCTTCAAGGACAACAAAACTTTATCAGTCAAGAAGTTACTGGAGCTCTTATGGTCAAAGAAAAAGATTGAATACCTACTCACCCTGCCGCAAAGCTCCAACCTTCCTGAACAAATCAATATCTCAAGGGGAGCTTTGTTAACATCAAAGATCGACTAAGTCTTCTCAGTTGTATTTGAGAAAGAGAAGACACCATCACTCTCTCATCCCCCACTATAAAAAGGGTTCTTTAACTCCCTTCAAAAGTTATTCCTGGTTGCAAGTTACTTGATCAAAAGACTTGAGGTTGGTTTTTGAGCATCTAATCAAAAGCTCATTGGTGACAGTCACCTGATCAAAAACCTGAGTGGATTCCTACCAGGGTGGTAGAAGAGTGGATGTACCCATGTTGGGGAATCACTATAAAATTCTTGTGTTGTCTGGTTGTCATATTTTTCTTTTGTTCTTGCTGTGGCTATGCTAGTTAGGTTTGCTGTGCCTGTGGTAGATTATTTTATCTTAGGACTGATTTTTCTATTTACAGCAAAAAGACTTAAAGTTTCAAGATACTCTATTCACCCCCTCTAGAGTATATCAGATCTAACCCTAACTTTGACTTTTGCACTCACCAATGCACCCTCTGCCTTTATAGCCCTGTTGAATAGAGTATTTGAGCCCTTCTTAGATCACTTCATGATTGTCTTCATTGATGATATTTTGATCTACTCAAAGACCAAGGCAGACCATGCTAGGCACCTGCAGATGGTGCTACTAAAACTCTGAGAACACTCCATCTTCGCCGAATTCGGTAAGTGTAAGTTTTGGATGGAAGAAGTTGGATTCTTAGGCCACACTATAAACCAAAAAGGGATAGCAGTGGATCAAACCAAGATCCAGGCAGTGCAAAATTGGCCACCACTCAGGACAGCGACAGATATCCGAAGTTTTCTTAGTCTTGCCGGATATTATAGGAAGTTCGTAGAAAGCATCTCCAAAATTACTTTACCCCTAACTGCCCTCACCAAAAAGGATGTTACGTTTAGATGGACACCGGAATGTGAGACCGCATTCATCGAATTGAAGAATCAGTTAACCTCTGCGCCAATCCTTACGATTCCCACATGAACCGAGGGATTCCAGATCTACACTGATGCCTCCCTGAAAGGATTAGGAGCAGTCCTGATGCAACATGGTAAGGTGGTGGCCTACACATCTCGTTAATTGAAGCCGCGTGAATTAAATTATGTAGCTCACGATATAGAATTGGGTACTGTCGTCTTCGCTCTTAAAATATGGAGGCATTACTTGTACGGGGTAAGATGTGAGATCTTCTCCGATCGCAAAAGCCTCAAATACATCTTCACTCAGAAAGAGCTGAATCTTCGGCAGCGCTGATGGTTAGAATTCCTATGCGACTATGATTTCGCTCTCCAATATCACCCTGGAAAAGCTAGTAGAGTCGCTGACGCTTTGAGCCGCCAGCCTCCGATAGCTGGGAGTTGGGTGGAGCAAATTCCTAAGGAGCTGTTCCAGTCTTTAATAGACTTGGAAATTACCCTGATTGCCCGAAGAGATCCAGAAGAATACAAGTCTCAGCTGTATTGGATGGAGATCTAATGCAATATTCGAGATCAGATACGAGAAGCTCAGACGATCGACCTAGAGGTGGTTCCGATCATTCTATCTCTGCAAGATGGAGCGCAGTAGGATCATAATCTGCACGATGGAATTCTACATTTCAAGCATCGCATATTTATTCCCTCTATCGGAGGAATTCGTGAAGAAATTCTGCAAGAAGCCCACTAGTCAAGATACTTTATTCATCCCAGTGTGGTTATAATGTACGTGGACCTGCACCAGACCATTTATTGTCCTGGGATGAAAAGGGACGTTACCAACTTTATTGCCCAATGTCAAACCTGCCAAAGGGTTAAAGCTGAATGTCACGGCCCGGGAGGTTTGATGCAGCCCTTACCTATACCTGAATGGAAGTTCGAGAACATTTCCATGGACTTTGTTCATGGCCTACCTCAATCCTGTGCCGGAAACGACTCGATATGGGTTGTTGTAGATCGACTCACCAAAGTGGCCAGGTTCATTCCAACTCGACAGGGAGACGGTGTTGATATTCTGGTCAGGATTTTCATAGAGCAAGTTGTCCGTTTCCACGGGGTACCAAAGTCTATCGTGTTAGATAGTGACAGGTGTTTCACATCTAAGGAGTGGAGGAGAGTGCAGACATACTTAGGAACCAAGTTGGCCTTTAGCACCGCTTTCCACCCGCTGACAGATGGATAGACAGAAAGGACAAATCGGATGACGAAGGATCTAATTCGACTATGCATAATAGAACAAAATGAGCCGTGGGAATAGTTGTTACCTCTGGTTGAGTTTTCTTACAATAACAACTACCATGCCAGTATCAAGATGGCCCCATACGAGGCGTTGTATGGGAGGCATTGCCGAACCCCATTGACTTGGGCTCAGGAAGAGGACCCAGAAGCCTTAGGAGTGGCATACATTGATGACACTACGACAACAATATGACTAATCCAGGAATGGATGCGGGAGGCGCAAAGCCGATAGGCCAAATATTATGATGCGCGACACCGACTGGTGGAGTTCCGCGTAGGAGAGATGGTGTTCCTACAAATCAAGCCCATGCATGGTGTCACCCGGTTGAGGAAGCAAAAGAAGCTAGATCCCCGCTACCTGGGCCCCTATCAGGTGATAGAGCATGTTGGCCCTGTTTCCCATCGATTAGCACTGCCTCCAGAACTCGAAAACCTTCATGATGTATTTTATGTCTCCTCCTTAAGATGAGTCCTCCGGCAACCAGAGCAACATCTACCTACACCACCAGCACAAATACGGTCAGACAGATCGGTCCAACTCGAACCAGTCGGGATCATAGATCATAAAGTGAAGAACCTTTGTAACAATAACATTCCAATGGTCAAAATATTGTGGTCAAACTGCGGACGAGATTAGTATACGTGGGAACCTGAAGCACTCGTCCGAGAAAAGCACCCAGAGCTCTTTCCCCAGGCTTGTTATTTTCCCCCTACTTCGAGCAAATTTTCGGGGACGAAAATTCTTTTATTTTTATTGGATTGTAACATCCTGACTTTTACTGGGCCACCAGAACCCTAGTACGCCCAAAAAAGTGAGCCGAACCCCTACCCGTGACCCGGTAGAGGTAACCCTAGTCTGGAAATGGAGCTAGAGAACTCCGATCTGAGTTCTGTCAGTTCCTGTGGCCTCGTATGACCCATACAAGCGCATCGGAACTCATTGCATCGCAATCCGGTGCCTAACGATGAATATTAACATTTTGACCGTTTTAGCGTCATGAGACGCGCAGATTTTGGGCTTTTGTCAAACGAACTCCGATTCAACCCCTGTTAGTGGCGTTGGACTCATGTGGAGGTGGTCTCAGGAAATTTTGACGACAAATGGTCAACCCATTGTCAAATCAAGAACAACCGTGCATTGAAAAGCGTGCACAGACCAATTGTGACACGACACTCCAACTTTGACCCGACCCTGATGACATGGACTCACTTTGACTTTGACCCACATGGGGGACCCACCCCATCGTTGACTTAGTCAAAAACCTCCTAAAGATTTAATTTTTGGATTTTTTTCTCAAAGAGGTGCTCACCTTCCCTTAACTAATGGCTAAGGCTCTACCCCCTCTCACTCCTCATGCCACCTAAACCAGCAAGACATGGTAAATGGGCCCATGACAAAGACCAAGAACCCTCCTCTCTCTCTTTTCCTTCTCCTTTCTCTAAACCCAAGCCCACTTAAGGCAAGCCCAAGGAAGGAAGCACTTGGCCACCCTTGGCCTCTCAGGAGGTGCCACCTGGCCGGCCCAAGTGGAGGGGAGGAGAAGAGCTCCTCCACTTATGGGAATTTATCCCACATCGGCAAGGTGGAGGGATGGAGACCCTCCCCGACCTATAAAAAGCCTTGCCTAGCCCTCTTCCCTCCACACCAACGCAAATCGAGCCAGGGCCACCTCTGCCGGAGCTGTCCTCACCGGAAACCACCACCCTCAAGCTCCACCACCGCCACCTTTAATGGTGGATCAAGCTGGATATTCCCAAGCATCTCCTCCTCAGGTAGAATCTTCTCCCCTCCTCTTTCCCTTCCTCTTTGACATTTTGCATGGACCCTCCGACGGCCGGAGCGCCGCCAGCACCACCCGACCCTTGCTCCAGGTTGGGTGGCAGCTGTAGGGAGGCTGGCCCTTTCCCCGCACCAAGGGTGGCGCTGGGAAGGCTAGACACTCTGAGATGATTTCTTCGGTGGGGAGAAAGTCGGGGTGCCTCCGGAAAATGCCGCTCCGACGGCACCCAAAGGGTAGAGCATTTGCTCTGTTTTACCTCCAGCGGCGACCGGCGGTGGATGGTCGCCAGACCACCACCTGAGAAGATCCCTACCCCGGCGTCCCAACCGGGGGTGGTTCCGGGCCTGGGTGTAACCTAGGTAAGGAGGGGTGGCACGGTGGCGCTGGGTCCAAATGTACCGCCACCCCGCTCTCGAGTTGGCCGAACCAAGCGGTGGCCGGTGGCGGCAGGACGTCGGGCCACCTCCCAGGAAGTCGCCGGCCCCCAGCGAACCGACCGGCGGCAGCGCCGACGCCCGACGATGACTGGCCGATGGTGGCAGTTGGTATAACTGCTTTCCGCCGGCGAACAGCAGCTGCCGTCCGATCCGTGATAGGGATCGGACGGACGGGATCTTCTTAAATCTCGCACATGCCTCAGCATCAGCACCCCCCACAGTAGATTCGTGGCCGATTCACTGTGGGGACAGAAGGTTAACATTTCCGGTTCGGCTCGATCTCAGCCGCAGGATCAAGATGATATGGCTATCTGCAGATAATATAAATTAACAGAATCTTGAGAAAATCTAGAAAATAATTGGAGCCTATGGGGGCAAAGTGATTAACATGAAAAATGTCCCCCATAATGAGAACTATCACCACAAAATTTTGAAATTTTTTTGGAGTCGATTTGGTATTTTTAAAGCCCCAAATAAATTTATTTGACCAAATTAAAGACCCAAATCTCTTCAAAAAAATTATGAAAAGTTTTCTAGGCTCATTTTAGACCTCCTTAAAGGCTGCATCAAAACTTGAGAAGTTGGAGATCAAAAGTGATTCTTCCTCAATTTCTTAAAGCCTAGTGCCGCGCATGAAAATTATTACGCTCATTTTCTTCGAAAATGAAAATTTGAGCGCGCGACTTTTCTCTCTAAAGTAAAGTATCAATTCAAATTGTCTTATCAATGAGAGTGGCCGACGCAAGTAACCAAGCTCCGTGTGCTCCGTGATTTCGTGAACCCGTCGAGCGCCTCAACTCTCGGGTGATTCGGGCACGCTCGGAAGATAAGAATGCGAGTGATGCGTTGCAAAATTATTCTTGACGAATATTAAGGAAGTAACTCCTAATAAGCCCCGATCCGATTAAGCTATAATTAATAGGGCACAACTGAATTGTTATCGGATCTTAATAATTTGTGAAACCCAAGGAAACCTCCTGAGAATGAAGATGAAACTAAACATGCCTCCTGAGAACGAAGATGGAACTGAAGCCTCCTTAATGGAGTGATTAGACTACTAACCTTTTTCTTATGATTATTCCAGTTTTGCACTGGTCCATTACCTTTATTTAATTCAGTTCAGTACTTTCAATTCAGTACTACTCCAGTCCCGTACTGGTCAAATTCAGTTCAGTAATTTCAATTCAGTACTACTCCAGTCCCGCACTGGTCAAGTTCAATTCAGTACTACTCCAGTCCCGTACTGGTCAAGTTCAATTCAATACTTTCAATTCAATACTACTCCAGTCCCACACTTTCAATTCAGTAAACCTCCTGGGAATGGAGAGGGATTTGTTATATTTGGCATGTACCGGGCATAAGCCTTTATCTCATTTTGTACTCATTGTGGACTATACTTTCATTATATACATATGATTTATTTCTGTGCTTTATGGACTTGTACTTGCTTACTTTACTTCTGTTCTCAAATTGACCTACAGGTTAATGATAATACTAGCTGACAGAATCAGCGTCTTGCAGTGTCAACTAGCTCGTGTGCTAGTGTCACCGTAAGGCGGCGGTTATGGGCATAATATCAGGTAAACTCCTTGGTAAGGGGAGGTGTCTTGCAGTAACTCACCAACATATCATCGATAATAAACCTCGGTCTCTACACCAACTTACCCGAGGTAAATATTAGCTCGCACGACCATAACAGTGACCTGATTAGTTTCACATGTGGGTTAGGTCCTCCCTCTAGCAACATGGTATTCTCCTATGAGTTTCATATACCTATAAATATGACCATGATACTAGGAAGAGGAAGTGCTACTAGCTTACGGGGATTCTTGACTAACACTAGCAAACTCGGTTGTTCCTAATTTGAGCTTGCATCTTCCCCTCAATCTACTGTGGTGTTTGGTTTGGAGTGAGAGTTTCTATACACTCCAGGGTGAGAGGAGGGACCTTCTTACTATAACACGAGTTGTTTTTATAAGCAATACGCTCTCTCTCCCTCTCTCTCCCTCTCCCTCTCTCTCTCACACACATTCTTATTTGCCTCATGTCTATGCTTGCTAACTCAAAGGCTTGTAACTTTAGCCATCTTTTGGTCTGAACTATGTTCTGAATCCAACATTGATCCTTTGACACCACTTTTAGAAATATTTTCTAGAGATAATTCTATTTCCTTTGAAGACAATTAACAAGAGAAAATATTTCGAAATAGTGTGGACATATATATACTCAGATTTCAAAAGAAGAAGATAACAAAAAAAACAACGAAATTGAAAAAAACACATTTCTCGTAGACAAAGTTCTTCTTTTTCTTCTTCAAGAGTGTGGATCAGAGCATACAATCTTTGATTTTTCTTCACCAAGGATTTATATATTTCACAACATCCAGTCAACATAAATGCCAAGGAATCCTCGAAGATATTGTTGAAGGAGGATTCAAATCAGAGGACTATTTCCACATCTTCTTCCTAATTTCTTTCTTTCTCCTTTCACTTCTATACTTGTAAAAAGGGTTTTTAGAATCCCTCTTGAAAGGGATCACTTGTTAGTTATATCACCTTATCAAAAGATTAAACTGTGTGGTTCGTAGAGTTTTTTTATCAAAAGACTGATGTACTTGTTCTAAGAGTATCAAAAAATTCAGGCACTGAGATAGTGCATTCTTGCCCAAGTGATAGATGAGAAGTACTTAGATTTTGAGAAACCATTATAGCTCATGTATTCATTGTGTTGTGGCTTTTTCTTTGTTTTCTTTCTTATATTTTCTATATTTAATCTGTTATGATATACTTACTTGTGGTTGTGTGTTTTGTGGATGTCTTTTTTGAATCCAGTTAATATTTTCATAAATTTTTTTTTAAAAAAATATTCACGCCACCTCCCTCCCCCGGGGCTATAGAGAATTCTAAGAGGCTCAACTATTCACTTTCAGTCATGCGCACATAAACATGCATGCAACACAACACATGCACTCGTGCACGCCCCTTGGCATGCAACAATGGTCGCGGCTTCATAGCACATGCCTGAGACCACACACCTTAACATAACACCTCATCTTCGTGTGTAACGACCTCCCAAGCCCACGCTCGCAAGGACGACCACCGACACCCCCAGCACCACGCTGAAAAGGGGTCAACCTAACCAGGTCTGCAGACCATGCACCCCAACCCCTCTCCATCCACAGGCGGGTTGTCGAGGTCGGGGATCGAACCCGAGGCCTCCTTGATAAGGAGTTTTCAAACCACTCCCCATCACCAACTGAGCTGCAGCTTAGTTGGTGATGGGGAGTGGTTTGAAAACTCCTTATCAAGGAGGCCTCGTGTTCGATCCCCGACCTCGACAATCCGCCTGTGGATGGAGAGGGGTTGGGGTGCATGGTCTGCAGACCTGGTTGGGCTGAACCCTTTCGAGCGTGGTGCTGGGGGTGCCGACGGCCGTCCTTGCGAGCATGGGCTGGGGAGGCTGTTACATCGTGCCTCCCTCTACCACATGACCACGTGTGCTTATAAGCCTCCATCCCGAATATATTGTCGACGCCGCCGTCCGTGTTCACTGTACATTCACAATGTCTCCACGCTAACTGCATGCTCAAAATGCTTCCGCTCTCATTCCATGCTCAAAATTCTTGCACACACACTTCACTCTCAGAATGCTTTTGCACTCACTGCGCGCTCAGTACGCTTTCATGCACCCTTCGCGATCAAGACTTTCTGAACTGCCTGAGTTGTTTAAGTGGCACAATCATCATATCCGCAAAAATGATAATTTGTGTGCAATGGATCAAAGAAATTGATTCATTTTGCTGGCAGTTTTGGTGGTTACAATGGTGCAATTACTAATCTCCCTCTATCAAAAACTATAAAAGGAACCGAGCCTGGGGAGAACCTTGCCTTAACCACTAAAGAGAGCTAATTTGAAGATCCTTCAGAGTTCTCCCTTATTATTTGAAGCGCCCCTTGAATATCTCCTTTGGTCTTTGAAGATCTCCTTTGAATGTGAATTGAAGATCTCATTCAAACTTTGAAAATATCCTCCTCCTTTGAAGATCTCCATTGGTTTCATTGCCGGTTGTTGATCTCTACTTTGACTTTTTGTGCACTTGACCCGCTTTCAAGCTAATACAATTAATTTTGACTAGTCTATAAGTGCGCGTTGAGCGACCCACAATAGTAGTCAAAAATATTTTGTTATGAGACATTAAAAAACTTACTTAGAAGTTCTTTTTTTCTCTCAATACGAACAAAATTTTCTGCATAAGGATTCATTAGGTTTTCCCCTGATCCTTTTTCCTAAGCCAATGCCTCCTCTATATTCCCGGTACCGTCTCTTAGCTTTCTCCTTCAATTGATTTGTAAACACTATATCTCCTCAGACTGAATGATTTAGAGTAGTGTATGGTCTCCTCCCTATCTTTGTTGTCTTTCTCCTCCAATCCATTGCCCAATAGATTTATGGTAGTATATATCCACTACCTTGTCTATATTCTTACTAACATCCATTCATTCTCCTTCAATTCCTTTATTTTGATTACTAAGTATACCGATTGAGGGTAGGTTTGGGAGAGTGGTAGCAGTTGGAAAAAGGAGTGGTAGTAAAAGGAGGGTAGGAAAATGAGCTATTGAAAAAGATTTTTTACAAATGAATATTTGTTTGGGTGAACTCATTTTACATGGCTTTTTAGAAATGAGAAACACTTTATAAACTGTTTGATAAATCTTCGTTGCATTGACTGTTTTAGGAAAATCTTTAAAATAATTATGCCAAGTTTTTTGTAAATAAATTTAAAACCATAATTATTTAAAAATTATACTTAGAGAGCTTTTCAGAAAAATTATACATTCATTTTGAAACCATAAATATGCATAAGAGATTTGTATTTTTGGTGGTTACATGATAACACAACCAATTATATGAGATGTATCTGCTATGTCCACAGAAGATAATAAAAGCATTGTGCCGGTGTTGTTGAATGTCATTCCCCAAAGACCAAGCTTTATGACAAAAAAAATTAGTGACAAAGCTTTGTACCATCTTGCTTCCAAGTTTCTGTTGGAAGTATTTCCAATAATCTCGCCACTATGCTCTGTTTGGCACGGTGGTGGCGATCATGAACATAGGGGTTAAATTGCCATTCATTAACGTCCACCTATGAAACTTCATCCACTTTTATGTTCAAATGGATGATGTTTGTTAGGTGAACCTTAACGAATGACGGTTTAACCCATGCCTAAAAGTATTTAATAATAAAATATTTCATCATTAAGTGAATATTTTTTAGCGATTAAATCAAACTCTGTCACTAAATGTATTTAGTGAACAAAAAGTACTCTATCATTAAATATTATTTTTAGTAACTAAAAGTGTCGAAGAGCAGGTCATGAGAGGCTGGGGGAGGCGAGTTGAGCAGGCTCTGACTGCTTCCTATGTGGTGTCCCTTCATGGTGCTGCCTCTCCACGGGCTCTCTCGGGATTGGTGTCGTCGCCCGAGCCTTCCAGTGAAATTCCCTGAGTCTATGACGTTCGAGTCGTTCGAATTCGTTCTTCAGATGTATGCACTCCCCGGAGTCATGTTTGTTTCCTTTGTGGAAGAGGCAGTACCGGGAATGATCGCCCCTGCCCAGAGGGAGCTCCTTAGGCCTTCGGGCAGTGAATGGTTCCTGAGAGTGTATAGAACCTCTGTAAGAGAAGAGCCGAGCTCGATGGGGGACTGCTGCCCCTTAGTTTGTGAGGTTTCGTCGGGGAGCTCAAGGAGCTTTTTAGGGGGCAGGCTTCTGCCAGGTGGTGCTCCCCAGGTTTTTGTACGACCTGTGGCGCGGGCCACCCCAATGAGTGACTAGTATCCTGAGGGAAACAATGTCTGGCCGCACTCTACTGGGTGTGACCTCGAGGTATGGGATGCTCCCATCTCTTTCAACAAAGTGAGTGCTTGGGCTTGGTGCTCCTCCAACTGGCACATGCGCTCTTCTACTGATGACACTAGTGCGGTGATCACCTTCTCGAGGCATGGTGCCGATTCGGCGAGCAGGTCGTTGGACGATTGTTCGCTAGGCTCCTTGAGGGTCGGCTGGCTGGTAGTGTGCGCGCTTCCCTTTGTCATTGTTGCGAACTTAGAGGAATGTTGAGACTTGTCAGAGCTTCTGAGAACACTTTCCCATAAACAATGCCAAACTGTTACGGGTCGCCCAACTCTTTCCCTGGTCCAGAGAATCGGAGCGCCTTAGCTCGGAGTCGAACCGGGCGCATAAACAATTAAATAAAATCACAACAAATGACAAGAAGGTTTTTTGACATGTAAAACCCGGAAAGGGAGAAAACCCGTGTGGTTGGATCTGTGCCGAGCCAAAATCCAATAGATCTTGTGTGCTAACAAAGGTTGGAGTTTGATCTCGTAGGGCAACAGATCGCTACTCCTTCACAATTGCAAAGAATGAAACACGGTGAAAGCGTTCCGGCCTTGATATGACATTGAGCTCATGGAAGCTCGGTGGAAGCATTCCGTCCGGAAAGTCTTCTAAGCCCACAAAGCTTCTGGAGGGAGTGCTCTCGTTGATGCAGAGCCTAAATGAGAGTGCTCTCACAGAGGCGGTTGATGTCACTTGAGGCATGGGGAAACCGTAGCGCGAGGAGGAGAGCGTAGTGAATTTCCTGAGAAGAGAATCAGCTTAAGTCCATGATCTCGTCGTAAAATCTCAGAATACTCTCTTGCCTCTGGGGTTGCTTGACTTGAAATGAAGACTTAAGAGCCTATTTATAGTTTTCTGGAGGGTCGCGGCGGTAATTGCACTGAAGAGTGATTTGTGCTGGCGAATGACGTCGCTCCATTTCGATCACGCAAATTGATAATTTTGCCGAAATGAGCTAATTTTATGTTGGGGAGTGATTTGTGTTAATTATGCTGAATGACGTTGCTCCATTTCTATCAAGCCTGGGCGTGGCATGGGGGCCACACGGGCTGGTTGTGGCGTGACCGCACGCGGGGGGGGGGGGGCATCCGTGTGAGCTGGCCATGCGCGGCCTTGCGTGCGCAGGCCGTGCAGGGTGTGGCCATGTGCGCACGGGAGCAGACCATGCGTGTTCTCCTAGTCTTCTCGGGTGTTTGCGATTCTCAGCGTGGTACTAGTCTGATTGGGCTCCCTTGTGCTTAAACCGACGCGGCTTGGGAACCTTATCAGAAGTATTTTCAATAATCTCGCTATTAAATGTATTTAATAATAAAATATTTCAGCATTAAATGAATATTTTTTTGTCACTAAATATATTTAGTGAACAAAAATTACTCTATCATTATATATTATTTTGAGTAACCAAAAGTATTGGGTTTCCCTTAATTTGTATCCTCATTAATCATCTTGTCAATAAATATAAAAAAATATTTAAATTTGTTGGGGGATCTCCATTTTATAGAAATCGGGTGTGCACATAACCGCACACACATGATCCCCATCTCAAAAGAAGTGGGATCATGGGATTGACCGCACGCACGATCACCGTGCCCGATCCCATTACACGTAATGGGCAAACCGCCGTGAAACCCACCTCGCTGGCAGCGGGCGGGCGGCCCACTCCCGAACGCCGGCCGCCCGCCCTCTCTCGCCATGCTGGCCCGGGCCGCATCCGAGAATGCGGCCGCCTGGGCCGCACCTTGCTCGGCCACCGACGCGGCCGTACGGGCCGCCCCTTCCTCGGCCGCCGGCGCGGCCTAGGGGGCAACCGCCCGGGGCGCCCCATTCCTCGACCGCCGGCGCAGCCAAGGGGACGGCCGCCCAGGCCGCCCCTTCCTCGGCCGCAGGCGCGGCCCAGGGGGAGGCCGCCCAGACCGTCCCCTTCGCCGTCCGCTGGCACGGCCAAAGGGGCAGTCTCCCGGGCCGCCCCTTCCTCGGCCGCCGGTGCGGCCCAGGGGACGGCTGCCCGGGCCGCCCCTGTAAGCTGGGATTTATTCCTTTTCAGTTTCTTTTCTTCCCAAGTGATTACCTCCTAGGGGGGATGTCTTGTCGGCCTTTCGTTCTTCCTTTGTTTTGAGGGCCGAATCGTGGGTTATGGCAGGTAGTGGTATTTTGACGCTCTAAAGGAGCGGGATGTTTTGTGTGCGAGCTGTGGCCGCCACTTTTTAGTCCCAGGTACGGGCTGGGTATTGCTGTGGCCGCCACCTTTTAATCCCAGGTACGGGCTGGGTATGTGGTGGCCTTGTGCTGATACAGTTAATTTTTAGTTGGAACTATTTTGTTTGGCAGACTATTTTTGGTCACCAACTCAGATCCATGTTGTTTACTACTGCCATGAACTCCCAAATTAGGATTGTTAGGTGTTTTTTCCTTATAAAATGCAGCATATTGTGACAAGTTTTCTTGTCTTTTGCCTTATAGCCTCTGCAGGGATTGTTGTTGTTACCTGATACTTGGTGTACTTTTGCTTACCTTGGACAGTGTTTGTTTTTACTGTCATGTTTACTTACTCTATTTGTTCCATTTTGATTTAATGTCCTAATTCAGATTTTCTTGTTTTACTTGCTGAGGTATTCTTTTCTTTTCTGAATGCCTCAGGTTCTGATTAGTAGCCGGGTAGGCGGCTAGATTTGCTGTGGTATTGCTAGTGATCCCTTGAGTTGTAGGGATCTTTCTCTTGCTGTTGTGAGGTAGTTTTCCTATTTCCTTATAGACATACATACTTGCCAGTGGGTTCGTGTTAGTTGTTGGTGACAACTGGTAGTTTTACCTTATGATACTAGATATGTTTCTTTTACTGCTACCTTTCTGAAGATAGTCTACATGCTTTTGGGAGGATTTATGTTAGTTTGCTAGTTACTTTTAAACCTAAAAACACTATTATAAGTATATTTCATGATCATCATGTTTATAAAACTCATACACTACTTTCCAAGAAACGTAAAAAAGATCATTTTCTTACTTATAATATAAAATAAATCTAGAGTCTTGCATAGTATAAGTTGACCTCGGGGGTCACTTATGCACTCTCATAGGGTGCCAAATATAAATAAAGTATTTTCCGATGCGTATAAGTATAGTTTTTAAACCGTGGACTAGATGATCCACCGAGTCGAGGGATACGACCTCTGAAATATAACTGATTTTCTAATCATTAAACCTACGAATTTTCATAGTCTAGTTAGATGGTGTTCGCCTGAGCGTCGACAGTTATCCCCTGTTCGACGTGGCATCACGACGCATGTTTTCTTGTACTCTGATACTTCTTAAATTCGGAGAAAATGCGGGTTGTCACACCCCCTTCATTGGCCGTCGGCGCGGCAAAGGGGGCGGCCACCCGATCCACCCCCTTCCTCGGCCACCGGCGAGGCCATGAGGGCGGCAGCCCGAGCCTCCCCCTTCCTCGGCCGCCCGCACGGCCCAGGGGATGGCCGCCCTGGCTGTCCTCCTCCTGGGCCACCTACGTAGCCTATAAAAGGAGCCTCAGGCCTCCTCATTTATCACTTTTTCTTCCGAGTCTTCTTCTTCCTCAGGCTGAAGCTCTGCCAAATTCCTCCTATGAGCAGCCTTCGAGCCACACCCGAGCCGCACCTGAGCTACAAGCGTGTCAAGTAAAAGCCATCCGACAAAGCCAAAACGTTCAAGTTCCAAAAGACCCATGCAATTGGAAGTCCAGGTGCTCCGCCCCCATCCAGAATCAGCAAGTCACTATTCGAAGACCACCAGCGCATAGCGCAATTTCTTACAACTCCCGGCGTGATGGCATATCATCCGTTGTGTGCCAAGTATTCTCTCACCCCGAAATTGTAATGAGAGGTGGCATGTCACCCTCGACTTCACAAACAAGCTGTAACCGCTAGGAAATAGTGGACTTTGACTGACACAGATCCGGTCACGTGATTTTTTACCCAGTTGAGGGGTTTTTTCACGTTAAAACTACTTGTGTACAATCAACCTACTCTTTTGACTGTGTGCACACTCGACCGTTCCTAAAGCTAAGACAGTCCAAGTATTCCAGTCCGACCGGGACATCGAGTTAGTCCGCAACAGTTCGACGCCATCTGTGGGAAGCGAGTTCCCAACATCCTTAGAAGATTGTAACCTCTGCACAACGGTACTCAAGACAGAACTTCCAACATAATAGTTTCCAAGGAATAGCTTCAATGGCAAAGCAGAGCGCCCGGATAGCTGAAGCATCCATCCCAGGAGGGTGCACTGAGCCAGCCAACTCTCATTTACTTGTAGACATACCCCTCAAAGCAAAAACTGTTCTTGCCCCGGAAACAACATTAGAGGAACGAGTTCGACAGATGAAGGAGCAGCAAACCGAGATGCTCACTCTCGTTAGGAATATGAGAGCGCATCCCACTCAACTGCCTGCACTAGCCAATCCCCTACCTCCACTGAGCCATGGCCCACCTAGGGAAGCTCCGCGAAGAGAAGCATCAGAATAATTCTCAAACGCCGCTAGTTCCACTCACCCGCTCCTCAGAGTTGCCGGAACTGGTCGTCGTGACCAAATCTTGGAAGAAGAACTCCGGTTACCCCCGTGCGAAAGATTCACTCGGGAAGAGATACGAGAAGTGATCGTCTAGGAATGCAGGCAGGTTGGCCAACGAGATATTCACCCTCATCGACCGCTTCACCAAGGCTCCGCACTTGCACCCCCAGTTTTGGCTCATCCAATCCCGCATGGCTTTAAACTACCGAATATCGAAACCTTCAACAAGACAGACAACCCGCTAGAACACATCAATCACTTTACTACGATCGTGAGGATCTATAATGCACCTGATCAATTACTTTGCCAAGTCTTCCCATCAACTCTCAAAGGCCAAACTCAGACATGGTTCCACTCTCTAAGAGAAGGGACTATCACGAACTTTATAGAACTAACAAGGCAATTCACTGACCAGTTCATCGCCAACCGAAGGATCGCCGGAGACCATTCACATTTGCCGGGGATTCGACAAAACGAGGGTTAATATTTAAATTAATTTTTCAACCGGATTACCGCAGAAGCCCATCAAATTCCAGGAGTAGACCTAGAACTATTGAGGGAAGTATTTCTTGGAGGGCTTCGCCCATATGGGTTCTACTCAGCACTGATGAGGGAAACTGTCCCTAGCTACCCAAACTTTATACACTGCATGGACGCGCAGATTGCAGTAGATGAAGCCATCAAAGCACATCACCAGCAGTTTGATGGAGACCAGAAATGCAAGAAGGACGGGGAACAGTCTTGAAAAGTCCATGAAGGAAGATTCCAGGAAGAGCGTCAGAATGGCCAGTGATAACATGACTTTCAGAGGTACCAGTTGCCCCGAGAATATACTCCATTAAATACCACCCGCATGAATGTGCTTTATGCCATCCAGAACGAGCCAGCTCTACACCGCCCCAAGCAGCCTGCCCCAAATCCTAGAAGTGACCAGTCAAAATATTGTGACTTCCATCAGGCAACATGGCACACCACATAAGAGTGTGCGAGACTGAAGGACGAAATTGAGCGTCTAATTCGCCAAGTACTCCTTGACAGGTTCCTACACGGACATATGAAGGATCAGCAAGCTCCTCCCCGACAGCCAATGGTTCAGCAAAACCCCCAGCAAGGATGATCCGGTGGAAGGCAGATGGTTGGAAACATCAAAACTATCGTCGGTTCACCAATCCTCTCTACCCAGATACTTTCAGTAAGAACCCAGGGAGATGTAAGAGGCAAATGAGAGTCCACCATAGACTTTAAGGATGAAGATCTCGAGCGAATCCAGACATTCCACCAAGACCCTCTCGTGATCAGCGCAGGGAATGGTGATCTCTACTACAAGGTAGAAAGAATACTCGTCGACAACAAAAGTTCGGTCGATGTCTTATTCCTCTCCACTCTTCAAAGCATGAATCTTACAATCCAACATCTCACACCGGCAACCAGACTTGTGTACGGCTTCGACAACGATCAAGTCCGAGTGCAAGGGACGATAACTCTACCTATCACCATGGGGGAGTTTCTAAGGCACGCTACGCATAAAATCCAGTTCATCGTGTTGGATTCAAGCCCAGCCTACAATACGGTTTTCGGGAGGCCCATACAGTCAATCTTCAAAGTCATTCCTTAAATCCCACACCTCGCCATGAAATTTCTCACTACTGGAGGGACAGGTGCCGTATGAGGAAACTAAGAAGCTGCCAAGATTTGTTACACCAAGTAAGCCCAACCAGTGGAAGTTGTAGCCCTGAATATCAGTGACACCTTATTTTGAACTTCCTAAAAGTATTTTCATCATATTTGAACTCTATGACAAGTTAGAACCACAAATACGGACACGTGCAGACAATCAGTTATTCAAACATTATGTTTCCTGTACAACATTATCTGACTAGTTTTAGGTAAGACTTAGCTGTGAGCGATCCTCGTGCGAACTAAGCCACGAGCGATCCTCCTGCAAACTAAGCCGCGAGTGATCCTCATGCAAACTAAACCGCGAGCGATTCTTGTGCGAACAAAGCCGCGAGTGATCCTCGTGTGAAAAGATAAGACTGCGCATGCGGTTTGAATACAAAAGCTATTCACCGAGCCTGACTTTCTACGCCAGGACGTCGTCAGGGACTGCCCCCCTCATGACCAAGCCGCGAGTGATCCTCATGCAAACTAAGCCGCAAGCGATACTCGTGCGAACTAAGCCGCGAGTTATCCTCGTGCATACTAAGCCACGAGTGATCCTCGTGCGAACTAAGCCACGAGTGATCCATGTGCGAACTAAGATGCGAGTAATCCTCATGCGAACAAAGCAGCGAGTGATCCTCGTGCGAACTAAGCCGCGAGTGATCCTCGTGCGAACTAAGATGTGAGCGATCCTCGTGTGAACTAAGCCGCGAGTGATCCTCCTGCGAACTAAGCCACGAGTGATTTTTGTGTGAACTAATCCGCGAGCGATCCTCGTGTTAACTAAGCCGCGAGCGATCCTCGTGCAAAAGGTAAGAATGCATATGCGGTTTGAATACAAAAGCTTTTCAACAAACCTGCAATTCTATGCCAGGACATCGTCAGATCCTGCCCCCCTCATGACTAAGCCGCGAGCGATCCTTATACGAACTAAGACAAGAGTGATCCTCATGCGAACTAAGCTATGAGTGATCCTCATGTGAACTAAGTCACGAGCGATGCTCGTGCGAACTAAGCTGCAAGCGATCCTCGTGGGAAATAAGCCGCAAGCGATCCTCTTGCGAACTAAGCCGCGAGCAATCCTCATGTGAACTAAGCCACGAGAGATCCTCGTGTGAACTAAGACGCGAGCGATCATCCTTTGAACTAGGATAGTAACCAGCTACAAATGCGATTACAGCCCCCACAAAGTAATACCACGAGTCAAAAAAGTGCTCAGACAAAAAATATGGAAAACAAGTACCACCATCATAGCAATGTACAAATAAGTGCGAAAGCGCGCCCATCAAGAACCGTCAAATAACACATGATGACCTATAAGGCACCATATTGGAAAAAAATGAAAACACACACTAATATAAGGAAACAATGCCTCTACACGTCGGCCGAGTCAACATCAAAACTCTCGTCGCCAGAGATATCATCAAAGCTAAAGCTGGACACGTCACATCTCAAGCTCCTGCCCACAAAATGAAAAGCCTTCAAGACTCCATGCCTGAGGGTCAACTCTCGAATGTCTTCCAGCTAAGGCTCCAACTCCTTTCTCCAAATCTCATCACGAACTTCCTCACTGATCAAGCACCGATCCCGCATGTAATCCAGAGACTCCATCTACTCTGCAAGACTAGCAGCCTTCAACTCCGACACATGGCTATCAGAAGATAACACCTCCACTTGGGCCTTCGCCACACAAAGAACCGTCTCCAAATGAGAAGTCTCCTCTTGAGCACGCTTCAACATCTATGTAGTCCTTTATACCATAGACTTCTCCACATACAGAGACGCTCGAGCCTCCTCCAATTACTCCTTCAGCTCTGATCCAATCCGGCGAAATCGAGAAATGTCCCGCTCATAATCATCCTTCAAAGCGACAAGAGAGTCCGCTATAGCTCGAAACTTCTCTTGAAGGGCCAGATACCCGTTGTTAACCCGGATTGACCGCTCCCCTGGATTCTCTCAAGTCTTGGTGGCAAGGCATTATCTAGCCGTCTGTCTACCTTCCCGTAACCTTCTTGCAGGCACGTTTTCAACAGCAGTCATCGAGGAGGTGCCGACCAGGTGAAGGTCTAAACGCCTAGCCTCGCGGTTAGGCGGTCTTTCTCCCCTTATTTCCCCCTGTATCTGGTCACCGCTACCCGTTTCTCCTGTCACCGGGCAGCCGATGTTTTTAGCCCTGTCCGTTTGGGCAGGCCCCCGAGCATATAAATAAGAGTGAACAATACTACATAAGGGAGCCAGTTCGAATCCCAAATCTATCCGCCTGTGGCAGCGAACTAGAACTCTTCTCCTAGTGGATACCAGTTCGCTCGGGTTCTCCATTTTAACCGCTTTAACCAATTTTATTCTAATCAAAGGAAAGCCCGTCGCAGGAGTGGCATTTAGCTGCGGCGGGCGAACTCTGGTGTTGCCACTGCCAGTTGCCTCTCTCTTCCTCTTTCTCTTCTCGGTCTTATCCGATTGTCTTAACCTCTAGTAACCAACTATCCAATAGTTCCTCCACCCTCCATTCTACTCACAGAGCCCAAAGGCGAATTTATTGCATCAACATAAAACAAACGACCTTCAGATTTCGTTTAGTCGGTGATGTCATCGGTTAAGTGATGTCAAACCGCCAAACCGCTAAAAACTTCGTTCCATCAAGTCTCACCGAGGACACTCTATGGGAAGCTTTTGAACAGTCGTGTCGGGAAGCCGACCAAAATCGCAGGGAAACAGCCCAGCAGTACTAGGCGATCAACCAAGCCCTAGCCTCTCTTACGTAGTGTTGTGTATTGTATCCACAATAACCTAGTTTTGGTGAAGTCACCCTTGAACTAAGATGAATTAAGTTGTATTTGATGTTTTATTTGAATTTTATTTTTATAGACTCTTCTACACCAGTGTGTTTTATGGCTAAAGATAGTGCGTCCCTTGGTGATTGATGACACAAGAGACTAGCACATATTAATTTCAAAACTATTAATAAGTTATTTTCTCTGAATTTAGTACGCGATGACCCAAATGTCAAATATGTTAAAGATAGACCTTATCACGCATGTGTAAAAGGCAAGCAAACAAGGGCTACCTTTAAAAGTGTTATTGACAAAGATTCTAATAGATGTTTACATCTACTTCATATGGACTTGTTCGTTACACTGCAAGTTAGAAGTTTGGGAGGTAAGTATTATACATTGGTTATTGTCGATGATTACTCACGTTTTGCGTGAGTGTTCTTTCTGAAACACAAGTCAGATACCTTTGACATCTTTACTAATTTTGTTAGGCAAGTCTAGAATGAATACAACTATTTTGTAGTCAAAATCAGAATTGACAATGGAACAGAGTTCAAGTCTGGGGCCATGACAGAATTTTATGAAAACTTAGACATCTTTCATGAGTTTTCCTCTCCTCGTACTCCTCAATAGAATGGAGTAGCTGAGAGAAGGAATAAAACACTCATAAAGGACTACATGACCATGTTGAGTGATGCCTCACTACTGGAATACTTTTGGGCTAAAGCCATCAACACTGCATGCCACGTGCAAAATCGAGCACTCCTAAACAAAAACCACAATAAGACACCTTACGAACTTCTAAAGGGCAGAAAACCGACAGTTGCATATTTTAGAATCTTTGGCTGTAAGTGCTTTGTCCTTAACAATGAGAAGTATCACACTACCAAATTTAGCGAAAAGACTTTTAAAGGTATTTTTATAGGGTATAGTAGCTATAGTAAAACATATAGGATATTTAATAGAAAAATTCTGATTGTAGAAGAATCCATTCATGTTGTATTTGATGAGATGAGCTTGCTGCAAAGCAACTCTTCTAGTGTGTTCATTGAAGATGTATGTTCAAAGCTGAAAGAACTAAACTTGGATGAGCCAACTGAAGAAAAAGGTGAAAAGTTCATCAAGATCACCACTCCAACCCCAATTGGAGTGGTTGATGATAAAGATGAAGAAATCATCCAAGTTGATGAAGTCACTCCTGTGGAAGAAGAAGCTCCAGATGCAAGGACCTTAGAGCTCAAACACTTGAAGGATCATCCAATGGACCAAATCATAGGAGATCCCCGGGATGGTGTCAGAACACGTAGAGACGCATCATGGATAATGACAATGAAAGAAGAACTAAATCAGTTCAAGCGTTGCCAAGTCTGGAAACTTATTCCAAGAACCAAAGGTAAGAATGTCATCAGGATAAAGTGGGTCTACAGGAACAAGATGGACAAGGATGGAACTATCATAAAGAACAAGGCCAGACTCGTCGCCAAAGGATATCGTCAAGAAGAAGGAATCGACTTTGACCAGACGTACGCTCTAGTGGCAAGGCTGGAGACAATCATGTTATTCCTAGCATATGCCGCTCTTAAGGGCTTCATTGCATATCAGATGGACGTGAAGTCTGCCTTCCTTAATGGCGACATAAAGGAAGAGGTGTATGTGGAACAACCTCCAGGTTTAGTTGACTCTAACTTTCCTGATTATGTTTATCTGTTATCTAAAGCTTTATATGGTTTGAAACAAGCTCCTCGAGCTTGGTATGAGATGTTGTATAGCTTTCTTTTTGAGAACAAGTTCACAAGAGGAAAGATAGATAAGAAATTATTTCTTAGGGAAATAAAAGGCAAGATTTTGCCAGTGCAAATCTATGTCGACGACATTATTTTTGGCTCTACTGATGACAACCTCTGCAAAAAGTTTTCTAAACTTATGCAAGGGAAGTTTGAAATGAGCAGTATGGGTGAGATGAAGTATTTCTTAGGGCTTCAGGTGAAATAGTCTGAAGATGGAATTTTCATCTCCCAGACAAAGTTCACCAAAGAGCTAATTAAGAAATTCGGAATGGAGAACGCAACCTCTATGAGGACTCCAATGGGTTCAGCTATGTCTCTGGACAAGGATGAGAAAGGGAAACCTTTTGATGAAACCAAGTACAAAAGCATAATTGGATTCTTGCTCTACTTTACTGCCAGTAGACCTGACATAATATTCTCAACATGTGTATGTGCTAGATTTCAAGTGAACTCTAAGGAATCTCACTATGCTGCTGCAAAACGGATTTTGAGATACCTTAAAGGTACACCAAATCTTGGCTTATGGTACCCAAGAAGTAATGATAGCGAACTAATTGGTTTCTCAGATGCAGATTTTGCAGGTACCAAAGATGACAGGAAGAGCACTTCCGGGACTTGCCAATTCCTTGGAAGAAGGCTCATTTCCTCGAGTAGTAAGAAACAAAACTGTGTTGCAATCTCAACAGCCGAGTTAGAGTATATCTCTGCAGACAGTTGTTGTGCACAGTTGCTATGGATAAAGAATCAACTGGAAGATTATAATCTCAAAGTCCAAAACATCCCTTTATTTTGCGACTCCTCAAGCGCGATTGCAATAGCTAACAACCCAGTCTCTCACAGCCGGACAAAGCACATAGTGCTGCGTTACCACTTCATCCGGGAGCATGTGGAGCATGGGGACATCGATCTAAAATATATCCCGACTGACAGGCAGATTGCAAGCATATTCACGAAGATGCTGGACGAGACCAAGTTCATGTTCTTCAAAACAGAACTTGGAATGCTCAGCAAAGAAGATTAGAGAAGGAGGACTCACGACAAAGCTCAGAGATCAAGAAATTTGTCAGAAATCAAAATTTCTCAAATTCTGACTTAAAGACTCGTGTAAGAAGAAAGTCACCTGTGTACTTCTTTAAACTACTCGAGTACTCCACAAGTCACTCGAGTAACACAACTCGAGTACTCCGCAAGTCACTCGAGTAACACTACTCGAGAACTGAGTTCCCACTCAAGAAGTATGAAGATATCACTCGAGTAACGTCAATTTCTCACTCGAGTACTGCCATTCCACTCGAGTATCCGGAAGACATTCTCTCAAATTCTATTCAAATTTCTTTATTCGCAACCCGAAGCTTATACCGCCACTTTCAAAGGTATGTTAGTTTAATTTCTTCCTTAATCATCAATAATTAGGGTTATATAAATAAAAAAATCCGGATTTCTTTTTCTATACGAATTCTAATCCCTCTGACTTGAGAAAAGAGAAAGCATTTTTGCCTTCCGCCGACTGTCACAGAGCACACGTCGTCTTCTTCCCCGCAATGATTTTCTCACAACTCTCTGGATCATGGCACCGCCTTCAAATATTGGGATTGGTTCTGAACTTGTCACCTCCGGGATTGCCGAACTCTCCGATGATACAATCTGTGCAATCTATGCAGGAGGACTTCAGGGCTTCGGATACGAGCTGGTATCTAACACACATCGTGCATCAAGGGAAGTCCCAGTGTTTTAGCTCTACCATGCTCTGCTAGGGATACATTACAGCTAAGATCATCGTTGCTTGGCAAATAATGGCCCCCGGGTGCATCCTTGTCTCTGTGATCATCTCATGGTGTGATAGTCGAACACTCCAAGGTACTCTTAAGCCGTGCCTTCAGGGGATCCACAACGTCTCTGATCATTTAGGGCGAGCAATGCTATCGACCATTTCACGTACCTGGCCTAACTGATCAGCGTAGCTTGTAGCCCAATGCATGAGAGCAGTGCGTCCGTCGTTCCTTCTTAGGATCGTTCTTCTCTTTTTTACATTCTAGGGGAAACGCGGTTAGTCCGACTCTAGTAGGACTACATGTAACACCCACTATCCGTCGCATAGCATATAGTAGTAGGTCCGGTCGGGGCCCGACGCCATATACCACAGACAGACCGGGTGGTTACTCAATGGAAACCATCCAACCAATCCAACGTCCTACACAGAGCATTCTAGCGGAAGCAGTTTATATAAGTTGCAATTAAGAACCCAGCATAAAGAGCATGAATGTCCACTAATATACTAAATAGGAATGTAGTACATACACAAGTACTGGCCTTAAGGCCTTACAAAATTGTTTACTTAATATTACATGATTTACAAACCACGACACGCATGCCGGTCATACATGAATAAAAGAAGTAAACATTCCAATTAGGCCTTCGACAGCCGGCTTTGCAATTTGGGCTTTAGCCCGCTATTGACCGCTTGGTCCAGCAGCACCTGCAAGCAACAAACCACCGCACGGTGGTAAACAAAAGCAACTGTCAGCAATGCTGACCAAATTATAACGATCCCGCCCCCAACTCGGGGCGGCGATGCTCCTTCCCTGCATTTTATTAGTATAAGCGAGCAGTGTATAAATATTCATTTCATCACATGCGTAGGCTCACACGGCCACACACCCCGTGCACTCAGGGCACATTCTCGGTGAACACAGTCAAAGTCTGCCGACTCACCACCGTCCCTTTGGACAGCCAAACAATGAGCAATTTATCTTCCCGGCATGGGTAACGGTAATTAAAACCATAGACTGCCAAAGACCCTCATCTATGCCAACGACAAGTGCCACGTAACCTTATGTCTCTTTAACCAAATGACATAGAGCGGGTACGGTTCCATCTAACCCGTGCTCACATCGCAACGTTAATTCAAAACATATGCGCAGGTCAAACTTCTCCCGAGTCCCGTTTCCGTCACACATTTCACATAACCGGGTTATGTTCAAGTTGGCTCTCAGGCCTCCAAGTTGGCAAGATCACACATCCGCCTAGTTTTCCGGGTGCACCTTAGGGTTAATCCCCAAGGCTCCCTGTTGCAATCTACCATGTAGAAAACCCGAAAAACAACCAATCGCACGGAGTCTTCTCCGGCATTTATATAATGCAACATCACCGATCCAGACCAACATGTCCGGGTAAGCTTCACACATCATGCCTATGTCCGTTCTCGCTTACGGACTCTACACAACGGGGACTTTACATATCTACCCAAAGGAACGCCTCCAACTCACCGCAAACTCGCGAGAGCGGAGTTTCTATGCAAAGAAGGAGAGCTTCACATGCTCAAGTAGAGAAACGTTACCCTAGCGTTCTTCCTTGGCACCATGGAAAAGTAAGCGGATGAAAAGCACCGCACTCTCTTTGCCTCCGTAGATCCGAAGTCGACTCGCGATTTGGAGCTTCGAAGCTCCTCCAATGGCCGGATCTAGCTTCTTCCTCCTCCTTGGCTCTCCTCTCTCTCTATACTTTAGAAAGATAACCTCTCAAGTGAAATGAGGGTTTCGAGGGTCCAATCCCGTGTATATCCCATCAGGAACAACCCCCAGCCGTTGGATCCCGAATTAAAGAGACGAACGACCACGATCTAGATCTAAAATGCAGAATCTGGGCCGAACACGGCCTGGCACACACGCGTGTCCAAGGCCGTGACCCTCATTCGCCGTCAAAATCGACGCGTCTGGAACAACACACGGGCATCCAACACACCCGTGTTCGACCTGACATGCCTGTTTTCCAACTGACACGGCCGTGTGGTCGGCCGTGTGCCTCCATCGACACAGCCCCGAAAATAACCCAAGACTCACACGGGTATTGGACACGTCTGTGTCCACACCCGTGTCACACCCAAACACGCCTGGGCTTCAGGCCGTGTTCACAGTCTCGACACTTCGTCGAGCGAAGTTCGTCGACTGCCTGACATAGCCTTGGACACGCTCGTGTCCTAGGCCGTGTGCCTTGTCTCGACACATCATCGAGCGAAATTCGTCGACTCCCCGGGCCGATCGTCGATACGGGGTCGACACGCCTTGAGACACGCCCGTGTCTCAGGCCGTGTTCTCTGCTCGACGATCGTCGACTCCAAAATCGTCGACCTCTCGACCAAATCGTCGACTCAAGCCTGACACGCCATAGGACACGCCCGTGTCCCAGGCCGTGTGCCTCCTGCCAAATTCCAGATTTGGCCCACAACGCCTCCCGTCGCTCTTTTGAGTTTCGGGGCGTTACAACTCTCCCCCTCTTAAAAAAATTTCGTCCACGAAATTATATAAAGGAAAGACAAGTACCAAAATTAAATTGTACCTGAGCGGAACAACTCCGGATACTCGTCAAGCATAGTCTGCTCTCGCCCCAAGAGAGCTCCTCTCGACCGCAATTGTCCCATCGGACCTTGACCATCCCGATCTCTTTATTGCGTAGCCGCTTGACCTCCGAATCCTCAAACCACTAAGCTCCACTGAAATCTTCAACCGATAGGCTGCTTCGTAAGCCCGCTCCAGAACCTCAAACGGCCCAAGGTACCTCGGGCTTAGCTTTTTCAATCGCTGCACTCGCGAGACACCCTTAAACGGCTTGATCTTTAAGTACACCCAGTCGCCCACAGCGAACACCACGTTCTTGTGCTTGGCATTATAGTACTTCGCCTGACGGTCCTGAGTGATGAACAACCTTTCCCGAATGGTACGAACCAAAGACGTAGCATCATCCACCTCTTGGCGCTTGTACAACTTTGACTCACCCATTTCTAACCAAGATAACGACGTGCGACATTTTCTACCATAAAGGGCCTCGAAGGGCGCCATTTGAATACTCGCCTGGTAGCTATTGTTGTACGCAAACTCCACCAAATAAAGATGGTCTTCCCATTGATTTCCAAAGTCCAAGACACACATGCAGAGCATGTCTTCCATAGTCCTATTGACCCTCTCGGTTTGCCCATCTGTTTGCGGATGTAAGGCTGTGTTGAATTTTAACTTTGTTCCCAATATTTGCTGCACTAGCCTCCAATCATTGGACGTGAACCGCCCATCTCGGTCACTCACGATGCTGCGGGGCACACCATGAAGCCGCACTATATTGTCCACATACAGTTTTGCCAACTTCTCCACCGGATCATCGTTCCTATGCGGAATGAAATGCGACACCTTCGTTAGCCGATCTACGACCAGTCAAATGACGTCGTTTCCCATTTTGCGACCTTGGCAAACTGTGCACATAGTCTATAGTGATGTCGTCGAATTTCCACTCTGGAATAGGCTAGGACTTCCGAAATCCTCCCGGCTTTTGGCACTCCTCCTTCACCAAGGCGCAAGTTTGGCACCTCGCCACGTAGAGCGCCACATCCTTCTTCAAACCCGGCCACCAAACAGTTTCTTAACGTCGCGGTACACCTTTGTGCTCCTCGGGTGAATCAAGTACTTGGTATGGTGCGCCTCATACAACAAATCCTCATGCAAACTGCCCACGCTTGGGACGTAAAGATGACCGTCTATCCAAAGCAATCCACCCACAACTTCATATTGGGAATTTGACCCATGCAGAGCTTCAACCATGAGCTGCTTCATGTGGTCATCCAATTTCAAAGCCTGCCGAATCCGATCAGCCAGGTCATATTGAACTTCAGTCCCAAAACAATAGTGCTTCAACACTTGACTGCTTAACAACGCAAAAGATCTCCACCGCTTCTAGCTCCCGAACTAACCGCTCGTCATGAACCGACAACCAATTGGCTTGAGCTGGGGCCCGGCGACTCAACGCGTCCACAACCGCATTGCCCTTACTAGGCACGTAGTGGATCTTAAACGTATAGTTTCACAGGAACTCCATCCATCTACGCTGCCGCATACTCAGGTCTTTTTGATCAATCAAATACTTCAGGCTCTTGTGATCGGTGTAGATATCAATCTTCACACCGTAAAAAATGTCTCGACAGCTTCAAGGCAAAAATCACAGCCGCTAACACCATGTCATGGACCGAATAGTTCCCCTCGTACACCTTCAGCTATCTCGAGCCATAAGATATCACACTTCCATGTTGCAACATCACACAGCCCAAACCACTGCCCGAAGCATCACTATAAATCTCATAACCTCCGGTCCCACTCGGCGAACTCAGCACAGGCGTCGTGGTCAACCAGTATTTCAACTTCTCAAAAGCTCGCGCGCACTCCGGCGTCCAAACGAACTTCTGCTCCTTTCTCGTCAAAGTAATGAGAGGTAACTCTATCCGCGAGAAGTTCTTTACGAAGCGCCTATAATAGCCGGCAAGCCCCAGAAAGCTCCGGCCTTCCGCTATCGTAGAACACTCAGTCCACTCACATATCACAACAATCTTCACTAGATCCACTACAATACCTTCCCCACTCACTATATGACCGAGGAACGCCATTGAGGATAACTAACACTCACACTTCGAGAACTTGGCGTACAATTGATTCCTCCTTAGCATCTCCAAAACTCAATGAAGATGCCTGAAGTGATCTTCCTCACTCTGCGAATACACCAAAATGTCGTCGATGAAGACGATCACAAAATGGTTCAAGTACTCCCTGAACAACATGTTCATCAAATCCATGAGCACTGACGGCGCATTCGTCAGCCCAAACGGCATGACCGTAAACTCGTAATGCCCGTATCTTGTACTGAACATTATCTTAGGGATATCACTCTCCCTTATCTTCAACTGATAGTAACCAGACTTGAGATCCAATTTAGAGTACACCGTCGACCTGACCAACTGATTACAAAGGTCATCGATCCTTGGGATTGGGTACTTGTTCTTTTCCATTAGCTTTTCTAACTCCCGATAATCAATACATAGCCTCAAGCTTCCGTCCTTCTTATTAACAAAGAGGCCTGATGCGCTCCAAGGCGAAGAACTTGGACACACATACCCTTGCTCCAACAACTCTTGAAATTGCACCTTCAGCTCCACCATTTCCTTAGGCGCTAGCCGATATGGAGAGTGTGATACAAGCTTTGCAACTGGTACGAGCTCTATCGTAAAATATATCTCCCGTTGAGGCGGGGCTCCAGGAAGATCGCTCGGGAACACATCAGGGTATTCTGATACCACTGAAATACTGTCCAACGCGGGCTTAGGCTTTGCAACCTCCACTAGTGTAAAGAACAGTTCGACACCGGCATGAACCACCTTCACCACTTGAAGAGCAGATATCAACGTCTTGCTCGACCCCCTTCAAGCCCGTGAAAGTCATCTCACGACTTGCTCCCAGCTTGACTTCCTTGCTACCGCAAACGATATAGGCTTACTGCTCCGAGAGCCAGTCCATGCCAAATATTACGGCGAACTCCTCCAGTGGCAGTAGTGACGTTAGCAAATGGAACTCCTGACTCCCAATCCAGTCCTAAGCGCAACAAATTCTACCTGCGCACATTGAGCACCATTGGACCATAACACATCCAATTTGTCTCTTACCATCGAAGGAGGGACTCCGATGCGCAATATAATTCCTAAATAAAGGAATGCAAAGCTCCCTAAATGAACGGTGCTCTCGCCAGAAAAAGTAAAGTCAGAACAAAGCTTAGCACAAGTAGTTCTAAGCTAACAAGCACAAGGGCGACAAGTATTTAAGGCAAAACTGTCTTTAAACCATACCTGTCCTCACGACGGCGTGCTTACTCCAGGGCTTTAGGCACTCACGGGCATAATGCCCCGGCTCCCCACAGTTGAAACATGCGTCCGGGGTTTGACCTGTAGTTTCCCCCGAAGCACCGAAAGGAAGGAGTAGACCCAAAGTCCTAGCCTTCATATACTACCTTTGATATCCAGAATTTGAGGTGTTCAGCATTTTGAATGTCGTTTCCTTTGCACTAAAGTCCTCGACTGCTCCTGACATAGCTTTCTTAGCCTTCTGAGCACCATTCCAACATTCTCGGGCAAAATTCCCTTTCTTTCCACAAGTATGACAAGTGTAAGTAGCTTTGCTAGCCGATGTCGTAGCCTCTTTCTCCAGCATTCTGCCGGATGTAGCTCTTAAGGGGCTTGTATAGTTTGATACCATGGTCGCTGGCATCGGGTGAGTCTTCCTCAAATCCTCCTCCAAATATCTAGCTGATTCCACCAAGGCTCGGAATCCCAATAACTTTGGTCCTAGCAGTAGAACTCGTAACTCGGCGCGCAGGCCA
Source organism: Platanthera guangdongensis (assembly GCA_039583875.1). Classification (NCBI taxonomy): domain Eukaryota; kingdom Viridiplantae; phylum Streptophyta; class Magnoliopsida; order Asparagales; family Orchidaceae; genus Platanthera; species Platanthera guangdongensis. The sequence continues at coordinate 171,485,512 of CM077163.1, read as the reverse complement.
TTATAAAATCTATCGACTGTAGCTTGCTCATTATCCAACCCGAAGCATGGGTAGCGGCTTATCATAAGAAATTCTTGCAAATATTTATTAACTGTGTGCGCTCCCTACACTAAATGCATATTCAGCTGCGGCCCCGATGGTCTATCAAAAGTCATCCGCTCCATCACGCCACCCGGCGTTGAAGCCACAACAGGGGCACATGGTTGTACATTTGTTCCATGCTGTGAACTTGCCACAGCGAACACTGCTTCAACGATCCTTCTTACGGTTTCATACGAAGGAGGGGTCTCAAACACCTCACCGGGCGCACTATACTCCTCAGAAACCGGACATTCTGGCGGTCCAGCACCGCCTCTAGGCACCTATAGTTGTACGAAATAGCGTTAAGTGACCAAATTAAAATTGCAAAACGCAATTATAGGAACACGCAGGTTCCTCAAACACGTGTATTTTCATTCCTAAGTGGACATTCATGGGTTCTTTTACTGTTATAACGATGACGCACACACATGTGCTCACCACCCCTTAAAAAGAATTCAGCCACGAATTCATTTTAAGCCTGACCAAAACCAGTAGTCTGATACCAAATTGTAACACCCCCTATCCGTCACATAATATATAGCAGTAGGTCCGGCCGGGGCCCGATGCCATATACCATAGACAGACCGGGTGGTTACTCAATGGAAACCATCTAACCAATCCAACGTCCTACACAGAGCATTCTAGCAGAAGCAGTTTATATAAGTTGCAATTAAGAACCCAACACAAAGAGCATGAATGTCCACTAATATACCAAATTGGAATGTAGTACATACACAAGTACTGGCCTTAAGGCCTTACAAAATTGTTTACTTAATATTACATGATTTACGAACCACGACACGCAGGCCGGTCATACATGAATAAAATCAATAAACATTCCAATTAGGCCTTCGAGGGCCGGCTTCGCAATTTGGGCTCTAGCCTGCTATTGACCGCTTGGTCCAGCAGCACCTACAAGCAGCAAACCACCGCACGGTGGCAAACAAAAGCAACGGTCAGCAATGCTGACCAAATTATAACGATCCCGCCCCCAACTCGGGGCGGCGATGCTCCTTCCATGCATTTTATTAGTATAAGCGAGCAGTGTATAAATATTCATTTCATCACAGGCGTAGGATCACACGACCACACACCTCGTGCACTCAGGGTACATCCTCGGTGAACACAGTCAAAGTCTGCCGACTCACCACCATCCCTTTGGATGGCCAAACAATGAGCAATTTGTCTTCCCGGCATGGGTCACGATAATTAAAACCATAGACCGCCGAAGACCCTCATCTATGCCAACGGCAAGTGCCACGTAACCTTAGGTCTCTTTAACTGAATGACATAGAACAGGTACGGTTCCATCTAACCCGTGCTCACATCGCAACATTAATTCAAAACATATGCGCAGGTCAAACTTCTCGCGAGTCCCGTTTACGTCACACATTTCACATAACCGGGTTATGTTCAAGTTGGCTCTCAGGACTCCAAGTTGGCAAGATCACGCATCCGCCCAGTTTTCCGGGTGCACCTTAGGGTTAATCACCAAAGCTCCCTGTTGCAATCTACCATGTAGAAAACCCGAAAAACAACCAATCGCACGGAGTCTTCTCCGGCATTTATGCAATGCAACATCACCGATCCAGACCAACATGTCCGGGTAGGCTTCACAGATCATGCCTATGTCCATTCTCGCTTACGGACTCTACACAACGGGGACTTTACATATCTACCTGAAGGAACGCCTCCAACTCACCGCAAACTCGCGAGAGCGGGCTTCCTATGCAAAGAAGGAGAGCTTCGCATGCTCAAGTAGAGAATCCTTACCCTAGCGTTCTTCCTTGGCGCCATGGAAAAGTAAGCGGATGAAAAGCACTGCACTCTCTTTGCCTCCGTAGATCCGAAATCGACTCGCGATTTGGAGCTTCGAAGTTCCTCCAATGGCCGGATCTAGCTTCTTCCTCCTCCTTGGCTCTCCTCTCTCTCTCTCTATACTTTAGAAAGATAACTTCTCAAGTGAAATGAGGGTTTCAAGGGTCCAATCCCGTGTATATCCCATCAGGAACAACCCCCAGCCGTTGGATCCTGAATTAAAGAAACAAATGGCCACCATCCAGATCTAAAATGCAGAATCTGGGCCGAACACGGCCTGGCACACGCCTGTGTCCAGGGCCGTGTCTCTCATTCACCGTAAAAATCGACGCGTCTGGAACAACACACAGGCATCCAACACGCCCATGTTCGACCTGACACGCTAGTGTTCCAACTGACACAGCCGTGTGGTCGGCTGTGTGCCTCCATCGACACAGCCCCGAAAACAACCCGAGACTCACACGGGTATTGGACACGCCCGTGTCCACACCCGTGTCACACCTAAACACGTATGGGCTTCAGGCCGTGTTCACAGTCTCGACACTTCATCGAGCGAAGTTCATCGACTGCCTGACATGGCCTTGGACACGCCCGTGTCCTAGGCCGTGTGCCTTGTCTCGACACATCATCGAGCAAAATTCGTCGACTCCCCGGGCCGATCGTCGATACGGGGTCGACACGCCCTGAGACATGCCCGTGTCTCAGGCCGTGTTCTCTGCTCGACGATCGTTGACCTCTCGACCAAATCGTCGACTCAAGCCTGACACGCCCTGGGACACGCCCGTGTCCCAGGACATGTGCCTCCTGCCAAATTCCAGATTTGGCCCACAACGCCTCCCGTCGCTCTTTTGAGTTTCGGGGCGTTACACTACACCTTTGATGATCTGTTAGGGCGAGCAATGTTATAGACCTTTTTGGCTCACCTGGCCTAACTGATCATCACCAGGTGTAGACCTCTAGATTGAACTACCTCTTATTCTCAGGTTGGTCGGTTACCTCAAGATTATCTGCTGACATGCGGTTAGCTGCAGCGGCTAGATATTATCGGTTAAATTAACCTATCCGCCGGATTTCGCGGTCTTATTTACTCTACTATCAGCTAGCTAGCCGCAGTTCAATATATGAATTATTTGGTTTTCAGCCCTCTGTGCAGCTTATACTCATTGTCTTATGGTACAAACCAGTCAGTTCCTTGCAGCTTCAAGGTCATTCTTTATCTACTTGGCATGCAATTGATCGTCTAGGCAACAATCTCAATTAATCGCCTCAAGGACAGTTCATTTAATGCTTCTGTACAATATTTTAAAATAAAATCAGGTTTATTCATTGTCGATTAACCGCGTGGTTAGGATCTATTCAAACAGACCAATCTTTGGAATTATTGCTGGATTACATACAACTATACTCATCTCTAACTGTGCGAGCAGATTATTTTTGTATCTTAGTTGCTAATCTGTCTCATCTCACAATGGCTAAGTTGGATTTTGATCATTAGCCGCTCGGGAAGGGGTTATTATCGCATCATATGTTTTTATGTAATCTGTTTAAAAGTATTCAAACCGCAGCGGATATTTTCTTATCGCATATGACTATGATTTCAACATATCACACTGATTCTATCATATTCTGGCAGACAGTACGACTACGGATTGTTATTCGCATTCAACATTCACAGCCTTTACAATCCTATCCGCTTATGTTCATTCTTATTCTATTTGACTTTTTGGTGTCTAATTCTTTCCAGCTATGATCATTTGACAGGTTATCAAGATGCATTTTGTTAAATCAATCTTTTCGCGCAATAACTAAGTAAGCATAACCGTTGGGATATAAATATTTGTCGACCATCATAAAACAAATAGGCAGAATATGAAATATCATTTATATTATCAAAAACATATGTCCTATACCCGCGTGGTTTACAAAAAATCTCACCGACAGGTCCTATAAAGCAGAAAAATTTACACAAATTTCGTCTTATACTTTTGAGGCTCTGAGTCGCCCGATGCGGATGAACTCGAAGAATTGCTTGATTTTGTGGAACCCGAGCCCGAGGATTCCTCTTGTTCGCCCACCACTACGACATCTTCCAAGATTTCATCTATCGCAGCCCTTGCCGCTTCATCCTGCGCGATTTCCACCTTGTGGGATGTAGGGAACAACTCGTCAAAGGAAACTTTTTTATGTTCGGCTTTAAATGCTTGCCACTCCCTAAGGATATCTGTTAGGTCCATTGCCCACAATGTTCCCTAAATTGGATTTGAAGAGACATCTCCATCAACACTAAGAGCATAGTTGTATTTGATGTTGTTTAAGCTCATCATGTGCAGGATGCTCCATGGAACAAGTCTAGACAGGTGGTCTAAGTGATGTGACATATGCAGGATGTTCAATGTAACAAGTCTAGACAGGTTGTCTAAGTGATGTGACAAGTGGTCACAAAGTGAAGATGTTGAAAAGGCAAGAAGTAGCCTAAGTGGCCAAGACATGTAAACTCTTACCTATGTTGTGAGTTGATAGAAATCTATCTAAGTCCACTGGAGTTAAGTGATGAAGACACATTCAACACCATACAACAAAAAGGTTGTGAGTAGAACTCAGTTCAGGGATTCGTCGAACTGAGTTCAGAGTTTGTCGAGCTAAGTTCAGAGTTTGAGACTCTGAGTTTGTCGAACTCAGTTCAGAGAAATCGTCGAACTGAGTTCAGAGATCGTCGAGCTAAGCTCACCATTCGTCGAGCTATGTTCAGAGTTTAAGACTTTGAGTTTGTCGAACTCAGTTCTGAGAAATCATCGAACTAAGTTCAGAGATCGTCGATCTAAGTTCAGAATTCATCGAACTGAGTTCAGCATTCGTCAAACTCAACTCAACTTTCCTTGGGATAAGTCCGTTGAGCTCAGCTTAAAATTCGTCGAGCTCAGTTTGCAGTTCGTCGAGCTCAACTTACAAATCATCAAGCTCCGCTCAACACTTATCGAGCTAAAGCCGAAAAAATTGACCAAGGCAAAAATCGCTGAGACCGCTGAAATGATCAGAGTTCATCGAGCTCAGCCCACAGATCGTCGAACGCTACTCAAAACCTGTCGAGCTAAAAACCAAAAAGAATTGACTATGGCAAAAAGCGCTGAGACCGCTGAGATTAAAGCGTTGAGACAACTGAGACAGCTGAGAAGCTCAAAGCAAAAGCGCTAAGAGAAATGTTGGTCTCAGTAAAACCGCTAAGACAGGAGTTGGTCTTAGCAAAAATGCTAATACAGGAGTTGGTCTCAGCATAACCGCTGAGACAAGAGTTTGTCACAGCTGAGAACAAGAAAGTGTTGAGACAAGTTTAGTAGAAAAATGGTTAAGGAAAAAGCATTGAGTGGAGGTTGCCCACTCAACGTTGTCGACGCCTAGTGAAGATAAAATTTTTTCTAAGGGGTTTGGCATTGAGTGATGCTCACACACTCAACGCCAAGCAGCAGATAGCTGAATAAGCAAGTTGGCATTGAGTGAAACTGATTCACTCAATGCCTAGAAACTGATTTATAATCTAAGTGTTTTGGCATTGAGTGAAGATTACTCACTCAACGCCATAAGACAGAAAATATGTCTAAGTGTTTTGGCGTTGAGTGATGCTTACTCAGTCAATGCCTATGCTAATGATGTTTGATTTTTGGCTAAGTCCACAGCTGATGACGTCAGCAAGTCGACAAGTCAACAAAATTCAAATTAGTGGCGGGATGGATACAGTATGCGACAAATGTTGCCGCAGACCTACTATACGGAAGTTGGCGTTAAAGCAAGTTGTTGTAGGCCATTAATTATGTGGGGCCCACTACTCAAAGAGCCGTTTGGTCAAATATCAATAAAAGAAAAGAGGCGTACAAAAAAGAGCAGTTCAGGGAAAAGGAAAAAGTTAGTTCTTCTTCTCCACCATTGTTGTGGAGCTGAAGAACAAGAAGCTCAAGTTTACAAGACAGAGAGCAAGTTAGCTGTTGGAATTAACATCTTCAACATCAAGATAGCTCGTGTCATTCTCACCTGCACCAGCAAGCAAGCTCAGAAGGATTCTCTGAGCAAAAGGTAGCAGCTTGGGCCAACCCTTGCTGCAGGTGCTTCACAGTCTCAGCCATCAAACCTAAAGAAATTTCACTTGGGGAGCTGTGTGGAAGGAGATAGGACTGTGCAGTTAGCTCATTTTAGGACGAGGCAGAGAAACAGATCCGCAAGTTCTTCCAGCACATCTTCATCCTTATTGCTGTGAAGAAAGTAGTTGAGCTGGGACTCTTCCAGCTCAGGTAGTAGTAAGATTTACTGCAGTTACTTCTCTATCTCCAGCTGGATAGAATCCCTGGTGCTGACAAGAGAAAGTTAGGTCTAAGTTTTTGCTTAGTCTAGAGAGAGATAGACTCGGGAATTAAATTTCTGTATTCATTAGTTGGACTGAGTTTACCTCAGTCAGGAAGCTTGACACTGAGAAACATCTCTCATGTCAAGCATTACCACCAACCCACCTTCATCTAATAGGATTCAGTTTATTTGAATCTGAGTTGTAGGGCATATTATGCCTGAGTGGTAAGTGACTAATTAGTCACTAAGCTGTAAGTGCCCTGCTGGGGTACTAAGGTAGGATCCAAGTGTGGATCTAAGCTGTAGGGCTTAATTGCATGTGGTAGGAGAGTGTTGCTCTCTGAGTGTAGGGCCTTTGTGCCTGAGGTAGGAGACAATTTTGTCACTGAGCTGTAGGTGCTTGGAGGGGCACTAAGGTAGGTACTTGGAGGGGTACTGAGCTGTAGGAGTGCTACAGCACTCTGAGAGTAGTGCCTTGTGCCTGAAGTTGTATGGATGAAAAGCCTAAGCTGTAGGCCTTAGAGATGAGACTATAGTAGGTGGCTTTATGGTCACTGACTGTAGGAACACTACAAAACTCTGAGGTAGGATCCTATGTGGATCTAAGGTAGGGCTATCCTCCCGGCCTGAGTGTAGGGCTTAACAGCCTGAGTTAGGTGGTCTGCTGACCACTGAGTTGTAGGCCCTTATGGATGAGAAGTAAGTCTTGGAGGAGACTTAGAGATCCTGATGGATCTGAGGTGTATGCTCTTTGGAGCAGTTTGGAGGAGTTGTGCCTAGTCCAACAAGTTAGTTAGATAGGTGAGAGGGAAATTGGATGTACCCAAATGAGAAAGTGGATATTCTTGACATAAGAGATGTTTCTCTGTGTCAAGCTTCTTGACTGAGATAAACTCAGCCCAACAATGAGTACAAGAATTTATTTCTTGAGTCTACCTTTACTGAACTAAGAAGTACTTAGTCCTAACTACTTCCATAACAACTGTAAGACCCCATTTTTCTTTAAAAACACTGGGGTCATAGTCCCAGAACCGCCGCTTTGCGGTGACACCTTTGCACCCGGGAAGATCATCACTACAAAATGCCGATCATGCCGGCCAAATCGTTCACAACTGTAGCAAAATAGTAAGAGGCAAGTCCACAGAAATCACATATATTTAGTGTTGAAGCCGATTTCTCGATCTCCTGTGAAGTTCAACCTTGGGGAAGGGGTGGTCTCACGCCTACTTTACTCCTGCAAGCAAAACAACAAGGAAAACAAGGAAAAACTGACCCAAGGGCTCAGCGGAGAGGTCTCACCACAAACCCGGAAGATCTCAGAGCACTTCCCCTCCTTATCCAGAGGCCGAGCTGAGGTACCCTCAGAAAGCACTTGAGAACTGGAGCAGGGAGGCATAGAAAGCATGCTTTCTGGGGTACCCATTGGGTCCTATTTATAGTTTTTGAAATCTGAACTGCCAATAACCAAAATAACTGACCTGAAATTACTATAAAACCCTTGGTTGGGTCTGCCAACAACCAAACTCCGCTGTTTTGAAGGGCTATGGGCAGACCAGCGGGGGCAAAACGGTAAAAAGTACCTCATTCATCCAGGCGAGCTGGAGAGCTTGGTCATCTCGGCAGGTCCTGCTCGCCTGATGTTACCGAGCTCCGTAGCGAGGGCGCGAGCTGGGACTAGTTCGGCGAATGCTGATCTCCGATCGACGGATGCCGAGCTCTGGTCGACAAATGGTGATCTCGGTCTTGGCCTCTCCACTGCCGAGCTCGCCTACTGCTTTTAGCCCGACCTGCCTGGCTCCTGGCGGTGTTGCTCGCCGGACACGGGGTTGTACACAATCCCCGCTCTTTTTGAGCTTGGCAAAGCTCGGAAAGAAACATCCAACCCCGAGTGTGCGGCGAGCGCGGGTTGGCGAGTTGGAGGGAATCTTGGGGTGGGGTCCACCTGCGGCTATATATATGTGCACCTATCCACCTACCTGACTCTTGCCATTCCCTTTGCTCTAACCCTGCCAGGATGCCACTTCCCAAGGATATCCAAGAATGCTTAGACCGGGCTCGCCATGCTTCCGCTGCTCGCGTCGCCGCCCTGACGGCGGTTCCTGCTAAAGTTCCCCAAATTGACTCTGCCGAGCCCAGCTCCAAGAGGTCGAAGTCATTCCCCGAAGCGGCCGAGCCCATTTATGAAGACCTGAGGACTACCCTGGAGATGGGGGCTGCCTCCTCCACTCGGACTGTTCGTGAGAGGGGAAAGAGGTGGTAGTAGTCGGCGACGACCCGGACGGCCATCCTGATGGCGGGGGCATCGCGCCGCGAGAGCCTACACCGCGAGGCGAGACCACTCTTGCCGACTCGCGGTTCGTGGCACCGGACAACCGTCCCCAGGACCCGCCTCTTCTCTTTGGGATCCTGCCAGTGAGTTCGCAGAGGCCGAACTCGCCAGTGCGTGCCTCTCCTCCTCGCCACACTGACGTGGCTATGGGGGCGGGTCTGGGAACCATCCCCACTCCAGGATTCGAGCTCCTTTCGCCGGGGGCTCGCGGCCCAGGTCGCGGGAAGGATCTGAGGTTCATCCCTCGACGCATCTCCTTCGAGCCGCCGAGCTCGTCAGGTCAATCTTGCATGACTTCCTGCCCCATGAGTTTTCTCCGCGTCTCTTCTTGCTGACACTTGTCTTCATAGCTATTCCCATCCAGTCCGCTGCCGAGGAATCCTCGCGGGTAGCCCACTACACTCCCCTCCCTTCCCCAAGCTCGCTGGACTCTTACCTGGGTCCTGAGGTGGATCAGGGCGAGCTGACGAGGATGGAGGTCAAGCTCCTGAAGAAGCTGGTGTGCGGGCTGCACGAGCTGCAGGGGGTCAATGAGACACTACATCACGACTATGCACGCCTCGCTGACGAGGTGCGAAGCGGCCAGGCTGGCGAGCTGATGTCCCCCCCGGCTCCTGGACAAGATATATGACGGTCTCTCGGTTGCGTAGAGGAATTCTGGAAGGATCCACGTGCTGCTCCGCATGTGGCAGTCTGGGGGGCGGGGGTCGTGAGGCCGGGGTAGGTAAGTGGGCGGCTCCTTTGCCGATCCGACCGGTACTCGCATCCCGATGCTCTCCCTGCTCGCGCGCCCCGCGTTTTAATTCCTGAACTTTATTTCTGTAATAAATAGCTTTTAGAATATTCTTGATCATGCATTATTCAAATAATATACTGCAATGTTTGACTTAGCCTTGGTTGGGATATGCCGGGAGTGGGCGAACTGGGGTAGCGAGTTGGGGGTGGCGAGCTGAGGCGGCGAGCTGAGTTGATTGGACGGCCTGCCCCAGATTTCTTTTCCTATAAATAACGCCCCCTCACCTACCCCGTACTGTGCCTTTATTGCTTTCTTTCCCTCCCTTCCTGCACTTTTCCATTTCCTGCTCGCGTTCTACCTCTTCCTCCACGAACATGGGCAAGAGGAATCCAGATGCCGACGGCCGCTCCAAGTGCACGCAGCACTTAACAGACTACTGTTTCTTTGAGGGGCACACTAGCGAGGAGGAGCTCGCAGAGTTTGTGGCGGAGCGCGTGCCGCCGGGCTTCTAGGCACGCAGGCTGAGTCAGGGGGAGGCCATAAATACTTTTTATGAGGACGAGCTCTCCTTCCCCCTCTCGCATTTCGAGGTGGGGTTATGCCTCCCCCTCTGGCCGGAGATCCGACAAATCTTGAAATATTACGGAGCCGTGCCCGCACAGCTGAATTCCAACGCCATCGCGATGATGGTGGCGTTCGTGAGTTACCTCCGGCGGGAGAGGATTGAGTTCAACCTGATAGTGTTCAGGAAGCTCTTCTCCTACAAGGCGACGCCGGACGGGGTCGCCTAATTTGGAGGCTCGCTGATCAAGGTTCGCGAGATCGCGAACAAACACCACACCTAGATGACCAAGATCACATTCATCAAGGGAGATCTAGACAACATCCCATACTCACCCCAGCAGAAGAGTGAGGAGGTATACCGCCCGCCGGCCGTTTCCGACAACGATGCCGAGCTCCACAAGTACTTCCTCCACAAAGACTTCGAGGTCGCCTTCCTGCGGAGGGGCCTAGACGCGCTCCCTCCCGTTCTGCCCGGTGAAGGTATGGTTCTCTCCCCATCTTGCCGAGCTCGCCTGGTCGCCAAGCTCGCCATATCATTGGTGAATCCCTTCTAACTTTTTCAAAGTGTTTTCCTGTAGGGGAGCGAATAATCCCCATGAACCCGCCGTTCGTGGATTCGGGGCTTCATACCGACCCTCTCGCTAGCGAGAGGGCGGCGGCGGCAGCCTGCCGAGATGAGGCGGTCCCCTCTCAACCCTCTTCCAGTAAGAGGCGACCTGAGGACGCGGAGTCGAGCCCGCCACACCGCCAGCGATGACTGAAGAAGATGTAGAGAGCCCTATTGGCTCCGCGGGGCCCCTCTTCCACAGCGGCGACCTCCCCTCCTCCATCTGCGAAGAGGGCGGCCCGCGAGCACGCGACGCCGAAGCAGCACCCCTCTTTAACTTCGGCGGGCGGTGGAAGGACTCGGCGGGAGAGCCCATGCTGCAGTGAGATGAGCTCTCTCATCGAGTCTCCATCTCCACCTTGCACCCATCCTGGCATGACCGCGAGCCCGCCACCGGTCATGCTTACGCCCTCGGCTTCGGCCTCTATGGCCGCGAGGATGTCGAGGCCTACAAGAAAATGACCCTCCGGCAGCTCGGCCATGAGGGTCTACAGGCCCACCTCCGGACCCTGGAGCTCCACCACATGCTGGCGTGCTGTAGCTTTGCCCTCAGCCACCAACTCGAGAAGGCTGAGCAGGCTCGTGACATCGCCAAGGATAAGGTCACCGACCAGGAGAGGCAGCTTGACATAGCGGAGGGTCTACTCGCCCAAGCCGCCGGCGGGCTGGTAAGTGTCAAGCACTACTCTTCTCTTTTACTTGGAATATTCTGTGCTGCTGCTAAATGGACTTTCTCTTTACCAGGATGCCAAGGCCGCGGGGAAGCTTCAGGCTCGCAATACCGAGCAGGGGGAGGAGATCGGCCAGCTGTGCGCCCGCGTCGCCGAGCTGGAGGGTGCGAACGCGAAGCTGAAGGAGGAAAACCAGCACCTCCTCCGCGAGGTCCGCCGCTAGGCGGAGATTTTCTTCCCTGCTCGCAGCGTCGACCCTACCCTCCCCTACAAGAGCACGCGGATCTTTGGCGAGGCCGACCTCACCGAGATACTACGGATCAACTCCATCCAAGCCGCCGAGTGCACCCTCCAAATGATGAAGGACTCGGGGGTGCTGGTGGAGGGATGCGAGGGGATCTCGGCCCGGGACCTGATGCCGAGCCTGTTCCCGGCAATGCCGCCCAGCGAGAAGGAAGACAGCTTGGATGCGATGTTCGGGAAGAGCTTCCAGGATCCGTCAGGTGAAGGCGAGGACCAGTCCGGCGGGGGGGGGGGGGGGGGGGGGGGGGGGGGCGAGGCCTGAGGATGGCTTGTACTTTCTTCTTTTTTCTTTTTCCTTTTTTGTTTACTCGCCGAGGCGAGCCCCCTGTTACTATTTTTGTAAGAACTTACTTAATGAATGAAAGTTATTGATCATACCCGTGCCAGTACTTTTCTTTTCCCTTTTCCTTTGTACTTTGTTTGTTATGCTCTGAATACCCGCTAGTGTTTCCCCACGCGACCTCACCGAGACAAGTTCCGCGAGTAGGGTAGTCATGAGTGCGCGTCCGCGAGTGGGTACGTTTTGAGTGCTCGCCGAGCCCCAAGCGATTCAGGAGCAGGGTGCTCTCCGCCCTTATCACGCCACTAACTCGCCCGCGAGCCATCCAGGTTGAAAAGAAAATCTTGTAAGGAAAACATGCGAAGGGGTGAAGTGCCCCGTTATGGCTCGCCTTCACTCAACGAGGCCCGGGCTCGCCACCTCTTTGCAGATGCCGAGCTGGGGTCAGCGAGTCCAAACGCGCCTGTGCAGAATCCTCTTGCCGATGCCGAGCTGGGTTGGGCGAATCCCAACTCGCCTGTACAGAACCCCTCCCCTTTTCCTTGGCATTCAGAACTTCTTGATCTTTATCTGTCAATTTCGAGGACGACACCATCGAGTGACTTCCAGCCCTGCCAGCTAGATGGGAGCCTGAAAGCGGGATCTGGTTGAGGCCAAGGATGACATCGAGTGACTTACGGCCCTGCCAGCTAGGTGAGAGCCTGATAGCAGGATCTTCTCGGGGTCCAAACACATTCCATCGAGTGACTTCCGGCCCTGCCAACTGGATGAGATCCTGACAGCGGGATTTGCTCGAGGCCGAGGATGACACCGAGTTACTTCCGGCCCTGCCAGCTAGGTGAGAGCCTGGCAGCGGGATCTGCACGGGGTCAAAACACATTGCATCAAGTGACTTTTGGCCCTGTAAGCTAGGTGAGAGCCTGACAGCGGGATCTGCTCGAGGCCGAGGATGACACCGAGTGACTTCCGGCACTGCCAGCTAGGTGAGAGCCTGACAGCGGGATCTGCTCGGGGTCCAAACACATTCCATCGAGTGACTTCCGGCCCTGTCAGCTAGGTGAGAGCCTGACAGCGGGATCTGCTCGAGGCTGAGGATGACACCGAGTGGCTTCTGACCCTGCCAGCTAGGTGAGAGCCTGGCAGCGGGATCTGCTAGGTGTCCAAACACATTCCATCGAGTGACTTCCGGCCCTGTCAGCTAGGTGAGAGCCTGACAGAGGGATCTGCTCGAGGCTGAGGATGACACCGAGTGACTTCTGGTCCTGCCAGCTAGGTGAGAGCCTGACAGCGGGATCTGCTCGGGGTCCAAACACATTTCATTTCTCTATGCAAACTAGCTACGATAGTACTGGAGTGTTGAGGAAATTTATTGTAGTCAAAGTATTGCCTACATGTTTCAAGGGAAAAAATGTTTTAAGTCATCACCACTCTAGGTGAGACTCAGGGCCTTGCCCTCTACATTTTGGAGTCGATAGCCTCCCGACTTCAAATCTTCCTTTATAATAAACGATCCCTCCCAGCTGGGGTTGAGCTTTCCTACGGATGCCGACCTCCATGCTGCATCCACCTTCTTCAGCACCAAATCCCCTTCCACGAAATGTTTGACCCTGACATGTTTGTCAAAGTACTTGACCATTCTTCTCTTCACCTCCTCCTGTCGGATAGCGGTAATGTCCCTCAGCTCCTCCACCATGTCAAGGGAGAGCCTTAGCTCCTCCTCGTTCTCTGCCTGCCATTCCTCCCGACCTTATTCGGCCGCAACGACTCGAGGCATTTGGACTTCAAATTCCACGGGGAGCACTACCTCGCACCCATGAGAGAGCTTGAAGGGGGTCTCTCCAGTAGCCGTGTTGGGGGTGGTTCTTAGGGCCCAAAGAACCGCGGGAAGCTGCTCCACCCAACTCCCCTTCAAATTCTCCACCTTCTTCTTGAGGAGGTTGATAATGATCTTGTTCACGGCCTCCACCTGCACGTTGCTCCTGGGATGATGGACTGAGGAGAACCTGAGGTCGATTCCCAGCTGCTCGCAGAAACTGGTGAACTCTGCGCTGGCGAATTGGGGTCCATTGTCCGTGATAATGGCTTGGGGCAGCCCATGGCGGCAGATGATCTCCCCCTAAACAAAGTTCCTGATAACCTGGGAGGTCACCTTGGCCAGCGCCTTCACCTCCAACCACTTGTAGAAGTAGTCGATCATTACTAGGAGGAATCTCCCCTGCCCACTGGCCTAGGGGAATGACCCAACCAGATCCATTCCCCAAATGGCGAAGGGCCAGGGGGCCGTGATACTTTTGAGTCGCTGGGCCGGCTGTAGCTGGAGTGTGGCAAACTGTAACACCTCCCCTGTCATGACCATATAATATGGGTCCGTCCGGGGCCCCACAATATACGGACGCCACAGCTTTAGTATTATAAGTTGATATAGCTACCCAAACTCAAAACACTTGCCTAACACAGCGGAAACAAAGAACGACTAGAAGTTATCCACTACTATAAGAGTCACAACAATGGCCTTATGGCCTTACAACAAATGTCCAAACTCAAGTAAAAATAACAGTCAAGAATGTGCACAGCACTCCAAGTCTACCTCGGCATGCAAGCCGGAAAAAAAGAGTCTCAGTCATACATCATCATAACAGTAGCGCTACAAAAGAGGAAAACACTTCATGGGGCTTGGGCCTTTCTGGCCGGTGTGCTAGCTCCTGCATGCGATCCTTGCCCTGTAAAATTTATTAGTAACGTGGGTCAGCAACGGCTGACCTCAAACTGTGTAACAACACATCTCCTCCCGGCCACCCCTAACGGACCCCGGGGAACCCTCCAACCTGCAAGTCAGCACTTCGTATGCAATATAAATATCTATAAATAGAAATGCATTAAATCAGGCTTGGATGTCTCAATCATCATACACGTTCTCTACTGGTTGAGCATTTAATAAAAGGGCCTACTTATGCAACATGAATGCAACACCCGGGCTTCACCCAAGGCACCCTACTGCGTATGCATCTAGCACAACATCACATCAATTGGGTACTCACCATTACCCCATTGGCATAAAGCCGCAAACACTAAGGGAGACACAGCTCCCTCAAACGGCACACAGGCCGCCGCATGGAATCTTGCCTAAACCCCACCCGCTCAAAGGCTTAGCCCGGGCTTGCCTGCAACTTCTGACGTCTCATGTCAGGATTCCAATAAACACAAACTGACCGATTCTAAGAAGCCTTGCTGGACCCCACCCGCTCATGGCCTCATTGCCCGAGCTTGACCCAAGCTTGACATTCTCGTCAGTCTCACAGAAGGGGAATAGTCTCGTCGGGACACTCTCCACGCGTGACGTACATGTCACGGGATAGCCAGCCGACCACGGAGACGTAGCCACGCCTTGGCACATCACAAACCAAGACTAAACCACCTTAATCTCTCATTTGTACTGCAGCGTTCCCGCGCACCAAGGAAACCATCTCCAACTCGTGCGGAGCTAACCTTGTCCACCAAGGAAACCATCTCCAACTCATATGGAGCTAACCTTGTCCCCCAAGGAAACCATCTTCCACCACGAGGAGCTAACCTTGCCCGGTTCCGACTACACGTACTCTTTCGAGCAAAAGGGGAAAACACCACCACATCACAAGCGGCATCTTGCCGCATCGGAAACTCTATGAATCCCTAAGTTCGTATGCAACATCACCGAGTCGGACTAACGGTCGCGACTACGGCTTCACCCACCATGCCTAATCCACTAGCGGAGCGGATCTCTAATGCAAAAAAATATGTCGGGGACGGACTCAATCGACCCGGAGGTTCTTCTTGAACCTTGGCAACCAAAACACCTCTCATTCGAGTGGTTGGTGCCCAAAATCTAGAAGAAAACGATGCTAAAACATGCATCCTAAAGACTGAGAGGAGGAATGTCGTTACCTTCCGACTCCTCTTCCTTGTCATGGCAAAATAGCTGGATGAAAACCTTCGCAACGATCTAATCTCCACGGATCTGGGCCCGGTTCGTGATTTGGAGCACCGAAACCCCTCCTACAGCCTGAACTCTCCTTCTTCTTCTTCTTCTTTGTTCTCACTTCTCTCTAGATCTTTAGTAAGAGAAAGCTTGGAAGAGAATGAGGGTTTTCAACCCTATTCTCGGACTTAACTCCCCAAGAACAGTCCTGAACCGTCAGATCTTAAAATCTGGGAAAGAATGGCCACGATCCGCCTGGAAAATAAAAGACCTAGGCCGAACACGACCTGGCACACGCCTGTGTCCAGGGCCGTGTGCCTCATTCTCCGTCTCAAATCGACGCGCCTGGAACAGCACATGGGCATCCGACACGCCCGTGTTCAATCCGACACGCCCGTGTCCCCAGTGACACGGCCGTGTGCCCAGCCGTGTGCCTCCAACGACACGGACCCGAATCCAACCCGAGAGGTGACACGACCTGGCACACGCCCGTGTCCCAAGCCGTGTGCCAAGTCTCGACACCCGTCGACAGGCTTTGTGTCGACACTGCGGAAAAACGTCGAGCGAAGATCGTCGACCAAGCGGGACACGCCCTGTGACACGCCCGTGTCACAGACCGTGTGCCCCAGTCTCGACACGTTGTCGAGCGAAAGTGTCGACACTTGGGCCGAGTGTCGACACGGCCTCGACACGCCCTGCGACACGCCCGTGTCGCAGGCCGTGTGCCCTACTCTCGACACATTGTCGAGCGAAAGTGTCGACACCTGGGCCGAGTGTCGACACGACCTCGACACGCCCTGCGACACGCCCGTGTCGCAGGCCGTGTGCCCTACTCTCGACACATTGTCGAGCGAAAGTGTCGACACTTGGGCTGAGTGTCGACATGGCCTCGACACGCCCTGCGACACGCCCGTGTCACAGGCTGTGTGCCTCCTGCCAGAAACCCAAAATTTTTCCAGAACTGCACACTGACTCTCTTGCAAAACTGGGGTGTTACAACGCTCCCCCACTTAACAGAATTTCGTCCCGAAATTTCAAAACAAAAGAGGTACAAAACTTAAATTATACCTGACAAAAAGAGTTCTGGATAATCTTCTAGCATGGCCTGTTCTCGCTCCCAAGAGAACTCCTCACGACCGCAGTTGTCTCATCGAACTTTCACGAGTTTTACTTCTTTATTTTGCAACTGTCGAGCCTACGAATCTTCTATAGCAATTGGAAGGACTCGCATCCTCAAGTCTTCCTCAATCGGCACCGATGCCGCCTCAATCACTACGCTAGCCTCCACCAAGGCTTTCCTCAAAACGGAGATGTGGAAGACGTCATGTAATCCACTCAAATCTGCGGACAACGCCAACTGATAGGCTGCTTCTCCTACCCGCTCAACAATTTAAAAAGGCCCCAAAAACCTTGGACTCAACTTCTTGAGTCGGCAAATCCGTGAGACGCCTTTGAACGGCTTGACCTTCAGATATACCCAATCACCAACTGCAAATTCCAACTTCCGGTGACGAGCATTAAAGTATTTTGCTTGCCTGTCTTGCGACACCTTCATACGCTCTTGGATGGTCCGTACCAACTCACAAGCGTCAACTACCACATCCTTTCCCAAAAGTTTGTTGTCTCCTGCCTCTGCCCAAGACATTGGCGTTCGACACCGCCTCCCATACAAAGCTTCGTATGGCACCATTTTTATGCTTGCTTGAAAACTATTGTTGTATGCGAACTCCACCATGAAGAGGTGATCCTCTCATTTCTTGCTGAAGTCAAGAACGCACATCCTTAACATATCCTCCATAGTACGGTTCGTTCTTTCAGTTTGCCCATCTGTTTGAGGATGGAACGCCGTACTGAACTTTAGCTTCGTGCCCAAACTCTTCTGAACCAATCTCCAGTCTTTGGGCGTAAATCGTCCATCTCGATCGCTGACTATGCTCTTAGGAATTCCATGTAGTCGCACAATGTTGCGTACATACAATTCCACCAGCTTCTCCACGCCGTCCTCCTTCCGATTTGGGATGAAGTGGGCCACCTTGGTTAGGCGATCCACAATCACCCAAATTGCATCATTACCCTGCTGCGATCTAGGCAAACCATGTATAAAATCCATGGAGATGTCATCAAATTTCCACTCAGGGATTGGAAGGGGCTTCAGGAACCCGCCCGGCTTCTGACACTCGGCCTTCACCAAGGCGCAAGTTTGGCAATGATTCACATACAAAGCCACGTCCCGCTTCAACCCCAGCCACCAAAAGGATTTCTTCATATCCAAGTACATCTTTGTACTGCCCGGGTGAATGGAGTACTTTGTGAAGTGAGCCTCAAACATCAACTCCTCGTGGAGTTTGCCGAACTGCGGTACACAAACCCTTCCGTCCTTTTTCAGAATCACATCAATCATCTCCCAGGCGCTGCTCTCGCCCTTTTAAGCCTCCAACACAAAAGGTTGAAACTCCACATCCAACCGAGTCGCTTCCCAAATGCGATCGGACAAGTCATTTTGCACTTCAATCCAGTTCAACCGAGCCACGCTAGACTCGCCTCTCGCAACACATTCCAATCCAAGGGACTCCCATTCCCGTACCAACCGCTCATCATGAGCTTCGATCCAATTTCCTTGCCCCGAGTACTTTCTACTCAAAGCGTCCGCCACCACATTAGCTTTACCCGGCGTATACTAAATCACCACTTCGTAGTCTCCAAGAAACTCAACCCATCTGCGTTGCCGCATGTTCAAGTCCTTCTGATCCAAGAGATACTTCAGGCTTTTATGATCCGTGAAGATCTCCACCCTTGCGCCATACACATAGTGTCGCCATATTTTCAACGTGAAGATTACCGCCGCCAACTCCAAGTCATGGACGGGGTAATTCCTCTCATGAGGTTTCAGCTGTCTAGACCCAAAAGCTATCACCTTGCCATGTTGCACCAAAACGCAACCCAAACCGCATCCCGATGCGTCACTGAAAATCTGAAATCCATCGGTTCCTTGCGGTAGACTCAGGATTGGAGCCACCATAAGCCTCTCCTTCAGAGCCTCGAATGCTTGAATGCACTCTTGGGTCCACACAAACTTATGGTCTTTGCGAGTGAGTGAGGTGAGGGGTAGAGCTATCCTCGAGAAATTCTCCACGAATCTCCTATAATACCCGGCTAGTCCAAGAAAACTTCGGACTTCCACCATGGTCCTCAACACCGGCCAATCTATGATGGCTTCCACTTTCGCTGGATCCACTGCCACCCCATCACTACTAATCACGTGGCCCAAAAACGCAACCTTGGCTAACCAGAACTCGCACTTTGAGAACTTTGCAAATAATTGGTTCTCCCTCAACACTTGCAGGACCACTGTCAAGTGGGTCTCATGCTCCACTTCAGACTTGGAGTACACCAAGATGTCATCAATGAAGACAACCACAAACGAATCCAAGTAGTCCCGAAATACTCGATTCATCAGATCCATGAACACAGATGGTGCGTTCGTCAACCCGAACGGCATCACCGTAAACTCAAAGTGTCCGTACCTTGTCCCAAAAGCAGTCTTGGGTATGTCCTCATCCCGAATTCGCAGCTGATAATAGCCTGACTTCAAGTCCAGTTTTGAATATACCACTGACCCCACCAATTGGTCGAACAAATCATCTATCCGAGGAATCAGATACTTATTCTTGATGCTCAATTTATTCAGCTCTCGGTAGTCTATGCGTAGGCGCATGCTACCGTCTTTCTTCTTTACAAACAACACCGGCGCGCTCCACGGTGAAGAACTGGGTCTAATATACCCTTTCTCCAATAGTTCCTGTAACTATACCTTAAGTTCCACCAACTCCTTTGGTGCCATCCTAAATGGAGGACGCGACACCGGTCTAGCCTCCGGCACTAACTCGATCGAGAAGTCGATCTCCCGCCGAGGAGGGGCTCCAGGAAGTTCATCCGGAAACACATCCTTGAACTCTGCCACTACATGCACTTCCTCAATAGATAATTGGGAGAGACGAACCTCCAACAACGCTACCAGCGCCACACCACCCTGGTTAACCGGCCGCATCATTTGCATGGCCGTAATTAGGGAATGGGCTACTCCACAGAGGCCCACAAATTTGACTTCCGCTTGCCCCTTACTCTTTAGGGTCACTACCTTGGAAAAACAATCAATGCTGGCGCGCTGCTCTGCAAGCCAGTCCATGCCCAAAATGACATCGAACTCTACCAACGGTAACACCGCTGCTTCCAAAACGAAGTCAACTCCGTCTAGCTCCCAACAGATGCGCCCTTTAGCCCCGGTGGTCATAGATGACCCATTGGGCATGCGCACTTTCAGTTCCGCGTCCGCCGAAAAAGACTCAACTCCTACCCTTCGGATGAAACTCTCTGCAAGAAAAGAGTGTGAAGCTCCCGTATCGAACAATACCCTAGCGGGGTATCCAGAAACTAACACGAAACCTACAGCAAGATATCTCACAAAAGGGGTCTAAAAAGTATGGAGCACAAATGCAAACTTAAATTTTCTTCATACCTGTCACCACATCGGTTTGACGGATCACTTCCTGCTGCCCAAGGTTGTAAGCCCTTGGTTGCACCGGTTGGAATCGAGAAGCGCTTGATTCCGCCATCTTCCCTTTTTCTGCGGCACTGGGGCCGGAGCGCACAGTCTGCTCCTGCGTCGCCTCTTGCTCCGCTCCCCCCTTGATGACAAACCCGAGCTATGTGCCCAACCTTCCCGCAGTTGTAGCACGTCGGTGGTCCCCTAGAGTGAGAACCTCCAGGCGCCCACTTGCTCTTTTCACCGGACCCGGAAAAGTGAGGCTTCTTCCTCCATCTACTCCCTTCCGACTTTCCTTGGGATTGGGGAGGCTTCCCTTCCCCATGCTTGGGAGTGAAACCCTTACGATGCTGGGTTCGCTCCAGATCATTTTCCAAACTCCTGGCAGCTTCAACAAGTTCACTAAAGCCAGCTCTCTTCATGGAGAGGAGGGGTTGCCTCAGATTCTCCCTTAACCCTTGGTAGAAGAGGTTATCCCTCTCTACATCATCGGCCATTATCGTTCCCGCATAACGACCCAATCGGGTGAACTCCTGCACGTATTCATCCACCGTCCTGTCCCGCTGTATTAAGTGCAGGAACTGTCTCTGAAGTGCCAACCGCGTAGAAACGGGAATATATCTCTTTAGAAAAGCGTCGCCAAATTCCTCCACCGACGGGGTGCGTCTAGGGAACTGGCGGCCACTAAGGCTCACCCACCACAACTTGGCGTCTCCTTCCAACATGAACGCCGCATACTCAGATTTCTTTTCCTCTGGCGTCTCCGCCGCCCTCAAAAGTTCTTGAATACGAACCCACCAATCCTCCGCATCCGTTGGGGTTCCAACACCCTTGAAAGACGGGGGATGGAAACTCAGGAAATACTTCATGTGTCGGTCTCCATGTCCTACCACCACCCTTTATGCCAAAGGCTCCACTCGCCTGGCTTCTCCGCCTGGCACGGCCGTTGCCGTGTCCGGTGTAGCAGGGGTTGCTACCTGGGCTGCAGCTGCAGCTTGGGCTGCCACCATCGCTTCTGCAAGCATACGACAGAAGTCGGCCGGGTTTACACCCGTGCCCAGAAGACCTGGAGCAGTGGCACTGCTCGCCGAGAGTTCTTCCCTTGCTCTTGAAGTGCCCGCCTCGTTGCTTGCACTCTTCAGGAAAACAAGAAGTAAAGGATTAGCCTCCAATCTCAAGACTAAAACATAAGGACACCCACGGTCCCACGTTACTCTTATGTGGATAACTTCTCTACGCACTGACCTCGAATCTAACCTCGCTTTGATACCAAATTGTAACACCTCCCCTGTCATGACCATATAATATGGGTCCGGCCGGGGCCCCACAACATACAGACGCCACAGCTTTAGTATTATAAGTTGATATAGCTACCCAAACTCAAAACACTTGCCTAACACAGCGGAAACAAAGCACGACTAGAAGTTATCCACTACTATAAGAGTCACAACAATGGCCTTATGGCCTTACAACAAATGTCCAAACTCAAGTAAAAATAGCAGTCAAGAATGTGCACAGCACTCCTAGTCTACCTCGGTATGCAAGCCGGACAAAAAGAGTCTCAGTCATACATCATCATAACAGTAGCGCTACAAAAGAGGAAAACACTTCATGGGGCCTGGGCCTTTCTGGCCGGCGTGCTAGCTCCTGCATGCGATCCTTGCCCTATAAAATTTATTAGTAACGTGGGTCAGCAAAGGCTGACCTCAAACTATGTAACAACACATCTCCTCCCGGCCGCCCCTAACGGACCCCGGGGAACCCTCCAACCTGCAAGTCAGCACTTCGTATGCAATATAAATATCTATAAATAGAAATGCATTAAATCAGGCTTGGATGTCTCAATCATCATACACGTTCTCTACTGGTTGAGCATTTAATAAAAAGGCCTACTTATGCAACATGAATGCAACACCCGGGCTTCACCCAAGGCATCATACTGCGTATGCATCTAGCACAACATCACATCAATTGGGTACTCACCATTACCCCATTGGCATAAAGCCGCAAACACTAAGGGAGACACAGCTCCCTCAAACGACACACAGGTCGCCGCATAGAATCTTGCCTAGACCCCACCCGCTCAAAGGCTTAGCCCCGGGCTTGCCTGCAACTTCTGACGTCTCATGTCAGGATTCCAACAAACACAAACTGACCGATTCTAAGAAGCCTTGCTGGACCCCACCCGCTCATGGCCTCATTGCCCGGGCTTGCCCCAAGCTTGACATTCTCGTCAGTCTCACAGAAGGGGACTAGTCTCGCCGGGACACTCTCCACGCATGACGTACATGTCACGGGATAGCCAGCCGACCACGGAGACATATCCACGCCTTGGCACATCACAAACAAAGACTAAACCACCTTAATCCCTCATTTGTACTGCAGCGTTCCCGCGCACCAAGGAAACCATCTCCAACTCGTGTGGAGCTAACCTTGTCCACCAAGGAAACCATCTCCAACTCATATGGAGCTAACCTTGTCCCCCAAGGAAACCATCTTCCGCCACGAGGAGCTAACCTTGCCCGGTTCCGACTACACGTACTCTTTCGAGCAAAAGGGGAAAACACCACCACATCACAAGCAGCATCTTGCCGCATCGGAAACTCTACGAATCCCTAAGTCCGTATGCAACATCACCGAGTCGGACTAACGGTCGCGACTACGGCTTCACCCACCATGCCTAATCCACTAGCGGAGCGGATCTCTAATGCAAAAAAATATGTCGGGGACGGACTCAATCGACCCGGAGGTTCTTCTTGAACCTTGTCAACCAAAACACCTCTCATTCGAGTGGTTGGTGCCCAAAATCTAGAAGAAAACGATGCTAAAACATGCATCCTAAAGACCGAGAGGAGGAATGTCGTTACCTTCTGACTCCTCTTCCTTGCCATGGCAAAATAGCCGGATGAAAACCTTCGCAACGATCTAAGCTCCACAGATCTGGGCTCGGTTCGCGATTTGGAGCACCGAAACCCCTCCTACAGCCCGAACTCTCCTTCTTCTTCTTCTTCTTTGTTCTCACTTCTCTCTAGATCTTTAGTAAGAGAAAGCTTGGAAGAGAATGAGGGTTTTCAACCCTATTCTCGGACTTAACTCCCCAAGAACAGTCCTGAACCGTCAGATCTTAAAATCTGGGAAAGAATGGCCACGATCCGCTTGGAAAATAAAAGACCTGGGCCGAACACGGCCTGACACACGCCCGTGTCCAGGGCCATATGCCTCATTCGCCATCTCAAATCGACGCGCCTGGAACAGCACACGGGCATCCGACATGCCCGTGTTCAATCCGACACGCCCGTGTCCCCAGTGACACGGCCGTGTGGCCGGCCGTGTGCCTCCAATGACACGGCCCCGAAACCAACCCGAGAGGTGACATGGCCTGGCACACACCCGTGTCCCAAGCCGTGTGCCAAGTCTCGACACCCGTCGACAGGCTTTGTGTCGACACCGCAGAAAAACGTCGAGCGAAGATCGTCGACCAAGCGGGACACGCCCTGTGACACGCCCGTGTCACAGGCCGTGTGCCCTAGTCTCGACACGTTGTCGAGCGAAAGTGTCGACACTTGGGCCGAGTGTCGACACGGCCTCGACACGCCCTGCGACACGCCCGTGTCGCAGGCCGTGTGCCCTACTCTCGATACATTGTCGAGTGAAAGTGTCGACACCTGGGCCGAGTGTCGACACGGCCTCGACACGCCCTGCGACACGCCCGTGTCGCAGGCCGTGTGCCCTACTCTCGACACATTATCGAGCGAAAGTGTCGACACTTGGGCCGAGTGTCGACACGGCCTCGACACGCCCTGCGACACGCCCGTGTCGCAGGCCGTGTGCCTCCTGCCAGAAACCCAAAATTTTTCCAGAACTGCACACTGACTCTCTTGCAAAACTGGGGTGTTATACAAACAGCTGACACTTATGACATCTCCTTGCAAACTCCATGGCGTCTTGGCCTAGGGTGGGCCAGAAATACCCTTTCTTGACTATTCTTCCTTCCAGGGTCCGACTCCCGGAGTAACTCCCACACTCTTCGGAGTGGATTTCCTCCAAGATTCTTCGTACCTCCTTCTCGGCCACGCAACGAGCCAACATCCCTGACAGTGTCTTTCTATACAGCTGCCCATCCTGGAGGAGGTAATACGCTGACTTGTGCCTTAGCTTCTTCTTATCTGCCTCCTCCGGATACTCTCCCGTGGAGAGAAAAGTTATAACTGGGTCCATCCATGAAGCCTGCTGATAAATCTGCATGAGCTCCCCTTCTTCAATGGAGGGGCGGAATAGGTCGATGATGGTACCCCCCACGTGGGGACCATGCTTTGCTAATTGGTCGACTTGTTCATTCTCCTCCCTGGGCACGTGTCGGATGGAAAAGGTTTGGAAAGTGCCTATGACACCCTTCACTTTGGCCAAGTATGACCGCAGGGTGGGATCCCTTGCCTCAAACTCCCCGTTGATCTGGGAAGCTACCACCATGGAGTCGGTAAGGACCTCCACGTCCAACACCCCTAGCTCCTTGTCTAGTCGCAGCCCCGCTATCACGGCCTCATACTCGGCCTGATTATTTGTAATGGGAAAGTGTACCACCACCGTCTGCTCAATTCGAGTCCCCTTAGGGTTCTCCAGGATCACCCCCACTCCTAGGGAATGCCTCCCCAAGGCGCCATCTACCTTTACCTTCCAAGGGGTCGGGTAGGTGAGTTCTTCCTCTGCTACCTCAATTATGTAATCAACCAGGAAGTCGACCATCGCATGAGCCTTGATCGAGAGGCGCGGAACGAAGGTGACGTCGAGCTCACTCAACTCCACCGACCACTTGGCCAGCCGGCCTGAATGCTCCACCCCCTCAAAGATGTGGCAGAGAGGATGGTCAGTCACTACTCGGATTGAGTATGCCTGGAAGTAAGGTCACAGCCTTCGGGCCGAGATAACCAGGGCGAAGGCTAGCTTCTCCAAAATCAGGTACCGAAGTTCGGCCTTCCTCAGGACCCGCTCACGTAATAGATTGGGAGCTGCTTCCTTCCCTCTTTACGAACTAGGACGGAGCTCAAGGCCTCTGCCCCGACCCCGAGATATAGAAATAGGTCTTCCCCCTCCTTCAGCCCTTGGAGTAGCGGAGCCTGAGTCAATTGCACTTTTAGGTCCTGGAATGCCTCATCGCACTCCTTGGTCCATTCGAACCTTCGACCTCCCCTAAGTGTTTTGAAGAAGGGGGAGCACTTTTTCCCGGCCCTGGAGAGGAACCTGCTTAACCCTGCCAGCTTCCCCGTCAGCCGTTGGACTTCCTTAGTATTCCGCGGTGACCCCAACTCCAAGATCGCCTTGACCTTATCAGTATTCGGCTCAACCCCCGTGGGGGTGAGGAGGTGCCCTAAGAACTTTCCCCTGCTAGCCCCGAAGACGTACTTCAGGGGGTTCAACCGCATCTTGTATATGCGCAGGGTGGAAAAGGTCTCTTCTAAATGCTAGAGGTGAGAGCCCACGTCCCGACTCTTGATCATAAGATCATCAACGTACACCTCCAAGTTTCTCCCCTTCTGTTCCTTGAAGACCCTATCCATCATCTTTTGGTAGGTCGTCCCTGCATTCTTCAACCCGAAGGGCATCATCTTGTAACAGTAGCATCCATCCCCCGTAATGAACGAGACATGCTTGATGTCCGGTGGTTGCATCCTGATCTGATGATAACCTAAAAAAGCATCTAGAAAACTCATTACATAAAAACCAACGGCTGAGTCAACCAGCACGTCGATCCGAGGCAAAGGATAACAGTCCTTAGGACAAGCTTTATTAAGTAAAGAAAAGTTGATACACATCCTCCACCGGCCGTCTCCTTTTTTTGACCATGACTACGTTGGAGACCCAGCCGGGGTACTGAATCTCAGACATGAAACCGACCTTGAGGAGTTTTGCCACCTCCTCCCTGAGAGGCTCCGCCAACTTGTCCGCAGTGGACCTCTTCTTCTGCTGAACGGGGCGTGTTCCTGGGTCCAGGTTGAGGCGGTGGCAGGCCACATCCGCGTCAACCCCCAACATCTCTGCGGCGTTCCAAGCGAAGATGTCCACGTTCTTCTGGATGCACTCCAGCATCCTGCCTTGGTCCTCCGGGGTCAGCCCCCCGCTGACGCAGATCTTCTCCATCCTGCTTCCCCGGGTGAGCACCTCCAGCTCCACCATTTCCTCTACAGCCTCCAGCCTGGACCGCTCCCCCCATCCTTCAGCATCCCCTTCCTCCGGGACGGGGACCTCTACCTCCATCTCTTCTCCAACGGCCATCACTTAGGCCACCTCCTCCAGGTCTCCTCTTGCCGCCTCCTCAGCACATCCCTCCATCTCCAGCTCCTTCCCTCTTTCCTCTCGATCAGCTTCCTCCATCCTCCGGCCCATCTCCTCGGCTCCCTCCTGCCAAGAGATGGTGTTCACCGCAGTGACATAGCACTCCCGCGCCACCTTTGGGTCCCCCCTGACCCTGACCTGGATCCCCTTAGCGTTGAACTTCAAGCACTGATGGAACGATGAGGGGACGCAGCGAAAGGCGCTGATAAGGGGCCTCCCGAAGATGGCACTGTAACTGCTAGGGGCGTCCACGATGACGAACCTGTAGTTTCTGGACTGACCCCCCCAGGGTAACATGGAGGCCTACTCCTCCCTCCACTTCCTTCCTCTCTCCTGAAAACCCGAACAAATGGCCATCCGAGGCCAACACCCTCTTTGCCTCCACCTTCATCGCGTCAATCGCCTTTTTGAAGATGACGTTGACGGAACTCCCGTTGTCTACGAGGATCCGAGAGACGGTAAAATTCTCGATGGCTGCCTTGATGACCAGCGCATCACAGACTGGATCCTCGTGATCTGGCATATCACTCCTGGAGAAGGTGATCCTCTCCTCCGGGGGTGGGGTTTGGGATGTGGACGCGACGCTTCACCGGTACATGGTGTGGAGGCTTGTCTTGCGGGAAGCCTCGACCGCTACCCCCCCAACCCCCCCCCCCCCCCCCCCCCCCCCCCCCCCCCCCCCCGGGGATCACTCCGATCCCCCCTCGGGTTCCAACATCCACCCGGTCTTCGCAACGATCCTCCTCAATCCTCACTTCTTACTGACCCTGCTGCTGCTGCTGCTCCCTATTCCCTCTCATCTCGAGGAACTCCGGGCAGGTGGCTGTGGCATGCCCCTCTTCCTGATGGAACTCGCAATAGGGCAGATCCACCCTGACCTCTCTTCTCCTCCTCCTCATCATCCCCCTCCTTGCTCCCAAGGCTATGGCCATGACCTCCTCTTGATCGGGAAGCCGGGGCCTCTGGGCCTGCCTCCAGCACGGAGGGTGGAACTGATCTTGCCTCCCCTGGTAGTGATCCCTTCCGTGGTACCCCCTTTGCGGCCCCTGCCCTTGCCACTCAGGCCTCCAGCCCAGGTGACGGTCGGGCTCCTGATGCCCCCACCTCGGATGCTGCTGCCACTGGTGCTGCCTCTGCTCCCTCTACCGGGGCTCACCTCTCCTTTCCTCCTATCCTCTTCCTCCCTTTGACTCCTTCTCCTCCTCCGTGGCCCACCTGGCCAGCTTTCGCGCAAACTCAGGGTTCGACGCCTCCCCGTCGACCTCTCTCGCCACCCTCTCCATTAGCTCCTCATAGGAGAGGGGAGGAACTCTCTTTAGCTCCATCCGGAAGAACCCCTGCTGCAGGCCCAGGGTAAATGCCATCATCAGACTATGGCCCGACATCTCCTGGACCCGAGTAACCTCCTCCTGGAACCGGTCCACGTAGCTCCCTAACGTCTCGTTCACCCCATGCTTAATGTGGAACAAAGACTCAGACTCCTTCTTCCTCTTCTTTGAGGTAGTGTACCTCAGCATGAACCCTCGGCGTAGGTCCTCGAAGCAGTAGATGGAGCTGGCCGGTAGTTGGTGGAACCACTCCCTGGCCTTCTCTCTGAGGGTGATAGCGAAGAGTCGGCATTTGAGTCCATCTGACATCTGACGGATGGAGACTACATCTTCGAACCATTGAACATGCTGGACCGGGTCTCCCTTCCCGGTGTAATAGGACATCTCGGGTTCCCTGAACCCATCTGGAACTGGAGCTGAAGAGACCAACTCGCTGAAGGTGCTGCCTCCCCCTGCTGGGCGAGATGGAGGATCTCGCGAGCCGAGCTCGCCGAACCGGCCTCGGACTACCGAGTCAGGTAAGAGCTCGCACCCGTGGAGCTCGCACCCACGGCCTTCCTCGGCCACTGCCTTCCCAGCTCGCCTGCCCAGGGCGTCCTCGCCCAAAGAAGGGGCGGCCGCGATCTGGGCTGCTGGAGTCGAGCACTTGGCCCGCGTGCCGAGTGTGAACTTGACGAGGCTCAACACCTCATTCCTGAAGTCTTCAACCATCCCCATCGTGGCGAGAGGCGGGGGGGGAGGCAAGTTCGGCCTGTCAGATCCCTGTCCCATCATCGCACTTGCTGAAGTTTTTTGCACTGACCACGATCCACACTCACCACACCAAAATGTTGAAACTGATTTCTCAATCTCCTGTGGAGTTCGCCTTTGGGGAAGGGGTGGTCTCGCGCCTACTTTACTCCTGTAAGCAAAACAACAAGCAAAACAAGGAAAAACCGACCCAAGGGCTCGGCGGGGAGGTCCCACCACAAACCCGGAAGATCTCAAAGCGCTTTCCCTCCTTAGCCAGAGGCTGAGCTGAGGTACCCTCAGAAAGCACTTGAGAACTGGAGCAGGGAGGCACATGAAGCATGCTTTCTGGGGTACCCCTTGGGTCATATTTATAGTTTTTGAAATCTGAACTACCAATAACCAAAAAAATGACCTGAAATTACTAGAAAACCCTTGGTTGGGTCTGCCAACAGCCAAACTCCGCTGTTTTCAAGGGCTATGGGCAGACCAGCGAGGGCAAAACGGTAAAAAGTACCTCATTCATCCAGGCGAGCTGGGGAGCTTGGTCATCTTGGCAGGTCCTGCTCGCCTGCTGTTGCCGAGCTCCGTAGCGAGGGCGCGAGCTGGGACTAGCTCGGCGAATGCTGATCTCCGGTCGACGGACGCCGAGCTCGGTCTCGGCCTCTCCGCTGCCGAGCTCGCCTACTGCTTTTAGCCCGACCTGCCTGGCTCCTAGAGGCCTTGCTCGCCGGACACAGAGTTGTACATTTAGTAAATAATCTCCATGAAGGGAGTGTCCACAGATGTAATAAAAGTACAAAAAACTTGGGCTCATGCCCAGTACATCAAGTCCTCACTACATATCTCTCATCGCGGAAGCAAAACTAATATAACCACTAGCGATCAGGACTCACAGTCCCTGCCGTCTGAACTTCGGTACTAGACTGCCCCATCTCCAAGCATGCCGGCTGCTCCTCCATGCTGGGTTCCACGGTTCCCTAAAATTATGTGGTTCGAAAACCGTTAGTCTAAAAGACTAAGCCCTATCATCCCCGCCCCTTCCCCCATGGCTCCTAGGCATCGAGCGGGGAGGAGGAAAGGAGAGGACATGAAAGTGGAGAATAACAAATATAAGCAGGTGGAGGCGAAACTAATCTAGCAGTTCTATGGTATATAAGACAAAATGAAGTTAAGAAAGACTGAAAAAGAAAGGTAACCTTAACTTATATGAAGACATATAAGCCAAGGGATCTTTTGCAGGGCTCCTATCGTATAAAAAGTCACATACCAATTTATACGATAGGGTGTCAGTTTTCTAGCAAGCGTATATATATAATACTGAATAAAAACCTTAACTTATAGGCACGCTCACACGAACTTATATACCAAGAGGTCGTTTTGCAGGGCCTATTGTATAAAGCATCCCATACAACTTATACAATAGGTGTCGTGTTATATGCAATGATTATGCTATGAAATATAATTATGCCATGATGTGAACATGCAAGTGTAACTCACCCACTCGACTCTGTGTACACAGACCTTTAGTTCCCCCTTTCTGGAGCCGAACCTCCCAGGATACCTCTGTAGTGGCAAACAGAAGCAGTGGGTTGGGCCTCGCCCACCTCTAAACCGGTAATTACACTACCTGGCAGACCTATCGTACACCTGAATGCCGGTGCACTAAGCAGAGCTCCTGCGTACTCTTGATGGCTGGCGCACCGGACTTTATTTGGCCAAGTGCTAAAACACACTTGCCGAGTCAACGTATTGGTGTTGGTGCATCGACCCTCCAATACCGTAGACACACCACCTTATACCTTATGCACATGCAACCTTATGTATCAGCTACCGAGCCAAGGCTTCCCGGACCATCCCGTCCGTCATAAACAACAATTGAGCCAAAGCTCGCCGGGCCAACCTACCCATCACAGATAACAACCGAGCCAAAGCTCGCCGGGCCAACCTGCCCACCACCAAATCCACTGAGCCTATAACCCGAGTGACCCAACCTACCACCCTGAGACATCAAGATGAGTGAAGGTGAAACCCTAGTTTTACTAGTTACTCTTGCATTCCAATTTTGCCTACAGTTTAGGTTTAGCCCAGGACTGCCCAAGATATTCCCCGTGAAGGGCTGTTGAAGGCACTAGGAACTACGATGGGATTACGCCCAAAACTCCCTTTCACAAGGCACTTACTATTATTGGTTGCTATCAAAATTCCCAAACACTTACTTGTTTTACCGGATCTAACCCTATAGTATTCGACACTTCCTTCCCACAGGAAAGATGATCTTTCGTCGATCCCGAACACCACTTATCACTAGCCAATCCAACACTCTACTCATCCTATCCCCCAATAATGAACTCATTTATTTGTTTATCCAAACCAGAAAAATCTCTAACCCCAACTCATCTGCCCAAATTCATATTCCAATATAATTTCTGCAATTTTACTATATGCAGACCACGATAAACTATATGACGTTTAAAATGGGAGGTACACCAAAATATTCATCCAGTACCCTTATAATAATTAATGGAGGTCTGTCATGACCTTTTTAGCCTAAATCCAGAATTTCATAATTTTACTAATTTATCTGGTAATTTATTTAATTATTCTATTAATCCAAAAACCCCAAGTTGAACATGAGGTACCAATTTCAGACAAGAAACTGCTCCACAAAATTTATGATAAATTTAATTTGACAATTTAACATAAAATCCAACGTCCCCCAATTTTTCAGCAAGGTTTAAGCCCTCAGTTCTAATTTTAAATATATCCTATAATAAATCATTTTAAGAGATAAATACAGTAAACATACTTCCAAAAATTTTGAGAAAATTCAAGGATAATTGTAAAGACATATAAAAGCTCTGAGTCAAGTTTCATAGATTATTAGCAAGTAATGAGCCCTAAACAAATTATTGAACTATTTTCCAAATTAATGAGCTTGTGAAGTAGGTACTGCAAATATGTATTAAAATTTTTTAATAAAATTCATACATAAGCTATACAGTCTAAAACTCCCACTGCCAAATTTTCATGAACTTCCAAAGGGCAGTGGTATCATAATATCCAGATAAATAGGTAGGGCTAACTCATGCATTTATAAAGGAAGTACTAAAATTGATGTCCCAAAATTCTCAATTAAATTATCAGAGGTTCAATCTATCCTTAGACCACACTACCCAAATTTCTTTATTGTTCAAGGAGTTTTACTAACCTATTCTAGCACTACAAAGTTTGTGCCCTAAAGTAGGGTTAGGGTTTTGTGGGACCTACCCTTTCCCAAATACCCTAATATTTTTAACAGAGGGATTTAGCTACCCTAGCACCATCCCTACCAAATTTTAAGTTCATTCAACGTCTTTTGATCTCATGCCCTTCACAAGACACAAAAGCCTTTTCTTAGGGTTTGGTCTTAGGTCTTAGGGCAAAACAATTCCAATCTACCCCATCTTCCATGGGGAGGTTCTAAAAGCCATGCCAAGTCAGTGATTTGGCCACTCAAAACCCAAAGTGCACTTTTTTGACCAAAGTACCCTTATTATGACAAGGCTAGGGTTTACATTATTTCAATTCAAACCACCTCCAAATGAGATGAAATTTTAACCAGAGCTTTACAATGACCCCAAGCACCACTCACCAAAATTTGGGTGAGTTTGGAGGTCATTTGGTCCCTAAATTAAATTACCCTAGAGAAATTAAATAATTCCAAAAACTATAGAAAAATTGTCCCCAAAAATTCTCATTTTTGGGCAGGACCTAGATATGGACTAGGTGACTCCCTGTCCAAATTTCAAGTCATTTGGTCCAAAGATGAAGTGTGGGCACCCATTTTAAATTCTGCCTAGCCCTAAGCATAAACCCCACCAAAATGGGTGCCCTAGTCAAACCAGGCACCCAAATTGGTCCAAACCAATTTTACAGTAAACTAGACCCACCAGGCTACAAATTATGTGTTGACCATTTTCTATGAATTAGCCTCTATGTACTTTTAGCAATTAAAAACATTAAATGGATAAAGTGTGACAGATTCATCTAAATACAACAATTATAATCCTATAGTTTAAATCATTCTCTGCACGAATCTTGGCGCAGATTTGGACGACATCCCGTCATCGCCCCTGCGCGCTAACTGCCTGGATTCCATCTTCCTGGGCCAACTTCGAATCCCTACCATCGGCCACCCAGCCACCTCCCTGGCCGGCCACTGCCACCACCACCTCCGTTGAGGTGGTGGCTGTCGCTAGGTGGAGGCACAGCCGCAGAAGGGGCCTTTTCCGGCGATCCCGACAAGACGAAAAACATGGAAAAACTAGGAAATTTCCAAGTTTGATCGGTCTCAACTGAGCCCGATTCACTTTCTAAATGAATCCTATGATCTACCCAGGGAAGAAGGAGTGGAAGAGGACCTGTATGGGTGGCTGAAGCCTTGCCGATTGCCGGATTGTCATGGTGTTGGTGGTGGTGGTCGGATTTCTGCAACTGCATAGTGGACTTCCTTAGCTCCTTCGGGTAATATGTGGAACTGAATCCCTAGAGTCCAGTGGAGCTTTTAAGGAGGAGAGTTGGGGTTTTGGGTGGGTGTAGGCTGCCATGGCCATTAATGGCCCCTTAAGAGGATTTTAGCCATGGTGGGTAGGGGATGAATCATGGCTCAAACTAGTCAAAGAACAGCTGGTTGAAATGGGACTGCACTCCCCTTGTCCTAGTGAATTGAATGGGGGGTTGGGGAAGGGGAAGGATGAGCCCCAAAGTCTTTCCTCATTACTCCCCTCTCTTTCTCTCTCTTTCATTTGAAGCTTTTTCTCTCTCCTACTCACCAAGCCTGAAATTTGGCTTCTAGCTAGCCTAATGGCAGCCCACATGTTCATTTCATCCACTAATACAAGGTTAGCCCAAGTCAATTGGGCTTGAGCTTGAGTTAGCCAATTTGGGCTAGCTTGACCTAAACCTTGACTAGGGTTCACCTTGGTCAATTTGGTCTTTGAGGTTGCCCCTAATGGGTCCTTGGTGACCCATTGGCCTACCCTAAGGTCTAGGTAGGGTTGACTTGGCCCTTTGGAGGTCACTTGACCCTTAATAGGGCACTTTGACAACTTTATGGCTAGAGTTGAATTGGGTCAACTTAGCCTTTTTGGTTGACCCAAATGGGTCCTTGGTGACCCATTGGCCTCTCTCTAGGGTTAGGAAGATATATGTGGGGTCCACTTGGCTAAGGGAAATTCAATTGGTTCTGTACAGGTCAGTTTGAACCATTTAGGGTTAGGGCTGACTTGGGTAAACTTAGCCTCTTGGGTGGACCCCAATGGGTCCTTAGTGACCATATAGACTACACAAGGTGTTATGAGTGTTGTGGTGGGGTCATGGAGTCAATTTGAAGCCCAAATGTCAAACCCTAGGTCTGGTGATGAGGTTGTGTTATAGGTAGACAAAGGTGATTTTCACCTTGACCTTGTTCACGTGGTCCTTTGAGCTTCTGATGGTTTTGTCATGACCTAGTCATGACAAAACAAAATTCTTGGGGTCTAGTTGTTTGAGGGATGTTACAACAACAAGTATTTACTTGAGCTGGAAGTGACTTGCAGATTGATGTTCTACCTCTTTCTGAACTGGGCCTGAAGCTCAGCCCTAACTACTACTTCACAGCACCAGAGATTTTTCTTGTTGGTCAGTGAAGTTACTATAGCTAATTACTGCTACCTAAGCTGAGAAAATCTCAGCTCTTACTTTGTAGACTAAGATAGCTCTGCCTTTTCTTCCTTTCCTAGGCTGAAGTGATTCAGCCCTGACTTTGACTCTTGAGGAATAGTCCCCTGAGTCTTCTTTCAGATCTCTGATTCTTCAAGCTTCTTCTCCTCACAGCTTCCAGATTAAAATCTTTAGGATGCTTGTACAGCTGGAACTGTGAAGAACTTGCAGAAAGGGTCGGCCCTAGGCTGCTTCCTCTTTCCTCAGAGAAATACTCTAGACTTGCTTGCTGGTGCAGATGAAGATCACACTAGCTATCTTGATGTTGATATGAACAGTGTAAATGTTTACTTTAGGATTGAAAGTGACCTAGAGGCGGGTGAATAGGTCTAATTTAAATATGGTCCCCCTTTTCTTTAATCAGAGTACTACTTTAATTGAAATGATTAACTCAGATTATATAATCAACAGAAACCAAACAACAAATAACTAAATTAACACAACACAACAAAACAACACACACAACACAATGCACACTGATTTATAGTGGTTCCCCAATTTATGTGTACATGTACTTTCCCCCTTTGCTTATCTAGCAATGAACTAGATTCGACAAAACTCCTACTCTTTCCTTTACTCAGATCTATAGATCTTACAGCTTAGAGCCCACCCGACTCCTACAACTCAGACTTCTCAAGTCTTACCACTCAGATCACTAAGATCCTACACCTCAAGTTCTTCCCAAGAACTCTACCTCAGAATGAATGCTCACTCCTACTTCTCAGGCAACAAATGCCCTACAACTCAGAGAATTTTCAACTTCTTCTACCTCAGGCAATCCTAGCCCTACCTTAGCCTTTATAACACAGACTTACAACAACAAGAGAATAAATCGCCTCCACTCGGATCTACAGACAGATCTTACAAATTGAATATAATAGAGAAATGAATCAGAAAATGTCACCTAGTATGAAATTTGAGTAACTGCTTCTTGATCTGATCTTGATGATTGTGCTTCCTTTGATTCTGACAAGATAGATCTAATCAAACCATTCTTAGCTTTTCAAAGCTTCTTGAAGTAGAAAATAGGGTTGATCTAGGATGAAGAGATGTTGTAGATGATTCTTGATCAGACCTCTCTCCACCTTCTAAATTGTTGTTGAAGCTTCAAGGTTGTGCTGTTTCTTCTATATTTTTTGTTCTTCTTCTATTTTTTTATCTCTTTTCTTCTGAAGACTGCATCCCTTTAAATAGGCTCTGACAGGAGTAGCCTGCTGATCCGGTTAATAACTGACAGTTCTGACAGCTGTCTGTACCTCCGTCTTTGTATCTGTACTTAGG
The DNA here is from genome assembly GCA_039583875.1 of Platanthera guangdongensis. Lineage (NCBI taxonomy): Eukaryota > Viridiplantae > Streptophyta > Magnoliopsida > Asparagales > Orchidaceae > Platanthera > Platanthera guangdongensis. The sequence goes on along the minus strand of CM077163.1, from coordinate 171,449,883 downwards.
AAATAAATCTGCTGAAGTGTTGAGACTTAGCTGTTAAATATGTTGACATAAGTCCTCGGTGTCGACACAGCTCCTATAGTGGTGTCGATATACTTCTAAATTTATCGACAAAGCTCTTCAACTTGTCTCGACACAACTTCTGTGGAATGTACCGACACAAGTCCTATGTGTCGACACACTTGTCTTCAGTCTCGTTACAGATTGATTATAGTGTGTCGACACTAGTCCTGAGTGTCAACACAGTTATCTTTAGTCTCGACACATCTTGAATAGAGTGTGTCGACATTAGTCCTTAGTGTCGATACAGTTGTCTTCAGTCTCGACACAGTATGTCGACATAGCTTGAATAGAGTGTGTCGACACTAGTCCCCAGTGTCAACACAGTTGTCTTCAGTCTCGACATAGCTTGAATAGAGTGTGTCGACACTAGTCCTGAGTGTCGATACAGTTGTCTTCAATCTCAACATAGCTTGAATAGAGTGTGTCGACACTAGTCCTGAGTGTCGACACATTTGTCTTCAATCACGACATAGTGTGTCGACACAGTTTTTCTTAGTGTCGGCACTTTGTACTTAGCTTTATTAACCTGCACATATAAACTTAACATCCATCAAATACAACAATGTGTATATCATTTAGCTGAGAAAACTTCTTCAAATCAAGTACATTGAGACCAATATACTCAACAATCTCCCCCCTACTTGGAGAAGTCATAACCCAAATACAATGATATACAACAAGATACCATAAGATAAAGATAAAGACATTTAGACATACAGTGCAGTTCAGTAAGTGAATTATCACAGATAAACACACAAACTTAATAATAATACTGAGTAGAACATAAGGCAAATAATTTCAGTCCTAATTAATCAACACATGAAATGTAGAATAAGCCATAATTTCCTTTAATTGTTTATCTTAGAATTTACTGTTACAAAAGTTTTCAGAATAGTTACAGATCAAAATGTTCATATGAAATATAAAACTTAGAAAATCCTAAGGCAGCTCAGGTTCCTTAATAACTACGTCTTTCCTTGATTGTATCTTGGCTTTAATTTCAGGCTCCTTGTCCTTAGCAACTGCCTTACCTTTGGCTTCCTTAGCTTTAGCTTTTGCTATAGCTTCTTCCTTCAGCCTTTGCCTCTTAAAATAATGATATGGCTTTGGGTAATACTTGCTAGACTCTATGGATTTAGTAGGAAGCTTTCCTCTCTTTAAATCTTGCCTGAATTTCTGAATCACATCTTGATGTTTCAAGTGTTTAGCCCATTACTGTTCAGAATACCATTTCCCTCTATCAGTAATATTAGCACTCACAACTTTCCATGCAGTAAGAATGATTGATCTAGAGGTTGGACTTCATTACTCAAAATCAGGTTTAGTCTCAGCCTGTTCTCTAAACCTTTTCTATGATAACAGAGCCTCAGTCTCTGGAGCAGCAGCATGACTGTCCACTTTCTCAAATATTACATTCTTATCTATGCCTTGAGGAGGACTATACATGTGGTGAACAGCTGCTTGAACAGACTCAAAATTGGCTGGGGCTGCAGGAGGAAATAATTCAGCAGGAGGTGCATGAATTAGAGGTGGTTGTTGACAACCAGATTTAGGTGTTTAATCACCCTCATACCAAAGGGGGGGAAGCCTAAAGTATCTCTGATATTGTTTGCAATCCAGGTAGCTTGTTCAGCACTTGCTTGAATCATGACTCTCTCCCCCTTTATGACTTATCTCTCAATATGATCTCTTAGATCATTCTTTTGAAATCTGACCTGTCCATCAACATAATTGATATCTGTAGTCACGATATTTTTAACCCTTAGTAAATTATTGTCTAAAGGTTTGTAAGAATCTTTGATATCCTTAAGGAGAGATTCAGAATGACTTTGCAGTTTGGCATTAATATCTATACCAGTAGAATCAATTTTGCCTTCCAAAGCAATAGTTTGGGTCTTAATTTCTCCGAAGGTAGTTTCATGCATCACTATCAGATTCTCATTCAATCCGTTCTGATTTTCAAGGACACAACCTTGCTTGATTGCCACATCATCTTGTATTTGCTTGGCATCCTGTTTTTGCTTTGCCAGATAAACTATTGCATGAGCCCCTTTCTCAAAGAATGAAGTCATTTCAGTCTTCAAAAGATTAACTTCAAATTGTATTGACTTGATCTCTTGGGCTAGCTGAAATTGCAACTCTTTGTTGCTTTCATCCACATATTTTTCTAAATCTTGCCTTTGCTTATCAAGCATAATCTGTAGTTGCATAAGCAAAGAGCTGTGATCTATTGTATGAGTAGATGGTGGTAGAGACTAAAGATATTGCTTGTAACTCTTGCTCTTCTTCTTCATTGCAGAAAGTTTTCTTTTCTTCTGTTGAGTAGCATCTGCATCCTCAGAGTCAGATGAACTAACCTCTTCAACTTGAGGTGTCTCTTTAGTTTTCTCAGTGACAGGGGTTAACTCCCCCTCAATTATTGTACCTTCTTGATTAATAGGAATATTATCCACCGTAATATCTGCATGCTGAATTTCATCAACAGGTATCTCAATCTGAGAATTTGCAATTCTCTCTTCCTAAATATTTATCTTTTTACATTGGAACTTCTTCTTCAGTCTCTTGTAGGTTTGCGTCTCCCATCACTTGATCAGAGATTTCATGTGCAGAATCTTGTGAATTTTCTAGGTCTTGAACCACATCCATTATGATTGTTGTTGCTGTATCCATTGGCAATTTTGTGAGGTTCTCCCCCTTAGCTATTTCTTTTTCTAGGATGATCTCCCCCTGCACCTGTGCACTGGTTTCAGGGAATTGCCTAGGAGACCTGCCTTGGACTTCCTCCGGATTTTCATCTGAACTGAAGTTCACCTCTTCCTCAGAATCACTAGTGGATACTACTTCCTCTACCACTAATTTCTTACCTTTTATTTCCTTTTTCTGCTTAGGTGCAGGAGTTTCCTTAATCAAGACTCTGTCCCACGTAGACAGGATTCTTAGGTCCATTCTCCTTATAAGATTGATCTTAGTGCCATGTTTCTGATTAATGCAATCTATAATGACTTTTACCAGATACAAACTAATTATTTTGCCCATATTGGGCTTCTGAATTCCTTCTAAAATCTTCTCAAACAACACTCTATTCCAGTCAGTATTGATTTTGAAGATAATTATAGTCATCAAATTAAACATGACATTAGAAATTCTGTCATGTGCTCCAGTCTTGCAGAGGAGCACCTTTCCTACTATTTCTGTAACAACCTTATCCGTTCATATCATATATACTAGAAGGTCCTGCCGGGGCCCCATATGATATATCACAAAACAGACGACACAGCTACGGGATGATATCAGAGTAGCGCAGCGCACCTATCACAAATCATTCTAGCGGAAGCCTATACTACCACATGAACGCCTCACCTGAATGTCCAACAGATATTACAACATCATATTGTATATATTGTTAATAAGAATGTCTTACAACATTATGACAGTTGGCCTTATGGCCTTACAAGGCTTTCAAACAGTGGCCTAAACATTGGCGCGCAGGCCGGCCACACTAAAAGAAAACATAACATTCCATATAATAGCCTTCAAGGGCTAGCAGCAGCAACAGCAGCAGCAGAGACATCAACCTTTATGCGTCCCGCTTGGCTCTCCAGCACCTGTATAGGGACATTCCACCCAATGGTGGCGAACAGAAGCAACGGTCAGCGTTTAGCTGACCAAATTATAACGACCCTACCCCTTTTCTCGGGGCAGTGGTACTCTTCCCTGCAGGCATAACATAACACAAGCATGACAATATATCTCATATAATGTTCTTTCACGCACACATGCCATCACAACCGTTCTCCACCCGGCCTAACGGTCCGTGCACTCAGGGGACATTCTTGGTGTTCTGGAAAATCACATGCCCACCACCGTATCAGGGTCATCACCTAACAACAACTCACTTGAGCATTTACTCCATGGCGTGCAGCGGGAGTTTTATAGTCTTAGTGAACAGGGATTGGCCCTTAGCCCCCCATGGTCTCACGGCACACAGGCCTAAGACTCTCGCATAGTCGTACAACACAGGGATGGCCCGTAGCCCCCCATTATATTATGGCTCACAGGCCTGCGACTCTCGCTATGCACTCCAACAGATCGCTTCTTCTGGTCCACGTCAGACAGACATAACGCAGGTCGGATCCTCCACCCCCCGTTGCTCAAATCACCTTGCCTTCTCCGAGTACAGCGTACTCATGGCTTAATCAAAGGTGCGGGTCGGTCTCACCAATCCTATTCTTGGCATTCAAGCCTGGGCATAGTCTACACCCATTCGCATCTCATAACATTAGCGGGTCTTTCTTGGGAACCCTAGTACTTCCTATTCCTCGTTCACAGGTACGACACCGCAATATCACAAATGTCAGGGGTCTTTCCTGGGCATACCAGTACTTCCTATTACTCTCTTTACAGGTGGACACCTTACGACATCAAGCATCACAAAGGGCCTTTCCTGGTCACCCCAGTACTTCCTGTGCCTCATTCACAGGTATGACCCAAAAGCATAACATGAATATTTTCCTGTACTACCACTCCAGTACTTCCTACTACTCCTCTTCACAGGTATAACCCATTGACTCCTTAAACTACACGTTTATCATGGAGTCTTCTCCGATTCGTATACAACATCACCAATCCAGACCAACCTATCTAGATGGGCTTCACACAGCATGCCTATTCCGTACTCCATTTCCGGATCTATATGCCAACAAAGGGGATTTCATGAATCACCCAAAAGACTCCCAAAATCAGCCACCTCTTGGTGGGGGAATCACAAAGATATGCCAAAAGGAAGCCTTCACATGGCTAGGAAGAAAAGTCGTTACCCTTGAAACCCTCTTTGGTGCCATGAGCTCCAAGCTAGCTTGAACGAATCACAAGAGCTTTTCCTCCGCAACGTTGGCTTCGAAACGCAGCTTGACACTCTCAAGCTCCACCAGCATCAGCCCTTCTCCTTCGTCCTTCTTCTTCCTCTCCCTTTCTCTCTCTAACTTGTAGAAAGATGAAGGCACTAATCAAAATGAGAATATGTTCTCAGTTTTCGGCCTTTAGGAAAATAGGAAAGAAGCTCAGCCCTTGCATCCCAGCTGAAAGAACGGACGACCACAATTTTTCCAGAAAAGCTGATTTTTGCCTGACACGGCCTGTGACACGCCCGTGTCCCAGGCCGTATGCCTTAAGCGGTGGTCAACCGACTTATCCAAACCAGTGACACGCCCATGGGACACGCCCGTGTCATGGGCCGTGTCACCAGACACGCCTTCAGACATGCCCGTGTCTGTGGTCGTGTTCATCAGGCAAAAAAATCCCAAAATCGCCCGAGACTCACACGGCCTGTGACACGCCTGTGTCCCAGGCCGTGTGCCCATACACGACACTTCGACACGCCCCAGCTCAAAGTCGTCGAGCTGAGTTCGTCGATCCAAAGGGAGACGCCCTGTGACATGCTCGTGTCGAGTAATTTTTGTCGAACACACGACACGGGCTTGGGCACTCCCGTGTCCTTGGTCGTGTGCCTTCTCTCGACACATCATCGAGCGAAAAACATCGACTCCCGGGCCGAACGTCGACACGGGCTCGACACACCCTGAGACACGCCCGTGTCTTAGGCCGTGGCCAAGGAATGTCGACTCCCGGCCAAATCGTCGATTCCTAGCCAAATCGTCGATTCCAGCCTGACACGCCCTTGGACACGCCCGTGTCCCAGGCCGTGTCACCCGAAAATTTGCCTACTGAGAAAAATTGGGCTGTTATAACCCTCCCCTCCTACAAAAATTTCGTCCTCGAAATTAAGACACAGTAAGACAACAAGTAACCAGCAACCAAAAAGTTATAACATTAAAATTTTTATGTTACAACACAATATGCGCTACGGATTACAGAAACAGCTCGGGAAACTCTTCTCGTATGGTTTGCTCTCGCTCCCATATAAGTTCTTCACGGCCGCAGTTGTCCCACCAGACTTTCACCATGCCGACCGTCTTGTTCCGCAACTGTTTCTCGGCTCGGTCCTCGATCTGAATGGGTCTAGCTTTCATTATTAGCCCATACTCCACCGGCACACCATCATCCACGATCACTTGAGCTGGATCTTTAATGGCCTTTCGAAGCACCGAGATGTGAAATACATCATGTAATCCACCCAAGTCTGCCGACAGAGCTAGCCGATAAGCCGCTTCACCAACTCGCTCAACCACTTCAAAGGGACCCAAATATCTTGGACTCAACTTTTTCAAACGTCGAATCCTAGAGACACCTTTAAATGGCTTGATTTTCAAGTAGACCTAATCGCCAACCGCAAATTCCACGTTCTGGTGATTGGCGTTGTAGTACTTAGCTTGTCGATCTTGAGCAATAAGTAGCCTCTCTCGAATATTCCATATGATTGAGTTTGCTTCATCAACCTCATTTGGTTTATACACTCGAGCTTCGCCCGCTTCTACCCAAGCTAAGGGAGTACGACACTTCCTGCCATATAGTGCTTCATATGGTGTCATCCCAATGCTCACCTGGTAGCTGTTATTATATGCAAACTCTACAATATAGAGATGATCTTCCCATCTCTTTCCGAAGTCGAGGGCGCACATTCAGAGCATGTCCTCCATAGTTCTGTTGGTACGTTCAGTTTGGCCATCCGTTTGGGGATGAAAGGCCGTACTGAAAGTCAACTTCGTGCCCAACAGTCGGTGAACTAGCCTCCAATCCTTTGATGTAAACCGCCCATCTCGATCACTGACGATGCTCTGAGGAACACCGTGAAGCCGTACAATCTGGTCAACATACAATTTTGCCAAACCTTCGACTGAATCGTCTCGCCTATTCGGGAGAAAATGTGCCACTTTCGTTAGCCGGTCAACAATCACCCAAATGGAATCATTTCCTCGCTGCGATTTCGACAATCCGTGCACAAAATCCATGGAAATATCATCAAATTTCCACTCTGGGATCGACAATGACTTCAAATAACCGCCTAGCTTTTGGCATTCCGCCTTCACCATCGCACATGTTTGGCATTTGACCACATAGAGGGCAACATCTTTCTTTAGCCCTGGCCACTAGAATAGCTTTTTCATATCGTTGAACATCTTCGTGCTCCTGGGGTGAATGAAATACTTTGTATAATGGGCTTCATACATCAGTTCTTCCGTCAATTTCCCCACATTTGGGATGCACAACCGGCCCTCTTTCCGCAAAAGACCATCATTCCAGGTAAATTTGCCTTCTGGCCCTTCGTTAACATAGCATAAGAGATCTTCATCCAACTCCGTTGCCCGTCGAACTCGGTCCGCAAGATCACATTGCACCTCCGTCCAGTTCAAACATGCATTGTCAGTGGCATTTTTGTCAACACAATATATCTCTAACGCTTCAAGTTCATGGATAAGACGTTTATCATGCCTTTGTAACCAATTTGCTCTAGCCGGAGCCCTCCGACTCAAGGCATCCGCGATAATGTTCCCCTTTCTGGGCGTATAGTGAATCTCAAAAGTGTAGTCCCCAAGGAACTCCAACCACCTTCGTTGTCGCATATTCAAGTCTTTCTACTCCAATAGATACTTTAGGCTCTGATGATCTGTATAGATCTCCACCTTCACTCCATAAAGGTAGTGTGGCCACAACTTGAGTGCAAAAATCACCGCCGCTAATTCCAAGTCATGGACGGGATAATTTCGCTCGTGCACCTTCAGCTGGCGTGAGCCATAAGCAATTACCTTTCCATTTTGTATAAGAACGCAACCTAAACCGCTCCCTGAGGCATCACTATAAATCACAAATCCGTCGGTCCCACTTGACGAAGACAACACCGGCGCCGTGGTCAACCGAACCTTCAGCTCTTCAAAAGCTCGTGCGCACTCTGGCGTCCAAACGAACTTCTGATCTTTTCGCGTCAATGTGGTTAGCGGCAAAGCAATCCGTGAGAAGTTTTCCAAAAATCTTTGGTAGTAGCCCGCAAGTCCAAGGAAACTCCTGACCTCGGCCACGGAAGACAACACTGGCCACTCTTCTATGACCCTTATCTTCGCTGGATCCACTGCAATGCCCGCTCCACTCACCACATGGCCTAGGAACGCCACTGACGATAGTCAAAACTTGCACTTCGAGAACTTGGCATAGAACTGATTTTGCCTCAAAGTATTCAACACCAACCGCAAGTGAGTCTCATGCTCAGCTTTTGACTTCGAGTACACCAGGATGTCATCAATGAACACAATTACAAACAGATCCAGGTACTCTCGGAACGTGCGGTGCATCAAATCCATAAACAACGAGGGTGCATTGCACAGTCCAAATGGCATGACTGTGAACTCATAGTGCCCATAACGTGTTCCAAATGCGGTTTTGGGAATGTCACCTTCCCTAATTCTTAATTGGTAATAACCAGACTTCAGGTCCAACTTTGAATAAACGGTCGAGCCCACCAGCTGATCGAATAACTCATCAATCCGGGGTATCAGATATTTATTCTTCTCAGTCAGCTTATTCAGTTCACGGTAATCAATACTAAACCGCAACCCACTGTCTTTCTTCTTCACAAAAAGCACAGGCGCGCTCCAAGGTGACATGCTTGGGCATATATAACCTTGCTCCAACAATTCTTGTAATTGGACCTTCAACTCAGCCATCTCTTTCGGCATGACGCGATATGGCGAGCGGGCCAGAGGTTTCACTCCTGATACCAACTCAATCGTGAAGTCAATCTCACGCTGGGGTGGTAGCCCAGGGAGATGCTTGGGAAACACATCTGTAAATTCTGCGACAATCAGAACCTCGTACACACTGGCCTTAGGCTCAATAGCCTGAATCAGTGCAAAATAACATTCCGCACCCTTCCGAACAACCTTGACTACCTGGAGTGCAAACATCAACATCCCGCACACTCCGCGCATACCCACGAACTTTGTATCCTGTTCGGTATTCTGGCCTATCGTGATTTCTTTGGACTGGCAATCAATCAATGCATGTTGTTTCGCAAGCCAATCCATCCCAAAAATCACGTCGAATTCCGATATCGGCAATACAGAAGCAGTCAAACTGAAATCCCGACTTCCTATTTTGACCGCCACATCACAAGCTTGATCCGCAAGCATCCAACATCCATTCGGCAACACCACTCTGACGCTATCTGTCTTTGCACGACTAGGTATCCCAAGCCGCGCTATGAACTCACTAGATAGAAAAGAATGCGATGCACCTGTATCAAAGAGTGCTCGTGCCAGCGTGTCCCGAATAATCACAAAGCCTGTGACAAGCATGTCACACACACAAACCGCAAACATGTATGAACTAAACAAAGTATATAAGTACTAGCATATACAAAACGAAACTCATACCTGTGACGACATCACTCTGCTTGATGGCCTCCTGCAGGCCAAGATTGTAGACCCGGGGCTGCGCTTGAGAGGCAGAGGACTCCACCACTGTCTTTCCTTTTTCCGCATAAGATGCTCCCGCCTTCTTTTCACTCTTTGGAGGCACCCGACAATCTCGAGCGATATGCCCCATCCGACCACAATTATAGCATATACGCGTATCCGGCTTTGAAGTAGACCTCGATGTTGCTCCCGATACAACTGATGAAGGAGCTTGTCCACTCATCTTGGACTTCTTGCCCCATTTCTTCTTATAAAATGGTTTCCCAGATCAGGGCACCTTCCACTCCGGTTGCGTCACAGCCAAAGCTCTCTTCCCCTGCACCCTCTTCATATCCTTTTCCAGCGCGCTCGCAGTGTCGACCAATGCCTGGAAGCCTTGGTTCACAGAACTAGAAACCAGGAACCTCAGCTCGTCCCTCAGTCCTTCATAGAACCGATTCGTCTTCCTTTGCTCATCCGCAAATATAGAACCCGCATACCACCCTAAGCGAGTAAACTCATGCAGGTATGCGTCAACACTACCATCACCTTGCGTCAGCCTTTGGAATTCATTTTCCATGGCTATCTGCTGAGCCATAGGAAGGTGCTTCGCGAGGAAGAGTCGGGAAAATTCTTCCATCGATACTTGAGTTAAGGGACGACCTGCCAAGTGATGCAACTCCATCTCATCCCACCACAATCTAGTGTGTCCTTCAAGCAAGAAGGTAGCTAAAGTGACTTTCTGATGCTCCACTATTCTAATCGCCGTCATGATTCGCTTGATACGCGCTAGCCAATCCTCAGCCTGCGTAGGAGTTCCCGCTCCCGAAAACGTAGGCGGGTGGAAACTCATAAACCGCGTTAGCTGCTTCTCAGCCGCTCGAGGAGACACATCCACTACAGGTTCAGGCCTTGCCGCCACCTGTTCTGGCCTCACAGCCGGTTGCTCCTGCCCAAGTGGCCTGCCTTGAATCATGGTAAATAAAGCCTCAGCAACTAAACACATATGTTCCGCAAACGGTGGAGGTGTAGGCACCGCGGCTTGTGCCGTACTTTCATCAGAATGCTGGGGCTCCGACTGCCCAGCTCCACTCCGAGTCACCTAAAGGTGGACAAGACACACATATTAGCGGCCTTCCACAAGCAAACAACACAAAATAGGAACACACAGGTTCCCCAAACATAACAATTTGCATTCCTATCATGGACATTCAGGAGTTCACTCGTAGCACCTTGGTTTGCACAGACACGTGCTCGCTACCCGACAAAAGAAGTCGACCACGACTTCGAGAGGGAAAGACCGAGACAGCTGATACCAAAAATGTAACAACCTTATCCGTTCATATCATATATACTAGAAGGTCCGGCCGGGCCCCCATAGGATATATCACAAAACAGATGACGCCGCTACGGGATGATATCAGAGTAGCGCAGTGCACCTATCACAAAGCATTCTAGCGGAAGCCTATACTACCATGTGAACGCTTCACATATATGTCCAACAGATATTACAACATCACATTGTATATATTGTTAATAGGAATGTCTTACAAAATTATGACAGTTGGCCTTATGGCCTTACAGGGCTTTCAAACAGTGGCCTAAACATTGGCGCGCAGGCCGACCACAATAAAAGAAAACACAATATTCCATATAATAGCCTTCAAGAGCTAGCAGCAGCAGCAGTAGGGACATCAACCTTTATGCGTCCCGCTTGGCTCTCCAGCACCTGTACAGGGACATTCCACCCAATGGTGGCAAACAGAAGCAACAGTCAGCGTTTAGCTGACCAAATTATAATGACCCTACCCCTTTTCTCGGGGCAGCGGTACTCTTCCCTGCAGGCATAACATAACACAAGTATGACAATATATCTCATATAATGTGCTTTCACGCACACATGCCATCACAATCGTTCGCCACCCGGCCTAACGGTCCGTGCACTCAGGGCACATTCTTGGTATTCTGGCAAATCACATGCCCACCGCCATATCATGGTCATCACCAAATGGCAACTCACTTGAGCATTTACTCCATGGCGTGCAGCCGGAGTTTTATAGTCTTAGTGAACCGGGATTGGCCCTTAGCCCCCCATGGTCTCACGGCACACAGGCCTAAGACTCTCGCATAGTCGTACAACACCGGGATGGACCGTAGCCCACCATTGTGTCATGGCTCACAAGGCTACGACTCTCACTATGCGCTCCAACAGACCGCACCTTCTGGTCCACGTCAGACGGACATAACGCAGGTCGGATCCTCCACCCCCCGTTGCTCAAATCGCCTTGCCTTCTACGAGTACAGCGTACTCATGGCTTAATCAAAGGTACGGGTCGGTCTCACCAATCCTGTTCTTGGCATTCAAGCCTAGGCATAATCTACACCCATTCACATCTCATAACATTAGCGGATCTTTCCTGGGCACCCCAGTACTTCCTGTTCCTCATTCACAGGTACGATACCGCAATATCACAAATGTCAGGGTTCTTTCCTGGTCATACCAGTACTTCCTGTTACTCTCTTCACAGGTGGACACCCTACGACATCAAGCATCACAAAGGGCTTTTCCTGGTCACCCCAGTACTTCCTGTGCCTCATTCACAGGTATGACCCAAAAGCATACACAGATATTTTCCTGGACTACCACTCCAGTACTTCCTGCTACTCCTCTTCACAGGCATAACCCGTTGACTCCTTAAACTACATGTTTATCACGGAGACTTCTCCGATTCGTATGCAACATCACAAATCCAGACCAACCTGTCTAGATGGGCTTCACACAACATGCCTATTTCGTACTCCATTTCCGGATCTATATGACAACAAAGGGGATTTCATGAATCACCCAAAAGACTCCCAAAATCAGCCACCTCTTGGTGGGGGAATCACAAACATATGCCAAAAGGAAGCCTTCACATGGCTAGGAGGAAACATCGTTACCCTTGAATCCCTCTTTGGTGCCATGAGCTCCAAGCTAGCTTGAACAAATCACAAGAGATTTTCCTCCACAACGTTGGCCTCAGAACGCAGCTTGACACTCTCAAGCTCCACCAGCAGCAGCCCTTCTCCTTCTTCCTTCTTCTTCCTCTCCCTTTCTCTCTCTAACTTGTAGAAAGATGAAGGCACTAATTAAAATGAGAATATGTTCTCAATTTTCGGCCTTTAGGAAAATAGGAAAGAAGCTCAGCCCTTGGATCCCAGCTGAAAGAACGGACGACCACAATTTTGCCAGAAAAGCTGATTTTTGCCTGACACAGCCTATGACACGCCCGTATCCCAGGCCGTGTGCCTCAAGCGGTGGTCAACAGACTTATCCAAACCAGTGACACGCCCATGGGATACGCCCATGTCATGGGCCGTGTCACCAGACACGCCTTCAGACATGCCCGTGTCTATGGTCGTGTTCATCAGGCGAAAAAAATCCCAAAATTGCCCGAGACTCACACGACCTATGACACGCCCGTGTTCCAGGCCGTGTGCCCATACACGACACTTTTACACGCCCCAGCTCAAAGTCGTCGAGCTGAGTTCGTCGATCTAAAGGGACATGCCCTGTGACACGCCTGTGTCGAGTAATTTTCGTCGAACACACGACACGGGCTTGGACACGCCCGTGTCCTTGGCCGTGTGCCTTCTCTCGACACATCGTCGAGCGAAAAACATCGACTCCTAGGCCGATCGTCGACACGGCCTCGACACGCCCTCGACACGCCCTAAGACACTCCCGTGTCTCAGGCCGTGGCCAAGAAACGTCGACTCCCGACCAAATCATCGATTCCCAGCCAAATCATCGATTCCAGCCTGACACGCCCTTGGACACGCCCGTGTCCCAGGCCGTGTCACCCGAAAATTTGCCTGCTGAGAAAAATTGGGCTGTTACAATTTCTGACAGGAATTTATCTTGGGAATTCATTCCCTTTCTGTTGAAAGAATATACAAAACTAGTGGTTGGAGGTAGTCCACACCAAACTAGTGCCTCAGCTGTCTTGGTTGAATCCAGTTCATTATCCTGTGAAATCTTGAAATCTTAAAGACTTTAGCTAGTCTTTTGATACTTACCTTTATCCTTACTCCATTAACAGTGGATTTTATCTTATCAGAGTTAGAGTGTAAGGAGGCATTAGAGAAAAATTCAGATACCTCTATCTTCCAAATCTTGGTTGGTTCTGAAAGAAGATACTCCAACCCTGCCACATTCACAAGGACAATCACTTTCCTTGTATCTTCAAAAGCAATGTAGAATGCATTGTGCACCAGTTCATATCCCTCGTTGATGTGACCGTCCATCTTTGGTGTCATTCTTGTTTAAAGATCTTGAGTTTGAAGGGTGTCGACTATGGATTTCTAGGTCTCTACACACAACGATTAGTCTCTCAAGATTACTGGCAAGTGAAGTCGACAAAACCTAACACCTACTATTTATAGTATCAGTCTTTTGAAGGTGAAAAGGTGAGCTGCATTTAGTGATTTTCTCAATATTGAAAAATTTCTGGAGTCGACAAAGGAAACCTAAGCTGTCAAGATGTGTCGACATGTGTTGGCACAAGGTCTATGTTTCTCGACACAGAACTAAAGGTCTCGACACAGGCCTAAAGGTCTCGACACAAACTTGTAATGTCTCGACACACATCCTCTTATCATTGTTGACACACATCCGCTAATCAGTGTCGATACACAGTCACGTGTCTCGACACACCTTTTCTACTAGTGTTGACACACGCTGTGGTGTCTTGACACACCTGTATTAATAGTGTCGACACGCACCCTGGTGTCTCGACACAATTCTGTGACTTAGACAAATTTTGTGTTCTGACTTATATATCCTGACTAATTAATGTAATTTTTTTTTAAAATATTTCCATTCCTAATTAGTCATTCTTTTAAGTGTAATTATTTATTCAATATTCAACATGCCTAATTCAAACTTAAAATAATTGAACTTACTTTCATCTAGGGGTTTTGTAAAGATATCAACAACTTGTCTCGCAGTTGGAATATGTTTTAAGCTAATATTTTCTTTTTCTACATTCTCTCTGAGAAAGTGATATCTAATTTCTATATGTTTAGTTCTACTATGAGAAACAAGATTATTGGCAATAGAAATTGCACTAGTAGAATCACAGAACATAATAGATTTACTTAGCTGAATACTGTAGTCTAGTAGTTGATGTTGAATCCACAACAGCTGTGCACAATAACTTCCAGCATATATGTACTCTGATTCTGCTGTAGAGATAACAACACTTGTTTGCTTCTTGCTACTCCAACTGATAAGTCTTTTCCCTAGAAACTGGAAAGTTCCAGAAGTTTTTTTTCTGTCTTCTTTACACCCTACAAAATTTGCATCTGTGTACCCAATAAGTTCAAAATCACTATCCCTAGGATACCAAAGCCCAAGATTTGGTGTGCCCTTAAGATATCTCAGTATTCTCTTAACAACAGTATAATGAGACTCTTTGGGGGCATGCTTGACACCTAGCACAAACACATGTTGAAAACATAATATCTGGCCTACTAGCAGTTAAATATAGGAGTGGTCCAATTATGCCTCTATACGAGGTTTCATCAACTAGTTTTCCAGATTCATTCTTGTGTAGTGACACTGTAGAACCCATTAGAGTTCTCATGGTAGAAAAATTCTCCATACCATATCTCTTAATCAACTCCTTAGTGAACTTAGATTGAGAGATAGATATTCCATCCTCAGATTGTCTAACTTGGAATCTCAAGAAGAACTTTAGCTCACCCATGCTGCTCATCTCAAACTTGCCTGAGTAAGCCTTGCAAACTTGCTACACAACATCTCATTGGTAGACCCAAAAATTATGTCATCTACATAAATCTGGACTACTATGCTTGAACCTTTGATGTTCCTAAGGAATAGTATTTTGTCTATCTTTCCTTTAGAGAACTTGTTTTCTATAAGAAAGGTAGAGAGGGTTTCATACCATGCTCTAGGTGCCTGTTTTAACCCATACAAAGCCTTGTGTAACCTGAAAAACATAGTTTTTGTGTTTAGAGTTAACAAAACCTGGTGGCTGCTCTACATAGACTTCTTCCTTCAGTGTACCATTTATGAATGCTGACTTTACATCAATTTGGTAGACTTTGTATCCTTTGAATGTTGTATGGGCTAAAAATATCTAATGGCTTCTAGCCTAGCTACAGGTGCAAAAGTTTGGTCATAATATAATCCTTCCTCTTGTCTATATCCTTTAATCACTAATCTAGCTTTGTTCTTGACTATAACCCCATACTCATCTAATTTATTTCTATAGATCCACTTAGTGCTTATGATATTGTGATCATTAGGTCTAGGAACTAAACACCAGACTTTGTGTAACATCTCTCGGACAACTAGCCCCTAGGAGTAGTTTTGTCATGACTATGTCATGACAAAACCCTAGTAAGCCCAAGAGGGCCAAGTGAACCTAGGAATGTACGTGAGACCACTATGGTCTGTAAATAGTAAATTTCTGAACCCTAGTTTAAGATGACCATGTGGCTTTACCAAGATTTAAAGACCCCCACCATGGTCTTATCAACCCATTGTAAGGTTCATTAGAGCCCTAAGGGTACATTGAAGTCGACCCAGGATGGCCAAGTTGACCTAGAACCACTCTAGGCCTAAATTAGGCAAGGTGCCCTAACTAAGGGCAGTGTGCCCTAGTAAAGCCCAACTAACCCTACCAGGGCCTTACTAGACCTAAAGTGGGGTCAATGGGTCACTAAGGACCCATGGAGGGCAGTCAAAGTGGTTAAGTTGACCAAAGTCAACTTTAACCTTAAATGGGTCAACCTTACCTACATAGGGTCAATTGACCTTCCCTTAGCCAAGTGGATCCCACTCATGTCCTCCTAACCCTATAGTAATGTCAATGGGTCACCTAGGACTCATTGGGGTCAATCCAAGATGTTAAGTTGACCAAAGTCAACTCTAACCCTAAATGGGTCAAACTGACCTGCACAAGGCCAATTGAAGTTCCCTTAGCAAGGTGGACCCCACACATACCTTCCTAACCCTAGTGAGAGGCTAATGGGTCACAAAGGACCCATTGGGGTCAACCATAAAGGCTAAGTTGACCCAAGTCAACTCTAGCCCTAAAGTGGTCAAAGTGTGCTGATTAAGGGTCAAGTGACCTCCAAAGGGAAAAGTCAACCCCACATAGACCTTAGGGGAGGCCAATGGGTCACCAAGGACCCATTAGGGGCAACCTCAAAGACCAAATTGACCAAGGTCAACCCTAGTCAAGGTTTAGGTCAAGCTAGCCCAAATGGGGTAACTCAAGCTAAAGCCCAATTCACTTGGGCTAACCTTGTATTAGTGGATGAAATGAACATGTGGGGTAACATTGAGTTAGGTAGGAGTCAAATTCAGGCTTGGTGAGTAGGAGAGAGAAAAATCTTCAAATGAAAGAGAGAGAAAGAGAAGGGAGTAATGGGGGAAGACTTTGGGGCTCATCCTTCCCCTTCCCCAACCCCCCATTCAATTCACGAGGACAAGGAGTGCAATGCCATTTCAACCAGTTAGTATTTGAATGGTTTGAGCCATGCTTCATCCCCCACCCACCATGGCCGAAAGTTTTGACTAAGGGGTCAATAATGACAATGCAGCCTACACCCACCTAACACCCCAACTTTCATTCTTAAAAGCTTCACTGGACTCCAGGAATTCAATTCCACCCATTACCTAAAGGAGCCAAAGGATTTCACAGTGCTGTTAAAGAAATCCGACCACCACCACCATCACCATGACGATCCAGCGATCGGCAGGGCTACAGCCACCCGCACAGGTCCTCCTCCACTTCTTCTTCCACGGGTAGTTCATAGCAATCTTTAGGGCCAAGGTTCGGGCTTAATTGAGCCCGATCCAATTCAAAAAAATTCTTGGTTTTTTCGTTATTTTGCACTTGTCGGGATCGCCAGAAAAAGGCTCTCTGGCGGCTATGCCGCCGCCTGGCGTCAGCCACCACCTCAACGGTGGTGGTGGTGGCGGAGGCCGGCCGGGGAGGGGGCTGGATGGCCGGCGACAGCGTGTGGAAGATGCTCCAGGAAAATCCAATCCAGGCCGTCAGCTAGAGGTTGAAGACAACCGAATGCCGTCCAAGGCGCGCCAAGATTCGTGCTGTATAGAAATCAAACTATAGGTTTATGATTTACATTTTAATGATTCTATCACATATAATATTATTAATGGTTTTAATTTTTACAAATACTTAGATGCTATTTCAGAGGAAATGGTCAACAAAGAAATTGTAGCCCTATATGTCTAATTTAATTCAAAATTGGTGTGAAGTAATTTGGGTGCTTTCTTTGACCAGGACACACATTTTGGTAGGGTCTATACCTAGGGCTAGGCAGAAATTAAAATGGATGGCCACCCTTCATCTCTGGTCCAAATGACTTGAAATTTGGACATGGAGTCATCCTAGTCTATATCTAGGTCCTGCCCAAAAATGAGAATTTGTGGGGACAATGTTTCTATAGTTTTGGAAATTATTTAATTTATCTAGGGTTAATTAATTTAGGGACCAAATGACCTCCAAACTCACCCAAATTTTGGTGAGAGATGCTTGGGGTGATTTGGAGGTGGTTAAAATTTCATCACATTTGGAGGTGGTTTGAACTGAAATCATGCAAACCCTAGCCTTGCCTTAAAAAGGGCATTTTGGTTAAAAAGTGCAGTTTGGGTTTTGAGTGGCCAAATCACCTCAACAGAGGTTGAAATTGGGGCAACTGGCTTGACATGGCTTTTAACACCTCTCCATGTAATATGGGGTATATTGGAATAGATTTGCCCTAAGATCTAAGGCCAAACCCTAAGGAAGGGCTTTTGTGCCTTGTGAAGGGCATGAGGCCAAAAGACCTTGAAAGGACTTCAAATTTGGTAGGGAGGGTGCTAAGGTAGATAAAGCCCTATGGTAAAAATCTCAGTGGATTTGGGAAAGGGTAGGACCCACAAAAACCTAACCCTAGATTAGGGCACAAATATTATAGTGCTAGAATAGGTTAGTAAAACTCCTTGAACAATAATGAAATTTAGGTAGTGTGGTCACAAGGATATAGTGAACCTTTGGTAATTTAATTCTGAATTTTGGATCAATATTCTTAGCACTTCCTTTGTTACTCATGGTTTTGCCCTAATTAATCATTAGGTCATTATGATCCCACTGCCCATTGAAAGGTCATGAAAATTTGGCAAAGGGAGTTTTAGACTCAATGCCTATATATGAATTTTATTAGAATTTTTGGATACATATTTGGAGTACCTACTTCACAAGCTCAATAACTTGGAAAATTGTGCAATGATTTGTTTAGAGCTGATTACTTGCAAATAAATTATGCAACTTGACTTAGAGCATTTATATATCCTTACAATAATCCTTGAATTTTCTCAGAAGTTTTGGAAATAGTTTTGCTGCACTTGCCCCTTAAAATTGATAAAAATAGTTTATATTCAAAAATTGATTTTGAGGCTTAACCTTACTAGAAAATGCGGAGACTCTGGATTCTGTGTTAAATAACCATCTTGAATTTATCATAAATTTGGTAGAGCATATACCTATCTGAAATTGGTACTTCATGTTCAAACTTGGGATTTTTGGATAATTAGAATAATTAAATAAAATATTAGATAAATAGGGAAAATTATGAAATTCTAGTGTTAAGCTAAAAAGGTCATGACAGCCTTCTAATAATTATTATAGGGGTATTGGAAGAATATTTTGAGTACCTCCCATGTTGCACATCATATAACTTAAGAGGTCTGCATTTAGTAAAACTTCAGAAATTAAGTTGGAGTATGATTTTGGGCACATGAGTTGGGGTTAGTTGTTTGCTGGGTTGGATGAATAGAAATGAGTTCATCGTTGGAAGATGGGATGAGTAGAGTGTTGAATTTCCTAGTGTTAAGTGTACTCGGGCTCGACGAAACATCGTCTTCCCCGTAGGAGAGGAAGTGTCAAATACACTAGAGTTATATCTAGTATAATATTTAAGGGGTGGGAGATGAGTAGCAACCAATAAAAGTAAGTGCCTTGCGAAAGGGAGCTTTGGGCGTAATCCCATCATAGCTCCTAGTGCCCTCGAGAGCCCTTCACGTGGAATACCTTGGGCAGTCCTGGGCTAAACCTAAATTGTAGGCAAAACTGGAATGCAAGAGTAATTAGTAAATCTAGGGTTTCACCTTCACACACCTCGATGCCTCGGGGAGATAGGTTGGGACACTCGGGCAGTAGGCCTAGTGGTTTTGGTGATGGGCAGGTTAGCCCGACGAGCTTTGGCTCGGTTATGGTTTGTGATGGGCAAGTTGGCCCAGCGAGCTTTGGCTCGGTTGTAGTTTCTGACGGACGGGATGGTCCGGGGAGCTTTGGCTCAGTAGCTGATACATAAGGTTGCATGTGCATAAGAATAAGGTGGTGGGTCTTCGGTATTGGTGAGTCGATGCACCGATGCCAATATGTTGACTCGGCAAGTGTGGTTTAGCACTTGGACAATTAAGTCCGGTGCGCCAGCCGGAAAGAGTATGCAGGTGCTCCGCTTAGTGGACCAGCGTTGAGGCATACGATAAGTATGATTGGTAGTGTAATTACCGGTTTAGAGGTGGACGAGGCCCAACCTACCGCTTCTGTTTGCCACTGCGGAGGTATCCTAGGAGGTTTGGATCCAAAAAGGGGGAACTAAAGGTCTGTGTACACAGAGTCGGGTGGGTGAGTTGCACTTGCATGATCACATCATGGCATAAATGTATTTCATAGCATAACCATTGCATATAACTCCGACACCTATTGTATAAGTGGTATGGGACGCTTTATACAATAGGCCCTGCAAAACGACCCCTTGATTTATAAGTCCGTCCGAGCGAGCTTATAAGTTAAGGTTTTTATTCAGAATTATATATATATATGCTTGCTAGAAAACCGACACCTTATCGTATAAATTGGTATGAGACTTTTTATACGATAGGAGCCTGCAAAACGACCCCTTGATTTATAAGTTCGTGCGAGCGAGCTTATAAGTTAAGGTTTTTATTCAGAATTATATATATATGCTTGCTAGAAAACCGACACATTATCGTATAAATTGGTATGAGTCTTTTTATACAATAGGAGCCCTGCAAAAGATCCCTTGGCTTGTGTGTTTTCATATAAGTTAGGGTTACTTTCTTGTTCAAGTTTTTCATACCTTATTTACTGCCGTATATACTTTAGAACTGCTAGATTAGTTCCGCCGCCAGCTGTTTATTTGTCATTCTCCACTTTCATGTCCTCTCCTTTCCTCCTCCCCGCTCGGTGCCTAGGAGCCATGGGGGAAGGGGCGGGGGATGATATGGCTTAGTCTTTTAGACTAACGGTTTTCGAACCACTTCATTTTAGGGGACCATGGAGCCCAGCATGGATGAGCAGCCCCGGAGGTCGGTACGCTTGGAGATCAGGCAGTCTAGTATCGGAGTTCAGACGGCAGGGACTGTGAGTCCTGATTGCTAGTAGTTATATTAGTTTTGCTTCTACGATGAGAGATATGTAGTGAAGACTTAATGTACTAGGCATGAGCCCATGTTTTAGTTCTTTTATTACATCTGTGGACACTCCCTTCGTGGAGTTTATTTACTATTTATGTGATTTCTGTGGACTTGCCTTTATTATTTGCTCAGCTGTGATCGATTTGTCCGGCAGGGTCGACATTTTGTAGTAATGACCTTCCCGGGCGCGAAGGTGTCACCGCAAAGCGGCGGTTCTGGGCATAAGACCCCGGTGTTTTAAGAAAAAAAGGGGTCTTACGAGTGGTATCAGAGCCAAACCTCGATCAAAAAGTAGCAGTCCACAACCCCTTGGTCACCCCCGCGCGAGTTTATTTTGAGGACAAACTAAGCAGCAGAAGCAGTGGTGTGCCCATAAGGGGGATCACATGTAAATTGTCCATTGTTAATTAGGATTGAATCGATTATTTACTATTGGCTTTTGTTACACAACCCACAACACAGCCTACGCCACAGGGCAGAGTCCAACAGACTTCGGATGTTGCACCACCTCCCCCGGTCCCCACTCCGTTCCTACAATCAGATATGGGGTAGACTCTAACAGCTATCCTGGAGGCTTTTATGGCACAACATGTTCCGGCTCCGCAGACAAACCCGGGGGCCAACTGGCTGAGTATTTTCCGAGAACTTTCTCCCCCATCCTACTTGGGGACAGAGTCGGCCGTTCGGACGGAGGAGTGGCTGTACATCATGTATGAGATGCTGACTGGGATCCAGTGCCCGTGGGAGGAGAGGGTGCCCTTGGTAGTCTCTTAGTTGGAGTTCCATGCCAAGAGATGGTGGAAGACATCGCTGGACACGACGTTTGCTGACAGAGAGGTTGCTGAGATAGCTTGGGGGGAATTCAGGGCCGCACTATTGGAGCATTTTGCTCCACAGTCGGTCAGAGACGAGCTGGAGGATAGATTTCTACAGTTGAGACAGGGCAGCAAGATAGTGGTGGAGTATCATCGGGAGTTCAACCATGTAGCCCAGTTTGCGGACTCTTATCAGTTGGATAAGGCAGGTTACACTAAGAGGTTATATAAGGGTCTGCAAGAGGATTTTATGGAGGCTCTGCGGTTCGTGTCCGACGGGCCTATTCCTCGGATATTGGAGATGGCGAAAAGGATCGAGGCAGATTAGCATAGTACCCGAGGCCGGTAGCGGCCAACTGAGGATCAGGGTCGGGGAGCCAGAAATGATTAGCAACGGGGCCGCATCATAGATGGGAGGAAAGTAGAAGACCAACCTTGTCAAGAGGTGAGACAGGAGCAGAGGGAACCAGTAGTGGTGGCCCCTCAGCCACCCCAGATGCGGGCGGTGCAGAGACTCAGAGGTATGGTATATCCCCCGCCAGAATGCTTCAACTGTCATCAGGTGGGGCATATCCGGAGGAACTGCCCCATGAGGGGGGCACCAACACTAGCACCACCGGCTACCCCGCCAGCTCAGTATTTTGGAGGCCGAGGACGTGGCCGAGGTCGTGGATACCAGGGCAGAGACCACAGGCAAGAGAGGGAGCAAGTGTATGCATTGGATCTTACTCAACAACGGAATCCGAAGCAAGTGATCACAGGTACTCCAGTTTATTTTAAGTTTTCTCTTTCCTAGATAATTAGAGTTATGGATATAGAACTGATAAACTAGGAAAGAAAACCACAATTAGATTTCTAAGACTTTAAACTACCCCAGGCACAGTCTTCATCAGTGGCAAGCCCGCATATACACTGTTCGATATGGGTGCTTCACACTCGTTCATGTCGGAAGCCTTCGTGGAAGGGCTGGAAGGCATGGAGCGGTTCATTGGCTTGATGATGAGGATACGACTACCAGACGGATCAGAGTTATTCACCACCGCCCGCTGTAACATGGAGGTAAAGATCGGCGGAAAGATATTAGAAGCACCAGCGATGATCATGAAGATGCCAATCTTTGATTTGATACTGGGAATGACATGGTTGCACTGGAACCATGCTCAGATTGACTGCATCTCAAAGAGGATTACGGTGAGGCATGGGGATTCCTATATCGTCATCGAAGGTATTAAACCTATTCCCCCTCTCTTGCTGTCATCCGTGCAGGCCGTTAAGGCCCACTTGCAGGGGGAGAAAGTCTATGAAGTGCTGTTTGAATTGGCTGAGGCTAAGGGTTACATCTCGGATATCCCGGTGGTGCGAGATTTTGCCGACGTATTCCTAGAGAAGCTGCCAGGGCTACCCCCGCATCGGGAGCATGACTTTCGGATACAGCTGGTGCCGGGGGCTAAGCCAGCATCTAGAGCGCCTTACCGGATGGCCCTGAAGGAGCTGACAGAGTTTCGGAGCCAACTGCAGGAACTAGTGGAGGTCAGATTTGTCCGGCCAAGGTCTTCACCATGGGGAGCCCCAGTGTTGTTCGTCAAGAAGAAGGACGTGACACTTAGGTTGTGCATCGACTACCGAGCACTGAACCGACTGATGGTCCGGAATACCTATCCATTGCCAAGGATAGATAAGTTGTTTGATCAGCTGGAGGGGGCACATTTCTTTTCAAAATTGGATTTGAGGTCGGGCTACTATCAGCTGCGGATCCAGGATGAGGACATTCCGAAGACTGCCGTCAGTAACAGATATGGGCTATTCGAGTTCACTGTGATGCCTTTCGGGCTCACGAATGCACCGTCGGCGTTCATGAGCCTCATGAATCGGGTATTTGTGGCATATATGGATGTGTTCGTCATTGTATTTATTGATGACATCCTCATTTACTCAAGGACAGAGGAGGAGCACAAACGACATTTGGCGCTGACCCTGGAGAGACTACGGGAGCACCAGCTTTATGCGAAGATCAGTAAATGCCAGTTCTGGTTGAGGGAGGTGGCTTTTCTAGGCCATATCATCTGTGGTGTTGGGTTGGCAGTGGATCCGGCCAAGATTCAGGCAGTTCGTGATTGGCCGCAGCTGAAGTCGGCCAAAGATGTATAGAGTTTTCTAGGACTTGTCGGTTACTACCGGAAGTTCGTGGAGGGATTTTCTCGTATTGCCCTTCCACTCACATCCCTTACAAGGAAGGATGTTCCCTTTGTCTGGACCACGCAGTGTGAGGTGGCTTTTTAGGAGCTGAAGGGTCGGCTCACCTCGGCTCCTATACTTGCGCTTCCTTCGGGGAAAGAAGGATTCCAGGTCTACACCGACGCTTCCTACCAGGGCATCGGTGCGGTACTGATGCAGAATGTTCATGTGATAGCATACGCTTCTCGGCAGCTGAAGAAGCAGGACCAGAACTACCCAGTTCATGACTTAGAGATGGGAGCGGTCATATTTGCTCTGAAAGTCTGGTGTCACTATCTGTACGGTGTCCACTGCGACATTTACTCCAATCACAAGAACTTGAGATATGTGGACACGCAGAAAGAGCTGAACATCAGGCAAAGATGATGGGTGGAGTATCTAGCGAATTACCAGTACGAGTTGCACTACCAACCAGGGAAGGCGAATGTGGTGGCAGATGCGCTAAGCCGGAAGGCCGCAAACCCTGGAGCAGGAACGCAGTTTATAGCCTTAGAGTTGGTCCAGATGTTAGAAAAGATACATATATTATTTGTGTCCGAGGATCACCCTGAGCTATACCGGGAATACCTAGCGTCGTTGATTGCCCCAGATGATATTCGAGACCAAGTCAGAGATGGGCAGAGGCAGGATGCCCAGCTAGAGCCGATATTCCGGGCCTTAGAAGCAGGCACTGCTGGGGATTACTCGCTGAGGGATGGTCTAGTGTGTTTCAGAGGACGGATTTACATACCAGAGGGAGGCTAGGTCCGGGAGGATATTATGACGGAGGGCCACTGCAGTCGGTATTCGGTACACCCGGGGATTACAAAGATGACTGCGGATCTGAAGAAGACCATGTACTGGCCAGGCATGAAGAAGGATATCACCTACTTCATGACCCATTGCAAGGCATGCTAGTTGGTGAAAGCAGAGTGCAGAAACCCCACAGGATTATTGCAGCCACTTCCAATGCCAGAGTGGAAGTTCGATGATGTCGCGATGGACTTTATATATGGGCTTCCCCGATCGCGGACGGGGAATGATTTGATCTGGGGGATCGTCGACCGGCTGACGAAGGTAGCCAAATTTATCCCGATCAGAATGGATGACTTGGTTAATATGCTGGTTCGGAAATTCGTGGAGCAGTTCATCCGATATCATGGCGTACCCAGGTCAATTGTATCGGACCGGGATGGATGGTTTACTTCTAGGGAGTGGAGATCAGTGCAGACTTACTTGGGCACTCGGCAAACATTCAGTACAACGTTTCATCCCCAGACTGATGGGCAGATGGAACGCACCAATCGGACTCTGGAAGATCTGCTGCGACTTTGCATATTGGATCGCGGTGAACCTTGGGAGAAGCTGTTGCCACTGATCGAGTTCTCATATAATAACAACTACCAGTCCAACATAAGGATGACTCCTTATGAGGCCCTATACGAACGAAGGTTTAGGAATCCACTGTCATGGATACAGGACGAGGATCCGAAGGCTTTGGGTTCAGAGTTTGTTGAGGACACCGAGGCTCGGGTGAGATTGATACGGGACAAGATGCTAGAAGCACATAGTCGACATGCTAAGTATTACGACGCTCGGCATCGTCAGGTGGAGTTCCTGGTGGGGGACCAGGTGTTCTTGAAGATTCGACTAATGCATGGGGTTTCACGGGTACGCGGTCGGAAGAAGAAGCTCAGCCCAAGATATATGGGGCCTTATACGATCCGGGAGCGGATCGGTCCCTTGGCATACAGGCTGGAGCTGCCACAGAAGCTGGCAAGCCTGTACGACGTGTTCCATGTATCCTCTCTCAGGAGGGCTCTACTACGCCCGGAGCAGTAGATTACGGCCATAGATGGGCCGGTAGCATCTGATCGGTCAGTTCACCTGGAACCGATCCGGATTGACGACAAGGGGATACGAGTCTTGTGCCGCAAGAAGGTACCATTGGTCAAGGTTCTGTGGAGGAATCATGGGCGAGAGGAGCACACATGGGAGCCTCAGGACCTGATGCAATAGAATTACCCAGAGCTTTTCAGTCAGGTACTACTCACAACCTCTCGGGATGTTACAATTTACCTTTCATATTTGAAACCCCGTAGGCCTAACTAGAATTTCGACGATGAAATGTTTTGTTTATACATTGGGATTTGTAACATCCCTCAGACAACTAAACCTCTAAGAGTGGTTTTGTCATGACTAGGTCATGACAAAACCATAGGAAGCCCAAGAGGGCCAAGTGAACCTAGTAATGTAGGTGAGACCACTGTGGTCTGCAAATAGTAAATTTCTGAACCCTAGTTTAAGATGACCATGGGGCTTTACCAAGACTTCAAGACCCCCACCATGGTCTCATCAACCCATTGTAAAGTCTATTAAAGCCCTAAGGGTCCATTGATGTCGACCTAGGGTGACCAAGTTGACCTATAACCACTCTAGGGCTAAATTGGGCAAGGTGTCCTAACTAAGGGCAATGTGCCCTAGTAAAGCCCAACTAACCCTACTAGGGCCTTCCTAGACCTAAAGTGGGGTCAATGGGTACCTAAGGATCCATGGAGGGCAGCCAAAGTGGTTAAGTTGACCAAAGTCAATTCTAACCTTAAATGGGTCAACCTGACCTGCATAGGGTCAAATGACCTTCCATTAGCCAAGTGGATCCCACTCATGTCCTCCTAACCCTATAGTAAGGTCAATGGGTCACCTAGGACTCATTGGGGTCAATCCAAGAGGTTAAGTTGACCAAAGTCAACTCTAACCCTAAATGGGTCAAACTGACCTACAATGGGTCAAACTGACCGGCACAAGGCCAATTGAAGTTCCCTTAGACAACTGGACCTACACATACCTTCCTAACCCTAATGAGAGGCCAATGGGTCACCAAGGACCCATTGGGGTCAACCAAAAAGGCTAAGTTTACCCAAGTCAACTCTAGCCCTAAAGTGGTCAAAGTGACCTGATTAAGGGTCAAGCGACCTCCAAAGGGCCAAGTCAACCCCACCTAGACCTTAGGGGAGGCAAATGGGTCACCAAGGACCGATTAGGGGCAACCTAAAAGACCAAATTGACCAAGGTCAACCCTAGTCAAGGTTTAGGTCAAGCTAGCCCAAATGGGCTAACTAAAGCTCAAGCCCAATTCACTTGGGTCAACCTTGTATTAGTGGATGAAATGAACATGTGGGATGCCATTGAGTTAGGTAGGAGTCAAATTAAGGCTTGGTGAGTAGGAGAGAGAAAAATCTTCAAATGAAAGAGATAGAAAGAGAAGGGAGTAATGGGGGAAGTCTTTGGGGCTCATCCTTCCCCTTCCCCACCCCCATTCAATTCACTAGGACAAGGAGTGCAATATCATTTCAACCAGCTGGTCTTTGACTGGTTTAAGCCATGCATCATCCCCCACCCACCATGGCCGAAATTTTTGACTAAGCAGCCAATAATGGCAATGCAGCCTACACCCACCTAATACCCCAACTTTCATTCTTAAAAGCTTCACTGGACTCCAGAGATTCAATTCCACCCATTACCTGAAGGAGCCAAAGGAGTTCACAGTGTTGTTGCAGAAATCCGACCACCACCACCACCATGACGATCCGACGATCGGCAAGGCTACAACCACCCACACAGGTCCTCCTCCACTTCTTCTTCCATGGGTAGTTCATAACAATCTTTAGGGCCAAGGTTCGGGCTCAATTGAGCCCGATCCAATTCAAAAAATTCCTAGTTTTTCCGTTATTTTACACTTGTCGGGATAGTCGGAAAAATGCTCTCCGGCGGCTCTGCCGCCGCTTGGCGACAGCCACCACCTCAATGAAGGTGGTGGTGGCAGTGGCCAGCCGGGGAGGTGGCCGGATGGCCAGCGGCAGCGTGTGGAAGATGCTCTAGGAAAATCCAATCCAGGCCATCAGCTGGAGGTTGAAGACAACCGGCTGCCGTCCAAGGCGCACCAAGATTCGTGCTGTATAGAAATCAAACTATAGGTTTATGATTTACATTTTAATGATTCTGTCACATATAATGTAATTAATGGTTTTAATTTTTAAAAATACTTAGATGCTATTTCAGAGGAAATGGTCAACACATAAATTGTAGCCCTGTGTGTCTACTTTAATTCAAAATTAGTTTGACCAATTTGGGTGCCTGGTTTGACCAGGGCACTCATTTTGGTAGGGTCTATACCTAGGCTAGACAGAAATTAAAATTGATGCCCACCCTTCATCTCTAGTCCAAATAACTTAAAATTTAGACAGGGAGTCATCCTAGTCTATATCCAGGTCCTTCCCAAAAATGAGAATTTTTGGGGACAATTTTTCTATAGTTTTGGAAATTATTTAATTTATCTTGGGTAAAATAATTTAGGGACCAAATGACCTCCAAACTCACCCATATTTTGGTGAGAGATGCTTGGGGTCATTATAAAGCTCTGTTTAAAATTTCATCACATTTGGAGGTGGTTTGCACTGAAATCATGCAAACCCTAGCCTTGCCCTAAAAAGGGCATTTTGGTCAAAAAGTGCACTTTGGGTTTTGAGTGGCCAAATAACCTCAACAGAGGTTTAAATTGGGGACACTGGCTTGGAATGGCTTTTAACACGTCCCCATGGAAGAAGGGGTAGACTGGAATAGATTTGCCCTAAGATCTAAGGCCAAACCCAAAGGAAGAGCTTTTGTTCCTTGTGAAGGACATGAGGCCAAAAGACCTTTAATGAACTTCAAATTTGGTAGGGAGGGTGCTAGGGTAGCTAAAGACCTTTTGTAAAAATCTCAGGGGATTTGGGAGAGGGTAGGCCCCACAAAACCCTAACCCTAGTTTAGGGCACAAACATTGTAGTGCTAGAATAGGTTAGTAAAACTCCTTGAACAATAATGAAATTTGGGTAGTGTGGTCATAAGGATAGATTGAACCTCTGGTAATTTAATTAGGATTTTTGGATCAATATTATTAGCACTTTCTTTGTAACTTATGGTTTTGCCCTAATTAATCATTAGGTCATTATGATCCCACTGCCCATTGGAAGGTCATCAAAATTTGGAAAATGGAGTTTTAGTTCCCAATGCATATGTATGAATTTGATTAGAGTTGTTTGATACATATTTGTAGTACCTACTTCACCATCTCAATAACTTGGAAAATTATGCAATGATTTGTTTAGAGCTCATTACTTGCAAATAAATTATGCAACTTGACTTAGAGCATTTATATGTCCTTACAATCATCCTTGAATTTTCTCAGAATTTTTGGAAATAGTTTTTCTGCACTTGCCCCTTAAAATTGATAAAAAAAAGTTTATATTCAAAAATTGATTTAGAGTCGTAACCTTACTGAAAAATGGGGAGACTCTGTATTCTATGTTAAATAGCTATCTTGAATTTATCATAAATTTGGTAGAGTATATACTTGTCTGAAATTGGTACTTCATGTTCAAACTTGGGATTTTTGGATGACTAGAATAATTAAATAAAATATCAGATAAATAGGGAAAATTATGAAATTCTTGTGTTAATCTAAAAAGATCATGACAGCCTTCTAATAATTATTATAGGGGTATTGGAAGAATATTTTGAGTACCTCCCATGTTACATATCATATACCTTAAGAAGTCTGCATTTAGTAAAACTGCAAAAATAAAGTTGGAGTATGATTTTGGGCACATGAGTTGGGGTTAGTTGTTTGCTGGGTTGGATGAATAGAAATGAGTTCATCATTGGAAGATGAGATGAGTAGAGTGTTGAATTGGCTAGTGTTAAGTGTACTCGGGGTCGACGAAACATCGTCTTCCCCGTAGGAGAGGAAATGTCAAATACACTAGGGTTATATCCAGTATAATATTTAAGGGATGGGAGATGAGTAGCAACCAATAAAAGTAAGTGCCTTGCGAAAGGGAGCTTTGGGCGTAATCCCATCGTAGCTCCTAGTGCCCTCGAGAGCCCTTCATGGGGAATACCTTGGGCAGTCCTGGGCTAAACCTACATTGTAGGAAAAACTGGAATGTAAGAGTAACTAGTAAATCTAGGGTTTTACCTTCACACACCTCGATGCCTTGGGGAGATAGGTTGGGACACTCGTGCAGTAGGCCCAGTGTTTTTGGTGATGGGCAGGTTAGCCCGACGAGCTTTGGCTCGGTTATGGTTTGTGATGGGCAGGTTGGTCCAGCGTGCTTTGGCTCGGTTGTAGTTTATGATGGACGGGATGGTCCGGGGCACTTTGGCTCGGTAGTCGATACATAAGGTTGTATATGCATAAGAATAAGGTGGTGGGTCTTCAGTATTGGTGAGTCGATGCACCGACGCCAATACGTTGACTCGGCAAGTGTGGTTTAGCACTTGGCCAATTAAGTTCGGTGCGCCAGCCGGCAAGAGTACGCAGGAGCTCCGCTTAGTGCACCAGCGTTGAGGTTTACGATAGGTCTGACTGGTAGTGCAATTACCGGTTTAGAGGTGGGCGAGGCCCAACCCACCGCTTTCGTTTGCCACTGCGGAGGTATCCTGGGAGGTTCGTCTCCAGAAAGGGGGAACTAAAGGTCTGTGTACACAGAGTCGGGTGGGTAAGTTGCACTTGCATGATCACATCATTGCATAAATGTATTTCATAGTATAACCATTGCATATTTCCCCGACACCTATTGTATAAGTGGTATGGGACGCTTTATACAATAGGCCCTTCAAAACGACCCCTTGATTTATAAGTTCGTGCGAGCGAGCTTATAAGTTAAGGTTTTTATTCAGAATTATATATATATATATATATATATATATATATATATATATATATATATATATATATATATATATATATATATATATATATATATATATATATATATATATATGCTTGCTAGAAAACCGACACCTTATCGTATAAATTGGTATGAGACTTTTTATACGATAGGAGCCCTGCAAAACGACCCCTTGATTTATAAGTTCGTGCGAGCGAGCTTATAAGTTAAGGTTTTTATTCAGAATTATATATATATGCTCGCTAGAAAACCGACACCTTATCATATAAATTGGTATGAGACTTTTTATATGATAGGAGCCCTGCAAAAGATCCCTTGGCTTATGTGTTTTCATATAAGTTAGGGTTACCTTCTTGTTCAAGTTTTTCACACCTTATTTATTACCGGATATACTATAGAACTGCTAGATTAGGTCCGCCGCCATATGTTTATTTGTTATTCTCCACTTTCATGTCCTCTCCTTTCCTCCTCCCCGCTCGGTGCCTAGGAGCCATGGGGAAATGGGCGGGGGATGATAGGGATTAGTCTTTTAGACTAACGGTTTTCGAACCACTTTATTTTAAGGGACCATGGAGCCCAGCATGGAGGAGCAACCCCGGAGGTCGGCACGCTTGGAGATCGGGCAGTCTAGTACCGGAGTTCAGATGGCATGGACTGTGAGTCCTGATTGCTAGTAATTATATTAGTTTTTCTTCTGTGATGAGAGATATGTAGTGAGGACTTGATGTACTAGGCATGAGACCATGTTTTTAGTACTTTTATTACATCTGTGGACACTCCCTTCGTGGAGTTTATTTACTATTTATGTGATTTATGTGAACTTGCCTTTATTATTTTACTACAGCTGTGATTGATTTGGCCGACAGGGTCGGCATTTTGTAGTGATGACCTTCCCGGGCGCGAAGGTGTCACCGCAAAGCGGCGGTTCTGGGCCTAAGACCTCGGTGTTTTAAGGAAAAAAGGGGGTCTTACACTTTGCATCTCTCAAATTGATTTAACTCTTCTTGCATAGCCATAATCCAGTTGGGATCAGAATTGGCATCTTCAAACCTTTTATGTTCTACCTGTGAGAGAAAAATATCGTATAGAACCTCATTGTGATGTCTACTTCTAGTAGTCACACCTAATCTGCCATCACCTATTATTTGATCTATAGGATGATCTCTAAGATGTCTAACAGCTACAGGAAGGTGTCTATTATCACCTAGTACTGCATGAGGATTAGGGTGATTCTCTTCCCCCCTGAGTTGATGCAGTATCTTCTATAGTAACTTCTATATTGTCTCTAATTTTAAACTTCATGTTAGGTGACTCACTTATATTTAGTTTTTCCAATCTAGACTTTACAACACCTAGACTAGAGATGTTAGAGATATCATTACATAAAATAGATGATTCATCAAATACTACATTAATAGATTCTTCTACAACCTGATGTTTCAAGTTGTAGATCCTGTATACTTTGCTATGAAGACTATACCCTACAAAAATTCATTCATAGGTTTTCTCTGAGAACTTGGTTAGATAAGTTTTCCCATTGTCCAAGACATACCACTTGCTTCCAAAAATTTTGAAGTAGGACAAATTTGGTTTTCTGCCTTTCATTAGTTCATAGAGAGTCTTATTGTGACACTTGTTGATCAATGCTCTATTTTGAACATGGCATGCTGTGTTTACAGCCTCAGCCCAGAAATAATTTGGGAGAGATGTATCACTCAGCATTGTTCTAGCTACCTCAATAAGAGTTCTATTTTTCCTCTCAGCAACTCCATTTTGTTGTGGTGTTCTTGGATATGAGAACTCCATAAGGATTCCTAGTTCCTTATAGAAATTTGTCATCCTTTCAGATTAAAATTCTATACCATGGTCACTTCTAAGTTTGACCATAGTACATCCCATCTCATTCTGAATTTATTTGACAAAATTAGCAAGGATTCCTAGTGTTTCAGACTTTTTCCTTAAGAAGAACACCCAAGCAAACCTAGAGTGATCATCCACAATCACATAAGTATGAGACTTCTTTCCCAAACTAAGAACTTGCATAGGACCAAATAGATCCATA
This sequence comes from Platanthera guangdongensis, assembly GCA_039583875.1. Lineage (NCBI taxonomy): Eukaryota > Viridiplantae > Streptophyta > Magnoliopsida > Asparagales > Orchidaceae > Platanthera > Platanthera guangdongensis. The sequence goes on along the minus strand of CM077163.1, from coordinate 171,417,136 downwards.
TAAAGTAAGTACAGACACCTCTCAATGTCTTTGGACTGAATACTCTTAAAAGAGACTTTTGTTTGTTTGCATTTTTGACATGCAGGACATATTCCTTCTTTGGAGCATTTTTGTTTTGGACTATTTCTAACTAAGTCCAAATAAAATAGTTTACTCATAGTTTTGTAGTTTAAGTGAGCCAGCCTCTTGTGTCACTGTACACACAAAGTGTCTTTCTCACTAGCTACAAGACATACAAGTGATTGTTCATTTATACTAAGGAAATTTAGAAAATAAATGTTCCCACTCCTAGTGCCTGACAAGATGATCTCTTGATCACTTGAATTTCTTATCAGACACTTATCATTATGGAAGATAATTTCATATCCTATATCACAAAGCTGACTTACGCTTATCAGATTATGGTTTAATCCTTCCATATAAGTAACTTTAGTGATGGTAACTAGGCTATTAAAATGTTACCATATCCCTTAGTGAGTCCTTTCTCTGACCCTTTAAAGATGACTTTTGGTCCATTCTTAACTGGAATGTAGTCTCTTAGTAAACTTCTTGATCCAGTCATATGCTTGGAACATCCACTATCCAAGTACCATATTGGCCTATTAGTGGTACTTGGCTCCACCTACAAACACAAATTTAGTTCACCTTAGGCACCCAATAAGTTTTGGGGCCTTGGTTACTGTTAGGCTTTGCTGTGTAAAACACAACGGCCTTTCTAAATAAAGGTGGTTGAAATCTATATGAAAGACCTGTTGGATTATATCAACAATCTAGGGCAAAATGTCCAACCTTCCTACAGCACAAACACTCAAATCTGTTGTATCTTTTCTTTGGTTGCACATTTGAAGTTGTTCTCTTATGCAACATAGAAATCTCATCCAATTTCTAAGGTAGAGGTGCATAATTTACACCCTTACCTTTCAAATTTGAATGAGCTACACTGGGATCAGCCCCAAGAATTCGTTGACTTCTTGGATTGATCACCTTTTGTGGTGGTTCTTGGTCTATGTTGCCTTTTGACATCTGATCCTTCCAGCAAGGCTATTTATTGACCTTGTTGGTAGAGCACTCAGAGGTCATGTGTCCAGGAACACATGATCTCAAACATCTATTAGAGGGAAGATACTTGACAGGTTGTCTATCTAGACCACTTGAAATTTTATCTTTGGATACAAACTTCTTTTAAAATTTTTTATTCTTACCAAACCCTACACCACTTCTAAATGTTGCAGAAAAGGTATCTATGATAGGTAGCACTGACTTAAGCTTTATGAACTGAGTCAGGAGCTGTCTTTCCTGAGCAAGCTTTGCTTACAGGTCTTTGACAGTCTTGACTTGTTCAATTATCACCTCTGCCTGGCTATCTATCTTGTTTGTTAATTCAATTAGTTCCAGTTTTTGTAAATCCAACTTTGTGTTGGCACTTATCAACTGAGAAGATACTCCTCTCAAGGAATCTAACTCTTTGGCCTGATCCTTAGCAAGCTATTTACTTGTAATTAAGGTCTTTAGTACCTTCCTATACTTGTTGATAAGGGAGTTAAAATCTGCTTCAATGTCTGAATCATGTTCGAACATGATTCATTTTCTGATGCAGAAATAGAATCTGAGGAAAAACTATTAGAGATTGATTTTACTTTAGCAGGATCTGAACAATCATGATCTTCTTCTCCTGGTTGAGTTTCCTCAATGGCCATCAGGCCCATAAGAGCCTCCTCCTCTTCTGATTCAAATGAATCAGACTCACTATCAGACAGTGTTAACTATCTTTTTGCCAATAGGCTTTTGTCAGCCTTCTTGTGTTGTCCATCCTTAAAGTTCTCAGACTTTTTCTCCTTCCTTTTTGCTTGGCAATCAGCTATGACATGCTCTTTTCTGTTACAACAATAACACACTATATTAGTTTTAATATATTTATTCTAAGAAGAGTCATACATGTCCCCAGAATTCCTCTTCCTGGGTTTCTCTGGATGATTGATCTTTTTGTGAGAAAAGTCTCATGCTGAACCCTTCCATCTTCCTTGTTTTCTTCTCCTTAACATCTTCTTGAACTATCTAGAGAAGAGTGACAGTTCCTCCTCAGTTATTTCTCCTTCTGTTGAGGATGATTCTGAGTACTCAGAGGCAGTTTCTAGTTTTTCTGTGAGTATTGACTTCTCTCCGACTTTTCTGGATGACTTAGCCTTTAGAGCCAAGGTCTTTTCTCTATTGAGTGCTCTGGCTGATTCTTCTTCAGACTTTCTAAGATTAAGCTGTAAATCATGAGACAACAGCTTTCCAAATAGGGTTTGGGGGTCTATGTTGGCTAAGTTTCCCATTTATCTTATGGCACAAATCTTGATGTCCCATTCCTTGTTTAGGGACCTCAAGAACTTATCATTAAGTTCATAATTAGTAAAACTTCTGCCATAAATCCTCAGGTTGTTAACAATTCTGAAGAACTTTTCAAAATATTCAGCCACTGAATCCTTTTAATCTACTCTGAAGGCTTCATACTGTTAATTTATCAGAGATTTTCTATCATCTCTGACTTCTTCAGTACCTTTCATGTAAACTATCAAAGACTCCCACATTTCTTTGGTTGTTCTGCAATGAATCAGATTCTGAAAAGTGGAATCGTTAATTGCACTAACTATAATATTCTGAGCTCTTTTTTCCATAGAGACTAGTATGATTTCATCCATATCCATTTCCATGTAAGTCTTGGGTGTCTTGATGTTTGCATCAAGAACTGACACTTTCATGGATATGAATGGTCCTTCAACCACAGTAATGTATATTCTTGAATCTGCTGCCTCCATGAATAATTTGACTATTTCTTTCCAAATTCCAAAGTTTTCTTTGGAGAAGACAGGGAGCTTAATGAAATTATTTTCTCTCTGAGCCATGATATTTCTTTCTTTGCAATCATTTTGGATTCTCACTAGGCTGTTATGCCTTTTTTAGTGAATCTCCCTCTGATACTAATTGTAAATGTTTATTTTAGGATTGAAAGTGACCTAGAGGGGGGGGGGGGGGGTGAATACGTCCAATTTAAATATGGTCCCTCTTTTCTTTAATCAGAGTACTACTTTAATTGAAATGATTAACTCAGATCAGATAATCAACATAAACCAAACAACAAATAACTAAATTAACACACCACAATAAAACAACACATACAGCACAATGCACACTGATTTATAGTGGTTCTCTAATTTATGGGTACATCCACTTTCCCACTTCGCCTATCTAGCAATGAACTAGATTTGACAAAACTCCTACTCTTTTCTTTACTCAGATCTATAGATATTACAACTCAGAGCTCACCCGGCTCCTACAACTCAGGCTTCTCAAGTCTTACCACTCAGATCATCAAGATCCTACACCTCAAGTTCTTCCCAAGAACTCCAGCTCAGAATGAATCCTCACTCCTACTTAGGCAATAAATGTCCTACAAATCAGAGAATTTTCAACTTCTCCTACCTCAGGCAATCCTAGCCCTACCCCAGCCTTTATAACATAGGCTTACAACAATAAGAGAATAAATCTCCTCCACTCAGATCTACAGACAAATCTTACAAATTGAATATAACAGAGAAATGAATCAGAAAATGTCATCCAGTATGAGATTTAAGTAACTGCTTCTTGATCTGATCTTGATGATTGTGCTTCCTTTGATTCTGACAAGATAGTTTTGATCAAACCCTTCTTAGCTTTTCAAATCTTCTTGAAGTAGAAAATAAGATTGATATAGGCTGAAGAGATGTTGTAGATGATTCTAGATCAGACCTCTCTCTACCTTTTAAATTGTAGCTGAAGCTTCAAGGTTGTGCTACTTCTTCTATTTTTTTGGTTCTTCTTCTATTTTTTTTATCTCCCTTCTTCTTAAAACTGCATCCCTTTAAATAGGCTCTGACAGGAGTAACCGACTGATCCGGTTAATAACTAACAGTTCTGATAGCTGTCTGTACCTCCGTCTTGATATCTGTACTTAGGAAATAAGTCTGCTGAAGTGTTAATACATGGCTGTTAAATATGTTGACATAAGTCCTGGGTCTTGACACAGCTCCTGTAGTGGTGTCTACACACTTTTGAATGTGTCGATAAAGCTCTTCAACTTATCTCGACACAACTTGTGTGGAATGTGTCGACACAAATCCTGTGTGTCGACACAGTTGTCTTCAGTCTCGTTACAGCTTGATTATAGTGTATCGACATTAGTCCTGAGCGTCGACACAATTGTCTTTAGTCTCGACACAGCTTGAATATAGTGTGTCGACACTAGTCCTGAGTGTTGACACAGTTGTCTTCAGTCTCAACACAGTGTGTCGACACAGCTTGAATAGACTATGTTGACACTAGTACTGAGTGTCGACACAGTTGTCTTCAGTCTCGACATAGCTTGAATAGAGTGTGTCGACACTAGTCCTGAGTGTCGACAAGTTGTCTTCAGTCTCGACACAGCTTGAATAGAGTGTGTCGACACTAGTCCTGAGTGTCGACACATTTGTCTTCAGTCTCGACACAGTATATCAACACAGTTGTCCTTAGTGTCGACATTTTGTACTTAGCTTTATTAACATGCACATATAAACTTAACATCCATCAAATACAACAATGTGTATATCATTGAGCTGAGAAGACTCTTTCAAATCAAGTACATTGAGACCAATATACTCAACAAACATCTAACTTGCTCTTTGTCTTGCTGACTTGAGCTTCCTGTACTTCAGTACAACAATAATGGCGGAGAAGAAGAACTGCCCGATTGCTTTTTCCAAAAGCTATCTTTCTCTATAAAAGCCTTTTCCTTTTATTGATTTTGACCCAACGACTCTTGAGCGGTGGGTCACACATATTTATTGGCCTGTAGCAACCTTGCTTTAAACCAACTGTCATGCAGTAAGTCTGCGACAACATTTGTCATGTATTGTAGTCATCCTGCCACTAATTTGAAATATGTTGACTTGTTGACTTGCTGACGTCACCAGCTGTGGACTTAGCCAAAAATCAAACAACATTAGTATAGACATTGAGTGAGTGAGCTTCACTCAATGCCAAAATACTTAGACAAAATTTTGTCTATCTAGGCGTTGAGAGCGTTGAGTAAACAAGCCTCACTCAATATTTTTTACCTTAGCAAAATCTTTCTGCTTCTATGGCATTGAGAGCATTGAGTGTGTCTTCATCACTCGGAGCTTTTTGCCTTAGAAAAGCTTTCTGAAACTTAGGCGTTGACAGTGTTGAGTGAGCAACCTCCTCTCAACGCTTTTTGCCTTAACTATATTTCTGCCTCTGCAGTATCTTAGGCATTGAGAGCGTTGAGTGAGCACGCCTCACTCAACGCTTTTTTCCTTAGCCATTTTTTGTGTTTAAAAACGCTAGCTTAACTGTCTTAGTGCTTTCTTGTTCTCTGCTGAGACAAACACTCGTCTCAGCGGTTATGCTGAGACAAACACTTATCTCAGCGGTTATGCTGAGACCAACACTTGTCTCAGCGGTTATGCCTTAGACAAAATCTTTCTCTTAACTTTAGGCATTGACTGACTCAACATGCCTTACTCTGAACTGAATTCGACGAATGGTGAGCTGAGCTCGATGAACTCTGAACTCAGTTCGACGAATTCTGAACTGAGCTTTACAAACTCAGAATCTCAAACTCTGATTTTAGCTCGATGAATGGTGAGCTAAGCTCGACGAACTCTGAACTTAGTTCAACGAATTATGAACTGAGCTCGACGAACTTAGAATCTCAAACTTTGATTTTAGCTCGACGAATGGTGAGCTCAGCTTGATGAACTCTGAACTTAGTTCGATGAATTGTGAACTAAGTTCGACTAAGTTCAACTTACAGCCTTTTTGTTGCATGACGTTGAGTATGTCTTCATCACTTAAAGAAAAAGTACTTAGCCTTATTTTTGGCTTGCCAACATTCTTTCTTACCTCTGGCATTGAGTGAGCTTGCTTCACACAACGCCTGTGGACTTTGCTGCATTATCAACTGCTCCTTGACTTCTGGTGTTAAGTGAGCTTACCTCACTCAACGCCTGTGGACTTAGGAAAATTCCTGCCTTTCCAGCATCTTCTTATGGTGTCCACCTTTCAGCCTTATGACCACCTGTCACATCACTTAGACAATCTGTCTAGACTTGTTCCATGGAACATCCTGCACAAGATGAGCTCAAACAACATCAAATGCAACTATGCTTTTAGTGTTGATGGTGATGCCTCTTCAAATCCACTCTAGGGAACATTTTGGGCAATGAACCCAAACATTTCTCTTCCCGTCGACTCCTGATATCTTCTCTTGTAGTGCCTGACATCCTCTTCGGCTCTTTGAATTCTCCTTGTTTGAGTCGCGACTGGGTCCCGAACAATTATTTCTCGCTCGAGGTAAGATTCAAGCTCAGCGGATAACGTCCTTTCCTTCCCGTGACTTGCCTACAGCACTGCAGACATTGCTTTTAGCCGCCTCTTCGATGCCACTTCAGAAGCTTTCCACAATTGCTCCTCGGCAGCGAGCTGCGCCTTTAGCCGCTCGAGGTTCACGTACAGCTGGGAGAAAGTCCTCTGGCCGTCATTTTCCCGAAGCCGCCACATGACTCCTCTAGGACAGCTGTGGAGTCTTCTCCAAAATATGCAACACAAAGCGAGCAAGCGGTCGGAACAAAGTTTGTCGGGCGACAAATGTAACAGTAGTAGTGCTTTGAGATAAGGCACCAAAGCTTAGGTTCTCTTCATCTCTAGTCGCTGAAGAGACTAGGCGGATAGGAAGTACAGGTCGCCGCAACCTCTCAGGATCAATCCTCTTCGGGTGTTGGTCCCTCAGAAGTCTCTCGGCCCGCCTGTTCCTCTCTAGCTCTTAACGCGATAAGAGGATGTCATCGGTATCAGTTATTATGCGGATAAATATCTTTATTCGCGGTGGTTCTTGGCAAGGTGTAGGGATTCTTATGTCCTTCAGAGCAGGTTTGAGCTTACCTGTCTGCAAAAGCTTGGCGGCCAGCTGACGGTCAGCTTCAGCTTGCTCTTCAGATCTATCCGGGTGACCGCTGGGTTCCCCAGTGGTCAACAGCTTCTTCTCGACAAGTAGTCTTTCTCATAGCTTCGCCTTCTCGTATCCTTCAGAGGGTGTCGGGGAATCTTCTCCAGCTTTTGCCGACAAGACTTCCAAGTCAAAATCGTTCTCGGTGGCCTGGTGGTGGTTAACGATTTCTTCGACCTCCTGCAAGAAACTGCAGTCAGCGAGAAGAATTGAGTTAACCGCAGAGTCATCCTTTACTTCAAGGAAGTGCCCAAGATTCTCCAACGCGGTTACCTCCTTTGGTCGCTCTGTTACCTCATTCCGGCGAGTCGCCACTTTGAGGATCGAGGATTTCTTGTTTGCTCTCTTCTTTTGCCGAAGAGTCTCCTTTATCCTCTCCTCAGTAGTCGAAGCCGGCCTCAGCTTCCTTTTCTTTGTCGGGATTGCGGCCATCACCGTCACCATATTTTCTCTCAGCCTGTCGGCGGCATTCTTAGCCGCTTTCTTCACCTTGCTGATGGTGTCAACAATCTCCCCGTATTCCCGCTCGACTTTGGCAGTGGAATTCGCCTTGCCGTCCGCTTCACTTGATGGAGTTGATGTGATGTCAACGTCCGGTGTAGTTGATGGTTGAGGAGTTGAGGCTGGGGCGGTTTCAGGAAGTTCGCTGCCCGCTAAGTTCTTGTTCAGCTCTGCAGCGGACTTGTCTGCAACCTTCTCGACAGGTTGCTCCGGAATCCGCCCGGCAAGTTTCTCAGTAGCCGAGCTTGAAGATTGTCTGGACTCAGTGGACTTGGCCTCTAATTTTCCAGGTAGCTCCTCGCTTAACCGGCGCGGTTTTAACGAGACTACCGTCGTCGTCTTCATCTTCGGAGACTTTGCGCTACCTTTTCGGCTAGCAGATTCTACCCGTGATGACTTTGGGGCGACAAAGCTATTGTCTCCTGCCCTTGCCAAGAGACTCTTCCTTACAGACATCTCAGTTAGCAAAATTTTAACCCTTGTAGGGGAGAAGCGACCCGCCTCGAAAGTTGTTTGTTGAAAATAGCTTCGACATCAGTGATATTTATAGCTCCTGGCGCAATTACTGCGTTTGTGGTCAAGCGGTTAGCTCGTACATTTTCAAAATTCTTCGAAATTTAAAAATGTGCGGGGATCATGTTAACTCGGATTGACCACTCCCCTGGATTTTCTCAAGTTTCGGTGGCAAGGCATTATCTAGCCATATGTCCGCCTTCCCGCAACCTTCTCGCAGCGCCGTTTTCAACAGCAGCCGTCGAGGAGGTGCCGACCAGTTGCAGTTCTAACCACCTAGCTTCGCGGTTAGGCAGTCTTTCTCCTCTTATTTCTCCTTGTATCTGGTCACCGCTGCCCGTTTCTCCTGTCCCCGGGCAGCCAGAGTTTTTAGCCCTATTGGTTTGTACAGGCCCCCTAGCCTATAAATAGGCGTGAACAGTACTCCCTAAGGGAGCCAGTTCGAATCCCAAAGCTAGGCACCTATGGCAGCGGACTCGAACTCTTCTCCTAGAGGATACTAGTTCGCCCTGGTTCACCATTTTAACCGATGTAACCAATTTTCTTCTAATCAAAGGAAAGCCCATCGTAGAAGAGTAATTTAGCCGCGGCGGGCGATCTTTGGTGTTGCCGCTGCTAGTGGCCTCTATCTTCCTCTTCTCCTTCTTGGTCTTATCCGCTTGTCCTAACCTCTAGTAATCGACTATCCGATAGTTCCTCCACCCTCCTTTCTACTCACAAAGCCCGGAGGCGAATTTCTTGCATCAACATATGTCCTTCAAGCTCACATAATGATCATTTCAGGTAACAACAATCTGAACCCGAGCCTCAATCTGCAAAAGAAAAGGATGGGGAAAAGTCAGCACAACACAACAATGAAGAAGATCCAAAAAAAATCAAACTCGCTTCCCACTTCGTTCATCGCCTTTAAGAAAGAAGATAGCCTTAGAGCCGCCGCCTACACGGGGAAAGACTGGGGGGCAGATGATCCAAGCACCTGTACCTCGGGAGGCGAACCGTTACAGCCACCAAAAGGAGAATCAATGCTCAGATAAGGCGAGCAAGGTGCTGCACTACCGTTATCTCGAGAAACTACAATGCCCTTCCACTTACGATTGCAAACCAAAGATGCCTCGGCAGTCCGCTCAGAGTCCGAATAAATACCACACCGCAACAAACGCTTCTCTTTGACAAATGAAGAAATGTCGAATAGACGGTTCACCAACTCCCGAGGCTCTGAAAATCCAAGCACTGGAGAAAACTCCCGCTCTCTCCCCTTTTAACGACGATAATGATCAGGCAGTGCGTCCCATAACTCCAGCAAGCCCCATGAATTTCTGACATAACCAAACAAAGTATTTCCATGGAGGCGGTCAGTATGAATCTCAAAATCAAGCCAACTCTTGTTACTATGAATCTCCACACGCTCACCGCCATCAGAGCGAACATCGCACCAATCAAGAAAGCAGTCCAAAGAATGTTTTCTGCCATGTTCGCGAAAGAATACAACCAATCCCATGAGGCGTACCACCCCCCATGGGAGTAAACTGGGAAATCGTCATGCCATAAAACTTCAGAACCTCAACCACTTTCTCGCACAGAGGGAACTAGAATCCCAATCTTAAGGTAGTCTCGCAGATCGTCAGCTAGCCACGAGGAGGATTTTGAACCCTCTCCACGACACACGATATCTTCACTTCGAGGTCGGCATGCATGCTGAACCTCCTTCTACAAATTGCAACCTAATCCTCGGTAAGAGAGGAGCGAAGATGCATCGACCTCGCCGTACGCTTCGAGCCCTGTCGCAAAAATCAAAAGCAAATTTAGACTAAAAAGTCTGATCAAAGATCATCCACTCTCGTCATGCACAAAAGGCGCATCACACGATAGAATCAAAAATTTCCACGACGGGCCTGAACAAGCACACGCGCCCCGACACACACATACCCGCGCAACAGGCCCCCGCGTGTGCACTCGCACATGGCTACATGCACACGGCCGTGCGTGCAATCCTGCACACGCACGCAGCCAGGCGCGCGCCCCCAGGCGGGCGCGGCCAGGTGAGCGCAGCAAAGCCCACCCGCGGCCAGGCTCGCGCACGAGCGCGAGACCAGACGCGCGACCGTGCGCGCGCCCACGCGCCCGCGCCAGCGACCAGACACGCACCTACACGCCCTCGTGCGTTCTGGTGAGCGCCCGCACACACGACCAGGTACGCGTGCGCGTGCCCGAGCGCACGACTAGGTGCGCGCACGCGTGCCCATGTGGGCGCACCCGCGCGCACCCTCGCAGGTGCGCCCGCACGCTATCTCGCACGTGTCCACGAGCGCATTCTCACGCACGACTAAGATCATGTGCGCCCATGCGCGACCCCACGCACACGTCCATGCGCACCATCGCGACCACAGGAGCAACACCTTCCTCCCTCAGGCACGCCATCGCCTCTCCTACATCATAAAATATGCTAACATTTTTTACCAGAGTTTGCAGGGCGCAGCCACTTGCCGCCTCAAGTCATCACCGTTTGCCATCGTCACCGCCCTAAAAGTGAACAAAGAAAGATCCTTGCTTTCCTTCGTCCGAAGCAAGGATCTGGGGGGCAATTGTTAGGGATGACCCTCATTTTATAGAAATCGGGTGTGCACATAACCGCACACCCATGATCCCCATCTCAAAAGAAGTGAGATCATTGGATTGACCGTGCGCACGATCACCGCGCCCGATCTCCCGCGCACCGATCCCATTATGCGTAATGGGCAAATCACCGCGAGCCCCACCTCGTCGGCGGCGGGCGGGCGACCCCCTCTCGAATGCCGCCAGCCCGCCCTCTCTCCCCACACCGGCTCCAGCCACGGCCGATGATGCGGCGCCCGAGCCGCTCCTTGTTCGGCCGCCGGCGCGGCCAAGGGGGTGGCCGAGTCAACGAGCAGGTCGTTGGACGATTGTTCGCTAGGCTTCTTGTGGGTTGGCTGGCTGGTAGTGTGCGTGCTTCCCTTTGTCATTCTTGCAAGCATGGAGGAATGCTGAGACTTGTCAGAGCTTCTGGGAACACTTTCCCACGGACGACGACAAACTGTTGCCAGGCACCCAAACAGTTAAATAAAACCACAACAAATGACAAGAAGGTTTTTTGACTTGTAAAACACGGAAAGGGTGAAAACCCACGTGGTTGGATCTGTGCCGAGCCAAAATCTAATAGATCTTGTGTGTTAACAAAGGTTGGAGTTTGATCTCGTAGAGCGACAGGCCGATACTCCGTTACAATTGCAAAGAATGAAACACGGTGAAGAAGAAACGACTAAGTCCTCGAAGCCTCGATTGAAGCGCTCCGACCTTGAGATGACGTTGAGCTCATGGAATCTCGGTGGAAGCGTTCCGGCTGGAAAGTCTTCTAAGTCCACGAATCTTCTGGAGGGAGCGCTCTCATTGATGCAGAGCCTAGATGAGAGTGCTCTCGCAGAGGCGGTTGACGTCAGTTGAGGTGTGGGGAAACCGTAGCGCGAGGAGGAGAGCCGAGTGAATTTCCTGAGCAGAGAATCAGCTTAAGTCCATGATCTCGTCGTAAAACCTCAAAATACTCTCTTGCATCTGGTGTTGCTTGACTTGAAATGATGACCTGAGAGCCTATTTATAGTTTTCTGGAGGACCGCGACGGTAATTGCGTTGGAGTGTGATTTATGCTGGCGAATAACGTCGCTTCATTTCGATCACACGGATTGCTAATTTTGCTGAAATGAGCTAATTTTATGTGGGGGAGTGATTTGTGTTAATTTTGCCAAATGACGTCGCTCCATTTCGATCAAGCGTGGGCGCGGCTTGGGGGCCACACGAGCTGGTCATGGAGCGACCGTGTGAGCTGGCCATGCGCGGCCTTGCGCGCTGCGCGCGTAGGCCATGCAGGGCATGGCCATGTGCTCTTGGGCGCGGACTAGGCGCGTTCTCCGGGTCTTCTCGGGTGTTTGCGGTTCTTAGCGTGCTACTGGTGCGGTTGGGCTTCATTGTGCTTGAACCGGCTCAGCTTGAAAATTTCATGGGAACCCTATCTGAAGTATTTCCAATAATCTCCCATTAAATGTATTTAATAATAAAATATTTCCTGATTAAATGAATATTTTTTTGTCACTAAATATATCTAGTGAACAAAAATTACTCGATCATTGAATATTATTTTGAGTAACTAAAAGTATTGGGTTTCCCTTAATTTGTATCCACATTAATCTTCTTGTTAATAAATATTTAAAAAATATTTAAATTAAATTAAAATAGTTAAATACAAATGACATTAGCAGCAGGGGATTATTGTTCATTTGAAAAGGGGGTTTGAAAATTAAATACAAATGACGTCGCTCCATTTTGATCACGCGGATTGCTAATTTTGCCGAAATGAGCTAATTTTGTGTTGGAGAGTGATTTGTGCTAATTTTGCCAAATGACGTCGCTCCATCTCGATCATGCATGGGCTCGGCCTGGGGGCCATGCGGGCTGGTAGGGGCGTGGCCGCGCGGGGGCGCGCCCGTGTGAGCTGGTCGTGCAGGGCGTGGCCATCTGTGCTCGGGAGAGGGCCTGGCGCATTCTCTTGGTCTTATCGGGTCTTTGCAGTTCTCAGCATGCTCCTGGTCCGGTTGTGCTCCCTTGTGCTTGAACCAGCTCGGCTCGCAAATATCATTGGAATCCTATGAGAAGTATTTCCAATAATCTCGCCACTAAGGCTCAATTTGGTTCGGCATTTTGCCGCTCCGTTTGGGGCAAACGCCGCCGGAAGACGGGTAAACAAATGAACATCCGACGACGTTTGCTATGTTTCCCCCCGCTCGCCTTGAAAAACGCTCAAAAAAGCTCCGTTTGGAGAAACCACCTCCCCCCTCTGATTCAAACACTCTGTTTCCACCCGTCGGATCGACCCGCCACCGCCGAACCAATTGAAGCCTAAATTTATTTAATAATAAAATATTTCAAGATTAAATGAATATTATTTTTTGTAACTAAGAGTATTCAGTTTCCCTTAATTTGTATCATTATTAATAATCATGTTAATACATATAAATAATAAAATAATTTAAATTAAATTAAGATAGTAAAATACAAACGACATTAGCCGTAGGAAATTATTATTCATTTGAAAAGGGCGTTTGAAAATTGAATCCCCAATTTTCGAATAGGAATTTTAAATAAGACTCAACTAATTAAATTTGACTAGCTAATAATAATCACGCATATAACAGATAAAATCGTTGGAATAATGATGCGTTATATATATAATTGGAGGAGCGTCTTCACTCTGCTGCTGATTCTGCCTCCGACTCTTAGCTTCTTCTTCCAATACTCTGATCATTTCGCCTCCGACTCTCATTTTCTTCTTCCGATCAAAATCATCCACCACAGATTCGAAGCCCTAATGCAGCCTCTCCCCTCGAGCGACTCCAATAAAAGCTTCGAAATGACTCCGGCCGCTGGTCACCGCCGCCGTTTTTTTCCATCTGTTGCGCCTACCCGCCGGGCTCTATTCACCTTCGTCCGCTTCCTCTGCCAACACTTTTGCCTGCTCATCCTCCTCTTCTTCATCATCGTCTTCTTCTCCGGCCTTGTTCGTTTCCTTCGCCACATCATCCTCGCCTCCTTCCGCGTTTCCAAGTTTGGTCTTCGTGCGTTCCAGCTTTCCATCAAAGCTTTCTCTTTTTTGAAGCGGCGCTCCAAACGCCGAACCGGCCTCGCTGTCCAGCCGTGCGAAAACGACGATGTCTACGAGGTGGAGCTCCGGCGGGGACAGTTTCACGGCAGTGGGGTTTACTATTACAACATGGGTGGAATGTATGAAGGGGAGTGGAGTGATTCAAACTTTGATGGGCATGGCGTGTGGAAACATGGACTGACGGAAGTAAATATAAGAGACAGTTTAAGAAGAGACTTTCGCATGGTTTTGGGGTTTATCAGGATCACGCCGACGTTCTTTATGAAGGAGAATGGGTGAATGGGCAGAGCCATGATTATGGGATGCAAACCTATGAGGATGAGAGCTGCTATGTTGAGCGTACAAGTGTGGACTCAAACATGGCTCGGGCCATTTTCAGTTCCGGTAAAATATTGGCTTGCTGATTCTCAAGTTTATAATGATTTTTTCAATGGAATTATTCAGGTGGTTTTGATTTATTTTTGATATATTCTAATATTATATCAAACATCCAATAACCAAATAAAAATATTATGTAATTGCGGTTCTGCATGTTCTGCATGTTACCGGAATCAAACCAATTTGGTGCAATCTTTAATATATATGCATTATAATCGTTACTTTGTAATTAATCAGGAATGGGAGCGCCCATGCCGGAGAATATTTCGCCGGCAAGATGCATGGCTTCGGGGTCTATCGTTTCCCCGATGGGCAACGCTACGAGGGCGCATGGCGCGAGGGAAACAAAAAAGGTTGGGGAATGTGCTCCTCGGCGCATGGAGAGCTACAATCCGGTCTCTGAGACGACGACTTTATGAAAATATTGATGGCGGCGACCCGGTTCCACCCGACGACGCACCGCGCGGCTACAACCTTCGCCCCAACACACGGAAATCTAATCGCGCCATGCTCCGCAATCTCTAAAGTTGTCTACTATTTTTTTATGTTAATTAGTTATTGCTTTTCCCGTCCCATCCGGCTCGACCGAAATGATAGGTGGTCAAGAGCCCGCTTTAGTTGCTTTTATTTCCTGCACTTATTTTAAGTCCAAACATTTGAGTGGCTAGGATGAGATCTAGGACATGTGTGGTGTAGGAGTGCTCTATGTTGGGAGTATAAATACTCCTCTATTTTGGTTTTAGGGTAATGAAATTATCTTGATAAAAAAAGGGGCTCCTTTTTTCTCTCCCGTGATAGGAGTAGCGGCTATGGTTCGCGGATTCCGCACGGCGCGACACCGGCAGCGAATCCCCTCCCCTCCGACGCGACACCGGCGGCGGAGCCCCCTCCCATCCGGCGCGACACCGGCGAGCACCTCCTTCTTCCTGGCCGAACGCGACTCCACCGCTCCGACCTCCCCGTTTTGATCCGCGCGGCCGGACTCCAGCGAGGCCCCGACGCCGACCGCCCCTCCGGCGTGATTCCGGCCCCCTTGTGGTGCGACGCCACCGCTGCTCCACAGCGCTTCGCAACGACGTTTCCCTCTCGGAAATTTCAGCGGGTCCTTGTTGGGTAACGATTCCCCTCCTCCACTCCGTGTGTGCTTCATCTCTATTTTTTTTGTGTTCTTGTGGTTGTGATTGGAATTGTGTGTGATCGGAAACAACGAACGAATTCGAACGTTGAGGGTGCGTCGCTTGTCTCCCGCTCAATTGATCGGAAGGGAACGCGCGTGGTTGTTGAGTTTCTTTGGGGCTTTTCCTCACCCGGAAGAATCTCCTCGCTCAAGCGTTGTGCCCGCGAGCTCGCCGCGAAGTATTGAAATTTGCTTGTGATAGTGAGACTTTGTTGGCAGGATACTTGAGTGCCCGCTAGGTGTTGAGTTAGGTTTCGATTGTTGCGTGCGTTGTTTAACTGCGTTTTTTTTGTCTCGTGATTTTGTTGGGAGAGACCACCCCCTTGCGGACCCCTTTGATTTGGGTGGATCTCTTTTGGTACAACACCTATCGATCGGATCGGGTAGGTCCATTTCGCTTGGTCGAACATTGACTCCATAGTCCTTGGGAGATCTAAAGAGGCTTAGCGAACCTCCATTGGGCAAGTGTTTCTCTCTAGCCCGGGTATTTTCCTCGCGCTTTTGTTGTGATTTTGTCTACGCATATAGGGTCGCGGTATTAATTGTGCGCAAACCGGTGTTTGCTACATCAATTTGGTATCAGACTTCGGTGCAAAGATTTCTTAATCTTTGCCGGTCCTCTTGCACTCACCTCACTTTTATGCACACACGTTCGGGGAACGAGTATCCCCCACACCCATCCGCGTCCAATAATATGGGCGACATTCCGGATAATCGCGAAGTTACGCAAGCGCAATTGGCGGCCGTTCAGCGTGATCTCACCGATCAAATCGCTCAACTCACTGCGGCCTTTACCAATTTCACACAAACGATCCAAACCGGTTTCCCCCCGCAACTGCCACCTCATAACTGATGAACTGTAAATATGCGTATTTTTATGCACATTAATTTAGTCATTTTCATTTATTTTCGTCGTTTTTACTTATTTTTGTTCAATAAAATGTTCCTATTCTTGTAAATTTTCTCCTAACTTGTTTTATTTGATTTTTCAGAAAAATTTCAAAATCTGCCAAAATTTGGGAAGTACACGCCCGTGACACATGGGTCACGCCCGTGACCGAGCCGTGACTGTGCATTTCCCGTGAAATCGGAAAATTTCTGAAGAAAAGGCTTGACACGCCTGGCGACACGCCCGTGTCACCCGACACGGGGCGTGACCCAAGCCCGTGTCCTTTCCTCTCGACGAATTCCTCTCGACGATCGTCGAGTGTCGACACCAACAGTCACGCCCAGTGTCACGCCCGTGACCAAGGGCGTGACCCAATTTCAGCTCAACGATTTCGACTCGACACTTTCCGCTCGACATTCGTCGAGTGTCGACCCCAACTGTCACGCCCATAGTCACGCCCGTGACATGGGGCGTGACCTTTCCAGCTGGCCCGACAAGATGCTGCCAAGGACATTTGACGCAACCCGCGCCCGGTTCTACCTCCCCGACACGCCCATAGTCACGCCCGTGACCTAGGGCGTGACTGCTGCGAACTCAGCCCGAAGTCAACTTTGCTGTCCAATCGCCAGCCGCCTTCATGAATAGTACTGTCACGCCCCCCCTACACGCCCGTGACCGAGGGCGTGTACTTAGAAATTTTTTCCTATAAATAGCCCAGTTCTGTAAGGTCCAAGGGTTCAGATTTTTGGGCCAAGTTAGTGTCTTTTTGTGGGCTGCATCCGTGATTTTCAATGCTATGTAAGGAGATTTCTCCATTTTTTATTTCATTTCTTGTTTTGTCTTAGTTTTAGCACTTGTAATAGCTTGTAATAGTTTCATTTTGATCAAATAAAATGTTAAATTTTCTCTTCATATATGGCTTTGGAATGAACACTTGTGCCCACTTTCCCTTCTCCTTTTTATTCTTAGTTTCACCTTTGTTCTTCATTTATGAAAAGTGTGTGTGTGTGTGTATGAGTGTAATTTGCTTACTTTACATTTTTTTTTACTTGTTTTCATGCTTAGGAATGTTAGGTTTTCCTCTTTACATGCCTTTGATTTTTTTCAAGTTAGGTTTTGTTTGAAAATGATGAAATGATGAATTAGGTTTTTCTTTTTTTTTCTTGTCTTCTTCAACATCTTCACTCTTATGAGTGTGTAAAAGAGTTACTAAAGTTCCTTTTGTTTTTTTTACTTAGCTTTATTTTAGGATGAAAACTTTTTTTCTTCTTTCTCTTTTATTTCAACTTTTTTAGCTCTTTTATGAAATCCTAGGAATGAAAATGTTGAAATTTTTATTTTCCAAAAACTTTGGTTTTTAATTTGTTTTGAAAAACTTTTGGCTTCTAAAATTTTAATTTCTTCTTTTTATTTGTTTTTGGCAAAACCTATGCTTGAAATAGTTAAAATTTTAATTTTTAGGTAACTTTGATTTTTCTTTTTTTTTATTTATTTGTGTGTGTGAGTGTATGAGCCTAAACCTCTCTTTTGTTCTTCTTAAATTTTCATGTTGAGTGTGTGAGTGTAGGTGTATAATTTTTATGCTTTGTTCAAATTATGTAGAGTGTGTGAGTGTAGGTGTATAATTTTCATGCTTTGTTTTAATTGCTTTCTTTTAATGCTTTATTCAAATTATGTAGAGTGTGTGAGTGTAGGTGTATAATTTTATTGCTTTCTTGAATTTCTTATGGAGTGCGTGTGTCTGTGTGCATTTATTTCCGCCTACTCGTTAAGAGTTAAATGGCGCATCGTTTTCATTTTCAGTCCTACTCGTTCGAGTAGGACTTGTAATTTTTCTTTCTTTATTTTTCCGCCTACTCACTTGAGTTTAAATGGCCGGACTTTATTTCAGTCATACTCGTTTGAGTAGGACTTGCAATTTTTCTTTCTTTATTTTTTCCGCCTACTCACTTGAGTTAAATGGCCGGACTTTTTATCCCTGTAATCGCATTTATTTTCTCCTACTCATTTGAGTAGGACTCGCTTTCATTTCAGTGCTACTCGTTTGAGTAGGACTTGCAATTTTCAGCCTTTATTTACCGCCCCCACTCGTTTGAGTGGGACTCGCAAATTTAAATTATGCAAATTTCATTCATGTATAACTTAGATTTTGTTTAATTTATAATTTGGAGTGTGCGTGAGTTCTCGTTTAGTTAACTTTTTAGCTTTCTAAATGTTGTTATTTTTCTTTTGTCCCTTTCTTATAAACGTTTAGTGTTTAATTTCAAACTCGCGCCTCACTAAATTATAAGCCGTCCCCATACCGATGTGTGGCTAATCGCTATTAGCCTCGGCATCGAAGAGCATTGGGACATTTAAAATGATTTATAATAATTAAAGTTCTTTATTTTCATTTTAATTTAAGCACTTAGGGTTTACCCCGGGTTTACGACGCGTAGGACCACATAATCGATGTGTGGGCTCTATTTCCGTAGTCCATATGCTAGCTAGCCGAGAGGCCGTGCATATGGACCGATCACCCCTGGGTAAATAGAGTTGCGTGCATACCCTCGAGAGAGGACTAGCGTAATTCTACCGGATTGGGTTCCCCACCCAATAGCGGGGTTCTTAGCGTAAAGCGGGCGTTAAGAGGAATCCTTTGTCGGACTAACGTTCGGTCGAATAGTCTTAACGTTTAGGTGAGCGATATCCCTATAGCTAGGTGAGCTCACATTTGTGGAACCTCCACGGCCAAGTTGCCTTATTATTAATTTGAAAACCAAGTCTTTTTATTATTAAAAATTGTTTTAGTCTTAATCCGATTCGATGCCGAGCGTTAACCCTTCATCGAATATTCTCTAAATCGTTTTTTTTTTCGCTCCTTTGCTTTTCCGTCTTTTCTTAAAGTAAAAAAATCCACCTTTTCTTTCAGTAAAATAATAGTCCTCCCGGAGGAGTAAGAATAGTCAACGCGACCCCGAGAACAATACGACCTCGGTATTCCCCCGAATATCGAGTACTACTTGCGATAGGTGCACTTGCCTACCCGAGCATGCCCGCGGCGATCGACTCACCGAACCAACCACAGTAAGAGTCTGTCCGCGGGCACATCAAGTTTTTGGCGCCGTTGCCGGGGAGTCTCTTTTCGAGTTGCTATTTCGAATTCCGGAGTCTATTAATTTTACTTATTTTCTATAAAAAAAAAACTAAAAACTTTATTTTAAAAACACACAAAAAAAGTTTATTTTTGTTTTATTTTTGTTTGGGTGTATGACCCGAGGACAACCCTCAGAGTCTGAAGATTTAGACTTCGACCCTGAGATCGAACGCTCTCTTGCGCGTATCCGATCTCATCGCCGAAATCCTTCTTTAGATCCCGAGGAATCTATCGGAGAACCCACTGTTGTAGTTATGGCCGCCCCTAACATTCCCCCGGCGGCCGAGCGTACTATGTCTTATTACGCCCGGCCTAACCTGGATGATTCAGGGTCGAGTATTGTTCGCCCTGCGGTGGCCAATAATAATTTTGAAATAAAGTCAAGTGTCATTCAAATGGTCCAAAACGCCGTGCAGTTCGATGGACTGCCGGATGAAGACCAGAATGTCCACTTGTCCAATTTCTTGGAGATATGCGACACCTTCAAGATCAATGGCGTCACTGATGACGCCATTCGTTTGCGCTTATTTCCTTTTTCCCTCAAGTCCAAAGCCAAGGCGTGGTTGAATGCCCTCCCGCGAGGATGTATCACCACGTGGGCTGAGCTGACGGAACGGTTCCTAACGAAGTACTTTCCGCCCGCCAAAACTGCAAAGTTGCGGGCGGACATTTCTTCGTTTGTGCAGAACGATCCTGAGTCTCTATACGAGACTTGGGAACGATTTAAGGAATTCCTCCGCCGTTGCCCGCACCACGCGCTGCCAACGTGGTTGCAAGTTCAAATTTTTTATAATGGGCTGAATTTTCAGACGCGTCAAATGATTGACGCGGCTGCCGGGGGAACGCTTAACAACAAAACCCCCGAGGCCGCCCAGGCTTTATTCGAAGAGATGGCTATGAACGCCTATCAATGGAACGTCCCGCGGGGACGGCCAAAGCCGGCGGCTGGTCTTTTCGAAGTGGATGCCACTGCTCTCTTGACCCTTCAAGTTGAAAGGTTAACAAAGCAGGTGGCGGAGATGTCTGCTGCCTCCTCCACTCCGCCTTGTTTTATTCCCCCTAACGTCTGCGTAGCTGAAGAGTTCGTGGACTTCATGGGAAATTCGGGTCGTCCTCCCTTCAACCCCAACAACAACCCTTATAGTAATAACTATAATCCGGGTTGGAGGAATCACCCCAACTTCTCGTGGAGCAACCCGAATAATGCTCAGCGTCCCCCTATTTCTTATGCGCCCGGATTTCTTCCTCCCCCTCCTCTTCCGAAACCCTCCCCGATGGAGGAAAATTTTTCGAAGTATATTGCGTCCAACGAGTCAAATATCCAGAACATTACCGGATCGCTAAAAACACTCGAACAACAGGTTGGACAGCTGGCGAGGATGATGTCCGAGCGCGCGCTCGGGGCACTGCCGGGAAACACGGAGCCCAATCCGCGGGAAAACGCCAATGCTATAACCCTCCGTAGCGGAAAGGAGGTGGTCGATCCAAAACGGACCGACCCTCAGGTACATATTTCACCTCCGACCCCTCTTCCTCTTTCTTCGCTCACGCCGCCTTTACCTATTATAAAAGAAAAAATTATTTTAAACAAGGCTCTCCCGTATCCGCATAAGTTAGAAAACGAGCGTAAGGACGCGCAATATGAAAAAATTGTTTTATTATTAAAACAAATTCACATTAATGTTCCTTTTTGCTAGGCTATCTCGCAAATGCCCAAATATGCGAAATTTTTAAAAGAACTACTTTCTAATAAACGCAAATTAGAGGATATTTCGCATGTATCTCTCAACGCTGTCTGCTCGGCGGCCCTTACTAATAAATTGCCCACAAAACAAAACGACCCGGGACGGTTTTCCATCCCGTGCCTTTTTGGCGATATATTAGTAAAGTACGCCTTAGCTGATTTAGGGGCTAACATTAATCTGATGCCGTTCTCGCTCTTTTCGCGTTTAGGTTTGGGTACTCCTAGTCCTACGAATATGCGCATCCAATTAGCGGATCGCTCGGTTAAGTTCCCTATCGGGGTAGTGGAGGACGTCCTTGTCCGAGTCGACAAGTTTACCTTCCCGGTAGACTTCGTCATCTTAGATATCGAGGAGGACGCCGAGGTACCAATAATACTCGGTCGCCCTTTTCTCGCCACCTCCCGCGCACTAATAGATGTTAGTAATGGTAGCCTTCTCCTCCGAGTAGGCGATGACCAAGTTACTTTCTCTATTAATCCCTCGATGGACAATTTGTCATCGAGCGACGATTTCTGCTATTCTTTAGATACTTTTTTCGGAGATCGTTCTTCTCCCATTTTCGAGTCCGTATTTTTAAATGACGATATTTATGCGCTCGAAAATTTTAACTGCGATGAGGATACATCTATAGACTTGCCTTTCGAACCAATTGGTAAGAAAGACATAGGCATTAAAACCTCCCTAGAAGAACCGCCCATCCTAGACCTCAAACCCTTACCCGCCTCGCTCAAGTACGCTTTTTTGGGAAAAGGTGATACGCTCCCCGTTATCATTTCTTCGGACTTGAGTGATTCGGAGACTTCCGATTTATTGGAAGTTTTATTTAAACATCGCCACGCAATTGCGTGGCAAATCTCTGACCTAAAGGGGATTAGCCCCTCCTTTTGCACCCATAAGATTTTCCTAAACGATAATTGCCGCAAAACGATTCAGCCGCAACGTCGTCTTAACCCAAACATGAAAGACGTCGTTAAAGCCGAAATCATTAAGTTATTAGATGCGGGGATTATCTACCCTATTTCGGACAGTGCATGGGTTAGTCCCGTGCATGTCGTGCCCAAGAAGGGCGGTCTTACCGTAGTGGCGAATGAGCATAACGAGCTTGTCCCAACTCGTACTGTTACGGGTTGGCGAGTGTGCATCGACTATAGGAAACTTAACGACGCCACCCGCAAGGACCATTTCCCTCTGCCATTTCTAGACCAGATTTTAGAGCGTTTATCCGGTCATCCGTATTATTGTTTTCTTGATGGTTTATCGGGGTTTTTCCGAATCCCCATTTCCTCCGATGATCAAGAGAAAACAACTTTTACTTGCCCGTTTGGCACCTTCGCCTATCAAAGAATGCCATTTGGACTCTGCAACGCGCCAGCTACATTCCAAAGATGTATGCTAGCGATCTTTGGCGAGCTAGTAGAAGACATTATGGAAGTCTTTATGGATGACTTTTCTGTTTTCGGACTCGCTTTTCCCGATTGCCTTAACAATTTAGATCGTGTCCTTCAACGGTGCGAGGACACAAGCCTTGTTTTAAATTGGGAAAAATGCAACTTTATGGTTCGAGGAGGTTTGGTCCTCGGCCATATGATTTCGTCTAAGGGGATAGAGGTGGATAAGGCCAAGATAGAAATTATAGAAAAACTTCCGCATCCAACCAACGTAAAATCTATTAGGAGTTTCTTAGGCCATGCGGGCTTTTATCGACGCTTTATTCAAGATTTTTCAAAAATAACAAAGCCGCTAACTCACCTCTTGAAAAGGAATCACGTTTCATCTTTAGTAGCGAATGCGAGTCCGCCTTTAATTTGATAAAACAAAAACTTATCTCTTCACCAATATTAGTGGCCCCTAATTGGTCCCTTCCGTTCGAAATAATGTGCGACGCTAGTGATATTGCCTTAGGTGCCGTTCTTGGCCAACGCGTAGAAAAACATTTTCATCCTATTTATTACGCTAGCAAGACGCTCACTTCCGCACAAGTAAATTACACGACAACGGAAAAGGAACTCTTAGCCGTCGTTTTCGCTTTCGATAAGTTTCGCTCGTATATAACGCTATCTAAAGTTATCGTTTTTATCGATCACTCTGCGCTTAAGTATTTATTAGCTAAAAATGATGCGAAGCCCCGCCTTCTTCGATGGATTCTCCTCCTACAAGAGTTCGATTTGGAGATCCGAGATAAGCGGGGAGCGGAAAATCTAGCGGCGGACCACCTCTCCCGTTTAGAAAATCCAGGTGCGGAAGCGCTCGTCGAATCTGAAATAAATGACAGATTCCCCGAGGAACGCCTTCTTGCCATTAATAAATCTTCGTCATCTTCGCCTTGGTTCGCAGATTTTGCAAATTTCTTAGTAGCGCGGGTCCTTCCAAAAGAGTTTTCCAGTCATCAAAAGAAGAAATTCTTTTCTGACTTGAAAAATTTCTTTTGGGAGGACCCATTTCTTTTTCGTATCTGCGCGGACCAAGCGGTTCGACGATGCGTTGCGGGTGTGGAGTGCTTACAAATTCTTAAGCACTGCCACGAGGGTCCAGCCGGTGGGCATTATCAAGCCAACCGGACCGCTCGGAAGGCGCTAGAGGCGGGCTACTTTTGGCCCACTCTCTTCAAAGACGCGCATAATTTTGTGCGCGCATGCGATAGCTGTCAGCGGTCGGGTAACATCTCTCGTCGCGACGAGATGCCCCAAAACATGTTTTTAGAGTGCGAAGTCTTCGATTTGTGGGGCATAGATTTTGTTGGCCCCCTACCTCCGTCTTTCAAAAATATGTATATTTTAGTGGCGGTCGACTACGTATCGAGGTGGGCGGAAGCGCAAGCTCTCCCCACCAACGATGCGCGAGTCGTCGTTACATTTCTTAAAAAATTATTTTCTCGCTTCGGCACGCCTCGCGCAATTGTTAGTGATAGGGGAACGCATTTCTGTAACGCTCTTATGGCTAAGACGTTAGCTAAATACGGAGTCACGCACAAGCTTGCCACCCCCTACCACCCGCAAACAAGTGGCCAAGTCGAGGTAGTAAATCGAGAGATTAAGCGAATTTTAGAAAAAACCGTTTCGCTAAATAGGAAAGATTGGTCCGTTAAACTCGACGATGCGTTGTGGGCGTATCGGACGGAATACAAAACCGCTATTGGATGTACGCCGTTCCGGTTAGTCTACGGCAAAGCGTGCCATTTACCCGTAGAATTAGAACATCGCGCACTTTGGGCTTTAAAACTCTTAAACCTCGACTCCAACTTAGCCGCTCAGAATAGAAAACTGCAACTAAACGAGCTCGATGAATGGCGTGCGAACGCTTACGAGAGCAATAAATTCTATAAGGAGCGCTCTAAGTTATATCACGATCGAAAAATCAAGTCCCAAAAATTATTTTCTCCGGGCGATCTTGTCCTTTTTTACAATTCACGCCTTAGGCTTTTTCCAGGAAAATAAAATCTAGATGGTCCGGTCCCTTCTTAGTTGAAGAAGTTTTTCCTTATGGAACCGTACTCGTCTCCCACCCGGACAAATGCTCTTTTAAAGTAAACGGTCATCGGTTAAAGTCTTATATAGCAGGCGACCCAGTGATCGGTTTTAGCGAAACCATAACTTTCCTCCACATTATAAACCTGCCAAAATAGTCAAGCTACACGACTATAAACAAAGCGCTCCTGGGAGGCACCCCTCGCTTATCTTTTTCGCCCTTTCCTCATTACCTTTGCTGCTTTTTCTAATAAACGCAGGGTTTCTGATCGGCCTTCCCCACCGCGTTTCAGGGAAGCTTCTACCCCCTTCCTTTCTTTTCGTTGTACATATTGTCTTTCATTACTGTTCCGCATACTTACGATACAACATTGGGGACAATGTTGGACTTAAGTATGAGGGTATTTTCGTGCTTTACTTTCTGCACTTCAATTTTTCTGCATCTCAAAAAAAGAAAAATACAAAAAAAATACATATAACAACAAAACAAAAACAAAAAAATTAAAAAACATCTTAAAATGAAAAAAAAAAAAATTTAAATGAAAAAAAAACAAAAAATTTTTAAATGAAAAAAACAAAAATCCAAAAAAATTTTGTTTTGTTCTCTTTCTCTTTTCCAAAAACTCAAAAAACAAAACAAAAAATTATTTTGTTTAGTTTCACTTTGTATATATTTTTTTTTCTCTCTCCCCCTTCCTCATTCTTGTACAAACCTTTTTCTTTTTCTCCCTTATTTTTGTACATATTATGAAAATTCTCTTAAAAAAATACAAAAAAAAGATAATAGTTCAAAAAATTTTCAAAAAAATTGAGAAAAACAAAAATACAAAAAAAGATAATAAATGAAAAACAAACAAAAAAATGATAACAAAAACTATAAAAATAATAATAAAAAAAATGTTTTGAAATAAATAAATTAAAATTCCATACTTAACTTTTCTACTATCCAAAAATTCTGTTCTGAGTTTATTTATATGTGAATACTATTAATTCTCTGTTTGCAACCCGTTTGTTAATTATTGATTGAAACATTTAAATAGTCGGGGTTAAGTTTTAAAGAATTCTTTATGCTTTGTTAAAACTAGCGGACTCGTTTTAGGCACTACTTCTAATTTTTCATTAATAGGAGCACGTATATTATGTTAGGAAATAACGACTATAGAATTCAATTATACTTACCTTTTAGCTTTCTGAAAAAAAAATTGGAACGTACAAATTATTAAGGTTGCTCTCAAAAATTTTTAGGATTACAATCTAGTTTTCCTTTCTCCCCTTACTTTTCATGACCTACTTGGCATGAAAAATTTTATCCTTAAAAGATCTTATGTCAATGAGAACAAGATTTCGTTCCGTAAACATAGGCACCCAATAATTTTAAAAGATTATATAGGGAGTAAGAGGATAAAATTCATTACTCCTACAAATATACATTGGGTTAATTTTTCTTATGAAGTTGAAAAACAAAAATCATATTAGGAAAATAAGATTTCGTTTTCCTAATAATCCAAAAGAAAAAAAAACATGGAGGTTCGAGAAAAAATTACCTCACCTCAAATATCAAAACCCTCTTCATAAACCACACTACCCCCTTAGCCAATTACACGATTCTAGAATTAATTCAAAAATCTTTTTGAGAGCATAATTAGTAAATTGTATTATTTCCGGTAGCACTCATATAAGCTAGAGTTCTTATAATTCCAAACTATTTTCGTTAATCTAACCATTACAAATGTTGCCTTCTATTTGATTACATCAAGAAGTCTTTTGGCCAAAACTTTTGCGCTATTTAAATCATCTACATAATTTTAGGACTTAACTCTTACACCCCGTATATTTATTTCGATCTCTCTTATAATTGATTAAGCGATAGCCAAAACTTAGAGTTTTTTTTATTCCTTATAGATTCACCTCAAACTTTTGCTCTGGAATAGCAAAAGCCTAAGTATGGGGGTATTTGATGAACTGTAAATATGCGTATTTTTATGCACATTAATTTAGTCATTTTCATTTATTTTCGTCGTTTTTACTTATTTTTTGTTCAATAAAATGTTCCTATTCTTGTAAATTTTCTCCTAACTTGTTTTATTTGATTTTTCAGAAAAATTTCAAAATCTGCCAAAATTTGGGAAGTACACGCCCGTGACACATGGGTCACGCCCGTGACCGAGCCGTGACTGTGCATTTCCCGTGAAATCGGAAAATTTCTGAAGAAAAGGCTTGACACGCCTGGCGACACGCCCGTGTCACCCGACACAGGGCGTGACCCAAGCCCGTGTCCTTTCCTCTCGACGAATTCCTCTCGACGATCGTCGAGTGTCGACACCAACAGTCACGCCCGTGACCAAGGGCGTGACCCAATTTCAGCTCAACGATTTCGACTCGACACTTTCCGCTCGACATTCGTCGAGTGTCGACCCCAACTATCACGCCCATAGTCACGCCCGTGACATGGGGCGTGACCTTTCCAGCTGGCCCGACAAGATGCTGCCAAGGACATTTGATGCAACCCGCGCCCGGTTCTACCTCCCCGACACGCCCATAGTCACGCCCGTGACCTAGGGCGTGACTGCTGCGAACTCAGCCCGAAGTCAACTTTGTTGTCCAATCGCCAGCCGCCTTCATGAATAGTACTGTCACGCCCCCCCTACACGCCCGTGACCGAGGGCGTGTACTTAGAAATTTTTTCCTATAAATAGCCCAGTTCTGTAAGGTCCAAGGGTTCAGATTTTTGGGCCAAGTTAGTGTCTTTTTGTGGGCTGCATCCGTGATTTTCAAGGCTATGTAAGGAGATTTCTCCCTTTTTTATTTCATTTCTTGTTTTGTCTTAGTTTTAGCACTTGTAATAGCTTGTAATAGTTTCATTTTGATCAAATAAAATGTTAAATTTTCTCTTCATATATGGCTTTGGAATGAACACTTGTGCCCACTTTTCCTTCTCCTTTTTATTCTTAGTTTCACCTTTGTTCTTCATTTATGAAAAGTGTGTGTGTGTGTATGAGTGTAATTTGCTTACTTTACATTTTTTTACTTGTTTTCATGCTTAGGAATGTTAGGTTTTCCTCTTTACATGCCTTTGATTTTTTTCAAGTTAGGTTTTGTTTGAAAATGATGAAATGATGAATTAGGTTTTTCTTTTTTTTTCTTGTCTTCTTCAACATCTTCACTCTTATGAGTGTGTAAAAGAGTTACTAAAGTTCCTTTTGTTTTTTTTACTTAGCTTTATTTTAGGATGAAAACTTTTTTTCTTCTTTCTCTTTTATTTCAACTTTTTTAGCTCTTTTATGAAATCCTAGGAATGAAAATGTTGAAATTTTTATTTTCCAAAAACTTTGGTTTTTAATTTGTTTTGAAAAACTTTTGTCTTCTAAAATTTTAATTTCTTCTTTTTATTTGTTTTTGGCAAAACCTATGCTTGAAATAGTTAAAATTTTAATTTTTAGGTAACTTTGATTTTTCTTTTTTTTTTTTATTTATTTGTGTGTGTGAGTGTATGAGCCTAAACCTCTCTTTTGTTCTTCTTAAATTTTCATGTTGAGTGTGTGAGTGTAGGTGTATAATTTTTATGCTTTGTTCAAATTATGTAGAGTGTGTGAGTGTAGGTGTATAATTTTCATGCTTTGTTTTAATTGCTTTCTTTTAATGCTTTATTCAAATTATGTAGAGTGTGTGAGTGTAGGTGTATAATTTTATTGCTTTCTTGAATTTCTTATGGAGTGTGTGTGTCTGTGTGCATTTATTTCCGCCTACTCGTTAAGAGTTAAATGGCGCATCGTTTTCATTTTCAGTCCTACTCGTTCGAGTAGAACTTGTAATTTTTCTTTCTTTATTTTTCCGCCTACTCACTTGAGTTTAAATGACCGGACTTTATTTCAGTCCTACTCGTTTGAGTAGGACTTGCAATTTTTCTTTCTTTATTTTTTCCGCCTACTCACTTGAGTTAAATGGCCGGACTTTTTATCCCTGTAATCGCATTTATTTTCTCCTACTCATTTGAGTAGGACTCGCTTTCATTTCAGTCCTACTCGTTTGAGTAGGACTTGCAATTTTCAGCCTTTATTTACCGCCCCCACTTGTTTGAGTGGGACTCGCAAATTTAAATTATGCAAATTTCATTCATGTGTAACTTAGATTTTGTTTAATTTATAATTTGGAGTGTGCGTGAGTTCTCGTTTAGTTAACTTTTTAGCTTTCTAAATGTTGTTATTTTTCTTTTGTCCCTTTCTTATAAACGTTTAGTGTTTAATTTCGAACTCGCGCCTCACTAAATTATAAGCCGTCCCCATACCGATGTGTGGCTAATCGCTATTAGCTTCGGCATCGAAGAGCATTGGGACATTTAAAATGATTTATAATAATTAATGTTCTTTATTTTCATTTTAATTTAAGCACTTAGGGTTTACCCCGGGTTTACGACGCGTAGGACCACATAATCGATGTGTGGGCTCTATTTCCGTAGTCCATATGCTAGCTAGCCGAGAGGCCGTGCATATGGACCGATCACCCCTGGGTAAATAGAGTTGCGTGCATACCCTCGAGAGAGGACTAGCATAATTCTACCGGATTGGGTTCCCCACCCAATAGCGGGGTTCTTAGCGTAAAGCGGGCGTTAAGAGGAATCCTTCGTCGGACTAACGTTCGGTCGAATAGTCTTAACGTTTAGGTGAGCGATATCCCTATAGCTAGGTGAGCTCACATTTGTGGAACCTCCACGGCCAAGTTGCCTTATTATTAATTTGAAAACCAAGTCTTTTTATTATTAAAAATTGTTTTAGTCTTAATCCGATTCGATGCAGAGCGTTAACCCTTCATCGAATATTCTCTAAATCGTTTTTTTTTCGCTCCTTTGCTTTTCCGTCTTTTCTTAAAGTAAAAAAAATCCACCTTTTCTTTCAGTAAAATAATAGTCCTCCCGGAGGAGTAAGAATAGTCAACGCGACCCCGAGAACAATACGACCTCGGTATTCCCCCGAATATCGAGTACTACTTGCGATAGGTGCACTTGCCTACCCGAGCAAGCCCGCGGCGATCGACTCACCGAACCAACCACAGTAAGAGTCTGTCCGCGGGCACATCAATAACCCCCCACGTCATCCCCCACCACGCCAACCACGTCACTACAATGACATTGGCGACGACGACCGCAATGGGGATTGGCACAATGATCTCACCCGCAAAATTAAAATCGATGCTCCCACATTTGACGGGTACGGCAATCCTAACACCTTCAAGGATTGGCTCATGAAAATTGAGTGTTATTTTGAATGGCACAACTTAGACGACCACCAAAAGGTGGTAGTCGCTCGCATGAAATTAGCGGGCGCGCTCAAGTATTTTGGTTAAACGAAGAGCGTCGCGTTGGTGGCGTCGCTCACACTTGGCCACAAATGCGTAATTTACTCACAACTCACTTTGTTCCCGCATACCACCGCACAAACATGCTAGACGAATTCTCTTCGTCGCGCCAAGGCAATCGTTCGGTGAGTGAGTACATGGGCGAACTCACCGAATTGATGATCCGGTGTGATATTCAGGAATTACCCGAGCTTACCGTCTCCCGATTCCGTAAGGGTCTTCGTTCGGAAATCCAAAATCAAATCCGGCGATATGATCACCACGATTTAAGTTCCGCCTTGAATGCGACACTTGACATTGAAAAGCACCTTTCCGTGTCCACTACTCAACGAGCATCCGCCTCCAAAACCTTTTTCCACTCCAAAACGTCCTCCACAAACCCTCCTAATTCACGTGGAAAGAATTTTTTGGGTGACTCCTCCAAATCCGTTATCATCACCGCTAGGAAAGCAAACGACACATCGGGCGAACGCATTCCTATCGGTAAGACCAACAAGGCTAACGTTACGTGCTATGCTTGTAACCAACCTGGGCACTATGCGGTTGAATGTCCTACCCGCAAAAAGTTAGTCACATTAATCGAACCCACGGCCGATGTCGACGATATCGTCTATGAGGAGGTTAGTGATGTTGAGGAACCCGATATTCCTAGCGACATGGAAGATGACTATACCTCCAACAATCTTGCGGTTATGCGTTGCATCTTGACTACGCCACGTAGTAGTCATGATTGGAAGCGCTCTAGCATTTTCTCCTTATATTTTAAAAGCGGTGAGAAGTCGTGCAAGCTCATTATTGATAGTGGGAGTTCCATGAACGTGGTTTCCGAAGCCGCACTTCTCCGCATGAAATTGACTCCCGCGCCACACCCCACTCCTTACCAAGTCGCTTGGGTCAATAAGACTTCCATTCCGGTTACCCAGCGTTGTTTAGTACCTCTTGTCATCAAAGATTATGTCGACCAAGTTTGGTGTGACGTTCTTTCTATGGACGCCTGTCATGTCCTTCTAGGCCGCCCTTGTCTCTACGATTATAATGTCACTCACTACGGTCGTGCAAATACATATGAATTTAAATTTAAAGACCAACGCATCACGTTACGTCCCGCCGCCCCTAAGGACCTTCACACCAAGGACACAACCGTTCCCGCCGTCAAGCAACCTCTCACTCTCATTCATCCTAAAGAATTTGAAAAGACTAGTTTTTCGGGTGGTATGCTCTATGCGTTAGTCTTACTTCAAGCTAACGACATTCCACTACCCACGTCATCTTTGCCCGCTGATATCATCACGTTACTTGACGAGTTTAAGGATGTCCACCCCGAAGAACTCCCCTCCGAATTACCACCTCTTAGGAGTATCCAACACGCCATTGATCTTATTCCGGGCTCCTCTCTCCCCAATCTCCCTCATTATCGTCTTAATCCTAGTGCGCACGCCGAGATTCAAGCCCAAATTTCCGATTTGCTCTCCAAAGGCCTTATCCGCCATAGTTTGAGTCCTTGTGCGGTGCCGGCACTTCTTGCCCCCAAAAAAGATGTCTCTTGGAGGATGTGTATCGATGGCCGGGCGATAAACAAAATCACGATTAAATACCGATTTCCGATTCCCCGGTTGGACGATTTATTGGATATGCTTAGTGGTGCCACCATTTTTTCAAAACTTGATCTCCGAAGTGGATACCACCAAATACGAATTAGAGAAGAGGACGAATGGAAAACCGCATTTAAATCTAAGGACGGCTTGTATGAATGGTTGGTAATGCCGTTTGGGCTCACCAACGCCCCAAGCACATTTTCCCGTATGATGACTCAACTCTTCAATAATTTTATGGGTAAATTTTTAGTGGTCTATTTTGATGACTTACTAATCTATAGCGTGACCACCAATGATCATTTCGACCATTTAAGACAAATCTTTGAAGTTCTCCGAAAAGAAAAACTTTTTATCAATCTCAAGAAATGTCACTTCATGGATTCCTCCGTCTCATTCTTAGGTTATATCGTTAGTGCGGAAGGTATTAAGATTGATCCCGCAAAAATTAAAACGATTGTCGAGTTGCCGAAACCTAAATCTATCCGTGACGTTCGTAGCTTCCATGGCTTAGCAACCTTTTATCGCCGCTTCATTCGCAATTTTAGCGTCATTCTGGCTCCGATTACCGAATGTATGAAACTTGGTGAGTTTACTTGGCCTCCCTCCGCTTCTTGTGCGTTCCGTAAGATTAAAACTTTGATGACCGAGGCACCGGTTCTCCGGTTACCCGATTTTAATAAAATTTTTGAGGTCTCTTGTGACGCCTCGGGTGCGGGTATAGGTGGTGTGTTAAGTCAAGAAGGCCACCCGGTTGGGTTCTTTAGTGAGAAATTAAGTGGACCCAAACTTAATTATTCCAACTACGAACGTGAGTTTTATGCTTTAGTCCAAAGTCTACGCCATTGGCGTCATTATCTTTTGCCCAAAGAATTTATCCTACTTTCGGATCATGACGCACTACGTTATATTAACTCTCAACAGAAGCTTAGCCCGCGGCAAGCCAAATGGGTCTCTTTCCTACAAGAGTACACGTTTGTGATCAAACATTGCAAGGGCACGCATAACCGTGTTGCCGACACGCTTAGCCGTGTTAGTTTACTTTTGACTACCCTTGATGTGAAAGTCTTAGGATTTGAACGTATTCGTCGCGAGTATGTCGAGTGCAAGGACTTTAAGGACATTTTTCACTCTCTCCAAACCCCCACTACTCACACTATTTTCGAATATGTCCTTCGTGATGACTATTTGTTCAAGGGCTCGCGGTTGTGCATTCCGGACTCCTCCCTCCGTCTATTTATCATTTGGGAGATGCACGGCGGTGGTTTAGGTGGCCACTTTGGCAGCGACAAAACCATATCCTTGGTTGAGGAAAAATTCTTTTGGCCCGGCTTGAAACGTATGGTTAATCGAGTCGTTAGTAGTTGCAACACATGCCAACTAGCTAAAGGCTCAAAGCAAAACACGGGCTTATATACGCAGCTTCCCATACCTTCCGTCCCGTGGGATGACGTTAGCATGGATTTCATTTTGGGTCTTCCCCTCACACAACTCAAACACGATTCTATTTTGGTCGTTGTAGATCGCTTTTCCAAAATGACTTATTTTATTTCATGCAACCGCACCAACGACGCGTCTCACATTGCCAAATTTTATTTTAAAGAAAGTTGTTAGTCATCGCGGACTCCCTAAGACTATTGTCTCCGATAGGGATGTCAAGTTTACTTCTTATTTTTGGAAAACACTATGGATCTTGGTGGGCACCAAACTCCTCTTTTTCGCGGCTTACCACCCCCAAACGGATGGTCAAACCGAAGTGGTAAATCGGAGTTTAGGTAATTTGCTACGATGCCTCGTGGGCGACCATAAGGGGACTTGGGATCTCATCCTTCCCCATGCCCAACTGGCGTATAATAATTCCAAAAATCATTCCACGGGCCTCTCGCCTAATGAAGTTGTGCACGGTTACAACGCACGTGTGCCGCTTGACTTGGTTCCGTTACCGCCCACTTATAAAACAAGTCACTTTGCACATGACTTTGCTCATCACCTTCATGCGTTGCACAAAGAGATCCACCAACGACTAGTCACTACTTACAAGGTCTATCAATCGGACGCGAACGTTCACAAACGGGCACAACTATTTGACGTCGGAGATTTAGTCTTGGTCAAGTTAATTCCCGAGAGGCTTCCCACGGGTGCCGTCAAGAAATTAACCAACCGGCGTGCCGGACCTTTCAAGATTTTAAAGAAGTTGGGTGATAACGCGTACGTGCTTGACTTGCCTCCCGATTGGGGAATACACCCCGTGTTTAATGTTTCTGATCTTATACTTTTTCATGAAGCACCGCAAGAACTATTTTCCCCTTCTTCTTCTTCCTCCCCTTCCGGCCATTCTCATGGGATAGTGAGTGACCCCCCACCCTTTAATGTTGCCCCATCGGACGTACCCACCACACATTCACATGGGGGTACAGTCGATCATATTTTTGCTCCTAATGCTTTTCCCAGGTTTCCGACGACTATCTCTATTGAATTTTGTGAAGTGGAAGTGGGTGACGGGACAGACCGCGCGGCCTGTGGCGGACAGCCTTGGCGGACTGGGCGGACTGGGCGGACTGAGGTTTGCGGCCTGGTGAAAAGTCTGGTGGAAGCCGGCTGTGTTCTGAGCGGGTTGTTGCATGGAGTCCGTGGTTTGGTGCGGCCTGGTATCTGCGGATAGAGAGGCTTGCGGACTGCTGCATTGCTCAGAGGCCGCGGGTGCAAGTTTGTGCTGATAGGCGGGTTGGCTCGAGTCCGCGAGAAGCTTGCGGACTGATGTGTCCGTGGTATTGGCTGTTGCGGACTAAGCTTAGAGCTTGGCTGAGGCCTTGTCAAGTTCTGGT
Organism: Platanthera guangdongensis; assembly: GCA_039583875.1. Classification (NCBI taxonomy): domain Eukaryota; kingdom Viridiplantae; phylum Streptophyta; class Magnoliopsida; order Asparagales; family Orchidaceae; genus Platanthera; species Platanthera guangdongensis. The sequence goes on along the minus strand of CM077163.1, from coordinate 171,382,869 downwards.
GGCACAACAGGTCTTGCTGTGAAGACCGGTTGGCGGACTGATGCTTGGAGTCCGGCAGGAAGCTGCTGCGTTGGTCAAGTGCGAGGTGCTCGCGGACTGGTGGCGGTCTGTGCTAGGGTGTTTGGCGGACGGGACTTTGTGTCCGCCATACTCGCACTGGCCCTTGATGGTTTTGGACTTGGTCACACATTGTGCCAAGTTCATGGTGTCCGCCGTATCCGCCAAGTCCGCTGTGACCGGGCGGACTGTTACTGTTTGCCTTTGGTCGTGGACTTGTGGCGGATTGAGGTGTGGGTCTTGCGGACTGCCTCGGGTTGGTGCGGACAGCCATTGAAGAGGGTTTGCTGTCCTGAAGCAGTTGGAGCTTTGCGGGCCGGTGCCTTGTCCGCTTAGCTTAGGCGGACTAGAGAGGGTTCGTCATTGGTTGCCTAGCTCCTGGCGGTTTCCCTTGGTGACCGGCTAAGTCCTCGCGGACTGAGCGGACGGTGGTTGTATTCGCGCGGACTGAGGGTGGTGTCGCTATCTCTTGGGCGGTGACCACACTCCTCACCTTGCCTATAAATAGGACCCCCCTGGCACATCTACAGTAACCTAAGTAACTTGAGTGACTAGTAAGTTGGGGTGTGCGAAGTGCTGCGGTCTCTGTTTGTCAGTCCGCGCGGATTGTTTCAGGCTGACGGTTTGCTGTGTGCAGGTCGCGCGGATAACTTCAAGGAGCCAGGAGTTTGGCTGTGACTTCGGTCAGTGCTTGGAAGTGTGCGGTCTCTGCGGACTCAGCAGGAGGTCGCTCTGCGGCTTGTCAGTTCTGTTTCATCTTTGCCAGCTTCAATAACCTGTCCGCCGGCTTCAGGCGGGTAGGGGAGTTCCTCAGTTCGGGTTCAGCAGGAGGCGAATAACGGTGTGTCCGCGCGGCCTCGCGGTCTCGGCGGACTCCGTGGTATTCGGCGGTTTGCAGCATAGCTTGGGCGAGCTCAGCGGTCTCGGCGGTCTCGGCGACCTCGCGGTCTCGGCGGACTGGAGTGCTGTCCGCCCGGCTTGTTTTTTGGTTCTTTCTGTTTACAGCTGTAGTACTAGCGAAATCATGTCTCGCTATGTATGCCTCGGATTGTAAAGAAGTGAATGTATAATAAGACCTTCTTGTGCTTCCATTGTTTTGTTGGGTGCAACCTCTAGTCCTTGGGTTTTCCGCAGGTTCAGCGTGCGAACTGGGTAGTTCCGAAGATATTAATTTGGTATTTGGGCTATCTTGCTGACCACGTTGAGAAAATTTAACAATCTCCGTCCCGGCGTGCATATTGGACGACGACGTCTTGGCTTCTTCAAATGGCGGTGTGCACCGCTACTTGGTTCGTTGGAAGGACCGCCCGGTTTGTGACGCTACTTGGGTGACCGCCGACGAGATGGAGCGCCTTGACGAGGACATGCTACACCGTTACCGCTTGGACCACTCAACGGTGACGAGTGGTTTTGAGCGGGGGAGGATTGATGGCGGCGACCCGGTTCCACCCGACGACGCACCGCGCGGCTACAACCTTCACCCCAACACGCGGAAATCTTATCTCGCCATGCTCCGCAATCTCTAAAGTTATATACTATTTTTTTATGTTAATTAGTTATTGCTTTTCCCGTCCCATCCGGCTCGACCGAAATGTTAGGTGGTCAAGAGCCCGCTTTAGTTGCTTTTATTTCCTGCACTTATTTTAAGTCCAAACATTTGAGTGGCTAGGATGAGATCTAGGACATGTGTGGTGTAGGAGTGCTCTATGTTGGGAGTATAAATACTCCTCTATTTTGGTTTTAGGGTAATGAAATTATCTTGATAAAAAAAGGGGCTCCTTTTTTCTCTCCCGTGATAGGAGTAGCGGCTAGGGTTCGCGGATTCCGCACGGCGCGACACCGACGGCGAATCCCCTCCCCTCTGGCGCGACACCGGCGGCGGAGCCCCCTCCCATCCGGCGCGACACCGGCGAGCACCTCCTTCTTCCTGGCCGAACGCGACTCCGCCGCTCCGACCTCCCCATTTTGATCCGCGTGGCCGGACGTCAGCGAGGCCCCGACGCCGACCGCCCCTCCGGCGTGATTCCGGCCCCCTTGTGGTGCGACGCCACCGCTGCTCCACAGCGCTTCGCAACGGCGTTTCCCTCTCGGAAATTTCAGCGGGTCCTTGTTGGGTAACGATTCCCCTCCTCCACTCCGTGTGTGCTTCATCTCTATTTTTTTTGTGTTCTTGTGGTTGTGATTGGAATTGTGTGTGATCGGAAACAACGAACGAATTGGAACGTTGAGGGTGCGTCGCTTGTCTCCCGCTCAATTGATCGGAAGGGAACACGCGTGGTTGTTGAGTTTCTTTGGGGCTTTTCCTCACCCGGAAGAATCTCCTCGCTCAAGCGTTGTGCCCGCGAGCTCGCCGCGAAGTATTGAAATTTGCTTGTGATAGTGAGACTTCGTTGGCGGGATACCTGAGTGCCCGCTAGGTGTTGAGTTAGATTTCGATTGTTGCGTGCGTTGTTTAACTGCGTTTTTTTTTGTCTCGTGATTTTGTTGGGAGAGACCACCCCCTTGCGGACCCCTTTGATTTGGGTGGATCTCTTTTGGTACAACACCTATCGATCGGATCGGGTAGGACCATTTCGCTTGGTCGAACATTGACTCCATAGTACTTGGGAGATCTAAAGAGGCTTAGCGAACCTCCATTGGGCAAGTGTTTCTCTCTTGCCCGGGTATTTTCCTCGCGCTTTTGTTGTGATTTTGTCTACGCATATAGGGTCGCGGTATTAATTGTGCGCAAACCGGTGTTTGCTACATCAAATATCTTCCTTCGCCGTAAACCACACCCAAGTACTTCATGTTGTTCAGGTATGGATGTCATCAAATCCCTTAATTTCAGCATTCTAAATATATCAATGCCGAATATATAGACTACTCAACTGAACTGCTCCTATTTTCATTCGCAGGCTGCGAGAACCGCTGCGGAAAAAGGCGTACAATATTCCAAGGATGGATGACATGGTGAATAGGGCAGTTGCAGCGGCGGAAAATGCAGCGAACGCGGCGGCGGTCGCAAGCTCGATAGCTATCCAGACGGAGCTGAGAGACCACTGGGTCGAGCACGACTTCCCCATGCAAATGGTCTGACTGAGACCATCCTTCCAGCATGGCTCCAGGGTGAATCAGTGGACAATTGTTAGAAGTTGTTAGGAAGAATTGAACACACACATGCATTTTGTTTCATTGGGAGTAATTATTTTTTTGTTTAATAAAAAAATTCTCAAAATTTTAAGAATATCTACCAAAAGTTGATTTTTTGGTTTAATCCCAGGAATTGAGACTAATGGAATTGGACCTCCGGGTAAAAAAAAAACAGCATTCACTATAAATGCCTCATGAGAACTATACGTCCAATGAACACTTAAATAAATAATCCCCAAATCAAGCTGGTCTTTAATATCCTACAAATAGCAAGCAAGCTGCGTTATTCTTAAAACATTAACAATATAACTTTTCTAAGCTAATGCACAACTTTGTAATGCCCTCACCGTGCCGGATGCTACACTATAAGTTATTACGTGATTAACCCAAATCAAGAAATGGCCATATGAATCACATTTTATAGGCAATTAGACACTTTATTCAAGAAATAAATGACTGTGTATAAGATTAATGGCATATACAAAGCCCACTAAAAACTGTGAAGTACATTGCGGGCAGCATTTGTTCCCAAAAAAAAAAACTTATTCTGGAATACTGATCAAAGCTGCCACTACATTAGCTCTACATACAGCCATCCACGACCTGATTCGTCGCTGCCTTTGAGCTTGAATACCTGGTGAGGCGGATTATGCCGGACCAATTTCTCCTAGACATCTGGTGATAGCATGCGGTCGTCGAGCGTCCGAATAAGATATCAGCGAACGGATCCATAGTTCTCTGCAGTGAGGGAGAGCTTCTCCATGATGGGTGCCTAGACAAGATCACATAATAATTAAGTGACCAAACAAATTTAACAAGTAGCAAGTAATGTGAAAGTTCTTACCATCCAAAGAAGGTCAGAGAAGACAAGGCAACAACAATGGGCACAAAATGCTTGCAACCTGTAAACATAAATGAACTACGTTACAATTTTAGCATGCAAGGGGATGGAAGATAAAACTAAACACATCATAGTGATAATCTTAAAGAGACAATTGGAACGGCAAATACCAAATAAATTTTATTTTTTTAAAAAAGGTAATGCTTGGATTGGATTATGGAAATTTGATGTGAAAAGGAAAATAAATATTGTCACTAAAATTCTATTTTCTTGTAGTGATGACATCACTAAATTGGTTAATGTCAAATGATGGTTGCATGAATCAACTATTCCATGGCACATAACACTAAACTAATTATCGACGTATCAGCAGGTACACTAAATTCCAGGGTGTTGTTTCTTGAGCATTAATTATTATAAAACTAAGTCATCTAATGCTCAGAAAAATGCATTCCAATGATGAGCTAATGAGATAAAAATAAAATAAGGAAGATGCAGTTATGGGTAGATGGAAATTTTAATAGTAAACACTTCATTCACCTGGGCACCAACTGGAACAGGCAAGATACAAAAAATTGAAATGCCAACTGCAACAATCACACAGTGATTGCTTTGTTGAACGAGATGAACATCTCTGAGCACAAGTGCCTGAACCACTCAAAAAACAGGGGCAATCACACAGTGATTAAGTATCTGCAAAGAATACTTAATTTTAACTTCATGAACTACTCAAAAAACATTCCTGGATCAGTGTTAACTCAAATAATATCAATTTGCCTCAACATGTCTTGGTAGGCTGGCTAATCCATATGGCTTGTGGATGATAATAGAAGCAGGGGCCTCAGACCCACATATCTTGTCGTCAAGTAGAAGCTTTCCATTTTGGCCAATAAAAACTCCAAAGTAGTCCTATAAATTGATTGAGGTGAAGGCAAACTCAGCATACATAATCACCTTCTATGCACAATTTAATATTTCCTAAAATTGAATTGGTTAATGTCAAATGTGTTACAATTTTAGCTTTAACTGATGTTTTTTACTTGAGGTTTTAGTATTGCAGATTTGCAGGAGGCAAGGAAGATGACAGAGTAGGAGCAAAAGCTATTTCATAAATCAAAAGAGCGTTTACATATATAGAGGACCACAGGATATTCTAGAAACAGAAATTAATACTAGATGGATGAGAGAAAACATGCAGGTGTTACATAAGCTAATTAACTGAAGTGGCTAAACATATTTCCAAAGCAAATGTGGCGGGTGACAATAAATGGTGTTGATTTCTTATTTTCTTCACACCCCCTCTAAATTTGCGACATCTCTTACTCCAAGCTTCTCCCTGAGATCGACGAAACGGCTCCTATAAAGTGGCTTGGTCAATACGTCGGCTTTCTGATCTTCAGTAGGGCAGAATTCCAGCTCAATTAATTTCTTCTCTACTGCTTCTCTAATAAAGTGGAAACTGTTGAGAGTGCCCAAAGCTTGTATGTATTACTCAAGTGTTTAATTACAAGGAGAGAATATAAATATATAGGAGAGAGGAGAGAAGAATAAATCCTATACATGATGTGAGACTAAAGAAGGAGGAGAAAGAAAACAAACAAAGAGGGCCATTAAATGGGCCTTTTACATGGGCTTTTCCAATACTCCCCCGCAAGCTGGAGCGTACAAGTCGTATGCGCCAAGCTTGGATAGGCACTGATAGAAGAGGGTACTAGGTAGAGCTTTGGTGAGGATGTCAGCAACCTGTTCAGTACCCGGAACATGCTTGAGCTCGATCTTCTTCATGTGGACTTTCTCTCAGATGAAATGACAATCTACCTCAATATGCTTCGTTCTTTCGTGAAGACCGGGTTCTTAGCAATATGTATGACAGCTTGACTGTCACATAGGAGGAGAGCTGGTGAAGATATTTTAACTCCAAGGTCGGTAAGGAGACTCTCAATCCATGTGAGTTCAGAGACCACAACAGTCATTGCCCGATATTCTGCTTCTGCTGAGGATCGAGCAACCACTGCTTATTTCTTGCTTCGCCAAGTAATCAGATGTCCTCCAAAATAGGTGCAAAACCTGCTAGTAGATCGTCGATCGTCGAGGGAGCCAGCGTAGTCGGCATCAGAGTATGCCACTAGTGTAGGAATGGAAGATGAGGTTTTGTATACAAGTCCTTGGCCAGGAGCTGTCTTAAGATATCTGAGAATGCGTTCCACGGCCTGGAGATGAGAGCTTCGAGGAGAGTGCATATAGCGACTAACGAGTCACACAGCAAAAGATATATCAGGTCTTGTAACTGTTAGGTAGATAAGTTTCCCAACTAGACGACGGTAATATTCTGGATTTTGTAGAAGAGAATCAGAATCTGTGCCCTGAGCACATAGTTTGTGATTTGCATCCATGGGAGTGTTAATAGGTTTGCAGCCAGAGTAGCCCGCATCATGAAGAAGATCCAGACAGTATTTTCGCTGAGAGAGAACCAGACCATCTGACCGTCTGGCCACTTCCAGTCCGAGGAAGTACCAAAGATGTCCCAGATCTTTAGTTTGGAAAACGGAGCTCAGATGTAGCTTAACGGCCTGTATGCTGTCCAAGTAATTTCCAGTAATAATGATGTCGTCGACATATACCAATAGGAGAACCGCACCCGTTGCTCGATGACGAGTAAACAATGAGAAGTCAGCCGAGCTTCGAGTGAAGCCAATTGCTCGGAGAGCTTTGCTGAACTTGTTGAACCATGCCCGAGGGGATTGTTTGAGACCATACAGTGATTTGAGAAGGTGACAAACCCATGACTCCCCCGTGGTCTCAAATCCGGGAGGTTGTTGCATGTAAACAGTTTCCTGAAGGTCGCCATTCAGGAAAGCGTTCTTGACGTCGAGTTGAAATAAGGGCCATTGACGATGGACAGCAACAGAAATGATAATGCGGACCGTGTTGAGCTTAGCGATAGGAGAGAAAGTCTCATCATAGTCGAGACCCTGATGCTGGGTGAAGCCACGAGCAACCAAACGAGCTTTGAGTCTATCAATGGTCCCATCAGGGGCATGTTTGATGACGAAGACCCATTTGCACCCAACAGGTTTCTGGCCGGGAGGAAGGGGCACCAAGGTCCAAGTCTAGTTCGCCCACAGAGCAGCCATCTCCTCTTCCATGGCAGCACGCCACCCAGGATGTTGAAGAGTGTCCTGGACAGAAGTAGGAATAGAGACCGAGGATAGAGAAGTAGCTAAGGTCTGAAGAGGGGGAGAGAGGCGATGGAGAGAAACATAGTTCGCCATCGGATTAGCTGTAGAGGCCAGTACCGGAGCAACAAAACACGAAGAAGCCGAGGTCGAAGTCGACTGTATAGGAGCAACGGGAGGAAGAGGGCGACGAGTATAGACCCGAATGACGGGCGGTAGAGGAGGGTCAAGGGTGGGAGGAGGCGGAGGAATGGTGTGAGGGGAGTGGAATGGGATCACCGGCCGTGGGATGGGTGGTGGTGGAGAAGGTGGCGGTAGAAGAGGTGGCAAAGGAGGAGGGAAGAAGGGTTGATCCTCCCGGAAAGTAACATCAGTAGAGACAGAGACCTTCCGGCTGACCGGGGAGTAGCAAACATAGTCCTTTTGGGTGCGGGAGTAGCCGACGAAAATATGTTTGGCCGCACGGGGATCCAGTTTGTCAAGAGTGGGGCCCAGGTTATGGACAAAGCAAGTACAGCCAAAAACCTGGGGTGTGAGAGGGAAGGCGGGTGCGGAGGGAAAAAGGAGGCTGAAGGGGGTAGCGTTCTAGAGAACCGGTGATGGGAGACAGTTGATAAGAAAACACGCGGTGGAAACCGCAAAGTTCCAGAAAACTTTGGGAACGTGCATGTGAAGCATGAGTGAGCGAGCAACATCAAGCAAATGATGGTTCTTGCGTTCGGCGACCCCATTTTGCTGCGGGGTGTAGGGACAAGAGGTTTGATGAACAATACCGAAGTGTTCGCAGAGAGTGGCAAACTCATGGCTAGTGTATTCCCGAGCATTATCAGAGCGAAAAGTTTTAATGGCGGTAGAGAATTGCGTACGAGTTTCTAACACAAAAGCCTGAAAAACACGAGGAAGCTCAGAGCGATCACGTAGGAGATACAACCAGGTGGTTCCAGAGTAATCGTCAATAAAGGTTATAAAATAACGATAACCAGAGATGCTAGAAACTTTGTATGGTCCCCAAATATCAGAATATATTAGATCAAAAGGAGCAGAGCTTCGAGTACAATGTGCGGGATAAGAAGCACGAGGCTGTTTGCCAAGAATATAGGAATCACATTTAAAAATAGGAAGAGAGATGTCAGGAAGCGCCTTCTGGAGGATAGGTAGAGGGGCATGCCCAAGCCGACAATGTCAATCAGTAGAAGAAACAGAGGAAAGAGATGTGGGAGAGACATCGAGGAGGTAGAGCCCGTTCTGCAGTCGACCCCTACCAATGGTAATCTGCGTCTGCCGATCCTGTATCAAAAAACCAGAAGAGGTGAAGGTGATATAACAATTCATATCAGTAGTAATATGACCAACAGAAAGTAAATTAAATGGCGAGGTCGACACATAAAGAACGGAACGAAGAGAGAGAGAGGGATGGAGAAAGAGATCAGCACATCTGGAGACCGGAACAATCACACCATTGGCCACAGTAATAGACGGGGGATGAGGAGCATCAGAGAACCGGGGCGGTTGCATGGAAGTGATGTGATGGGTGGCTCCAGAGTCCAGGATCCAGCGGGAGGCGGAGGAAAGACATGCAGTACCTGCAGTGGAGGTGGAGACAATAACTGCATGGAAGGTGGAGGCAATGGAAGCAGAGGGAGGGTTGAGGAGCCCCTGGAGATGTTGCAGCTGAAGGCAAAGAGCCTCAAGATCCGTACCAGTCGAAGGAGAGCTATCGGTAACAGCAGCAGTAGGCGGGCGAGGAGGGTAGACATGTTTCTTGTGACAGACCGCTTCAGTATGGCCATCCCGGCCGCAGTAGGTGCACTTGGGCCGTCCGCGGCCACCACGGCCCCGCCCACGGGAGCCCGTATGTCCACATCGAGTAAAAGAGGGCGGAGGAAGTAAAGGAGGAAGGGCCTGCTGAAGAAGGGCCGGCGAGGGTGGTGCAGGTGCCTCCGATGGAGGTGGTACGCGAAGTAACATCGAGCAGACATCGGAGAAGGAAGGCGTAGTGGGGTTGCTGGAGGACATGACGACTAGGAGCAGTCCGCGAACTGGATGGAGGAGAAGGGGCAGGAAGAACCAGCGGACTGAGGATGAGCAGACAGTAGGGTGCGGCAATTACAAGCCGCGCAGCAAGCAGCGGGCTAGAGGAGGTCGCAACGAACTGGATGAGGTCGCGGCGAACTGGAGCAGTCCGCGGCAGAGGTCGCAGCGGTTTGGATCAGATCACAGCGGACTGGAGCAGGCCGTTGAAAACCCGTGGCGGACTGAAGAAGAAACCGCGAGGATGAAGAAGCCACACAACAAGAGAGAAGAGGAGCGCACAACGGACAAGAGGAGAGCCCGCAGCGGACAGGAGCAATCAGCAAGAGACTGCGGATAGGGAGTCCGCGAGTAAAGAGGCTCGAGCGGACAGAAGTAGAGCGGGCTAGAGAGGAGTAGTCCGTGAGGATTAAGAGCAGCGGGTGAGAGAGGAGCAGTCCGCGAGCAAAGAGGCTCGAACGGACACAAGCAGAGCGCGCAGCGGACAAGAAGGAACGTCCGGAGCGGATAGAAAAGGTGGGCCCCACGAGTCAGAGTAGAAGATGGCTATAAGAAGCCTGAGGAGGGTGGAACCACGGAGAGAGAGAGAGAAGAGAGGCGGATACAGAGGGGCAGTCCGCAGGAGACCGGAGTGGACAGAAAGGCAGTCCGCAGGAGAGCCGAGCGGACAGAAAAAAACGGCAGTCCGCAGGGAAGGCGGACAAAAAAAGCAGTCTGCAGAGAAGCGGGTGCAGAGGGGCAGTCCGCACGAGACCGGAGCGGACAGAGAGGCAGTCCGCAGGAGAGCGGAGCGGACAAAAAAGGCAGTACGCAGGAAGGGCCGCAGCTAGAGGGAACCTGGCTCTGATACCATGTTGAGAGTGCCCAAAGCTTGTATGTATTACTCAAGTGTTTAATTACAAGGAGAGAATACAAATATATAGGAGAGAGGAGAGAAGAATAAATCCTATACATGATGTGGGACTAAAGAAGGAGGAGAAAGAAATCAAACAAAGAGGGCCATTAAATGGGCCTTTTACATGGGCTTTTCCAATAGAAACGAATCTATATATGCTTGCTTCTTGCATGAAATACTGGGTTTTTTGCGAGGGAAGATGTGTTATTGCATAGGAGTTTATTCCTTTCACCTCTTATTCTTCCTTGCACATTCCTTTCTTTAGTCTATTTAGCCAGATAGCTTCACATGTTGTGTTGAGAGCCATGAATTCTGCTTCGGTGGTAGATAGGGCCACAATGTGTTGCTTCCTGGAACTCCATGAAATGGGCCTTGCTTCTAGAAAAAACACAAATACGCTGGAGTTTTTACGATCGTTGAGGCTGACTGCCCAGTCTGAGTCGGTAAAGCCAATCATCCTAACATTTTCTTCCTGTCTTAATAGGATATCGTGCGCCTTTGTTCCCGCAGATAGCGGAGTATCCGTTTTGTAGCACAAAAATGGGTTTTAGAGGGATTACTCATAAACCTGGCAAGGATGTTGACTGAGTTCTCAATATCAGGCCTGTAATTGGTGAGATAGATAAGTGAATTGATGAGGCTCTTATTATTTAGTGTTTGCTTGTTCTTCTCATTCTTTTCTTGCGACAAACTTATCTGCGGTGGACAATGGGTTTACTGTTGGGTTGCAATCCTCCATCTGGAATTTTTTTTAGTAAAGAGTGAGTGTAGAGCACCTGTGAAATAAATATTCCGCATGACAAGTGTTTGATATGGAACCCCAGAAAGAATTTTAAGTTTCCCAGATCAGTCATCTCATGGCATTCCTTCATTCTTTCTTTAAAATTTTTGATTAGCTCTGGATTAGTTCCTATCATGATGAGATCATCAACGTACAAACTAACATATATGTGTCCCAATTCCCTGATTTTAGTATAAAGAGTGGGCTCAATTGGGCTGTGGGAGCACCCTTATGTCAGGAAGAATGAGTCGATATTGTGGTTCCAGGCACGTGGGGCTTGCTTCAACCCGTATAGGGCTAATGGAGCTTGTAAACTTTATCTTTACTTCCTTTGATTTTGAATCCAGGTGGATGGAAAATAGTCGTGTACAAAAAGCTCACCGGGGCCTGGGAAGCCCGCCCGGGCCTGGGAAGCCCGCCCGAGCCTGGGAAGCCCGACCCGAGAAAAGGCAGGCTCGGGCCAAGGCCGAGCTTGGGGGCCTTACCGGGCCCCCATATTAACTGGTTGCCCGGCCTGGTGCCCGGCCCGGGGAGGCCCGAGCACCGGGTCTAGCCTGGGTTCGACACTAGGCTAGACAAAATTTCCCGTCTATTAGGTGGGATTTCCTATGGAATCCAGCCTAATCAGGCGGGATTAAAATCCCGCCTGTTGGGAAATCAGGCCGGCTCGGCACGGACCGGCCTGAAGGGCCTTATCGGACCCCCTCTTTGAGAGGGAGCCCAAGCCTAGCCCAGCTCAAGCTAAGCCCGGGCCGAGCCCGGTTGGCAAAAAGCCCAGGCACAACCGACACGATCCCAGCTTGGCCTGGTCGGTCTTTTTGGATACGACTGCTGGCAAACATACACTTCTTCGGTGAGTTTGTCGTTAATGAACGATGATTTTACGTCAAGTTGGAAAATAGAATGCTGGTTTTAAGCGGCAACTGCAAGGAGTCCTATGGTTGTTAGGCGTGCGACTGGAGCAAATGTTTAATCATAATTGGCCCCTGGTATTGGGGCAAAGCCCTTTGCTAGTCATGCCATTTGTTTGTGCAAACTGTCATCTTCATTTTGTTTTGTTTTAAACACCCATTTGAGTTTGATTATAGTTTTATTTGTGGGTTTTTCTACAAGGGACCATGTCTCATTTCTTTTTAATGCTTTGAGTTCATCTTCCATAGCAATTATCCATACTTCTTCACTGGCAGCTTCTTGATAAGTGACTGGTGTTGAGACAAGCATGACAGATTCTATGGCATGGTAAATGTCTTGTAACAATCTCATTTTAATGAGTGATGATGATTCAATGTCACTATCCCATTAGAGGTTTTCAGACAAGTCCTCATTGCAATGGATGGAGCCTAAAGCAACCTCCAGCTCAACCAACAGTGTTAGAGATGAGTTGGGTAGTGTTGAGTCTGATGCCCGGTCCCAACTTTCTTCTTCATGGAAGAACACATCTCTAGATATAGTAATTTTGTTGGTATGGGGTTCCAGTAACCTATATGCTTTGCTTTCCAAACTGTATCACAGTAATACACACTTCTCTGCATTGCTCACTAGTTTATCTCGACCTTCATTACTTGAATGAGCATAGGCATTAGGCAATGCATCCAAATACTCTTAAGTGTGCAATGGATGACTTTTGGTTGTATATTATTTCATAAGTGTTGTGTTGATCAAGGTCTTAGCGGAAAGTCTATTTAAGGTGTATACAGTAGTAGTTGTAGCTTCTCCCAATAATTTTTTTGGACATAAAGAATTGATCATCGTAGATTTGTCCATTTCCACAACTATTCTATTGCGCTGGTCTACGACTCCATTCTTTTTGAGGAAGTAGGGGGTCGTAAATTCACTTCGAATACCGGGCTTCCTTGCATAGATTGTTAAATTTGTTTGACATAAACTCCCCCCCTCTATCACTTCTTACTGCTTTAATCTTTTTGTCGAATTGATTTTCTATTTGAGTTTTGAAGCTAAGAAAGAATTCAATAGCTAAGAAAGAATTCACTAGCTTCTGATTTTGACAAGATGGTAAAGCCACATATAATGGCTAAAATCATCAACAATGAGGAAATAGTACTGTTTGCCTCCCAAGGAGGGAACACTTGCCGGCCCCCATAGGTCCATGTGAAGTAGATCAAGGGGAGCACTGGCACTTCTGTGTGCTGTTTTAGCAAATGGTTGTATATATGATTTGGCCTGGGCATAGGTTTCACAATTAAGTGTGGTGGCAGGAAGTCTGGGTAGCCCTTCAACTAGTTGTTTTTGTTGCATGTGGTTAATAACATGAAGGCTTATATGTCCTAGCCTATGGTGCCAGAGGGGAGTAATGGATGTGGTGCCTTTTTGATAGCAAGAGAGAGCTTTTATTCCGGATGGCGTCAAACAAATTATAAAAATGTTACTTTTGTTCATATGAGCAGTCGCCACTAAAATGATTTTCTTATGCTCCACAATTTCACATGTCTTGTCTCCGAAGTGAACCTTGTACCTCTTTTGTAGAAGTTGGCCGACACTTAGAAAATATTGAGAGAGTGTGGGAACATATTGGACATTTGCTATTAGTTTGGTGTTTACGCATCAGGAGCCAGGACTGCAATGGCCCCCCTTCCTTGAATTTGTTCCTTGTTTCTATCCCCTAAGGTTACTTTAGATTTCCATTCTTCATCTAGTGTAGTAAAGAAAGTCCTGATGTTCACCATATGATTGGAGCATGCATTGTAAACATACCAAGTCAATGACAAGTCTGATGTGTTTGGTGTGTTACAAGTAAATAGGAACTGATCAGCATTCGTTTCAGTGACCTAGGCTTCTCATTTTGGTGTTTGTCGGCATTTTTCAGCAGAATGATTTCGGATTTTGCAGTTTCTTTATCTGAAGAAATAGTCCTTGGACTCATGGTTCTGTTTCTTACAGATTATGCAGTATGCAATACTGCTAGAGGTTTTACTTAGGGGTGGTTTATATGATTTTGTGGTGAGTGGAAGGGCTTATGGTTCTCAGTCTTTGAGTGTTCAAATTTTTGTTTGTCTGTTGTCTTTCCTTTTTGAAAGGTCATTTTGGTTTGAAAAGCCTTTTCAATCATGAGTTCATCATGCTTGAAAAAAATTTCATGGGTTTGTAGGGAGGCCATGAGGTCAATAACAATAAGTTTTTCAAAATCATGAGCCTCAAGGATGGCAGATACAATGTGATAGTGGGTCTTTGACAATGATCTAAGGATTTTTTCTACAATTTGTTGTTCTCCTATCGTTCCTCCCAGGCTTTTAATTTGATTGATAAGGCAATTGACTTATGCAAAAAAAGTCTTGTATTGTTTCGTGTTCAGCCATGACAATAAAATCAAAGTTGCGACGAAGAGAGTAAAGATTTATTTTGATTAACTTCTTAAAACCCTTGTACTCATTTGCCGGTCTCTCCCAAGCCTCGTGAGCAGTTTTTGATCCCATTATCCAGGGATAGATGACTGGTGCAATTCCCCGCTGAATAATATGATGAGCAAGAGAATCTTTCTTCAGTTTGTTTGAGTATTTTGGAGCTTTACCGTCTTTAGATTTCTTTGTGGCTTGAGGGCCATCTCTGACGGTTTCCCACAGGTTGTGGGAACGAAGCAGAGTCTCCATTTTATCACTCCAAAAGTCATAAAGATCACCAGTGAAGATAGTGATGGTGGAATGGGTGTAGAGTGGCGCATTGCCGATAGATGATAAAGCCATCGAAAGTATGAGAACATATATACTAATGGCTCTGATACCACTGTTATAAGTTTGAGCTTTAACATATGTTTTTACTTGAGGTTTTAGTATTGCAGGAGGCAAGGAAGATGATGGAGTAGGAGCAAAAGCTATTTCATTAATCAAAAGCATGGTTACATATATAAGGGACCACAACATATTCTAGAAATAAAAATTAATACTAGATGGATGGGAGAAAACAGTTAGGTGTTACATAAGGTAATTAACTGAAGTGGCTAAATAAATTTCCAAAGCAAATGTGGCGGACACCAATAAATGGTGCTGATTTCTTCTTTTCTTCACAAAATGATGGTTGCATGAATCTACTATTCCATGGCACATGAATGCTTGCTCATAAGAATGAAACTCATGAATGCCAAATTTAAATTAAACATGAATGCCATGATTATGATATACTGTTATGTGCATGAAATGTTGAACCATAATGACATTATTAGCTGGAGAAATATGTAGTTTCCTTGTGCATTCACTCTTCCCTCTCATTTAGTAGCCCTAAAATTGGCATAACTGATGTGCGACTCCGACCACTCTTGTCTCGGACTAATACTATGATGGTCTTTATAATTATAGAAGGTTTTATTCTTTCCGGCTCCAACATCACACCGCCTTATAAATTATAAAAGCAACTTTTATGTAAATGCAATTAATTGTAAAAAATATATAACAAATAAAAAGATTATATGATTTTTATTGATCGTGAGAGAAACAATCAAAAACTACATGGAATTGATTTGATGTGCATTAAGGAAGAAAGGTGTGTCAAAGTTATGTTAAAATTATTAAAGTAACGAATGACATGATGAAACAATTAATAATATTGGAAATAGTAGTGGAGTGAACAAAAAACACAATCACAATAGGTTCACATCAAGGATAACATTGAATCCAAAGACTTGCACTTTAGTTATAAATATGCATACAAAAGATATCCAAAATGAGAAAGCTTGTATGATTTTGTCAGATGACATGATTTTGTTGACGGAAATATCTAATACGGTATGTAAATCAAAAGAAATCATTTAGAAGATGGGGGTGTTTGAAATGGTTTAATAAAAACAAATGCATATAATATGCAATTTGAGTCTTGGTGATAGTAACTAACAATCTAAATATTTAGAATATAAAAGTCATAAAAGTCAATTATCTATAAGTTGATTGTGTATGTATGCGTGTGTGAGAGAGGGGGTGTGGGTGGGTGGGGGAGTGTGGAGCGTGTGTGATTGATGTGAATTGGATATGTACAATTTAACACTTCTTATAGCACTTTACACGGACTATTAGAAAATAAAGATTCCTAAAGTCAATAAATCTGAATAATTGGGTAAATTTATTTATGATGATGATGTATAATGCAATGCAAATAATAGAGAGAGAGAGAGAGATCAGAATTCTAAGATGAATGTGTAAGAAAACTATAAAAATTGACTCATTCGGGTTGGGCATGTACAATGACTGATGAAGGATTATATATTAGACAAGATAGACCCAAGTTAGCAAGGATGAAAGTCGCCTAAGATGATGTGTTATTCAATTTTAACACTTCTTGTAGCAGTTTACACAGACGATTGGAAAACAAAGATTCATAAAGATAATAACCCGGAATAGTTAGGTAAATATATTGATGATGATGTCGTACAATGTCACTTGTATAATAGAGAGTGAAAGCAATTACCTCTAACATAGTAACTTCAATATACCACAATGTTAAAACTGCATTATAAATATATCATGCCTATTATAAATGATAAATCAAAATAAATAAACATCTAACCACGCTCCAATATGAGTATGAATCGAAATACATGGACAATAAGAGATTCTTATGTATGCTGCAAGTAAGGGTGAGGTAAAAGGCACATAAAATAATACATGACATTGAGTAGCAAATAGCAATGCAGCATTGAATACATGCTCAGCAGACACAGATTTATAAGTAAAAAAAATTGAAGTGAAACTTATTCCAACTTATCCAAACAAAAAAAGACAATTAAACATTTACCATCATAGTCAACAGAAGCACGTGTACTGTACTCAATTCTAAGCTCTTTTGGGATGGCATCAACCTTACCTAGGTCTGGGACTGCGACTCCTAGACTTTCCCTTTGGCTTTGGCAGAACTTCAACAAATTTTCCTTTGGAGTGTAATTAGAAGGACAACGCAATAGTCATAAGACTACAATTAATCACACCCTTTACGGGAAGAAAAGGAGGAAATCAACAACAAGATTTAATACTTGAATTCTATAAAAAAATGTACTAAAGATGATGGTGAACATTAAAAAAGTCTTAAAATAGCATGAACAAATTTTTACAGAAAATGTTATCAAAAGAACGAATGAAAAATGCAACATGTTTGCACATATATAATAACTAAGGAAATCACTCCATAGTTAGAAAAAAAATGATGATACTACATCAAAATAACTAGCCTAGCTTTGACTTCTATATACAAGTGACTATAAAGTACTTGTGCATTGAACTCACCATTAGTACTCGCAAAGAGTACTCTTTCATGGAACTCACACACAGTAATCCGATGCGCCTCTTTTTCTTCGAATCACATCATAATCACCTATAGAACGTCGGACCCAAGAACGTCGCCTGATGGTTTCCACAAGAATTAGGGAATAGTAATTACCTTGACTTGAACCGAAAGACGGGCGCTAGAACTTCTCCTGGAAGAGCCCCTGGACGGAGAAGGTTGGGCGCAAGAATGTCAGCTTGCTAGAAGAGACGCTGGAAGGAGAAGGTTGGGCGTGAGAATGTTGGCTTACTGGAAGAGCCGCTGGAAGGAGAAGGTTGGGCGAGAGAGTTGGTCGGAAGAGCCACCAGAGGAGGGATTGGAAAATCAGGCGGGTTCTGGAGGATCGTCAGGAGGAGCTATTGGAGCCCTAAACTCGCGATTAAGGGTCTGTTTGAAATAGAGCGAGAGCGGGAGGAGGAGGGAGGGTCGGCTCTAGCAAGATGTGTCAGCTCCGGCGAGATCCGTCGGCTCCCGCTAGTTGCAGGAAGAATTGGAAAAGTCGGGCCCGGTAGATTCCAAAACCTGTGAGAGAGAAAGCTATTTTGCGGGAGCAGAAGCTAGGGGGAGGGATTTCCGAAAAGCTGCAAAACAGCTCCAGATTTACGAAAAGCTCTTCATAAGGAGCTGTCCCAAACACAGAAAAAATAGCTCTGGAGGCTGGAAAAGAGATTCTCTAGCCGCCAGAGCTGCGCCAAATAGACCCTAAAAGGGGAATCAGAAAAATGAAATCCGTGCGGGCCGAAATGTGAAAACATTTCCAATATAGCCTTAAAAATAAACTGAAGTATAGAAATATCATTTAATATGCTTTCTTGGAATAGCATCCTTTTACAGTTTTTGCAGTCAAGTTGGCTGCGGGTACAGCCCTAGCCGGCTGATTAAGGAGAATAATGGTTCCGACAGCAGTTATACATTCTTCATTAACAGAAGTTGTTTTATGAGACGAATTAACACAGATTGTTATACGAGAAGAATGGTTCCATCAAGCTGTTATGTACTTTCTTATACTTTCACTAATGATTTTAATGGGTGTTTAATGAGAAGAATTAACAGAGCTTGTTATATACTCTTACTAACAAGTAACAATGGCAATTATTTATTATTACGTGAGCTCGGTCACATTTTCATTCTCATTAATGAGGGAACTTTGATACGTGCATTCCTCCAAAAGTCCACTCTCATTAACATTCTCAAAGTAAATGAAAAAACAGCTAGTTCATCCTCAAAACACAAGATGCTAGCAGAGCAAAATTAAAACAAAATGATTGAGGAAAAAGTATCCTCCAAAACGTCTTAAAAGAGTTAGCGATTCTTTCTTTGCTACAGCTAGTGCATTTCTTAATAATGCCTGGAAAAATTAAAAGAAAGCATTATTATAAATATTTAAGTAGATGATTTGCACACAAAATGTAATAACATTTTAAAAACAAATACATTCTTACCTTCAATTATCTGGATTTGTGGGGCATGTTGTTCGATTATGTCATAATTTTTTACAAATACCACATCTTCTATTACTGCGATCAATGTGTTCATCTATTGTATTTTGAAGTTGATGAGTTTGAGGGCGTCTAGTCCTGAAAATGTTTAGTTGTCTACCTAGGTCACCTAAAGGGGGTGAATAGGTGAGTTCTGCCACTTTTTGCAGAATAAAAATCGTGCATGTTATGCACAAAAAATAAACAAGAAAACCACAGACGACACAAGAAATTATAGTGGTTCCCCAACCTTGGGTACATTCACTTTCCACCTCACCGATCTAGCAACACACTAGACTCGGCTACTCCACTATTCTCTCGGATTGAAAACAATCCTACAACTCAGAACAAAGTTTCTACAACTCGGAGTAAAACAACTCCTACAAAAACTCAGAGAATAACTCCTATAATATCGGAGAATAACTCCTACGATAATAAAATGAATTTACAATCAGAAATAACAAACTTGTCTTTCACAGATCTGGCTGAATCTCGGGTTTTTCCTTTTTGAAAAATTGAAAAGCCTTATTAGAAAAGTTGAGGAAGAAATCTTAGAATCCTTCGATCTGAGAACTTAGGATCGCCACGATCGATCAAGGAGAAGATTTGGAGATGTCGAAAATCTTGATCGGTGAACTCCTTCTTGTCTGAATCTCTCGATCGAGATGTTTGACGATGAAGACCTATCCTTGTTGGTGACAAAGCTTCTCGATTTAGAAAGTTGAAATTGATTCAAAAACTTGTACAATACTACTTAGGGTTTGTCGATTCTGACAAGACCTTTTATAGACCTTTCATAACAGTCTAAATTACATTAAATGCAAGCCACATGGACCAATCAAGAGTTAATGACATTTGAATTCGAATCCGTCGGATACTTAATAAAATTTAGAAATCTGCATTCCATTTCTCGAGAGGAGTAAGTGTTCTCGAGAAGATATTTTTGTTTCTCGAGAGGAGATATGAAGTTCTCGAGAAGAAATACTTATGTGTAAGAAATGAATTTTGGCATCTCGAGAATGAGGAGACTTACTCGAGAAAGATAAACTTCTGTTCTCGAGAAAAATTCTTCTATTACTCAAGAATAAGGAAGTATCTCGAGAAAACATTTCTGTGTCTCGAGAAACAACACTTGGTTCTCGAGAACTATTTCTGGATTTCTCGAGAAAAGTCTTTGGTTCTCGAGAAAAATATATAGAAAAATTTATAGCTTATTTTAAGGTAACTCGAGAAGGAGAGTCATGATCTACTGGAGTACGCATTACTTTCTCAAGAATTGCACTAGGCTTTCTCGAGAACAGCTTCTACTACTCGAATACTTAACTGAGCTCACTCGAGCACTAAATTTAATTCTACTCGAGTACAATAAGTCCTTCTCAAGAAAAACACTTAGAAAAATTTTTATATTCTGAAAAATGATTTTCTTTAAGAAATCCAACAACCAGCCTTTCTCCCATAGCTTTAGTACTTGAAAATAAAGTGTATCCCAATAGAGAGGTTACACATGAGTCAACACCATGGATCACATAATGAGGGATTACATTATATGGTCATGTATTTGGTGACCCATTGTAAACTGACATTGGTCTACACTTGGCAATTATAACCTGCAAGCACTTAACTTGAAAAGACATCAAATACAAACTTAATTCATCTTAGTTTAAGGGTGACTTCATACAAATCTAGGTTATTGTGGATACAAGACACAACAATCTCCCCCTATTCGTAGAAGTCAGAACCCTCTACACTAAGGTGAATTACACAAAAATAAACAAGTAACATAACTAATAAGCAAAGTAAATGGAAGAAATGTTATGCAATAAAAGATTTAGATCATCAAAATTTAAAGATGTATATATACATATAGAAATTGCCCAGGAAAGGTCCTATTCCACAAAATTTCTCATATATAAAACTTTTGATCATCTTCAATCACTTCTTGGTTTGCTGTTGATGCTGCCTCTGATGCTTGTCTTCTTGTCTCTAGAAATGCATGAATGACTTTGGAAAATACTTGGCTGGTCTGGGAGGAGCAGTAGGATCATCTCGACTATACTTCTTATCATGTAGCCTTCTTAGTATCATGGATTTTTCATACTGCATCCATTCAGAATGAGAGTAGTATGTATCCTTATTTCCAATGAAATCCACTACAAGTCTTTAGGTATCCAGAATGATGGATTTAGAAGTAGGGCTCCAGACATCCGCAAATTCTCTTTCAGCATGTTCTGGCATGGGAGTGGATCTGCTAGCAGAGACACCATCACCATACTTTTTTCTTTTAGGAATTTGTACTTCAGGATTTATCTGTGGAGGTACATCAGCTTATTAAGTGTTCCAGACTTGTGAATATATTTTAGGAGGTGGAGCTTCATAAAGTTCTGGATGTGGAGAGAAAGTAGGCCTATGAACATCCAGGCTGGGAGGAGGGGCTGTAGTGGGATCAACTAAAAAATCAAGGAAGATTAGATTGTGCATCCACAGTGCAGTATCATAGGTCTAAAGCTTTGTGCTCTTAATTTCCTACAACACTGATGTTTGGACCTCTCTAAGTTGATTATCTCATTGATCTTTCATCATTTGGACTTTCTTATCTGGCTGTTCTTTTACTTTATTCTCCCCCTTTCTGACTTCTACAGAGAGGGTTTCTATGACTTCTTCCTTGAACTTGCCAACTTCTTCACATATCTTGAAGTTGCGTTCTTAAGCTTTCTTTTCTAATTGAATCTGGTTGTTTGCTAGAGTGACAAATTGTTTCATTACCTCACAAATACTGGTAATGGTGTGGTCTATGGCTTTGCCTTCAATTTATAAGAGCCTTTTGAACTCATCAGTGTTGCTCTGGACTTCTGCAAATCCTCGGCTCATATATTTTTCTAAGGCAGTTACTTTATCAGTGACAGCTTGTATGGAGGTATCAAAGTATTTTTTGTTCAGCCAACATGGGTCTTACTCAATATATTATCTTCAGGAAAAACAGTAGTCTGAGGAGGAGGTGGAGGTAGAACTGGATCTGTTTAGGGGACTATTTCTTCAATAAGCACAATAAATGTAGATATTTGTTTACTTATGGCAGTAGTTATTTCATCTTCAGCATCACCACCTAGGAAAGTGGGAATGTTGAAATGTAGACTTGAAAGAGGAGGTTCAACAACTTCAGGAGGTACTTCTTCTTCAGTATCAAAAATAGAGACAATATCTTCATATTCTTGCACATCCTTAAGAGGAGACTGGGGCTAAGATGGTGCTGGGTGAGATGAATTTTCTGGTTGAGGAGATTTTTCTTGTGGAGATGGATGTTCTTTAGGCAGATGGGATAAAGGCTCTTTGGAGGTGAGTTCCTTTGTCATCTTGTCAATGTCATCAGTTGTGGACAGTATTTGATCATTTACATGGGCATCAGTCAGAATTTCTGAATCAGACAGGCCTGCAACAATAAATCTTGAGTTATCTTCTTGGAGAGAGGATTCTTTTGCAGCAGCAGATGTTGATGTATCTTCTTCTAAACCTGTATATACAGCAGCATGTGAGGTTGTGACTTGGGCTGGAGTATCTGTATGAATTGTGGCTGTAGTTTGAACTTGAGTAGGTTGCACTTGCATAGATGGAGCAGGCTCCCCCTCAATAAATGGATCAGCTATGTTAGTTATGTGATAAGAGAGGGGAGATGGAGTCCTGACTTCATATTCATCTGTCCTTTGAGCTTGGTCTGATTTTTGAATCTTGACCTCCCATCTCTAGATAGAGGTGATTGAGACATTCTTCATTTGATGAAGGGCCATGCCCTTATCCAAGTTAAAAACATCTGACATCATCTGATTTAGATAAAAATATAAAATCCTACCATTGTTGGGGCTTTTGATACTTGCCTTGATCTTGTCAAAGATCATCATCCCCCAATTGAAACTTCTTTCTACAAATTACAGCAGTCATCATATCAAAGAATTCAGTAGTGAGGTAGCTAATGGAACTGGTGCAGCAGAGAAGGACTTTCCCAGAATATCTGTAAGTAATTTGCTCTTTGCATTCATATGCTGTCGGCGGAATGTGACCGTGGAGTCGGGAAGGCCACAAAAGTCGTAAGCCCTTTCATAATCTTAACTTACTAGGTCGTCTTCCATGTCAATTGCTGGCAGCTACAGAAGCTGAGAAACCGAGGTTGAAGTCATTTTGATTTTGATGTCTCGTACCTTAGTTTTCAGAACTTTGCCATTCCGCTTGATCTTGGCATGCTGGAAGAATTCTTCTACATCAGAAATAAGTACTCTACAAGGGTGTTGAAGAATGAAAGACAATCTGGCGATGTCATGAAAGATGAGGACGTTTCTGAAATCGTCAGAAATTTCGCCGATTCCAGTGTAGATGAGTTTGCTGCCTATGCCTAACTTCGATGAGGAGGCAATTGACTGAGGAACAAAATGTTTGCTGGCCGGCGAGAAGAGAGATAGGGTTGTTTGCGTCAGTGCGGCGGAGACGGAGAAGGTGAAAAGGTTTTCTCGAGAGAGGAATTTTGAATCCCGAGAATAGGAAATTTTTGGACTTAATCTATTTATATATACCTTAAATCTTGATGATTAATGAAATAAATAATGCTAAAACACCTGGAGTATGGCGGTTGAAGTGTCCGGTTGCCGATATCAAAAATTTGAACTTGAGAGATATTTTGCTTCTGATTTCTCAAGTGAGATATCAATTTTCGAGAAGAAGAAAGCTTGTTCTCGAGTAGAAGGTGTCATGTTCTCGAGTAGACACTGTCTTGTTCTCGAGTAGAGTTATTCTTCCCGAGAAGCAAGTCAAATGTTCTCGAGAATAAATGAGGTACTCGAGAAATGAAGTACAGACTTAGGGTTTTCTTGATTTTTGAAAAGTAATCCGACTCTGAGCTTAGCTATGTGGATCTTTTCTTCAACATTCCTTGTTGATCATGCCAAGTTCTGTTTTGAAGAATGAGAACTTGGACTCATACAGTGGCTTCGTGAATATGTCTACAACTTACTTGTCAGTTGGAACATACTGGAGATTAATGTCTCCATGCTCCCCATGCTCCCTGATGAAGTGGTACCGCAGCTCTATGTACTTTGTCCGGCTATGAGAGACTGGGTTGTTGGCTATTACAATTGCACTAGAGGAGTCACAGAATAGAGGATTGTCCTTGACTTTCAAGTTATAGTCTTCAAGTTGATTCTTGATCCAGAGTAATTGTACACAACAACTGGCGGCAGAAATGTATTCTGACACGGTCGTTGAAATTGCGACACAATTTTGCTTCTTGCTGCTCCATGAAATGAGTCTCCTTCCAAGGAATTAACAAGTCTCGAAAGTGCTCTTTCTATCATCTTTACTATCTACAAAATCTGCATCTGAAAATCTAATTAGCTCGTTATCATTACTTCTTGGATACCATAAGACAAGATTTGGTGTGCCCTTTAGGTATCTCAAGATCCGCTTTGCAGCAATGTAATGAGATATCTTACAGTTCACCTGATATCTAGCGGACACACATGTTGAAAACATGATGTTTGGTCTATTAGCAGTAAGGTAGAGCAAGGATCTAATTATTCTTCTGTACTTGGTTTCATCAAAAGGTTCCCCTTTCTCATCCTTGTCCAGAGACATAGCTGAACCCATTGGAGTCCTCATAGAGGTTGCACTCTCCATTCCGAATTTCTTAATCAACTTTTTGGTGAACTTCGTCTGAGAGATGAAGATTCCATCCTTAGATTATTTCACTTGAAGTCCTAAGAAATACTTCAAATCTCTCATAATGCTCATTTCAAACTTCCCTTGCACAAGTTTGGAAAACATTTTGCAAAGGTTGTCGTCAGTAGAGCTAAAAATGATGTCATCGACATAGATTTGCACTAGCAAAATCTTGCCTTTTACTTCCCTAAGAAATAATGTCTTGTCTATCTTTCCACTTGTAAACTTGTTCTTAAGAAGAAAGTTAGACAGCATTTCATACCAAGCTCGTGGAGCTTGTTTCAAGCCGTATAGTGCTTTAAATAATAAATAAACAAAATTAGGATGTTCAGGATCAACGAAACCTGGAGGTTGTTTCACATACACTTCTTCCTTTATGTCACTATTAAGGAAAGCTGACTTCACGTCCATCTGGTAGACAATGTGTTGGAACACCCTATTACTAATTTGGGTCAGGATCACTATGTCTCTAGGAATCTTTGCTTGACCTTCTGTATAGCTTAATAGGTCAATTAGAATTGAGTCTAAGGGTTAGAAGTCTAGGTTTGGAAGCTGCCCTGAAGACCAGGATTCTCAGTCTGGAGACTAAGTCATATCGTCGAGCTCAGCACGACGATTCGTGGAACTCCGGTCAACGATCGTCTAGCTCAACTTCGACAGATCGTCGAACTCCATTCGACGATCGCTGAGCTCAACTTCATAATACCATCGAACTCCATTCGACGATCGGTGAGCTCAGGTCGACGATTTTGACTCTGCATTAGATCTTTATCTCTGAGCTCAGTTCGACGATCTTTGAGCTCAGATCGACGATTATCTTGCTGCTGTGTGTTTTCAGATCGCTGAGCTCAGCTCGACGATAGCAGAGCTCAATTCGACGATTTCAGATAACTTCCAGAATTCAAATTCAAGTCAGTTAGGAGTTATTCTGCAATTAATTCAGAGATTTGCTAGCCGTTTTCATTCAATTCTGGACCAAGTTTCAAGGGATTTTTCAAGGAATGTTTCTGTGGACTTTCCTCCAGAAGAGATTATGCAATTAAGGATGCAATTAATGCAGACCAACGACTATCCTTGACAGAGAATAATATTCTATTCTGTACCAGAGAATAAAAGACAGGATTTTTGAATTTCTCATAACATAGAGCACAGACAATACAGATTACAGAGACAACCTCAAAAATCTTCTGTCTAAAAGAATTCTGAAGAACACTCATCCAAGGAGATCAAGTTTTCAAATCTTCAGATCTCTTTTAGTTTTCAAAGTGTTCAAGGCCAACATATTCCAGACTCCAGACATTCAACATTTTAGCTATTGCTGAAATCATCTTCTGCTGGAGTTCAACCTTTGAAGGCCTATCACCCTCAGCAAAGCTTTTCTTCCTGAAGATTTCAAGGATTCAGGGGGAGCTTTGACATCAATCTACGTAGTCTTCTCAATTGTTTGAGAAAGAGAAGACTGCCATCACTCTCTCACCCCCACTCTGTAAAGGGTTTTTCAAACTCCCTTCAAAAGTTTGAATCTGGTTTTTGAGCACCTTGTCAAAAGCTCATTGGTGGCAAGACACCTGATCAAAAAATCTGCTTTGGTTTTTGAGCACCTTATCAAAAGCTCATTGGTGCCCAGGACACCTGATCAACTCATCCTGCAGTGGATTCCAACCTAGGGTGGTAGAAGAGTGGATGTACCCAAGTTTGGGGAACCACTATATTCCCTTGTGTCATCTGGTTTTGGCTTGCTTTCTTTTTGTTTCTGGCCTTGATTTTTCTGTGCTTAGTTTTTGCATAGCTTAGTACTGTGATTAGATTTATTTCTGCTTCCCTGCTCACACATATTACAACAATTGTTGCAAAAGTTTGTAAAAGTTTTTAAAGCACCATATACTCTATTCACCCCCTCTAGAGTATATCAGATCTAGTTGCACTTTCAATTGGTATCAGAGGCAGGTTGGTTAAATATACCATACCTGATTGGTTGTACAGGCTAACACCTGAACCCAAAGATCCCAAACTAGATATGTTTTTCTTTTGTATTTTATTATTAGATTTTGTTTGCACAAATCATGGCCCAAAACAAAGATTATGCTAGCACCAGACCTCCAGTATGCAATCTGTCAAAGTTTGCACTTTGGAAAGCAAGGATTAGACTTTACATGAATTCTATTGACGAAGATATATTTAATTCTGTTTTGACAGTGTGTCCAAGACCCCCAGAGAATACAAGTACAAATGCTGTTCCACCTCCATCAGGAACAGATGCTGACATCAAAAAATGGAAAGTAGCTGATGCCAAGGCTATGAACATTCTAGCCCAGACAATGTCAGATGACATATTTCAAAAGGTAGCTAAATGTAATTCAGCCAAGGAAATTTGGGACAAGCTCTCAGAAATAGTCTCAGGCTCAGCTGATGAAAGAAAGGACAGAAGATCCCATCTCATCTCTCAATATGAGAACTTCAAGAAGGGAGAGACTGAGTCAGTGGGAGACATGTATAACAGACTAAGTCTAATTGTCAGTGAACTGAGGACATTGGACAAAGAGATCTCTCTAACAGAACTTAATGACAAGATCCTAATGTGCTTCCCCAGCACTTGAGATTCAAGAATCTGGCCAATTAAAGATGCCAGAAGTCTGAATGAGATCACCACTGAAGCTTTGTTGGGTAAGCTCAAATCTTATGAGCTGCTCATCAAGAATAGAGAGGAAGAACAGAAGGCTGCTTCACCAGCCACAAGAAAAGAGAAGACCATAGCATTCAAGGCAACTGAGGATTTGCCTGAAGATAAAGCCACAGGCAATGATGAACTACTCAGCTTGTTGGCCAAAAGATTCTACAAGATGGCCAGAAAGGACTTTAGAAGAAGATCACACAAGGAGCAGGACAAGCCAAGGTATGACAAGTCCATTAACAACAATAAAGACATTATTTGCTTTGGTTGCAGGAAACCAGGGCACATAGTTCCTGACTGTCCAGAGAACAAGAACAAGGATAGAAGGGACAGAAAAGAAAGAAGGAAGGAGAAAGACTCCAAAAGAAATGGCAATAGCAAACTTTCTTCAAGCAAAAATAAGCATACAAGGAAGGGGTTTGTTGCTGAATCCTAGAGTGAGATAGAAGAGGAGTCAGAAGCCTCTTCCAGCTCCAGTGATGATGAGGATGATGCAGAAGAAAAGGAGTTCTGCATGATGACAATCAATGCCTCACAACACAATTCAGAGGAAGAGGAGTCAGAGTCAGACTCAAAGACTCAACCTGAAGAAGATCAGGTAATTAGCTCTTTTGATTTTACTTCAGAAGATTTTAAATCTGAATTTAAAGCACTGCGTTTAGACCTACTAAAGTCTGAGAAAGAGATTATCTCTCTCAGAAATCAATTATCTGAACACAATACTCTAAAGTCAGAAAACCTCAAACTCTCTCAGGAGTTGGAGAACTGTAGGGAACAGATAGCTTCACCAAAAAGTGAGCTCTCTGAGGCCAAGAAGCTTGAAGAATCCCTTAATGGGAGAAGAATCAAGCTGATGGACATCACAAGCACAGTGAACTCTAGATTTAACAGTACACTGGGCTTGGGTGCCTCATCCAGCCAACCTATTGTTCTAACAACTCCCATCAAGTTTATTTCTGACAAGGGAAAGGGAGTTGTAGAGGTTGCCAGGAAAAATTCTGATCTGCCTCAGAAAACTAAGTCCCAGTAGAAATCGTCGAACGGAGATCGACGATCGCCGAATGAAGATCGACGATCGCCGAACGCAGCTCGACGATCTCAGGAAAAATCGTCGAACGCTGATCGACGATCTCAGCCAAAGTCGTCGAACGCAGGTCGACGATCTCATATAACTGACCTCACCCATAGTCGACCGTCGAACGGAGCTCGACGATCTGACCCAAGATCGTCGAACGCAGCTCCAAGATCGTCGAATAGAGGTCAGAGCTCTGGAAACTTTTTCAAAGGCAAATCAAAATTGAATCCTAAGGGTTCTTCATCCCAAACCTTTAACCCTTATACTGAATGGATTATACCTCCAATGAGATATCATCCTGAAGGATATAAGAGTCAACCTGGGATGTCTTTCATTTCAAAATTTAGAGGTTATCAACCTAGGCCCAAGGTAAACTGGGTCAAAAACAAATGAATTGTTTTATGTGCAGGTAAAGACCTATCCAACATCTAACCAGCAATGGTATTTGGATAGTGGATGCTCTAAGCATATGACAGGGAACAAGGATAACCTCACTTCCTTTAGAGCCAAGCTTGGACCCAAAGTTATCTTTGGTGATTCCAACTTTGGACAAACTAAAGGATATGGTGCAGTCCAGATTGGTTCAGTAACCTTCAAGAAGGTAGCTTATGTGGAAGGACTGAAGCACAACCTAATTAGCATCAGTCAGCTGTGTGATGAAGGCTACCAGGTGACCTTCAGCAAAGCCTTATGCAAAATCAAGTCAGAGGACAACACAACTGTGTTGACAGGTAAAAGGAAAGGTAACATCTACTTAGTAGATTTTCTTTCAACTAATGTAGATATCTGCTTGTTTAATTCAGTCTGTAAACCAAATGTTTTATGGTATAAGAGATTAGGACACCTAAACCTTAGAACTGTTGCTAGGCTATCCAAGGACAATCTTGTTAGAGGACTACCTTCTGGCCCCTACAAGAAGGAAGGACTCTGCAGGGCTTGTCAATTAGGCAAGCAAACTAAAAATAGCTTTAAGTCACTTAATAAGAGTGATTCACCTAGGATATTGTATCTGTTACACATGGATCTTTTTGGACCCATCACAGTACAAAGCCTAGGAGGGAAATCCTACACTTTAGTAATTGTAGATGACTTCTCTAGATTCACTTGGGTGTTCTTTCTAAGGAAGAAGTCTGATAACTTTAAGTGTCTGACAGAGTTTCTCAAATGCATACAGATTGAGTTCAATACTCACATTGCCCTAATCAGAAGTGATCATGGGACAGAGTTTGATTCTCTTCTTATGCAAGAGTTCTGTCAGAGTGAAGGGATCAGGCATACTTTCTCAGCTCCTAGAACTCCTCAACAAAATGGGGTAGCTGAAAGGAAAAATAGAACCCTTATTGAATCTACCACCATATTGTTGTCAGATGCTCATCTACCTCTATCCTTTTGGGCAGAGGCAGTGAACACCTCCAACTATGTGCTGAACAGAAGTCTGATACATAAACTAAAGGGAAAGACTCCCTATGAATTACTTAAAGGGAAGAAACCTAAAGTTGACTATTTTAGAGTTTTTGGTTGCATTTGCTATATTCACAATAATGACAAGAAATATTTAGCAAAATTTCAAGCCAAAGCTGATGAAGGAGTGTTTCTGGGATACTCCATGATCAGCAAGCCCTATAGGGTCTATAATAAATCATCTTTGAAAATTGAGGAATCGTTCATATTTCATTTGATGAAACTAACATGTCTTTCAAGGAGAAGATTTCTTCTACCATAGAACCTTTGCAGGAACACTCTCTAGTTGAAGATATGAACAAGTTACAGGTTACTCAAGAGGATGAAAGCGGTGAAGATGAAGGGAATGCTCAACACATTGAAGCACAACCTGAAGAGCCAGTTGTTGTACCACAAGAGGAAACAACAACACAGGTTGGTGAACAATCAACACCCCCTGTTGATTTAGTAACATCAAGAGACCATCCAATTTCCCAAATAATTGGAGAAATCTCAGCTGATGTGCAAACCAGAAATCAGGTCAACCAAAACCTGTTGCACACCTGCTTCCTATCTCAAATTGAACCTCAGTCCATTCAAGATGCAGAGCAAGATCCACATTGGATCATTGAAATGCAAGAGGAATTGCATCAATTTGAGAGGAACAAGGTATGAGAACTAGTGCCAAAGCCTAAGGATCATTCCATTGTTGGAACAAAATGGGTATTCAGAAACAAACTGGATGATCAAGGAGTAATTATAAGGAACAAGGCAAGACTAGTTGCTCAGGAATACTCTCAAGAAGAAGGCATTGACTACGACCAGACCTTTGCACCTGTTGCAAGATTGGAAGCCATCAGAATATTTCAAGCCTATGCAGCTCATAAAGGCTTCAAAGTATATCAGATGGATGTCAAAAGTGCCTTCCTGAATGAAGACATCAAAGATGAAGTTTATGTCAGACAACCTTCAGGTTTTATCTCTCCAACTTTTCTTGATTATGTTTTTAGACTGAATAAAGCATTATATGGTCTCAAGCAAGCTCCTAGAGCATGGTATGAGACCCTAGCATGCTTTCTCTTGGAAAATGGTTTTATCATGGGTAGAGTAGACCAAACTCTTTTTATTAGAACCCATAAGTCCCATACCCTACTAGTATAAATTTATGTAGACGATATCATTTTTGGTTCTACTAACTCAAAATTGTGCAGAAGGTTTTCTAACCTAATGCATTCTAAATTTGAGATGAGTAGCATGGGTGAGCTATCCTTCTTCCTAGGATTGCAAGTCAAACAACATGCTGAAGGCATCTTTATTTCTCAAACCAAATATGCTAATGAACTGGTTAAGAAATTTGGTATGTCTGAGGTATCTTGTATGAAAACACCCATGCCTACCAATGCTGTATTGGATGCTGATGAACATGGGAAACCTGTTGATCAGACAACATATAGAGCAATAATTGGCTCTTTACTGTATCTTACAGCTAGTAGACCAGATATCATGTTTGCTACATGTATATGTGCTAGGTTCCAAGTTAGCCCTAGAGAGTCACACCTAACATTAGTAAAGAGGATTCTCAGGTATGTTAAAAGTTGTCCAAATCTAGGTCTCTGGTATCCAAAAGATTCAGCATTTGAGTTAACTGGATTCTCTGATGCTGATTATGCTGGATGCAGAATTGACAGGAAAAGCACCAGTGGAACTTGTCAGTTCCTTGGTGACAGACTTGTCTCTTGGTTTTGTAAGAAACAAACATCTATGTCAACTTCAACTGCTGAAGCTGAATATATGGCTGCAGGCAGTTGTTGTTCACAAATCTTGTGGATTCAAAATCAACTCCTAGACTATGGTTACAACTTAGAGAAGTCTACAATCTTTTGTGATAACATAAGTGCTATTTCCATAGCTCAAAATCCAGTCTTCCATAGTAGGACAAAACACATAGAGATTAAGCATCATTTCTTAAGGGATAATGTTGAAAAGAATAAAATTGAATTACAATATATCCCAACTGATTTACAAAGGGGAGATATTTTCACCAAGCCTTTGGATGAAAAGAAACACACCTTCTTCCTAAATCAGTTAGGAATGTTAGATGGAGGAAGCCTTAAATAATATCCAAGATTTTGAAAGCTTAAAAATTGACCAATACTAGGCAAACTCTCTGATTTTCCTTAGTGTCTAGAATTTTTCTGATCTCTGAACTGCGCTCGACGATTTGCCCCAAGATCGTCGAACGGAGATCGACGATTTCCAAAAATCGTCGAACTGAGTTCAGCGCCTCTCAGATAGTATGAACTATCTCTTCCGGTCAACGATCGTCGAACGTCGCTCGACGATTTTGTTCTCTGAACGATCGTCGAACGGAGCTCGACGCTCTCCAATATCGTCAAATGGAGATCGACGATGTTGAAGACTCTTCAGATTCCTTTAGAAGCCTCGATCGTCGAACTGAGTTCAACGATCTTTCCAATTCTGCGTCGAACCCTAATATAAAACTCTTTTTTCGCCGTCGTTCTCTTTTGTGCTTTCGATTTCTCTGCAAGAATCTTCTTTCCCTCCAAACAGTTCTACGCTTGGTCGTTTTGTTTGTTGAGTTTTTGCAGGTATAATGGCTGTGTCCGCTGCTGTCCTAGCTGCAATGAAGTTTGACGCCGGGTTTGACATTGATATAAAATCATTCAGCACCACCGACCAGATTTTCCAAGACATACTGGGTTTGTTCAAGGATCAAAATCTGTCTGCCCTCATGACCACCAGGATCAAGCTGGCTTTAGATGAGATAAAGGAGTGGGTCTATACTGCTCATAATCAAGACAACTCTACAATAATTGGGTCTATTGCTGGAAATCAGGTACCCTTGACCCCCACCATTTTAACAGAGGTTTTTGGACTGAGAAATGGAGAAGATATTGCTGAGTTATCAGGAGAAGATTATTCTGAACTACTTGCCAGGATGGGTCATCCAGAGGGAAACCCTAGCAAGCTATTCAAAAGGAACCTGTCTATTGAATACAGGTTCATGGCAGATGTGGTGGGGAAAGTGCTGCTGGCAAAGCACTCAGCACATGATACAATATCCAGATACCAGCTCTGCCTCATGGGAGCTCTTGTGGATAGAAAAAATCTGAACTGGGGAGAGGTTTTCTTTGACCTCATTAAAAAGAAAATAAACAAAAGTTTTTTTAATTTTGGAAGGATTCTTGGAGTTTTTCTGCAGACCAGGTGCCCTGCCTTGCTGGTCTCCTCTGGAGTTCATATAAATGCCTCCAAGAGACTTACCTGTGCCCTCTTTGGCAAGTGGGACATGCAAATAAGCAAGCCTGGCAGGCCCTCCTCAAGTTCTCCTTTAGGCACAAGGACTCAAGGAGTCACTCTCCCACAGGTCTCTGCTCCTGCAGATGACCTGGCTGCTGCTGTTGCTGCCTCTTCTCCTCCTCCAATTCCAACCCTTCCCCTACCATTCACCATTCCAGCTCCATCCACCATTACCATATCCAGCCCATCTCCAACATCAACTTCATCTCCAGAACCCATTCTGCCTCCACCAGCAGACCAATTCCACCCACTGTTCTCATACCCTCCACCAGATATCACCTCTTCACCATCCATTCCATCCTTCACCCTTCTGGATGATTCCTATATGGATGATTCCCCATCCTCTCCTCCTGAGTTACCCTCCTCCTCCACTTCATTCCAAGATCTCCTACACCACATCATTGATCAACCAACTTTCACCCCATCCATATCCATTCCCCTGTCCTCCATATCCACCCTGCCCACACCTGAGCCCTCCATTCCACACTTCTCCAGCCCTTCCCTTCCAGCATCCCCAGCTGTTTCCATTCCATCTACCTCTGCTCCAGCTGTTGAGCAAGTAGACCTCTCAGCCCTAGCTGACAGGCTGTATGAGCTGATTGCCCCCAGGCTCTCTCTCCTATTGGAGACCTCTTTAGATCCTCTACACCAGTCAGTGGCAGCTCTATCTGCCAGGCTCTCCTCCCTCTTCCCTCAGGCAGCACCCACATTAGCGTGCCTTGATCCAGATGTCTCTGCATCTAGGCAGGGGGAGATGCCACATGAAGAAAGCCTTCTTGCTGTTGTTGCTGCTGTTTCTGCTTCTTCTGCTGTTCCTCCTCTTATTGTTGCTGCTGCTGAGCCTCCTACTGCAGTTCTTGCAATTGACCTAAGGTCTTTGCTATCTGCTTTTGATACTGCCTTCTTCAGCTGTTTTCCAGAGAGTAATGCTGTCCAGCCCACAGAAGACTTATCCAAGGCACTGGTGCCTTTCTCTTGCTGTGACCCTAGCATTATCTCTTCTTTTGTACTTTCAGTGATTGCTGCTACTGGAGATGTTGCTGCTGCTGCCTCTACTGAAGAAAGGATTGTTGATACTGCTGCTGAGATTGTTAATATTGATGTTGAAGTTCCAACTATTTCTGATGCACAAATATCCAAGGATTTTCCTATGACAGAGGCAACTGAACTTGAGCCTGCTGCAGTTTTTGATGATGTTTCTGCTGTTGTCACCAGTCCAGTATCTGCTGCTGCTACTGTATTTGCTTCTGTTGCACCCTCTCCATCTGCTGCTCCATCTGCTGCTGCTATTTCACCCTCTGCCTCATCTGCTGCTGTTCAACTAAAGAAAGACTTGATGAAGAGAATAGATGCTCTATATGATGACCAGAGTTCTGAATCTGATGAGTTCAAAACAGACTCTGATGATTCTTCTGCTACTATTGCCAGGAAAAGGAAGGCAAGGAGCAAGGCAATGAAAAGGGTTCCTCCTGCAAAAGTCAAAGATAACAATGACATTCCTTATTACATCCTTCATAATTGCCCTATCACTGAACATTGGATGCAATATTCTAAAAACCAGCTGAAAGCCATGAAGAAAAAGAGAAAATATGAAAAGGGCTCTTCCCAATTCTAGCACCCTCATCCTCCTCCACCACCTCCTCCTGATGCAGGTGCAGGTGGAAGCTCTGCAAGTCAACCCCCAACCAGAAGCCAGGCTCCCTATCAACCCCATGCCAGATCCTACCAAAGGAAAAGCCAATCTAGGGGTTCATATTCTAGGAGAGGAGGATACAGGGGTAATCAGAGAGATTTTCAAGTTTATTCTAAAGGGTACTCCAGACAGCACCCATATTCCAGGGGAGGACATGGTTCTTCTGATACATCAACTGGTCCTTTCCCTTACAAGCTAAAAGAGACTGTGTCTGCCAGGCCTCCTCAAGACAATCCTTCCAACAGGTATGAGCCACCTGTACCTTTTGAGGACCCTGAAAATAATCCAGGTGCTTGGACTGCCAGGATGAAATAATTGGCTGCACTAGACCAGATAAAGAAGGCCAGAGAAAAAGGATTGGATACTTCCAACATTTCTACAATGTCTGAGCAAAGACAAAAAGAATTAGAGAAATATGCTTCCAGTAAATTCTTTGATGCTGAGAGATACATGGAATTACATCCTGCTGTTGTGGTTCCCATGCCTACAAAGCAAACTTATTTGGGTGCAGCAGATGACACCAGGTCCAACAAGAAAGCTCTAAATCCAAACAGAGAAATTAAACTTGTCAAAGGCAAAGAGAAGAAATGACATTGTAAGGTGACAATTTCTGAATTTCTGATTATCTGGATGACACATATATATATCTGTGATGATTCTGCATGTCTAGCTGTTGTTTTTATGTTCTTCTGATTGTATGTTGTTATTTGAATTTTCCAAAGTCTGTAAATAGTAATCCTAACCCAAATAGGGGGAGATTGTTGGAACACCCTATTACTAATTTGGGTCAGGATCATTATGTCTCTAGGAATCTTTGCTTGACCTTCTGTATAGCTTAATAGGTCAATTAGAATTGAGTCTAAGGGTTAGAAGTCTAGGTTTGGAAGCTGCCCTGAAGACCAGGATTCTCAGTCTGGAGACTAAGTCATATCGTCGAGCTCAGCACGACGATTCGTCGAACTCCGGTCGACGATCGTCTACCTCAACTTCGACAGATCATCTAACTCCATTCGATGATCGCTGAGCTCAACTTCATAATATCGTCGAACTCCATTCGACGATCGGTGAGCTCAGGTCGACGATTTTGACTCTGCATTAGATCTTTATCTCTGAGCTTAGTTCGACGATCTTTGAGCTCAGATCGACGATTATCTTGCTGCTGTGTGTTTTCAGATCGCTGAGCTCAGCTCGACGATAGCAGAGCTCAGTTCGACGATTTCAGATAACTTCCAGAATTCAAATTCAAATCAGTTAGGAGTTATTCTGTAATTAATTCAGAGATTTGCTAGCCGTTTTCATTCAATTCTGGACCAAGTTTCAAGGGATTTTTCAAGGAATGTTTCTGTGGACTTTCCTTCAGAAGAGATTATGCAATTAAGGATGCAATTAATGCAGACCAACGACTATCCTTGACAGAGAATAATATTCTATTCTATACCAGAGAATAAAAGACAGGATTTTTGAATCTCTCACAACATAGAGCACACACAATACAGATTACAGAGACAACCTCAAAAATCTTCTGTCTAAAAGAATTCTGAAGAACACTCATCCAAGGAGATCAAGTTTTCAAATCTTCAGATCTCTTTTAGTTTTCAAAGTGTTCAAGGCCAACATATTCCAGACTCCAGACATTCAACATTTCAGCTATTGCTGAAATCATCTTCTGCTGGAGTTCAACCTTTGAAGGTCTATCACCCTCAGCAAAGCTTTTCTTCCTGAAGATTTCAAGGATTCAGGGGGAGCTTTGACATCAATCCACATAGTCTTCTCAGTTGTTTGAGAAAGAGAAGACTGCCATCACTCTCTCACCCCCACTCTGTAAAGGGTTTTTCAAACTCCCTTCAAAAGTTTGAATCTGGTTTTTGAGCACCTTGTCAAAAGCTCATTGGTGGCAAGACACCTGATCAAAAAATCTGCTTTGGTTTTTGAGCACCTTATCAAAAGCTCATTGGTGCCCAGGACACATGATCAACTCATCCTGCAGTGGATTCCTACATAGGGTGGTAGAAGAGTGGATGTACCCAAGTTTGGGGAACCACTATATTCCCTTGTGTCATCTGGTTTTGGCTTGCTTTCTTTTTGTTTCTGGCCTTGATTTTTCTGTGCTTAGTTTTTGCATAGCTTAGTACTGTGATTAGATTTATTTCTGCTTCCCTGCTCACACATATTACAACAATTGTTGTAAAAGTTTGTAAAAGTTTTTAAAGCACCATATACTCTATTCACCCCCCTCTAGAGTATATCAGATCTAGTTGCACTTTCACAATGAAGCCTTTGAGTGCAGCATATGCTAGGAACAACCTGACTGCTTCAAGTCTTTCCATTGGAGCATACGTCTGATCGAAGTCAATCCCTTCTTCTTGTCTGTACCCTTTGGCGTCTAATCTGACTTTGTTCTTGATTATTGTTCCATCTGCGTCCATCTTGTTCCGATAGACCCAGTTTTTTCTAATCACATTCTTTCCTTTGGGTCTTGGCACAAGCTTCCAGACTCGACAACATTTGAATTGATTTAGTTCTTCTTCCATTGCCATTACCCAAGATGCGTCCTTATTTACTTCCTCAAACTTCTTTGGTTCAACTGCGAAAGAAAACTCAAATACAAATTCTCATTAGCTGTACCTCTACGAGTTCTGACACCATCACGAGGGTCTCCTATGATTTGATCAATTGGTTTATCCTTCAAGTGTCTGAGCTCTAAAGTCGTTGCATCTGTGGCTTCCTGTACCACTGGAGTGACTTAATCAGCTTGAATGACATCTTCATCATGGTCATCAACCTCTCCAATTGGGGTTGGAGTGATGATCTTGATGAACTCTTAACCTTTTTCCTTAACCGACTCATCCAAGCTTAATTTCATTAGTCTTGAACTTGCATCTTCAACAAACACACTAGAAGAGCTGCTATGTAGCAAGCTCCTCTCATCAAATACAACATTAATAGATTCTTCTATGACCACAGTTTTCTTGTTAAAAATCCTATATGTCTTACTATGACTACTATATCATACGAAAATACCTTCAAAACTCTTTTCATTGAATTTAGTGGTGTGATACTTCCCATGTTAAGTACGAAGCACTTACTACCAATGATTCTAAAATATAATATAGTCGTTTTCCTGCCCTTTAGTTGTTCGTAAGGTGTTTTACAATGGTTCTTATTTATGAGTGCTCTATTTTGCACGTGACAAGCAGTGTTGATGTCTTCAGCCCAGAAGTATTCTGGTAGTGAGACATCACTCAACATGGTTCTGCAAGCCTCTATGAGTGTTCTATTCCTTCTCTTAGCGACTCCATTCTGTTGAGGAGTACGAGGAGAGGAAAACTCATGAAAGATACCTAGGATTTCACAAAATTTTGTCATGGACCCAGATTTGAACTCTGTTCCATTATCACTTCTGATTTTGACAACTGAATAGTTGTATTCATTCTGAATCTGCCTGACAAAATTAATGAAAATAACAAAAGTACCTGACTTTTGTTTTAGAAAGAACACTCATGCAAAATGGGAGTAGTCATCTATAATAACCAATGTATAATCCTTACCTCCCAAACTTCTAATTTGCAGGGGACCGAACAAGTCCGTATGAAGTAGGTGTAAACACATGTTAGAATCTTTCCCAATAATACTTTTATAGGTAGCCCTTGTTTGCTTGACTTTTACGCTTGCGTGACAAGGTCTATCTTTGACACACTTAACATTGGGTGCATCACGTACTAAATTAAGAGAAAATAATTTATTAATAGTTTTGTAATTTATATGTGCCAATCTCTTGTGGCATTGGTCAGCAAGAGACGCGCTATCTTTTGCCAAAAAGAACACTGGTGTAGAAGAGTTTATGCAAATAAAATTCAAACAAAATATATTTCTACAACGAGTGTCTGATAGAATCGTTTCTAAGTTATGTACCGATTTTATCAAGCACTTGTCTGTATGAAATTCTACTATGTATCCTTTATCACAGAGCTGGCTTATGATTATAAGACTATGTTCTAATTCCTCAACATAAGCCACATCTGAGAAAGATACACTACCGTTAGTGATTATACCATAACCTTTTGTTATTCCCCTGTTAGAACCTCTAAAGATAACCTTTGGCCCATTCACAACTGGACAGTACTTTTGAAGAAGTCTTCTAGTCCCGGTCATGTGCCGAGATCATCCACTGTCCAAATACCAGATAGACGTTTTGCTGGCCTTTGGACATACCTGCATTCACAAATCAGTTTGCCTTAGGAACCCAAACTCGTTTCGGTCCTTGGTCTCTAGTTAGCACACTTCCCCTGCGAGTGTTAACATTACGAGTGGTCTGTCTCACATTATTAACTAAAGGAGTTTTAAATCTTCTGGGATTAAACTAGCAATCTACGGCAAAGTGACCAACTTTACCGCAACACCAACAGTCAAAACAGTCGTACCTTTTCCAAGTCTCATGCTTGACCTTTTGAACGTATGGTCTTGCAGGGGCGGCTGATCTGGAGGTAGTAGCCTCATGATGATGACATTCACAAGCCTTTTTCACCTCCTTATCCTTGGGTACAACTGGCTTGTCCATTGGTTCCTTCTTCATATTATGACCATGAACGTATGGACCATAGTGCTTTATTTGTATCTCCTCATAAGGTGCCTTGAAGACACTTTCACCAAAGTTTCAGGGATGAGTCCATCCTTGGTATCGTGACTTAGGCTCTATATAAGTATGCCTAGCAAAATGAGCATGGGATGAATCAAAATCAAACTCGTTTGTTTGGAAGATAGCCTTCTTAAACGACATTTGATCTAGAGGAGCTTTCCCCTTCTTCTTGACTAAAGTTTTCTTGACAGCCTTATTCCTTCTTTGAGCTTTATTCCTCCTAGAAGATTTACTAGGAGCAGCTTGATGGCCTAAAACAGCTCCTTTCGTATGAGCGGAGAATTCAGCAACAAATGGAAGGACTATTTTGGGCTTGGAGAAGCTTTCAACCAACTTATTTTCAGCGGCATGTTGTTCTTCCAATTCCTTGATGATTTTCACTTTCAGTTTAAGGTGCTCGAGAGATTTATTGTATTCCTTGACTGCGGCATGCAATTCCTCTTAGAGTGAGTCCGTCTTTGCGACTTCCACTCTCAGAGTGTTCTCCTCAGCCTTGAGAGATTTGATATCATTGTCCTGAGTTCTAGTGACTCTTCGACATTTGTCATAGGCTTTATTAATTCCTTGTATTGAATCATGAGTTCAGACTCATCATCAGAAGAGCAGTCCTCATGATCATGGTCTGAAGCATCAGATTCTGAGAATGGGTTTATTCTTCCTCGTCTGTCTGTGTCATCAGCCCAAAGAAGACTTCCTCTTCCTCACTTGACTCAGATGAGTCAGAGTCACTAGGAGTCCTGGCCTTCTTGGCTACTAGGCTTCTTCGAGATTTCTTTTTACTATACGAGGAATTATTTTCTTCTCTTCTTCCACCTTCTTTCTTATTGTGTGGGCAGTCAACAATTACGTGCCCTGACTTATTATAACAATAGCAAACGATGTCAGATGAAATATGTTTGTTCAGTTTAGTGTTATATCTGTCATGGCTACTTGAGCCTTTCTTATGACGATCACCATCGTGACGTGATCTTCTGGAGGAAAAGTCTTTGCCTTTCCATTTCTTCTTCTTACTTAGGAACTTCTTGAACTATCTAGAGAGTAGGGAGAACTCTCCATCTGATAGTTCTGAGCCTGAGGTGCTCAGCTCCGAATCTTCTTCTTCACATTCTTCCAGTGCAGGAGTAGGTGATGCAACTTTGACCTTCCTCGAACTGTCTGCCATTAGTACGACAGACTTCTCCTTCGATGAGGATCTACATCCCTCTTCTTCAGCTTTTCTTGTATTTATTTGAAGCTCATATGACATCAGCTTCCCGAAGAGGTTCTGAGGATTAGTCTCAGCTAGCTTTCCAAACTCCATTATTGCACATATCTTGTTGTCTCATTCCTTTGTTAAGGATTTTAGGAGCTTGTCGTTTAATTCTCTGTTGGTGAAGACTCAGCCATAGTTCCTTAGGCCATTGACGATCTTGAAGAAATTTTCAAAAGTATCTGCTATGGTGTCTTTGGGGCCTTGCCTGAAGGCCTCATACTTCTGGTTCAAAAGGGATCTTCTATCATCCCTCACTTCTTCAGTCCCTTCCATCAGCACGATTAATGACTACCTCATTTCTTTGGCAGATTTACAGTGAATGAGATTTTGTAGCATAGAATCATCGACTGCACTTGCGATAATAGTTTTAGCTTTCTTGTCTTGGAAGACAAGTGTAATCTCATCCTTATCTAGATCCATCAGCTTCTTTGGTACTTGCTTTGTGGGATCAATATTGGAGGCCGTCATAGGAATATATGGGCTTTCTTCCACTATCATGAAGATCCTTGGATCCACTGCTTCCATGAACAACTTCACCCTTTCTTTCCACATGGCGAAGTTTGCCTTAGTGCATATGGGAAGCTTAGCAAAATCCTTGACTCTGTCCATGCTTGTATACTCTAAAGACAACTAGGGGCAGATCTATTCAAGGTGTTAACCTTTTGACAAACAACCTCCCTCTGATACCAGTTGGAAATATTTAGTTGTCTACCTAAGTCACCTAGAGGGGGGTGAATAGGTGAGTTCTGTGACTTTTTGCAGAATAAAATTCGTACGAGTGATGCTCAGAAAATAAACAAGCAAACCACATACGATACAAGAAATTATAGTGGTTCCCCAACCTTGGGTACATCCACTTTCCAACACACCGATCAGGCAATACACTAGACTTGGCTACTCCACTATTCTCTTGGATTGAAAACAATCCTACAAATCGGAATAAAGTTCCTACAACTCGGAATAAAACAACTCCTACAAAAACTCGAAGAATAACTCCTACAATCTCAGACAATAACTCCTACAATAATAAAATGAATTTACAATCAGAAATAACAAACTTGTCTTTCACAGATCTGGCTGAATCTCAGGTTCTTCCTTTTTGAAAAACTGAAAAGCCCCATCAAAAAAGTTGAGGAAGAAATCTGAGAATCCTTCGATCTGAGAACTTAGGATCACCATGATAAAGCAGAAGATTTGGAGATGTCGAAAATCTTGATCAGTGAACTCCTTCTTTTTTGAATCTCTGGATCAAGAAGTTTGGCGAAGAACGATCCTTCTCGACGGCGAAGCTTCTCGATTTAGAAAGTTGAAATTGATTCAGAAACTTGCACAATACTACTTAGAGTTTGTCGATTCTGACAAGACCTTTCATAGACCTTTCATAACTATATAAATTACATTAAATGCAAGCCACGTGGACCAATCAAGAGTTAATGACATTTGAAATCGAATCCGTCAGATACTTAAGAAAATTCAGAAATCTGCATTCCATTTCTCGAGAGGAGTAAGTGTTCTCGAGAAGATATTTCTATTTATCAAGAAGAGATGTGAAGTTCTCGAGAAGAAATACTTAAGGAAAGTGTAAGAAATGAATTCTGGCATCACGAGAATGAGGAGACTTACTCGAGAAAGATAAACTTCTATTCTCGAGAAAAATTCTTCTGTTACTCAAAAATAAGGAAGTTTCTCGAGAAAAGATTTTTCTGTCTCGAGAAACAACATATGGTTCTCGAGAACTATTTCTTGCCTTCTCGAGAAAAGTCTTTGACTTCTCGAGAAAAATACTTAGAAAAATTTAGAGCTTATTATAAGGTAACTCGAGAAGGAAAGTCATGATCTACTCGAGTAAACATGGTTTTCTTGAGAACTGCACTAGGCTTTCTCGAGAACAGCTTCTGCTACTCGAATACTTGACTGAGCTCACTCGAGTACTAAATTTAATTCTACTCGAGTACAATAAGTCCTTCTCAAGAAAAACACTTAGAAAATTTTTTATATTCTGAAAAATGATTTTCTTCATGGAATCCAACAACCAGCCTTTCTCTTATAGCTTTAGTACTTGAAAATGAAGTGTATCCCAATAAAGAGGTTACACACGAGTTAACACGATGTATCACACAATGAGGGATTACATTGTATGGTCCTGTGTTTGGTGGCCTGTTGTAAACTGACATTGGTCTACACTTGGCAATTGTAACCTCCAAGCACTCAACTTGAAAAGACATCAAGTACAAACTTAATTTATCTTAGTTCAAGGGTGACTTCATACAAATCTAGTTTATTGTGGATGCAATACCAAACAAGTCCTCCATATTAAAGTGGGTGGTTGGAGCTCTATAATACCTCATGCTGCGTCTAATGGTTGTTACCCTGTAATATTTGGAATACCATGGAAATTTCCATTTTACGTATTTTGTAACTAGATATTGTATAAAAGTCTGATATCAACTGTTCTTATGAAAAACATATAGATACAAGGGAAGCAATCATATGAGCACAAGGGACATGATATAAGACCATACTATGACAACTACAGGAGTGTTGAAAATCATGAAGTGAAAGTGGTGGACTTGGCAAACTGGGCTACCTATCCGCATGGCCTGTGCGGACAGGACTGACGACTTGCCAGGTTAGCAATGGTATTGCAATCAGCTTGTACTTTAGCGGCATGCGCGGTCTGTTCGTGCGGTCTATGCGGACAGAGGAGGCGGCTTGCCAGGCCGGGTTGTGTTCAGCCAACAATTGTTTTCCAGAAGGTAACCAGGTGGAGAGGATTGCTATCCGCGGAGCTCACCAAGACTAGCGAGGTGCGGAATCGGTTGAAGTTCACAGATTCTAGGTTGCGGACTAGACAAGAGCTCGGGAGATCGGCATGGAGTGTGCCTTGGTCTAGCTCTGGTGGCCCGGTTGATAGTAACCGTGGAGTTTGCCGGTTAGAGCGGACTAGTGCTGGAGTTCGCCGAGTTGTTCAGTTTGGCTCAGTCCGGGAGGTCACATGGTCTGCGCAGATTGATTTTTCTGTCCGCCGAGTTTGGCAGCAGTCAGCCTTTTCTACCCTAGTTGCAAGCTCGGGATATGTGGACTGGAGTGGTGTCCGCAGGTGCAAGCGGACTTGATTTGTGTCCGCAAGTGGGCAGACTGGGGCTGAACTCGCAGAGTTCGCCTATATGGCGATAAAGTCTGGCTGGGCCTTGGCAACAAGGCAGATTGGCTTGGTATTCGGCGTTGGTGGTGCAAACATTTGTCGGACTGGCTGTGATGAGTTATAAATATATGCATATTTTAGTACTTTATTTATATCGTTTTAGTTCTTATTCATAGTTTTTAGTTATTTGTATTTATAAATATGTTTCTTTTTGTAAATATTTACCTAACTTAGCTTAATTTTATTTTCTGGATTTTTTCAGGAAAATGTCAAAAAATGACCTGACACGCCCATGTACTTTGGGTCACGCCATTGACCAGGCCGTGACACTTCATTTCCTGTGGAATCAGCAAAATTTGATGAGAAAAGTTTGACACGCTCGGGGCCACGCCCGTGTCATTTAACACGCCCCGTGACCATGGCCGTGACACTCAAGCTCGACAAAGTTCGCTCGACAATCGTCGACCAAGCCGACACGCCCAGAGTCACGCCTGTAACTTGGGGCGTTTCTCCTCCATCTGGCCGACAAGACGCCGCCGACGATTTTTGACGCAACCCGCGCCCAGTTCCACCTCCCCGATACGCCCAGAGTCACGCCCGTGACTTGGGGCGTGACATCCTCATGTACAGTCGCAAAGTTAACTTTCCCGTCAATTAGACGATCACCTCATGAACAGTAGTGACACGCCCCCCCGACACGCCCGTGTCGGAGGGCGTGTTCTTAGGAAATTTTTCCTATAAATTGCCCATTTCTGTAATGACCAAGGGTTCACTTTTTTGATCCACTTTAGTGTGTTTTGTGGGCTGCATCCGTGGATTCACTTGCTATGTAAGGAGATTTCTCCCCCTTCCTTTCATGTTTGTTTTTTTCTTTAGCTTTAGCTTTGTAATAGTTTGATTATGATAATAAAAATGTTAGATTTTCTCTCTTTACATGGCATGAAAAATTCATATGGGGTGGCTCATCTCTTTCTCTTTTTATCCCTTTGTATCTCCTTGTTTTTCTCTTTATCAAATGTGTGTGTGAGTTTGTAAGTGATGTTTCTATTTCATCTTATTTTGTTTGGTTATTATGGTAGAAGCTATAGTGATTTTCCTTGCAAAAATGTTGTTAGGATAGTTTCATTTTTGATTTCTAGCTTCTTCATGCTTTAGGTTTTATCTCTTCATTCTTATGATTTTGTAAAAGAGGTTTGAAAGTGATTTTGTTTTTTTTACGTACCTTTGTTTTAGGATTGTAAAACCTTTTTTTGTTCTTTTCATTTTTTTTTTCACTTTTTAATCACTTTTATGAAAT
The DNA here is from genome assembly GCA_039583875.1 of Platanthera guangdongensis. Lineage (NCBI taxonomy): Eukaryota > Viridiplantae > Streptophyta > Magnoliopsida > Asparagales > Orchidaceae > Platanthera > Platanthera guangdongensis. The sequence continues at coordinate 171,337,987 of CM077163.1, read as the reverse complement.
CCTAAGAATGAAAAAGTTGTAATTTTAATTTTTGAAAGGCTTTACTTTTTGATTTGTTTTGAAAAACTTTTGTTCTCTTTCTTTTTACTTTGTTCTCTTTATGTGTTTTTGGTAAAATCTAAGTATAAAAAGTTGTTGTTTTAATTTTTAGGTAACTTTTATTTTGTTTTTAATTTGTGTGTGTGAGGGTAGGAGTTAGGTTTTCATTTTGTTCTTTAAAATTTCATGATGTGTGTGTGAGTGTATGAGCATAATTTTTCATGCTTTATTTAATGCTTTCTTCAATTATGTAGAGTTTGTGTGTGTCGAAGATAAATTTTCATGCTTTATTTTTATCGCTTTCTTCAAATTATGTAGAGAGCGTTGTGTGTAGGAGATAATTTTATTGTTTTCTTTTAATTCGTGTAGAGTGTGTGTGTGTGCGCATTAATTTCCGCCCACTCGTTAAGAGTTAAATGGCGTGCTTTTATTTCCCGCCTACTCGTTTGGGTAGGACTTGTAATTTTCTTTTTTTTTCTTTTCCCCCTACTTGTTAAGAGTTAAATGACGCGCCCTTATTTCCCGCATACTCATTTGAGTAGAACTTATAATTTTCCTTTCTTGTAACTTAGTTTTTTTTATTTATAATTTGAAGTGTGTGTGAGTTCTCGTTTTAGCTAACTTTTTAAGCTCTCTAAATGTTTGTTATTTTCATGTCTTCTTCATATAATCCTTCAGCGTTTAGTTATGAACTCGTGCCTCATCAAATTATAAAACCGTCCCCATACCGATGTGAGACTAATCATTATTAGCCTCGTCATCGAAGGGCATTGAGACATTTTAAATGATTTGAAATAATTAAAGTTTTTTACTTTCACTTTAATTTTAGGACTTAAGGTTTACCCCGGGTTAACAACGCGTAGGACCGCATATCAATGTGTGGGCCCTATTTCTGTTATCCATACGCTAGCTAGCCGAGAGGCCGTGCGTATGGATAGATCACACCTGGGTAAAGAGAGTTGCGTGCATACCCTCGAGAGAGGACAAGCGTAATTCTTCTGGATTGGGTTTCCCACCCAATAGCGGGGTTCTTAGTATAAAGCGGGCATTAAGAGGAATCCTTCGTTGGACTAACGTTCGGTCGAATAGTCTTAGCGTTCAGGTGAGCAATATTCCTAAAGATAAGTGCGCTCATATTTGTGGAACCTCTACGGCCAAGTTGCCTTTTATTAATTTGAAAACTAAGTTCAATAATTATTAAAAGTTATTTTAGTCTTAATCTGATTCAGTGCCGAGCGTTAACCCTTCATCAAATTTTTCTAAATCATTTTCGCTCTTTTATTTATTCCGTCTTTAGTTAATTTAAATCTACACCTTATTTTTAGTAAAATAATAGTCCTCCTAGAGGAGTAAGAATAATCAACCCGACCCCGAGAACAATACGACCTCGGTATTCCCCCGAATATCGAGTACTACTTGCGATAGGTGCACTTGCCTCCCTTAGCAAGCCCGCGGCGATCGACTCATCGAACCAACCACCAACATCAGAGTCTGTTCGTGGGCCATCAAATTTTTGGCGCCGTTGTCGGGGAATCTCTTGAGTTGTTATTTCAAATTCCAGAGTCTATTACTTTTACTTATTTTCTAAAAAAAAGAAGAAAAGCAAAAACCCAAAAAAGGTTTCTTTCGTTTTAAATTTTTTTTTATGGTGTATGATCCGTGGACAACCCTCCGTGTTTAAAGATTTTGAATTCGACACTGAGATCGAACGCTCCCTTGCGCGTATTCGATCTCAATGCAAAATTCCTTCTTTAGACCCTGAAGAATTTATCGGAGAACCCTCTGTCGTAATAATGTCCGACCCTAATCCGAACGCGGCTGCCGAGCGTACAATGTCTTATTACGCCCAGACGAATTTGGACGATACTGGGTCTAGTATTGTTCGCCCTACGGTGGCGAATAATAATTCCAAAATAAAATCAAGTGTCATTCAAATGATCCAAAACGTCGTACAGTTCGATGGACTGCCGGATGAGGACCTGAATGTCCACTTGTCTAATTTTTTGGAAATATGCGACACCATCAAGATTAATGGCGTCACTGATGACGCCATTCGCTTATGCCTATTCCCTTTTCCCTTAAGTCCAAAGCCAAGGCGTGGTTGAATTCCCTCCCGTGAGGATGTATCACCACGTGGGCTGAGTTGACGGAGCGGTTCCTAACGAAGTACTTTCCTCCCGCAAAAACTACAAAGTTGCGGGCAGAAATTTCTTCCTTTGTGTAAAACGATCCTGAGTCTCTATATGAGACTTGTGAAAGGTTTAAGGAGTTCCTCCGCCGGTGCCCACACCATGCGCTGCCAACGTGGTTGTATGTACAAATTTTTTATAACGGCCTTAACTTTCAGACGCGTCAAATGATTGACGCGGCTGCCGAGGGTACCTTGAATAACAAAACCCCCGAGGCTGCCCAGGATTTATTTGAAGAGATGGCTATGAACACCTATCATTGGAACGCCCCGCGGGGACGCCCAAATACGGTGGCCGGTATTTTTGAAGTGGATGCCACTGCTCTCTTAACCCTTCAAGTTGAAAGGTTAACAAAGCAGGTGGCGGAGATGTCTCCTGCCTCCTCCACTCTGCCTTTTTTTATTCCCCCTAACGTCTGCGTGGCTGAAGAGTTCGTGGACTTCGTAGGAAATTTGGGTCGTCCTTCCTTCAACCCCAACAATAACCCTTATAGTAATAACTATAATCCGGGTTGGAGGAATCACCCAAATTTTTCTTGCAGCAACCCGAACAATGCGCAACACCCCCTATTTCTTATGCGCCCGGATTTCTGCAGCCTCCCCTCTTCCAAAACCATCCCCGATGGAGGAGATTTGTTCTAAATATATAGCGTCCAACGAATCAAATATCCGGAACATCACCGGATTGCTAAAAACCCTTGAACAACAGGTTGGACAGCTGGCGAGAATGATGTCCGAGCGCGCGCTCGGGGCACTGCCGGGAAACACAGGCCCCAAACCTCGGGAGAACGCCAACGCTATAACCCTCCATAGTGAAAAGGAGGTGATCGATACAAAACGGATCGATCCACAGGTACATATTTCACCTCTGAACCCTCTTCCCTCTTCTTCGTTTACGCAGCCTTTACCAATTTTAAATGAAAAAAATTATTTTAAACAAGGGCTTGTCGTATCCGCATAAATTAGATAATAAGCGCAAGGACGCGCAATATGAAAAATTTATTTTATTATTGAAACAAATCCATATAATGTTCATTTTTGCGAGGCTATCTCGCAAATGCCCAAATATGCGAATTTTTTAAAAGAATTACTTTCTAATAAATGTAAATTAGAGGATATTTCGCATGTATCTCTCAACACTGTCTACTCGGCGACCCTTATTAATAAATTGCCCACAAAACAGAATGACTCGGGACGATTTTCCATCCCGTGCCTTTTTGGCAATATATTAGTAAAATATGACTTAGCTGATTTAGGGGCTAGTATTAATTTGATGTCGTTCTCGCTCTTTCAACATTTAGGTTTGGGTACTCCTAGTCCTACGAATATGCGCATCCAATTAGCGGATCGCTCGGTTAAGTTCCCTATCGGGGTAGTGGAGGACGTCCTTGTCCGAGTAGACAAGTTTACCTTTCCGGTAGACTTCGTTATCTTGGACATCGAGGAGGATGCCGAGGTACCAATAATACTCAGTCGCCCTTTTCTCGCCACCTCCCGCACACTAATAGATGTTAGTAATGGTTGTCTTCTCCTCCGGGTAGGAGATGATCAAGTTACTTTCTCTATTAATCCCTCGATGGACAATTTGTCATCGAGCGACGATTTCTGCTATTCTTTAGATAGATTTTTTGGAGATCGTTCTTCTCTCATTTTCGAGTCTGTATTTTTAAACGACGATATTTATGCGCTCAAAACTTTTACATGCGATGAGGATACCTCTATATACTTGCCTTTCGAACGAATTGGTAAGAAAGACATAGGAATTAAAACCTCCCTAGAAGAACCACCCATCCTAGACCTCAAACCCTTACCCGCATCACTCAAATATGCTTTTTTGGGAAAAGGCGATACGCTTCCCGTTATTGTTTCTTCGGACTTGAGTGATTCAGAGACTTCCGATTTATTGGAAGTTTTACTTAAACATCGCCACGCAATTGCGTGGCAAATCTCTGACTTAAAGGAGATTAACCCTGTTGGGATATAACGCAGAAACTATCCCCTAGGCACAACCAAATATTTACAGGGTGTACAAGAATATATAAATCTGAGTAAAACACAACATACAAAATTAATGTAACTGCAAAAAAATACATAAAGAAGTGTACCGACGTCCGTTACAGAAAACACCGCGGAGAGCCGGACTCGCTCGATCCGCGAGAGAGATAATTATTTGGACTGCAATCCGCTAGCACAGCAGACACACAAGATTCACCGAGAACCTTCGTCGTCCGATGACAACCAAACCACCTGCCATCACCGGAGAAGCACCATCGAGGCCAACTGCACTCACATATGCCATCGACGCCAAGCCGCACCACCGGAGAAAAACACCATCAAGTCCACTACACTCCCGCAAGCCTTCGCCGCCATGTCCACATCGCCAGAGAGAAACTCTGTCAAGGCCACTGCACCACCGCAAGCCTTCGCCGCCACGCCCGCACCGCTTCATCTACTCTAAGACCGGTAGAGATCCTCTCCTCCAAGATCGGTGGCTATTTCCTCCAAAGCTGGGGGATACGTCGAGAGTCCCTCACAAGAGAAATTCTTCGCCACCATCGTACGATGTTGCACCAACTGCAACCACCGGCGGCATACAACAAAGGTCTCCCACCCCTTGCGACACCAAGAGTGAGACAGCGGCAACGACGGCGGCGGCTCCTCTCTCCAACGCTACCCGGGCCGGCGGTTCTTCTCCCCAAACGGTTACAACTTCTCCAATGTGAAAGGTAAAGAATATATAAGGTTGTTTTAATGATTTCATCCAAATGTAGATACCTCTAAAAGGAAATCATTTTCCTTCTCCAATTTTAGCAACTCAGGGGTGAAATCAAAACAGGATAAAAACCATTCCTTTTTTCTCCTTCATTTAGGGGCTAAGATTTTGGAAAGAAGCAATTCAAAAAAAAAATCGGATTCAGATCCAAACCAAATTCGACAATCACCACCTTGGTTCGGGATCCGGATCCACCATCTTCACAAAGCACTGACTGCACACGGTAATAACTGCATCAACCAACTCTGCATGTAGCACCGCCTCAGTCCGAGGCATCAACCGACTTGCTGTAGTTGACTCATCTCTGCTCTGGCTCAACCCGTGAACGTCATTGCATCATGATCATAGAAACTAATTCGCATAACCGGAGTCCTAGAAGGACGATCCTCTGCACCACTACGACAATTCACCTTATCGGCCTCAGAAATCATGGGCACACCACTCCACGTCGTGGTCCCCATCAACTGGTACAAACTACCGCACTACATAGCTCTCCTGAGTACAGTACGTCCTCACTCCACCATCAGGACTCCACCTCGGACCACCCAACTGTAGCGACCTGAATCCAATCTGCTCAGTGATGACAAACATCCTGCTGTCAGAGTCTCTCAGACTCTTAGTGATGGTGAGGACAACATCACTCTGCACCCTGACCCAACTATCACTCAGTCCACAACCTAGCCTCATGGCCTTTTTGCATGCTGTGAACTAGCACTCATGTGTGATTGTACTATCTGCAATGGTAAAAATTCCATACCCTTCTTTGGTCCAGATCGAAATCGTGCTCCACTCAATCCCTTGCCAAACTTCCTCACCATACCGTTCCGCTACTGCCAAGATGTGACCGACCTCAGGAGTAGGGCCCACTAACATCTGTCTGGATAGCACTGCGATCGTGATCTCCACTAGCTCCACCGTATCCTTCTCATATAAGAGTATCATCACTAAGGCTGGGTAAAAAAAGTGAGTGAGATAAGAAGTGAAATGGGTCTTCACGTCTTCCTCCGTCTCTACATCAGCTTCATATAACTGGCACAAAATCCATTTGTCAGTGATAATCACCTCAATGTAACATATCCGCAGTTATCATGACCTTCTCATGTAGTACCACCTGTCATAGGTCAAATCTACCACTATTGCACTTCTTCAAAAACACTATCCAGATTCACGTTCTTCCCTATCATGGTTGTTTTACGACACGATTATAATACCTGATTAATTCAAAGGTCGGATTTGAAAAGATGGGGAGTGGACCTAGTTGTCACCCACTGCAGTCAAACCGTTCCTCGAATGTCCAATAAGTCGCCTGCGAACTGGCTCTAATACCACTTGTTGGGATATAACGCAGAAACTATCCCCTTGGCACAACCAAATATTTACAGGGTGTACAAGAACATATAAATATGAGTAAAACACATCATACAAAATTAATGTAATTGCAAAAAAATACATAAAGAAGTGTACCGACATCCGTTACAGAAAACACCGCGGAGAGTCGGACTCGCTCGATCCGTGGGAGAGATAATTATCTGGACTACAATCCGCTAGCACAACGGACACATAAGATTCACCGAGAACCTTCATCGTTCGATGACGACCAAACCACCCGCCATCACCGGAGAAGCACAGTCGAGGCCAACAGCACTCACGCATGCCATCGATGCCAAGCCGCACCACCAAAGAAAAACACCATCAATTCCACTGCACTCCCGCAAGCCTTCGCCACCATATCCACATCGCAGGAGAGAAACTCCGTCAAGGCAACTACACCACCACAAGCCTTCGCTGCCACGCCCGCACTGCCTAATCTAGTCCAAGACTGGTACAGATCCTCTCCTCCAAGACCGGTGGCTATTTCCTCCAAAGCCGGTGGATACGTCGAGAGTCCCTCACAAGAGAAATACTTCGCCGCCATCGCATGGTGTTGCACCAACTGCAACCACCAGCGGCATCCAACAGGGGTCTCCCACCCCTTGCGACACCAAGAGTGAGACAGCGGCGACTGTGGTGGCTCCTCTCTCCAACGCTACCCGGGGCGGCGGTTCTTCTCCCCAAATGGTTACAACTTCTCCAACGTGTAAGGTAAAGAATATATAAGGTGGTTTTAATGACTTCATCCAAATGTACATGCCTCTAAAAGGAAATCATTTTTCTTCTCCAATTTTAGCAACTCAGGGGAGAAATCAAAACAGGATAAAAACCATTCCTTTTTTTCTCCTTCATTTAGGGGCCAAGGTTTTGGAAAGAAACAATTAAAAAAAATGGGATTCAGATCCGAACCAAATTCGACAAACCCCTCCTTTTGCACCCATAAGATATTTCTTAACGATAATTGCCGCAAAACGATTCAGCCGCAGCGTCGTCTTAACCCAAACATGAAAGACGTCATTAAAGCCGAGATTATTAAGTTATTAGATGTGGAGATTATCTACCTATTTCGGATAGTGCATGGGTTAGTCCTGTGCATGTCGTGCCCAAGAAGGGCAGTCTAACCGTAGTGGCGAATGAGCATAACGAGCTCGTCCCAACTCGTACTGTAACGGTTTGGCGCGTGTGCATCGATTATAGAAAACTTAATGATGCCACCCACAAGGACCATTTCCCACTACCATTTTGGACCAGATTTTAGAGCGTTTATCTGGTCATCCATATTATTGTTTTGTTGATGGGTTATCGGGGTTTTTCCAAATCCCCATTTCCCCCGATGATCAAGAGAAAATAACTTTTACTTGCCTGCTTGGCACCTTCGCATACCGAAGAATACCATTTGGACTCTGCAATGCGCCGACTACATTCCAAAGATGTATGCTAGCGATCTTTGGCGAGCTAGTAGAAGACATTATGGAAGTCTTTATGGATGACTTTTCTGTTTTCGGACGCTCTTTTCCCGATTGCCTTCACAATCTAGATCGTGTCCTCCAACGGTGCAAGGACACAAACCTTGTTTTAAATTGGGAAAAATGCAACTTTATTGTTCGAGGAGGTTTGGTCCTCGGCCACATGATTTCGTCAAAGGGGATGGAGGTGGATAAGGACAAGATATAAATCATAGAAAAACTTCCGCAACCAACAAACGTAAAATCGAAGTGCAGAAAATATGACCTTGGTATTCCCCCGAATATCGAGTATTACTTGCGATAGGTGCACTGCCTCCCTTAGCAAGCCCGCGATGATCGACTTATCGAACCAACCACCCACATAAGAGTCTGTTTGCGGGCCATCAGGCTGTCTTTCCTAGTTGTGGCAATCTGGTTGTGTATCTGTGACTTGGTAGATACACTTGGTGCTCGCCGCGAGATAATGCAGTTATCCTATCTACTACGGTGGTGATCACGCTCCTCTCAGTGCCTATAAATAGGACCCCTTGTCACATCAATCAGAATCCAACTGAACAGTAAGTGGACTCACGGATAGTTACTGTGGTTAGGATTTTGTATCCGCGTGGTTTGAGGAGGTTGACCTATTTGTGCGTTGCAGGTTGTGTAAATAGCGCTGGAAAGTGAGAGACTTGGTTCTGACTGCGTTCAGGGATAGTGCAGACTCTGTGGATTGTAACAAGCGATTAACAGCATGTCGTGGTTTGAGACTAGACAGTCTTTCTCTTCTGCAACTAGTTTCCTAGTTTAATAAGATGTCCGTATCTTGCTTCTTGGTTCAGTTCAGTTGTAGCTAGCGTAATCTGGCAGCTAGCAACCGTGCAGTTAGGCAGCTTGCAGATCGATGGTTAGAGTTCAGCATTGGAATAGCGGGCAGTTCGTGCGGCTAGGTTGCAGTCTGACGATCTGTTAGTTTTTGCAGACTCCATAGTAGTTAGCAGTAGGGCCAACAATTACTTTTTGAGTCCGCACGGCTTGTTTTCTCTGCCTTGTAATTTGCTTCCATCGGGTACATCGGTGAATCATATCTCTCCATGTATACATCGCCTTGTAAAGATTTTTTGATAGTACAAGTTTCTTGTTCTTCTATTTGCATCTGGTTATTTGGACCCGGATAGGTTGAGTGTTCCTGCGCCTGATTTCCTGTTTTCCGATATCACAAATTTTTTACATGGTATCAGAGGGAACAGAGGCCTGAGTAGTGGATCATCCGACAATTTGCTTCATTTCTTATGGGAGTCTAAGTAACCAGGGTTAGTGCAATGGAAGGTGGAATGACAAGAGGTCTTGGATTTGAGCCTCTTACATCGACTAACTTTAAAAAGTGGAAGTCATGTATGGAATGCTCTCTTCTAGGCGAGGACCTTTGGGAGGTCGTCTGCGGAGACAAAAGGCAAGAGGTGGCTTCTGCTGTTGGTGCTGATGCGGTGAGATCTCGGAGGAAGACAAACACAAAGGCAGGGTTTTTTCTCAAGCAAGCTATCTCATTGGAACTCTTCGACCATATCATCGGATGTCGGTCAACTGCGGAGATTTGCACAAGTTATTCATCTTCAGGAGGAACATTGAGATGAACAAATCTCCTTGAGTGGCACCCGCCATCTCATTATTTAGGAACTGTAGCCGAGCTGAAGAGGCAAATAATCTGCGGTTTGTGGAAGGAATATGTGGCCTTTATCACTTCCATTCAAGGCTGGGCCAATCAGTTGTCTTTGCTGGAGCTAGAGAACCTACTAGCTTCGCAGGAGAACTTAGCAAGTCAGATGGCTGAAGTCACTTTCTCTGGATAAGATGGTGTAATACCCCATTTTTTTTACAAAACAAACCGGGTATTATACATAGAATCGCAGACTTGCGGTGACACTAACACACATGGCAAGGACGTCACTATAAAACTCCGATCCTGCCCGGCATACCCATCGCAGAAGAGAAGAGTAAGTACAAAGAGTAAAGTAGAACTCAAATACTGGTCCACCAGAAATCACATGAAAATAAAATAAATCCCCATGAAGGGAGAGTTCATAGTAACGATTGATCAAAGTACTAATAAGAGGGCTCCTGCCCGATTCATCATGATCCTCATTACAAGTAACTCAATGCAGAAGCAAATATATAGTAACTGCTAATGATCGGGACTCACAATCCCTGCTGCCTGAACTCCAGTGCTAGACTATCCCGTCTCCAAGTGCACCGACCTTTGGGGCTGCATCTCTAGGTTCGGCTCCAAGATCCCCTAAAATGATTTGGTCAACGACCATTAGTCAAAAAGGCTAAGTCCTATCATGAACATAAAATCACAGCAAATATAAGTAAGCAAATACTAGGTAAGCATTATGAGTATACACATGAACAAGGTGAGCAAGTAAAAGTATAAGAAGGTAAACTAAGTACGTAACCATGACCAATAGGAATGCCCATACAAATGAATAGACCAAGTAGTCGTTTTGCAAGACCAGTTGCATAAAGTGTCCCGTACCAATTTATACAATAGGTGTCAAGGGTTATATGCAATGATTATGCTATGTCATGCAAGTATGCTATGATAAGAATATGCAAGTGCAACACACACACCCGACTCTATGCACGCAGACCTTTAGTTCCCCCTTTTTGGAGCCTAACCTCCCAGGATACCTCTGTGGCAAACGGAAGCGGTGGATTGGGCCTCGCCCACCTCTATACCAGTATCAGCACTACTAGTCAGAACTATCGTACACCTCAATGCTGGTGCACTAAGTGGAGCAACTGCGTACTCTTGCCGGCTGGTGCACAGTACTTTATTTGGCTAAGTGCTAAACCATACTTGCCGTATCAACGTATTGGTGTCGGTGCGACGACTCTCCAATATAAAGACCCACCGCCTTATATTTTATGCACATGCAATATTAATGTATTTCCCCCCGAGCCAAAGCTCCCCGGACTAACCGGTCCGTAATAAATATTTATAGATCCATCGGCTTGCCGGGCTAACCTGCCCATCACCAAAACCACCGAGCCTACCGCTCGTGAGACCCAACCTAACTCCCACACCACCGGGGAGTGTGAGTGTAAGTGTAATCCTAGAGTATTTCTAATTACTCTTATATTTCATTTAGTCTTACAGCTTACGTTAACCTTGGACTGCCCAGGGTATTCCCTGTAAAGGGCTCTCGAGGGCACTATTAACTACAATGGACTGAAGCCCAAAGATCCCTTTTGCAAGCTACTTATTATTATTGGTATCTACCCATAGGCAACCCCATTTAAAGTTATGCGTAATCTAACCCTAGTGTATTTTGACTATCTCTCACTTCACAGGAAGGACGATGTTTCGTCGATCCCGAGCACCTTTTAGCACCAGTCAACCCAATACTTCCACATCATGACTCCTAATGATGAACTAATTTTCACTTCACCAAAAATCAATAAACTATTAACCCCAACTTCCTATGTCCATTTCACAAGCTATCACTGTACAACCCCGTATTCACAGAGTGGGGTCCCCTCGGCACGCGCGCGACCAGCTTTGTATTTTTAAGCTTTTGGGGTGGTTTGCACTTTCGGTGGCTGATTTAGTCCTAGACCTTGTAATATACAAGTAGGGAGAGGAAACATATGCCTCCCTAAGTGGCCCATTTTTTTTTTTGGGGGGGGGGGGGGCGACAAGTTGGCTGACACCCGCCCTGGCCTGATAGGTGCAAGGTGGGAGCAGCGGGACCGACCGGGGTCTCGCCCCTACCCCGCGGCCTGGTGCGGCGAGACTTGCCGGGGGGCTGGGTTCTCGCCCCTGCCCCGCGGCCTGGCAGGGCGAGATTGGCCCGAGGCCGGGTTCACGGCCCGCCCCGCGGCCTAGCGGGGAGAGACCGTCCCGGGGCCGGGTTCTCTCCCCGCCCCGCGGCCTGGCGGGGTGAGACCGGCTCGGGGCCAGGTTCTCGCCCCTGCCCCGCGGCTTAGCTGGGCGAGACCGGCCCGGGATCGGGTTTTCTCCCCTGCCCCGCGGCCTAGCGGGGCGAGACCAGCCCGGGGCCGGGTTCTCACCCCTGCCCCGTTGCCTGGCGGGGCGAGACCGGCCCGGGGCTGGGTTCTCGCCCCTGCCCCACGGCCTGGCGGGGCGAGACCAACCCGGGGCTGGGTTCTCGCCCCTGCCCCGCGGCCTGGCGGGGCGAGACCGGCCCAGGGCTGGGTTCTCGCCCTGCCCCGCGGCCTGGCGGGGCGAGACCGGCCAGGGGCCGGGTTCTCTCCCCTACCCCACGGCCTGGCGGGGCGAGACTGGCTAGGGGCTGGGTTCTCTCCCCTGCCCCGCGGCCTACCCGGACGAGACTGGCCAGAGGCCGGGGTCTCGCCCCTGATCCCAAGTTCTTCGGGATTTGTCCGCTCGCTCGGCCCCAAGGTGGAGGAGGAGTGGGGTGGTTTAACTCCCACTCACCTCAGGCGTCCGGGGAAGGTGAGGGGGATGGTTTAACCTCCTTTTCCCCCAGACCTCTTTTGGCAGTGTTTTTACCGTTATACCCTCGGGGTGGAATTACCTCTTTACCCCCCGGTGTGGATGTAGGCCTTTTTTTCCTAGGGGTATTGTTGACATTTTGGTCCATGGGATTGGCAAAACTATAAATAGACCCTTAGGGATGCCTTGGAGGGCATTGTATTTGAGCCAAAAAATCCCCTTGCTTTCTTCCTCCAAGGTGCCTAACTCAACAATGGCTAGGGAGGGGAGACTTCAAAGGTCTTCCGGGTGTGAGGTGGGACCTCCGTGCTAGAGCCGAGGATTTGTTTCTAGTTTTTTGAGCCTTTGGTCCGTGACATTCCACTGAGTGTAGTAAGTGTGAGGTTACCCCTTTCAAGGGACCCCGAACCCTACGAGAGAACAAGTTTTTGGTTTCAACAATCACAATTTCCGCAGTTTTACTATATGAAGACCAATCTAAGCTATATGATGTACATGACAGGAGTTACTCCAAATTTTAATACAAAAGCCCTAAAATAATTATTGGGGGTCTATCATGACACATTTAACCTAAATCCAAAAACTTGTAATTTTCCTAATTAATTTGGTATTTATTAATTTTTCCAAAAGTTAGGCCATGGGTAATTTTGAACATGAAGTACTAGATTTCCTTTAGTTATAGCCACCCAAAAGTTATGAACACTATATTATGGCAAAATATCCGAGAATACCAAATTTCACAAATTTTTCATGAATTTATTAACCTATAATTATTTAATTCAAGGTTGTACCAATAAATAGTGATAAAAAAAGAAACACCACCAAAATTTATCCAAACAGTATACAAAAATTACAAGATACTTAAAATGATTACAAAACTTTGTTGACTAAGTTTCATGCAATTCGAAGGTCAGTAAGCTACATATAAAATATTTCAAATAAATCCACATTTGGGAACTTTGTGAAAAATATACTTGTAATCTCTACCAAACTACATGTAATAATTTCCTAAGCTTTATTATGCCCTAACAAGTTCTATATCCAAGCAAGACAATTTTCCAAAAAGATATGATATTTACTATCTATTTATCAAAATAAGGTGCACTAGTTCACTTTACACATGAAGTACTAAAAGGAATTGCCCAATTATTCCAAATAATTTATAAGTGCATACAAATGTATTTGATTAGCTTTACCAGAGTTTCATATCATTTTAAGACAATTAAACCACAATTACATCAATATCATCAAAAAGGGTAAAATGCAGGTTATATTTACAAGTATGAGCTATTGTTATCTAAACATCGTATAATAAATTTCAGAGGTTAATATTACTATAAAATCAACCCTACCAAAATATCATGAAGATCCAAGATCATAGGACCCCTAATTATTCCATAAGGTGTATAAACTTAAATAATTTCCAAGTGATTAAAGTGGGATGCATGTGTCCAAATACCTCCAAATCCCTTCCTAGGGAATTTCACAACCATAAGATCTCATGAACTAAACACCATGTCCATACAAAGACACATCACCCCATGTCCTTCACAAACCCCCAAAGTTCAACCTTAGGGTTTGAACTAGGGTACTAGGGAAAATCCACCCTAAGCCACCCCAAACTCCATGTAAAGGTGTTTAGTGTCATAACAAATCAGTGGCCCAAGTTTCAACATCTGTTGAGGTGATTTGGTCACTCAATACGCACAAGGGACACTTTGACCTAGATAACCCCTTTAGGCCTAGGCTAGGGTTTACCAAATTCCAAACAAAATCATCTCCAAATGGGATGAAATTTTATACAGAGTCCTATATTGACCACAAGGACCACTCACAAATATTTGGGATGATTTAGAGGTCATTAGACCATTTAATTAAACCTTACATGAAAAATGAAATGATTTCCAAAACTTTAGAAATATTTTTTCCAAAAATTCTCATTTTTGTATATATTATAGATCTAGATATGAATGGCTCATGTTCGAAATTTCAAGTCATTTGGAGGTCAGGATTGATGGGGGAACCCCAAACAATATCTGATCAACCCTAAGTATAGATCTCACCAAAATGAGTGTTGTAGTCTGATATGAACTCCAAAATGGTTTAAATTATTTTTAAAATAAACTAGACTCATAGGGATATAAGTTTCATGTTTACACTTTTTCCTGAAAAGGCACCTAATTATTTTTAATTTAAATCCTAAGGTAGTTGATTTTTTGTGACAGAAAATACAAAATACCCTAAAGATTAATTCATCATGATCTGCACAGATCTTAAAGCAGGATCGGACGGAGGCAGGCTACTTCTTCCTCCAGCCAATGACCCAGATTCATCCAACCTAGAGCCAACTCCAGCCCTAATTCCCGGCACTCCGGCCACCTCCCCACCAACCACCGCCACCACCATCTCCGTCGAGGTGTGGGCTATCGACCGACGGTGGTTGGGCCGTCGGAGATGGCGGATTCCGGCGAACCCGACACCCTCATTTTCACGAAAAACTAGTGTAAAAACTCCACCAGATCGGGCTCAATTGAGCCCGATTCTTTGCTTTAACAATTCCTAATATTTAACCCATGAAGGAGTAGGGAGGACCTGGTTTGTAGCTTGAACGCGAGTGCTTTGCCTCCTCACCATTTCTGGCCATCGAGCTTGGGCTCTTCTACAACTTCTGCACCAACCTCAATGAAACTGAGAAAGGATCAGGGGAAACGATTGCCCTTGCTCCGACGAAGGTCATTAAAGAGGGAATTGAGGAGAGGAGGCTTGTAACTCCTCAATTTTGAAAAACTCTATTAATGGCCATAAAGGGGCTTTTTTGGTTTTAGCCAAATAGAGGTGGCTGAGCCACCCCACTGGCCGACCACCTCCTGAAAATTTCTCCGCTCCCTCAGAGGAGTAAAAGCCCCATAAAAGTGGGGGGTTATGGATCCTCCATGACCATGATGGCCATTAAGCTCCAATTTTCTCTCTCCTCCAAATTGGGGAAACTCCCATTCTCTCTCTTCTAGTCACCAATCTCTGAAATTGGTGGGCCTTAAAGGTGTCTCTCCCCATCCTAGACCAATGGGCCACACTAGTTTGGGCTTAACCCAGTTGGATTGGGCTAGTTTAGCCAAGATTGACCAAATTGAACTATGGGTTGAGTTTGTCCAAATTAGCCACTTGGGTGACTTAGGCATGTGGCTTTTGGTGCCATTGGTCCCCCATGATGCCAAGAGATTAAGGGTGAGTTCAATTTGACACTTGGGTGGTCAATTGACCCAAATTGATCTAAGTTGACTTTCTTAGGCTTAAGGTTGACCTTGGTCAACTTGGCCTCTCTTGTTAACTCCAATGGGTCTCTATGGCTCTATTGGACCCTCTAATGGGTTAGAGATATTGTGGTGGGGTCATGGAGTCATGGTGAAGTCCTATGGTCATCCCTAAGCTAGTAATTAAAATTCTACTATTTGTTGACCAAGGCGGTTCACACCCTAATCCCATGTTCACCCAAACCCTTTAGTGCTTCCCAGAGTTTTGTCATGACCCAGTCATGATAAAACCATTCTAGGGGTCTAGAATTCTGAGGTATGTTACAAATCCCAATACATAAAAATAAAACTTTCTTCCTCAAAATTCAGGTTAGGCCTACGGGGTTTCAAGTATGAGAATTAAAATATAACATCCCGAGACGTTAAAGGGGATACCTGAGGTGAAAAGTTCCAGGCACCTTTGCTGCATCAAGTCCTCTGGCTCCCACATGTGCTCCTCTTGTCCATGATTCGTCCACAAGATCTTGACCAACGGAACCTTCTTGCGCCGCAAGACCCGCATCCCATATCGTCTATCCAGATCGGCTCTAGGCGCACTGATCGATCAGAAGCTATAAACCTATCTGTAGACGTAATTTGCTACTCCGACCGAAGTAGAGCTCTCCCGAGGGAGGAGACGTACAAGACATCATGCAAACCCACTAGCTCTGGCGGTAGCTCCAGTCTGTAAGCCAAGGGACCGATCCGCTCCAGGACCCTATAATGCCCCATGTATCTCAGACTGAGCTTCTTCCAACCACGCACTCACGAGACTCCATGCATCGGTCGTATCTTCAGAAACACCCATTCTCGTACCTGAAACTCTACCTGACGATGCCGAGTGTCGTAATACTTAGCCTATCTACTCTGGGCCTCCAACATCCTATCTCGAATCAACCATGCCTGAGTATCCATATCCTCGACGAACTCCGAGCCAAGTGCCTTCAGATCCTCATCCTGGATCCAAGACAAAGGAGTCCTGCATCTCCGCCCGTATAAAGCCTCATAAGGGGCCATGCCAATACTAGACTAGTGGATATTGTTGTATGAGAATTTGATCAACGGTAGCTCCCTCTCCCATGGATCTTCGCGGTCCAGTATACAAAGACACAACAATTCATCCAGTGTCCGCTTGGTAGCTCCCTCTCCCATGGCTCAGAACTATCAGATGGAGATTCTCCCTACTCTCTAGACAGTTAAAAAGCTCCTAAGCATGAAGAACAAATGGAAAGGCAAAGACTTTTCCTCCAGAAGATCACATCATGATGGTGATCATCATAAGAAAGGCTCAAGTAGCCATGACAAGTATAACTCTAAACCGAACAAACATATTTCATCTGACATCGTTTGTTATTGTTGTAATAAGCCAGGGCACGTAATTGCTGACAATACGCACAAGAAGAAAGAGTGTAAAAGAAAGAATAAGTCGAATCCTCTTATAACAAAAAGAAATCTGAAAGAAGCCGAGTATCCAAGAAGTCCAAGACTCTCAGTGACTCTAACTCATCTGAGTCAAGTGAGGAAGATGAAGCCTACTTTGGGCTGATGACACAGACAGATGAGGAAGAAGAACCCCAGTACTGTAGCATCCCTCAAACAGCTAGACTCCTAGGAGTGGTTTTGTTATGACTAGGTCATGACAAAACCCTAGAATGCCCAAGAGGGCTAAGTGAAACTAGGAATGTAGGTGAGACCACTATGGTCTGCCAATAGTAAATTTCTGAACCCTAGTTTAAGATGATCATGGGCTTCACCAAGACTTCAAGACTCCACAATGGTCTCATCAACCCATTTTAAGGTCCATTAGAGCCCTAAGGGTCCACTGGAGTCTACCTAAAGTGGCCAAGTTGACCTAGAACCACTCTACGCCTAAATTGGGCAAGGTGCTCTAACTAAGGGCAGTGTGCCCTAGTAAAGACTAACTAACCCTACCAGGGCCTTCCTGTACAACCTCGGGCTCGCAAAAGGTGATCCAGCAAGCGAGAAAGGGCGACTGGCGAGATGAGAGGATGCCCACGTGCAAGAGGCGAGACGTATGAACATCTCTCTAAGTAGGCGAGACCTCTTAGTTGGGCGAGACGTCCTAGGGGCGAGATGGCCCACAGGAGAGAGGCCGGCGAGATAGACAGGGCGGTCGTCTCGCCCGCAGTACCTTCCCCACTCGCCACATGCGAGAAAGGAGTTCTCACCCTTTTTCCACTGAAGGGGGATTTTGCCTTTGTGCCCAGATAATTTTACATTTTTACCCCTGGAGGTCTGCATATAGCCCTCTAGAACAGCGGAGTTCGGCTGTTAGCAGACCCAATACAGGGTGTTTTGGTCTTTTCAGGATGATTTAGAAGTGATATTTGCAGATCAGATTCAGAGGCCTATAAATAGACCGATAAGGTGCCTGAGAAAGGGGTTGTTGAATCTTTCCACTATCTTCCTCACAGGCACCTAGCTCAACACTAGCTAGGGAGGGGAAGACTTTCAGTTCTTCCGGGTAAGAGGTGAGACCTCCAAGCTGGGACCCCTCGGTCTGTTCTCAGGTCACTGACTCTCGTCAGGAGGGTAGCGCAGGGAGAGTACGTGTGGGCTGCATCCTGTTTCGAACTTTAGGAGGGATCAAAAAGCTGGTTCCAACATTTTATGTGCGGTGAGCGTGGGCCGCAGCCCTCAAAGAAGAACCTTGAGCAACCACATGGCGGGAGATCACGGAGAAGGAGAAGGAGGGGAGTCGGATAACCCGGGGGGATTTGTAGGAAGAGCGGAGTTTATGGCTTCAATCAAGGGGATCATGGATATACTGCAAGGGATCTCGCGGCAGGGAGATTATTCAACTCCACTGCCTCAAGTGCCAGCTCTCGCGACTCAGGAAGAACTCGTCTTGGCACGAGTAGTAGAGGATGCCTCGGGGAGAAGTCTGGGAAATGAGGTGATGGCGGAAGGGTGCGGGAGAGACATGGCGGGAAGGGAGCTGTTCCCAAGCCCGACGAGTGCCATCTCGCCAGGAGAGGTCGTCGCGTGAGTAGGGGCGGTGAGACCGGTGGCGAGAGGGTCCACTTTTTGCGAGCTCATCCTGTCCGCTCCCTTCCCGGAGGGCTTCCGAGAGCCCGAGATGAACTACTTTGTAGGGAAGGATGATCCCCTCCATCACTTGCAGTGGTTCGAAGATGTTGTCTCGATCAGGCCCATGACGGACGCGTTTAAGTGCCGCCTTTTTGCGATCACTCTAAAGGACAAAGCTAGGGACTGGTTCCATCAACTCCGACAGGCCCGATATACTGCTTCGAGGACTTAAGCAGGAGCTTCCAGCTCCGGTTCTCCACATCTAAGAAGAGGAAGAAGAACCCGGAGTCGATCTTTTTGATTAAGCAGAAGGCGGATGAGTCGCTGGCTCAGTACGTGGATAGGTTCCAAGAAGAGATTTTGGATATACAGGAGGTGCCAGGGTTTGCTCTCCAGATGGCCTTTACTGTGGGACTACGGGAAGGATTCTTCAAGATGAGCCTCACCCGGAAGGCGCCTCTGTCCTTTGAGGGCTTGATGGAGAAGGCGGCAAAGGAAATAGCGATGGAGGCGGTAAACCCAGCTTTTGCGAAGAAGTTGGCAAGGATTACTGAGGTAGAGTCAAGGGAGTCAGGTGGGAGACAACAGGAGGCGAGGATAAGAGAGGAGCCAAGGGCGCCGACGTATCCGGAGCTAGGGTGGAGACAACAGGGAGGCCCTGCCCCAAGACAAGGTAGAGGATTTCCCCAAGGGGGGAGGAACCAACAAGGAGGACCGGGAAGGTTTCACCAGCAGGGGTGGGGGTATGGTCATAGACCACCCCTGCCCCCTCCGCAGTAGGCCATGTCCATCAGCCGAGACAGAGGAAGAGGCCTGGAGAGAGGAAGAGGAGCACGAGCAGTGAGAAGGAGGAACCCTCAGGAAGGAAGGCAAGGGGGGGGGGGGGGAGGTGGCGTTGCCATATTGTGACTTCCACGAGGAGGAAGGTCATGCAACGGCTACCTGCCCAGATTTATTGAAGATAAGGAGAACTCGAGGGGCAGGAGAACAGCAGAGGCCGGTGCGGATAGAGGAAGTAACAGTTACAGGAGAAGAGGATCGATGTGTGGATCGAACGGATGAAGGGTATCGCGGGGGAATTGGAGTGATCAATGGGGGGGGGGGGTGGGGATAGAGGCGGCCCGAAAGGCGAGCCTTCACACTATGTACCGCCGAAGCGTTGCCTAGACGTCACAATCCCCTCCCCCAGATGAAAAGATTACCTTTTCGAGGAAAGACATGCCGGACCATGAGGACCCCTTTTGTGATGCGCTGGTGATACGGACCGCCATCGAGAACTTCACGGTATCGCGGATCCTAGTAGACAATGGGAGCTCAGTGAACGTGATTTTCAAAAAAGCATTCAATGCAATGAGGGTGGAGGCCCGGAGGGTGCTGGCAGTGGATGGACCACTGTTTGGGTTCTCAGGGGAGAGGAAAGAAGTCGAGGGGGGAGTGGGACTTCAGGTGACCCTGGGAGGGCTGTCCCGGAATTGCCGCTTTGTCATAGTGGATGACCCCAGTAGTTACAATGCTATCTTTGGACGCCCCTTAATCAGCGCTTTCAGATGCGTTCCATCATCGTTTCACCAGTGCTTGAAGCTGAATTCAGGAGGTACCCAAATTAGGGTACGGGGGGATCCAAAGGCCGCTAGGGAATGCTACATGATGGCAGTGAACACCATCTCCTGGCGGGGAGACGCCGAGGAGTTGGGAAAGTGGATGGAGGAATTACAACAAGAACAGGGAGGTGGGGAAGAGCAAAGAGAGGAGGAAGATGCTGGAGGAGAAGAAGAAGTAGTAATGGTGGGAGGCATTGCGGGGGAGCCAGGAATGGTAGGAGAGGAGTTCAGGGAGATGGTGATGGTAGAAGAAAAGGAGAAGGAAAGAGTGGAAGGAGAGGGATAAATGGTGAGGAACTGGGACATGGTGGAGAGGCTGGAAGTGGCTGGAAAGGAGGGTGAAGAGACGGAGGCGGCAAAGAAAAAGGAGCCAAAAGAAGAGGTAGGGAGGAGAGAGAAAAGACAGATGGAAGAAGCGGGAGGGTCGCCCGGGGAGGGGGCCCGGCCAGAAAAGAGAAGGGCCTCACGACAGGAAGAGGAGGATGCAAGCAAGTGGGAGACAGAGCAGCCGGAGGAAGAGATGATGATGGCCAATGTGGAAAGCGAAGCCAAGGAGTAGGATGCGCAGGCAGAGCAGGAAGGGGAGGAAGAGCCATCAAGGCTGAAAGCGGCCGTGGAGGTCCTCGAGGTAGAGATCCACACCAAGGAAGGCCGAGAGGAAAAGATAAAAATCAGTGGCGAGCTCAGCCCAGAAGACGGTGAGAAGATCAGGACCTGCGTGCAGAAAAATATTGACGTCTTCGCATGGAGTGCCGCAGACATGCCAGGGGTCGATGCAGACGTCTCCTGACACCGCCTCAATCTCGATCCCAACACTCGCCCCATACAACAGAAGAAGAGGGCCATCGCCTCAAAGATGGCCGGACCTATTAGAGAGGAAGTGGAAAAATTGCTTAAGGCGGGGTTTGTGTCCGCCTGTAAGTATCCTGGGTGGGTGAGTAATGTTGTAATAGTCAAAAAATGGGAGGGTAGGTGGAGAATGTGTGTGGATTTTTCTCTTTTAAATAAAGCATGCCCCAAGGATTGTTAACCGCCTCCCCGAATCGACGCGCTGGTTGACTCAGCCGTCGGTTTCCCCTTTATGAGTTTCTTGGATGCATTTTCTGGATATCATCAAATACGCATGCATCCCCCGGACATTAAGGACGTCACCTTCGTCACGTAGGATGGATGCTTCTTTTTTAATATGATGCCTTTCGGTTTGAAAAATGCGGGAGCAACCTATCAAAGAATGATGGATCGGATCTTCCGAGAAAAGAGAGGGAGGAACCTCGAGGTGTACGTGGATAACTTGATGATCAAAAGCAAGGACTTCAAAGCTCATGTCCTAGATCTGCAGGAGACCTTTGAAACCCTAAGGGAGTATAAAATGAGACTCAACCCCCCGAAATGTGTTTTTGGTGCCAGCAGGGGAAGGTTCCTGGGACATCTTCTCACTCCATCTGGAGTGGAGCCCAACCCCGAAAAAGTGAGAGCAATCCTAGAATTGTGGTCCCCTAGGAATGCTAAGGAAGTCCAGCGTCTCACAGGCAAGTTGGCTGGGCTAAGCAGGTTCCTCTCTCGAGCCGGGGAGAGGTGCTCGCCCTTCTTCCGAACACTGCGAGGAGGTAAGAGATTCGAGTGGACCTCAGAATGTGAGACGGCTTTCCAGGCCATAAAACAGCAGCTTACCCAGACGCCCTTACTCCAGAGACCAAGGGAAGCAGAGGTCTTGTTTTTATATTTGGGAGTAGGGACTATGGCGGTGAGCTCAGTTCTTGTGCGAGAAGAAGGGAGGAAACAATTTCCGATCTATTACGTGAGCAGGGTCCTGAAGAAAGCGGAGCTCGAGTACCCCATTCTTGAGAAGTTAGCATTTGCCCTCATCATCTCGGCCCAAAAGCTCAGGCCGTATTTTCAGGCTCACTCCATACAAGGGGTAACAGATCACCCCCTCCGTCGCATCTTAGAGGGGGTAGAGCATTCTGGGAGGCTAGCAAAATGGTCAATAGAGCTCAGTGAATTCGACCTCGTATTCTTTCCTCGGCTCGCCATAAAGGCACAGGCGGTGGCCGATTTCCTGGTGGACTATGTAGTTGAGGTCCAGGAGATGGAGGCATCCCCTCGGGCAACCTGTAAGATGTTAGTGGATGGAGCGTCGGGAAGAAATTCTTTTGGGGGAGGGATGATCCTGATCAGCCCAGAGGGGACCCAGATTGAGCAGGCCTTGAAGATTCATTTCACGATCACCAACAATCAAGCGGAATATGAGGCGGTCATTGCGGGACTCAGGTTAGCCCGGGAGCTGGGCATACAAGACATTGAGGCCTCGACAGACTCCATGGTGGTGGCAGGCCAGATCAAAGGGGAGTTTGAGGCAAGGTAGCCCACCCTCCAGTTGTATCTAGGAAAGGTCAAGGACATCATAGGGCAGTTCCGAAGCTTCTCAATTCAGCACATCCCGAGAGAGGAGAGTACTCAGGCTGACCAACTCGCCAAGCATGGCCCTTGAGCTGGGGGAACAATGACAGAACTCTTCAGACCGTCTATAGAGGAAGGGGAACTCATGGAAGTATGCCAGCAGAGGTCGTGGATGGACCCCTTCATCACCTTTTTGGCATCAGGATAGTTAGCCGCGATAGAACTCGACAATAAGTATACCAGATACAAATCGGCGTACTACCTGCTGAAGGATGGGGTTTTATATCGCAAGACCTTGTCAGGTTTGCTGTCTAGATGTGTGTCAGAGGAGGAGGTTCCCAAGGTTCTACAGTAGATTCACTCGGGAGAATGTGGAAGTCACTCGGGGAGCCAGACATTAGAAGGGAGGGTGCTGAGACAGGGGTACTTTTGGCCTACCCTCAGGAGGGATGCAGAGGAATTCGCGAAAAAGTGTCAAAAATGCCAGGAGTACGCCCCCCTTCAGCTCCTTCCGGCCCAGAGGTTGTGGACCATCACAGCGCCCTAGCCATTCGCTATATGGGGGCTAGATCTGGTGGGCCCCTTTCCCCAAGCAAGTGGCCAAAGGAAATTCCTGTTAGTCATGGTGGACTACTTTTCGAAGTGGCTGGAGGTGAAGGCGTTGGCTAAGGTAACCTCGCAGGTGGTCAAGAATTTTGTATGGGGGGAGATCATCTACCGGCATGGGTTGCCCCTAGCCATTGTGACAGATAACGGACCACAATTTGCAAGCAGAGAATTCGTGGATTTCTGCATTCGTTTGGGAATAGATCTCCGCTTTGCCTCTGTTCATCATCCACGAAGTAATGGACAGGTCGAAGCGGCTAATAAGGTCATTGTCAATCTATTGAAGAAAAAGTGGAGAATTTGAGTGGGAGCTGGGTGGAGCAGCTACCTTTAGTGATGTGGGCCTTGAGGACCACGCCAAACACAGCCACGGGGGAAACCCCGTTTAAGCTCTCTCATGGCTCAGAGGCTGTCATACCTATCGAGTTTGAGGTCACATCACCAAGAGTAGCAGTTGCAAGGGAAGGAGCCGAAGGATGGAGAGCAGAGAACGAAGAAGAACAGTGACTCTCATTGGATCTCGTGGAGGAGCTCCGAGATTTGGCGATGGTCCGGCAGGAGGAGGTCAAGCGCCGGATGACAAGGTACTTCGACAAGCATATAAGGATCAGGCAGTTTGAGAAAGGAGATTTGGTCCTGAAAAAGGTAGATGCAGCGGGTAGAGGGGCCTCCGTAGGGAAGCTCAACCCCAATTGGGAGGTTCCTTTTGTAGTAAAAGAAGTCTTAAAGTTAGGAGGGTACCACCTCCAGGATGTGGACGGGGTATCCCTCGAGCGAGCCCGGAGTGGTGATGATTTAAAGAGATTTTACCCGTAGCACTCTATCCATCGCACTTTTTTATTATTATTGTACAGTGCTTATCATTCTGATGTGCTATTTTGATGCAATGAAAGTGTGGGTGACCTTTGTAAGGCACCAGGGGCGAGATGATTTGTAGAGGAGACCCCGAGCAGACCCGCTGACCAGACTCCCATCTAGCTGGCAGGGCTGTAGGCTCACTCGGTGGTTGGAGGTGTTGTGGAGAGGAGACCCCGAGCAGACCCGCTGACCAGGCTCCCATCTAACTGGCAGGGCTGTAGGCTCACTCGATGGTTGGAGGTGTGGTGGAGAGGAGACCCCGAGCAGACTCGCTGACCAGGCTCCCATCAAGCTGGCAGGGCTGTAGGCTCACTCGGTGGTTGGAGGTGTTGTGGAGAGGAGACCCCGAGCAGACCCGCTGACCAGGCTCCCATCTAGCTGGCAGGGCTGTAGGCTCACTCGGTGGTTGGAGGAGTTGCGGAGAGGAGACCCCGAGCAGACCCGCTGACCAGGCTCCCATCTAGCTGGCAGAGCTGTAGGCTCACTCGGTGGTTGGAGGAGTTGCGGAGAGGAGACCCCAAGCAGACCCGATGACCAGGCTCCCATCAAGCTGGCAGGGCTGTTGGCTCACTCGGTGGTTGGAGGTGTTGTGGAGAGGAGACCCCGAGCAGACCCGCTGACCAGGCTCCCATCTAGCTGGCAGGGCTGTAGGCTCACTCGGCGGTTGGAGGTGTGGTGGAGAGGAGAACCCGAGCAAACTCGCTGACCAGGCTCCTATCAAGCTGGCAGGGATGTAGGCTCACTCGATGGTTGGAGGTGTTGTGGAGAGGAGACCCCGAGCAGACCCGCTGACCAGGCTCCCATCTATCTAGCAGGGCTGTAGGCTCACTCGGTGGTTGGAGGAGTTGCGGAGAGGAGACCCCGAGCAGACCCGCTGACCAGGCTCCTATCAAGCTGGCAGGGATGTAGGCTCACTCGGTGGTTGGAGGTGTTGTGGAGAGGAGACCCCGAGCAGACCCGCTGACTAGGCTCCCATCAAGCTGGCAGGGCTGTAGGCTCACTCTGTGGTTGGAGGTGTTTAGGAGAGGAGACCCCGAGCAGACCTGCTGACCAGGCTCCCATCTAGCTGGCAGGGCTGTAGGACTCACTCGGTGGTTGGAGGAGTTGCGGAGAGGAGACCTCGAGCAGACCCGCTGACCAGGCTCCCATCAAGCTGGCAGGGCAGTAGGCTCACTCGGTGGTTGGAGGTTTTGAGGAGAGGAGACCCCGAGCAGACCCGCTGACCAAGCTCCCATCAAGCTGGCAGGGCGGTAGGCTCACTCGGTGGTTGTAGGTGTTGAGGAGAGGAGACCCCGAGCAGACCCGCTGACCAGGCTCCCATCTAGCTGATAGGGCTGTAGGCTCACTCGGTGGTTGGAGGAGTTTTGGAGAGGAGATCCCGAGCAGACCCGCTGACTAGGCTCCCATCTAGCTGGCAGAGCTGTAGGCTCACTCGGTGGTTGGAGGTGTTTTGGAGAGGAGACCCCGAGCAGACCCGCTGACCAGGCTCCCATCTAGCTGGCAGGGCTGTAGACTCACTCGAGGGGGGAAGTCTAAGGGTAAGAATTCGCGTGGGGAAAGATCCATGTTCATCAGAAGGTTGATAGTCCCTAAAATAGAGAGGAGCCAGGAATCGGGCCAGGGAAGAAGGTCCCTGGCCGGCACTCGCAATGGGTGGTCTCGTGCCTAGCGGGAGTACCTTCCTTATTCCAGGAACAAGTGAGCCTTAGAAGGCGGAACCGGCCGAGCGAGACGGCTGATCTCCAGGGATTTCGGTGCAGGATAATCTTGCGGTGAGGCGAGCGCTAACAGTGGGTGGATCTGGCGTGTAGTAGGGGCGAAGAGCGATAAAAATTGCCTCGTGCTAGCTATTAAGCGAGATGGAAAACGATAAAAGCAGCGATTAAACAACATCCAAAAATAGTCTCATGCTTTTGGCTAGCTACTAAGAGAGATGGTAGAAGATCAAAGCGGCAAATAAAATAGCACCTAAACGGTTGTCTCACGTTTCTGACTAACTATTACACAAGACGCCCAAAGAGGGAAGCGATAATTAGTGTGTAAAAAGTTTTAAAGAAAATATCCATAAAGCAGGAACACCTCGCTCTCCTTTTTCAAGGAAGTGTCTACCAGAACCACAAGTACTAGACAAAAGAAGGTGGGGAAGAGAAGCCACTGCAGTGAATATTACGCTACTCGCTGTCAGAGGAAGAGCTGCCGTCCGTCTCGCCGTACAAGCGGAGACCAGGTCGCGGACGGTTACCGTCTCTGCATCCTCGCACACCACTCCCAGATCCTTCATCATCTTAAGGACAACCTCCGCCGTCTTGATATTTGAGTCCCGACAGATTGCGTCCACCTCGTCTACTGAATAGCAGGAAGGAATGGGAAATTGATCCAAGGGGGGTGTCGCGCTGTTCCGGAGGCGGAGATTTTCGGCTTTCAACTTCTTGTTCTCCCCCTCCAGCTCCTCAATACACGAGCGCATTCTGTTGGCCGTCTCGGCTTCCTGCAGGAATAAAGCAAGTGAGGGACTATAAGAAGCAAGAGTAAGACTAGCAAAGCAACGGTAAGGAAACTTACCACGCCACCCCGGCTCTGCGTGAGGAGGTTGTCGGCAACAAGCAACCGCTTCTACAGGTTGAGGGACTTTTCCCGCTCCGCGGAGAGACCGGCCTCCGCCTCCTTCCATTTCCTATTGTTGAAAATGAGGCGGCGCGAGACTCGGTGCGCGAGCTCCAGGGAGCGAAACTGAGAGTGGGCACTTTTTAGAATTAGATCCCGCGATGCCTCGTTATCTGCGGGCTCGGAGCCAAGGCCGCCATACAACCCAAACTCTAAGGAGAAGGCATGACTGGTGGGGGGGTCCTGCTCCTTCCAGGAAGGGAGAATGGTAGACACCGACACGCGGTTGATGTCTTGGTCCCATATGAGAACCGGCTCGCCGGCGTCATCATCTGTCACAGGCCCCATGTTATAATTAGGGTGTGAGGAGGGAGTCGGGCGGCTGGACGAACCAGTCTCGCCAGGAGGGAGCTGAGAGGGCTGAACATGGCCGGGGGCAGCTGGCTCTGAAGAGACCGTCTCGCGGGCGGGTGAGACGGGTCGCCGCAGAGGCGAGGGAGACGATAGAGTGATGGGGGACAGGGACCCCGCTGGCTCTTTTCTTTCCTTTGCAGATTTTTCCTTTTTGAAGGACACTGACTTTTTATTCTTCTTGGGGCTGAGGCGAGAAGTACCCTCGCCCGCGGGCCTCTTCTTGGGGGTAGGTGTCAGCGTGTCTTTCGCAGCCTCTTCGCCCTCTCGCCCAAAAAGATGAGCGTGGATCGCAGAACCTAACTCAATACGCTCTCTCCGCAGGTAACAGGCGAAAGCGATCAGCATTGAGACGGCGTTGGGGTTGAATTGGGCCGGGACGACCCCAACGTACTTCAGCACTAGCTTGACCTCCGGCCAGAGGGGAAGCCGCAGCCCCGCCTCGAAGTGCGAGGCGGGGAAGGCCAGCTCATTGGGGTAGAAGGTGTTGATGCATTCGCCAACTTTGGGCGGGCGAGACATATAGCCATCGGAGAGATACTCGCCGGCGAAATGAGCGTGGTCTTCCTCTGGCAGTCTGCCGAGAGGGAAGTCGTGGTCCACGAAGCGCTTTCCGCAACGGCTGCGCCCCTCGCCCTCTTCCATCTTTTTCTTTCCCATGGAGGGCAAGAAAGTGGCAAAAGAAGGAGAGGACAGTTCAGAGAGAGAGGGACGCGAGATGGGGAGAGGGACGGGGGCCGCGGTCAAAGAAGCAGCTTAGAGTAACAAAGCAGAGATGCCTGGGTTGGAGATATTTATAAGGGATAAGGGAGAGAGGGGATTAGGCGGGAAAGTCAGGCGGCGGGAAATGAGGAGACATCCCGACGTTTCGTCTCTCTCTCTCTCTCTCTCTATCTATCTATCTCACTCTCTCTCTGGAACTCAAGAGGCGGGGGCACCGCAACATTCTTTTCGAGGCAAGCCATCATTACAGGACTAATAAAATAATAGCTAATCATGACAATAATGAAAAGACAGCGTGATATGACCAATGCATTACCAAAAGTTTAAAATAGATCGTCCCGCAGAAGGGAATATCTCGCCCAAATAAGTTTATACAACACATCAGTAATCAAACAGCAAAATTGACAGACAAGATCCGGAGAGGGCGAGGCGGGACTGCGACAGTTTAGTTCTGCACCCACTGCCAGCGACCATCTTTACCTCCTGCGCATGGAGAGCGGCCAGGAATGTGAAAGGCGCGAGCAGCGATCACGCCGCGGCGCGCGAGACGAAGATGTTCGTCCGTCTCGTTTAAGATAGCTTGGGGGGGGGGGGGTCGGTCCCGTATAGAACCCCATCCTCTTCCTTCCTGGCAGAAAGGCGGTGATAATCTGCTTCTATCCACTCCATGCGTCGGTCGGAGGCTTGCTTCTTCAGCTCCATCTCGCGGATTATGTGCGTATATTTACGAAACATCCTGGTTGTCCTCCGCTTCAATTCCAGGGGGTCCATGGGATCACCCAATTAGTCCTCGATCTCGCTAGGATAAGGAAGAGGCGAGGGGGGGGGGAGATGCGGGAGCTTCTTCAGTATCGGAATCAAATTGGACGCCTACGGAAATATCAAGAGATCACAAGCAAGGATGAGCCCGCGCGAGTCGGATAAAAGAAGGCGAATCAACAGAAAGGCGAGAAGGGAAGAGATCTTACTGGGGATGTGAGGGTTCCCCACAACTCGCGAGAGGTTTTCTCTCTACGAGGGGGGTGGGGAGGCCGCCTTGGGCGAGTCAGTGCGCTGAGGAACTTGGTTTATATTATCAGGAGGATTGGCAGACACAGGCGAATCAACAAAACTTCCCTGAAAAAGCGTAGTCAGCATGCGAGACCAGAGAAGGGAAAGAGTAATGTGATTACCTGCTTCTCTCCAGAAGAAGTGAATGGGTTGTTTGTTGAAGGGGCAGAGGAGGTTGCGCCCGCCGAGAGAGGGGGGCAGGCGGCTTCCGTCCTTTTTAGGCGAGAGGGCGGAGAGGCTAAGGGGGGAGTACGCCCCAGATCCGGGAAAAGGGCATCCGTGTTGGCTTTGTTTCGCCTTCGCACAATCGCAAGGCGCTCGCAGAAACTTTGACTGTGAGACATTCCGAAAGAAAAAGAGATGAAGGCTAAAGGGTTCCAAATGAAGACTGTGATCTCATATTTATAGGCCCCATAGGGGGGGGGGCACCACAGATTCTCATAAAGAAATCCTCACATCGCGAGCCACAATTGGGCTATCTTTCCGAGGTTAGGGTAACCTCGAAAAGAGCGGGGATTGTGTACAACCTTAGGCTCGCGAAAGGTGATCCAGCAAGCGAGAAAGTGCGACTGGCGAGATGAGAGGATGACCACGTGCAAGAGGCGAGACGTATGAACAACTCTCTGAGTAGGCGAGACCTCTTAGTTGGGCGAGACCTCCTAGGGGCGAGATGGCCCAAAGGCAAGAGGCCGGCGAGACAGACAGGGCGGCCGTCTCGCCCGCAGTACCTTGCCCACTCGCCACATGCGAGAAAGGAGTTCTCACCCTTTTTCCACTGAAGGGGGATTTTGCCTTTGTGCCCAGATAATTTTACATTTTTACCCCTGGAGGTCTGCATATAGCCCTCTGGAACAGCGGAGTTCGGCTGTTAGCAGACCCAGTACAGGGTGTTTTGGTCTTTTCAGGATGATTTAGAAGTGATATTTGCAGAGCAGATTCAGAGGCCTATAAATAGACCGATAAGGTGCCTGAGAAAGGGGTTGTTGAATCTTTCCACTATCTTCCTCACAGGCACCTAGCTCAGCACTGGCTAGGGATGGGAAGACTTTCAGTTCTTTCGGGTAAGAGGTGGGACCTCCAAGCCGGGCCCCCTCGGTTTGTTCTCAGGTCACTGACTCTCGTCAGGAGGGTAGCGCAGGGAGAGTACGTGTGGGCTGCATCCTGTTTCGAACTTTAGGAGGGATCAGAAAGCTGGTTCCAACACTTCCTAGACCTAAATTGGGGTCAATGGGTCACTAAGGACCCATGGAGGGTAGTCAAAGTGGTTAAGTTGACCAAATTCAACTCTAACCCTAAATGGGTCAAACGAACCTATAATATGCCAAACTGACCTTCACATGGCCAATTGAAGTTCCCTTAGCTAAGTGGACCCCACATATACCTTCCTAACCCTAGTGAGAGGCCAATGGATCACCAAGGACCCATTGGGGTCAACCAAAAAGGCTAAGTTGATCCAAGTCAACTCTAGCTCTAAAGTGGTCAAAGTGCCTTGATTAAGGGTCAAATGACCTCCAAAGGGCCAAGTCAACCCCACATAGATCTTAGGGGAGGCCAATGGGTCACCAAGGACCCATTAGGGGCAACCTCGAAGACCAAATTGACCAAGGTCAACTCTAGTCAAGGTTTAGGTCAAGCTAGCCCAAATGGGATAACTGAAGCTCAAGCCCAATTCACTTGGGCTAACCTTGTACTAGTGGATGAAATGAACATGTGGGCTGCCATGGGGTTAGGTAGGAGTCAAATTTCAGGCTTGGTGAGTAGGAGAGAGAAAAGTATTCAAATAGAAGAGAGAGAAAGAGAAGGGACTAATGGGGGAAGACTTTGGGGCTCATCCTTCCCTTTCCCCAACCCCCATTCAATTCACTAGGATAAGGAGTGCAGTCCCATTTCAACCAGCTGGTCTTTGACTGGTTTGAGCCATGCTTCATCCCCCACTCACCATGGCTGAAATTTGACTAAACGGGCCCATTAATGGCAATGCAGCCTACACCCACCTAACACCACAACTCTCATTCTTAAAAGCTTCACTAGACTCCTGGGATTCAATTCCACACATTACCTGAAGGAGCCAAGGGAGTTCACAGTGCTGTTGCAAAAATCCGACCACCACCACCACCATGATGATTCGGCGATCGACAAGGCTACAACCACCCACACAGGTCCTCCTCCACTCCTTCTTGCATGGGTCGTTCATAGCAATATTTAGGGTCAAGGTTTGGGCTCAATTTAGCCTGATCGGGAGAGCTTCTCTCCACGATTTTCCGCAAAAATGTGCTTGTCGGGATCGCCGGAAAAAGGTGATAAATCTTTATTTATAGTATTTTTTATATTGTTTTTATTTGATAAATAGCTATGTTTTTTTTAGTTTTTATTATTTTTTAAATTAATCCTTTGATTTCTTATTTCAGGTAAATTTGGGCTGCCAATAGCAAACTGGAGCTTACAAGACTGACCAGGAGATGAAACAGAAGAATCCTTGAGAAATCACTTCTACACGCCCCTATCACGGGCATGACCTTCAGGTCACGGGTGTGACAGGTGGTCGTGACCCACAGAGGATCCCAGAGAATGAGACACATAAGTTTAAAGGTACACGCCCTGGTCACGGGCATGACCTTTGGGCCACGGGCGTGACCATAAGGCGTGACCAAGAGGCTCAATTCGCCGAGTGAAGAACGTCGAACAGTCAAGTACACGCCCGTGACACAAATGTCACGGGTGTGACCCAGGGCGTGACATGTGCGTTTCCAGCCAGTAAATCAGCCGTTCCTGCTGTTGCGCCAGATTTCCGTTGTAGCTTCACATGCCCCTGGTCACGGGCGTGCCCATGGGGCGTGACATCTTCACCAACAACAATTTACTCTAGCCATTTTCAGCTTCCCGCGTTTCTCCAGAAACAGAACTGACACGCCCTAGGTCACGGGCGTGACCTAGGGGCGTGACCTGCCATTTAACAGATTTTGGCATTTTTTACTCTAACGTTCCCGGGCTTTCAAGACGGCGGTTCCGAGCCTGACACGCCCTAGGTTACGGGCTTGACCAAGGGTGTGACCATCTAGAAGTTTTTCCTATAAATTCCAGATAAGTTCAAGAGCTGGAGGAGGAGCTAGGAGGCCAATCTAGGAGTAGTTTCAGTAGATTATTTTCCTATTTTTATGTACTTTTCAATTTCATAGTTGTAGACTTTAATTCTAGCACTTTTATTTTGTAGTTGTTCATCTTTCTATGTATCCCTATTTTCATTTCCACTTGATCATGACAAGCTTTTCAATACAATAAAATAATTTTTTTTGTCAAACTCTTTTCTTATCGTTTCGAGTTATCTTTGATTTATTAGCTTTGATTCTGATCTAAGATCCGTATCCTAATGACCGAGAGGTTGCGGATACGGGGAGATCACTCAAAGATAAAAGGAGTTGATTGCAATCCTCGAGAGAGGACGACATAACTCTTCCAGATTTGAGTGAAATCCAATAGAGGGGTTCACCTCCTAAAGCAGGCTTAGGGGTTTCGACTGGCCGAGAGGTCTTAATCGATCACCCTAAGTTTAGTCGAGAGCGTATTCTCAAGAGAAGCATTTTTGTATTTTAGGAACCTCTACGGTCGAATCGGATAATCTAGAAGTTTGCCCTTAAGATAAGTTTATTTTATTTCAAAGTTAGTCTAGATAAGTGTGTTCTTTTATTCAATTTTTTAGCTATAGTTTAATTTACTTATTTTTTTATAAGATAAAATAATATAATTTGCGTGAGTAGAAGTACTCAACAGGCCCCGAGTCTAATACGACATTTCCTATACTATATTTCGATAGGTACGCTTGCCTATTCGAGATTATAGTTTGGATATATTTTTAAAATTATAAAATTCCTCATCAAGTTTTTGGCGCCGTTGTCGGGGATCTTTTTGTTGTTATTTAGAAAGCGCAAATTTTATTACATTTATCATTCTCTTTCTCTACCCCAATTCCCTTTTTTGATTTTCTTATTCATTCACTTCCATAAGATAAAGGTTGTTTTATTTTTCTTTTTATAAAAAATGTTATCTCAATTGCCCGCTAAAATTGCTAAGCTTCAAAATCAATTAGATATTTTGAAAGGCGCGAAACATCGCCAAAGTGTTTGTTATTTTTGTGGTGGTTCTCATCGAAGTGAGTATTGTTATCTTTATAATTATAATTCACAGCTACCTTATGAAAATAAAATTGAATATAATTATGAAAATAACTATTCTCACTTTTATGATAATTCTTTTTCCAATGTTCATGAAAATAATTTTTCCAATTCCTTTAATTTCCATGAAAATAATTTTTCGAATTTAAACGAGAATACTTATTTTGATTTAAATAATTTTTCTTCTACCTCGGACGTTTGTTTTCCTTGTTTGCAAGATCAAACAGAAAACTTTACGAGTTATGAGAACAATTATTTAGGTCCTAATTTTTGTTCTTCTTTTAGCACACCACAATCGCTTTCTTCTAATTTTGGGGACTTTACGCAATTCATTATTGATCCTCCCCAAAATTTAGAAGAAATCATTTCTTGTTCTAATAAATTTTTACCCCCTCCAAATAGTTCACCTAGTACGGAATATGAATCTTCATGTACCCCTTGGTGACTTATTCGGAAGAGAGGAAGAATTATTATATCAAGAATATTTTAAAGTTATGGGCACACCGGGTGAAATAGAAGAAAAATAGTTTTCTTCTCCTATTTCTCCCGATTTTCATTCCCCTCCAGAATTTTCAAACTCTACTTATAAATTTTTAGAAATTGAAATTCCTGAAATTATAGTGCCCAGTTATTTTCTTTTAGATAACAACTTTACTTTAGAAAATAAACAACCTATACCTAATCATATAACTTTGCAAGAACCTCCTCCTTGCGAAGATTTTTCTGACGCGCTTTTGATTTTTCTTTAACAAATGAATTTCATGAAGATGATGAACCGTTGCAATCACAAGTCATCAACGATCCATTTGCCGCTCATCTACAAAAATTCACATCGCCTCAGGTATGTATAGGTGATGTGAATTTACATTTTCAAGTCAAATGTTCAAAAATGGAGGATCAAGAACCAAGCGGAGAAGTCGCTGGGCGAGCGTCTTCAACGTATTCACCCAAGCGTGAATTAAGGGAGTTGCCCCTTCATCTTCAATATTATTTTCCATTCTCATAACAATAACCGTCTAGCTTAAAGATGGGAAAAAGAAAACACTCTTGGGAGGCAACCCTTGCTTATCATTTACTTTTATGAATTTTTCTTGTTTTTTTCTAAATTTTCACAAATTGTCTTTCTTTCCCCCCTCCTACTTGACTTATAAACATTGAGGATAATGTTTATATCTAAGTATGGGGGTGGATTCATATTTATTATTTTTATTTCAAAATTCAAAAAAATGAAAAAATCTTTAAATTTTTTTTAAAAAAATTGTTTTCTTTTTATTATAAAAAATAATAATAATAAACAAATATATAATAAACCCCTCCTTAAATTTTTGTGACTTTTAGAAATTTATTTTGAGTTTATTTATAAGAATTTTTATAATTTTTGATTTTCTAAATCTTTTATTTCATCAAAGTTAGTTAAATATAATTTTTAGGTGATTTGATTTTAAGAAATAAATTTTTGAAGTAAATTTGTTTAGAGAAATTTATTTAGTATTTTTCTCTCAAATTCTAATTAGTTTCAATTTCATAGTGCTTAATTTAATAATTTTTAGATTTTAATTATCTCCACTTTAAACTTTAAGATTTTTAGAAAATTTTAATTTACTATAGTTGCTCTCCAACAATTTTAGTTTAATCTAAATTTTGTCAAACCTTTCTCTTGTTTTTAACTTTTTTGTTAGATCATATGTCATGGGAATAAGAGGATAAAATTCATTATCCCCTGACACACATATGCAATTTTTTATTTTTGGTTAGATCATATATCATGAGAATCAAGTATTCCTTGGTACACATATGCAACGCCATAAAAAAGAGTAAGAGAATAAAATTCATTACTCCCAAGTAATTTTGTTTGAAGAGAAAAAATATAACAAAAATATATCAAAAAGAAAAAAATTGTGCGGGGTGAGAGGATAAATTCATCACCCCCAATCTAAGATCTCTTCGATTGCCTTTTTCCAAACCCAAACTCCAATATAATTGCTTAGATTAAATTAATTTTGTAAAAGAGCATAAGTAGTAGTTTGAATTTTCCTTGAAGTCTCTTTTTAGTGAAAAAAGTGTTTATAATTTTTAATCTAACTTTGTTTGCTAAATACTTAATTTTGAGTTCTAATTATTGTATTAGAGAAAACTTTGCTAAATATTTAGCTCTTTACATTTTACTTTCATATTTTAGGACTTAAAAAAATTGGAATCCCTAAAGATAATTTTTAACTTTCTTTTGATTTAATAAATTTTTAGTTTAATTAAAAATTATATTAATTCCTTATAAGTACTCTCATAGTTTTGCTCTGGAATAGCAAAATCTTAAGTATGAGGGTATTTGATAAATCTTTATTTATATTATTTTTTACATAGTTTTTATTTAATAAATAGCAATGTTTATTTCTAGTTTTTATTAATTTTTAAATTAATCTTTTTGATTTCTTATTTCAGGTAAATTTGGGTTGCCAATAGCAAATTAGAGCTTACAGGACTAACCATGAGATGAAACAGAAGAATCCTTGAGAAATCACTTCTACACGCCCCTGTTACGGGCGTGACCTTCAGGTCACGGGCGTGACAGGTGGTCGTGACCCATAGAGGAGCCTAGAGAACGGGACACATCAGTTTAAAGCTACACGCCCCTGGTCACGGGCGTGACCTATGGGCCACAAGCATGACCAGAAGGCGTGACCAAGAGGCTCAATTCATTGAGCGAAGAATGTCGAACAGTTAAGTACACTCCCGTGACCCATATGTCACGGGCATGACCCAGGGCATGACATGTGCGTTTCCAGCCAATAAATCAACCGTTCCTGCTGTTGTGCCAGATTTCTGTTGCAGTTTGACACTCCCCTGGTCACGGCATGCCCATAGGGCATGACGTCTTCACCAACAGCAATTTACTCCCGCCGTTTTCAACTTCCCGCAGTTTTCCAGAAATAGAACTAACACACCCTAGATCATGGGCGTGACCTAGGGGCGTGACCTGCCATTTAATAGATTTTGGCATTTTCTCCTCCAACATTCCCAGGCTTTCAAGATGGCGGTTCCGAGCCTGACAGGCCCTAGGTCACGGGCGTGACCAAGGGCGTGACCTTCCAGAAGTTTTTCCTATAAATTCCAGATAAGTTCAAGAGCTGGAGGAGGAGCTAGGTAGCCAATCTAGGAGTAGTTTCAGTAGATTATTTTCGTATTTTTATGTACTTTTCAATTTCATAGTTGTAGACTTTAATTCTATCACTTTTATTTTGTAGTTGTTCATCTTTCTATGTATCCCTATTTTCATTTCCACTTAATCATGACAAGCTTTTCAATATAATAAAATAAATTTTTTTGTCAAACTCTTTTCTTATCGTTTCGAGTTATCTTTGATTTATTAGCTTCGATTCCGATCTAATATCCGTATCCTAAATGACCGAGAGGTTGCAGATACGGGGAGATCACTCAAAGATAAAAGGAGTTGATTGCAATCCTCGAGAGAGGATGACATAACTCTTCCGGATTGGAGTGAAATCCAATAGAGGGGTTCACCTCCTAAAGCAGGCTTAGGGGTTTCGACTGGCCGAGAGATCTTAATCGATCAACCTAAGTTTAGTCGAGAGCGTATTCTCGAGAGAGGCGTTTTTGTTTTTTAGGAACCTCCACGGTCGAAGCGAATCGTCTAGAAATTTGCCCTTAAGATAAGTTAATTTTATTTAAAAGTTAGTCTGGATCAAGTGTGTTCTTTTATTCAATTTTTCTAGCTATAGTTTTATTTACTTATTTTATTATGAGATAAAATAATATAATTTGCGTAAGTAGAAGTACTCAACAGGCCACAAGTCTAATACGAGATTTCCTATACTATATTTCGATAGGTACGCTTGCCTATTCGAGATTATAGTTTGGATATATTTTTAAACTATAAAATTCCTCATCAAAAGGCTCTCCGGCGGTCGTGCCGCCGCCTGGTGACAGCCACCACCTCAATAGAGTTGGTGGTGGCGGTGGCCGGCCGGGGAGGTGGCCGGATGGCCGGCGACAACAACTGTAAGAAGCTCCAGGCGAGTTGAA
Source organism: Platanthera guangdongensis (assembly GCA_039583875.1). Taxonomy (NCBI): domain Eukaryota; kingdom Viridiplantae; phylum Streptophyta; class Magnoliopsida; order Asparagales; family Orchidaceae; genus Platanthera; species Platanthera guangdongensis. The sequence goes on along the minus strand of CM077163.1, from coordinate 171,300,887 downwards.
TCGAGACTGTTGGCTGGAGGTTGAAGACAACAGGATGCCGTCCAATGGCGCGCCAAGATTCGTGCAGAGATTAAATTAAACTATAGGCTTGAATGAATTTTATTTCATTTCTATCACATATAATTTATTTAGTGTTTTAATTTTTAAAAATACATAAATTCTAATTCAGAGGAAACGGTCTACACAAAAATTGTAGCCTTGTGGGTCTACTTTAATTCAAAATTGGTTTGAACCAATTTCGGTGCCTGGTTTGACCAGGGAACCCATTTTGGTAGGGTCTATACCTAAGGATAGGCAGAAATTAAAATGGATGCCCACCCTTCATCTCTGGTCCAAATGACTTCATATTTGGACAAGAAGTCATGCTAGGCTATATCTAGGTCTTGTCCAAAAATGAGAATTTTTGGGGTCAATATTTTTATAGTTTTGGAAATTATTTAATTTCTCTAGGGTAAATTAATTTAGGGACCCAATGACCTCTAAACTCACCCAAATTTTGGTGTGTGGTGCTTGGGGTCATTATAAAGCTCTGGTTAACATTTCATCACATTTGGAGGTGGTTTGAACTGAAATCATGCAAACCCTAGCCTTGCCCTAAAAAAAGTATTTTGGTCAGAAAGTGCACTTTGGGTTATGAGTGTCCAAATCACCTCAACAGAGGTTGAAATTGGGTCCACTAGCTTGGCATGGCTTTTAGCACCTCCCCATGAAAGATGGGGTGGATTGGAATAGATTTGCCCTAATATCTAGGGTCAAACCCTAAGGAAGGGCTTTTATGCCTAGTGAAGGCCATGAGGCCAAAATACCTTGAATGAACTTCAAATTTGGTAGGGAGGGTGCTAGGGTATCTAAAGCCCTCTGGTAAAAATCATAGGGGATTTGGGAAAGGGTAGGCCCCACAAAACCCTAACCCTAGTTTAGGGCACAAATATTGTAGTGCTAGAATATATTAGTAAAACTCCTTGAACAATAATGAAATTTGGGTAGTATGGTCGTAAGGATAGATTGAACCTCTGATAATTTAATTAGGAATTTTGGATTAATAATCTTAACACTTCCTTTGTAACTCATGGGATTGCCCTAATTAATCATTTGGTCATTATGATCCCACTGCCCATTGGAAGGTCATGAAAATTAGGCAGAGGGAGTTTTGGACCTTTTTGCTTATGTAGGAATTTTATTAGCATTTTGAACACATATTTGTAATACCTACTTCACAAGCTCATCATCTTGGAAAATTGTTCAATATTTTGTTAAGAGCTCATTACTTGATGATAAATTATGAAACTTGACCTAGATCATATATATGTCCTTATAATCACCCCGGAAGTTTCTTAGAATTTATGGAATTATGTTTGCTGTACTTGCCTCTTAAAATTGATTAAAATATGTTATATTCAAAATTATATTTAGAGGCTTTAACCTTGATGGAAAATAGGGATACTTTGGATTCTGTGTTAAATAATCATCTTGATTTTAGTATAAATTTTGTGGGACATTTGCTTATCTCAAATGGGTACTTCATATTCAAACTTGGGTTTCTGATTTGCTAGAATAATTAAATAAATTATTAGATAATTGTGAAAATTATGAATTTCTGGATTTAAGCTACAAATGTCATGATAGCTGAAAGTCCACCTAGTGTCAGCTATGTGCACCTATGGGGGGGGGGGGAATAGGTGACGAGTAGTGCTTTTGCGGAATTTACGAGAGTACCTGCACAATAAAAATAAAGAGCACAGCACACAGAAACACCGGCAATTTATAGTGGTTCCCCGACTTGGGTACATCCACTTTCCCCCTTCGACCTATCTCCCCAACAAGGGACGACTCGGTCACTTCTCCAACGGGATTGAAATCCAATCCCTGCACTACCGGAAGGAACCCTTCCACACGTGAGAGTCAACACTCCCACAAAACGGGTTGCACCCAACCCTTACAACATGGAACAAAAGTTCCTTTACAACAAAATTAAATATAGAATGTACACGAGATACAAACTTCTTTTGGAGACTACGGTGTTCCTCTTCGTTCGACGACGTGTTCTTGAAGTCGATGAAGAGTCTACAACCTTGGTCTCTCTTGGAGAGGATCTCCCCGGAACCGGCGGCGGCACACGAGCGGCGGCTAGCTTCGGGATCGGCGGCTACGATGATGAGCGGCTGCTGAACTTGGAGATCCAAACTTCGTAGCGAAGCAAACTAGGTCTACCAACGGTCACTCTAGGATCGGTCGTCTCGATCGATTCAGACGGGGGAGTTTTTCCCGGTCAACAAATCGAGTGACAAGAGATCTCTCGATAGACACGTGAGACACAAGCTTTGCTAAGCTTCTCTCGCCGGAGATTACGAAGGAATCTCAAATGTTGACGGCGACCAACAATCCCGAGCGCGACGGCGGCGGCGGAGAGGAGTCGCGGAATTAGGGTTACGAGGCGGCTCAGTTTCTTTCTCCGTGTTTTTACTGTTCAAAATACCTGTATATAAATACTGTAGAAGTTTTCCAATATGACCGTTTGTGGGACCCACAATAGAAATCCCCAAATCCCGATCCAGGAATTTAACAGCGGCAGAATCCGGTTCAGGAAATTCCAGAGAAAACGCCAAGGAAAAATCGGCGAGAATCACAGGCGATTCTCGACGAATCGGCGAGAATCACCAAGTGATTCTCGACGATTCGTCGAGAATCGTTAGTGATTCTCGCCGAATCACTTATTGATTCTCAACGAATTTCACTTTGTATACATGGGCTGCTTGGCCACTGGTTCGGCGAGAATCACTAGTGATTCTCGCCGAATCTTACTTGGCACCGTTTTGAGGTAGCCAGAAGGAGTCAGCGAGAATCACTAATGATTCTCGTCGATTCGGCGAGAATCACTAGTGATTCTCGCCGAATCGGCGAGAATCACTTGGTGATTCTCGTCGAATTTTCCTTGGACGAATTTTCGTCTTCCACCCAGGAGCTGCTCCTTGATCCATCCATGCTCCTTGTCTTCTCTTGCATATGAACGGCCCTGTACTTGAAAGTAAGTGCACTCCAATAGAGAGAGTACACGTAGGCCAACACACTGATCTGCTCAACGAGGGATTACGTCGTGCAGACCCGCGTATATTGACCTACTGCACCCTGACATTGGTGTGCACTTAGCGTGGAGGAGCTGCAAGTACAACTTAAGATGTTTCATCAAATACATTGTGAATTCATCTTAGCTTGACAGGTGGCTTTCTCAAATCTAGGTAATCGTGGATACAATACCCAACAATCTCCCCCCATTTGACGAAGCCAAAACCCTACTAGCTAAGATGAATAACACATATCAAATAATAAACATTGCATTCAGAAATTAAACATGCAGCACAATAGAATATATGCAATCAGATCAGGACTTGAGTCATTCACAAATTCAAATATATATACCAATATAAATATATACACATATAATCCAGAATTGTTTCTATGATAACAATAATCATTAAATGTTCTTAAGACAAAGTGACAAGCTATAAGTTTTTGACTATTTTTCCTTAGCTAAGTCACCCTTAGGATTTTGAGCCAAGTACTTCTTGCTTTGCCTCTCCATGTATTCTTTGGGCTTCGGGTAATACCTAGGAGGAGCAACTTTATCTGGATCCTTGTTGTTTCTGAAAAAGATGTTGCGTTTCGCTTCAAACGTTTTATGCGTTTCCCACTCATACTGGCTATATACTTCGTTTCGATTGATCTCTCCTCTTTCTTGCAGCCAGAAGGTGTCTAGGATGATGTTCCTTGAAACTGGACTCCACCTTTCGTTTCGTACATCCTCCTCATTCATTCGAGTTCTCTTTGCAGCCTGTGTCTCCTTGGAGGTCCCTTCTTGAACTTTTCTCTTTCCCCTGGCTTTTGCTAAGGCCTCTTGGTCAAACATGCTCCTCAGTTTAGCTTTGGAGAGAGCCCTAGCATCAGCGTCATTTGTGGGAATATCTGCAGCACTTGCACTTACATCCTCAGCAACACTTACTTCCTCAGCGGCCTTAGATGTCTCAGGGACATGAATACCTGCAGGATTGTCAGGCAGAAAGACGCCTAACGTACCTAACGCCTGTTGGAGCATCCACCAGCTGCGTTCATAGACATATTTGCTTGATTGTGCGAAGTGTGTGCTCATGCTTTCTTGAAGCTCGGCCAACTTAGCTATATACTCTTTCTCGCCCTTTTTGGCTTCGACCGCGATGCAGTTTGCATATGAGTGCAGGGAGTCATCAATGTGCTTGGTGGTCTTGGAAAATTCAGTGATCAGGGTCTGCTGATTGGCATTTAAAGTGACCATATTACCATCAAACTTCTGAATGTTGTTGGCTAGCACGTGTGCGTTCTGATTTACGACAGCCAGAGTATCAGTATTCTTTTTCAAGCCGGCCATTAAGAGTGTGACAGCTTCGCCGGCCGCGGTATAATTCTCTTCAAATTTCTTCTCCATTACGTCCAGTTTATGGTTGATTTCCACCATATTCTTAAGCATGAGATTTTCAGAAGTCTTAATCCTTTTCAGCAGTGTTTTCTGAGCTGTATCAAAAGAAGCTTTAAGTTCATTCACTATACCTTGAATGACATTGACCGTGTGAGTGGCCAGCTCATCTCGTAACGGTATAGTCGGAGGCACTTCTTGGCCTTGCTCTTGCTCTTCAGCAGACGCATCGGTAGAACTGGATACAATCACTGGCTCTAACGGAGGAATGTTGGCGGCCTCTGTAAATTTATCTAACTCCCCCTCCACGGGTGCAGACTTGTCAGATGGAGGTTCAACAGGATCCAGAGTCTCAAATACTTCATGTCCCTCATTCTCATCTTCCTCTCCATCCTCATCCAAGAAATCATCGATATCAGCAGCTTCTTCTAATTCTTGATCACCAGTCTCCAGCACAGTGTCACTTTCTTCTTGAATGTCGGCCACATCATCCCTGGCCACTTGGGCGATTTCAGATAATACATCCGTATGAGGGGGTAGAGTCTCCCCCTCGATTCCTGCAGTCACGGTATCAGGAATTTCACCGGGGGAGACTGCTGGAGATACTTCCTGTTGCTCTTCCACAGCAGGCTGCCCGATACGCCGCTCCCATCTATCAAACACACTTGCATCCATCTTTTTCAAGTAGTGGAGAGGGACTCCTTTGCTCATGTCGAACTTGTCTCCGTTTAGCTGGTTGAGATATAGACTTATGATGCGGCCGAAACTAGGAGTGCCCAGAGTGTCCTTGATCTTCTCGAATAGCAACTCCCCCCAGTTGAACCTCTTGCGGCAGACAACAACTATGAGAATCTTGAACATATCACCTGAGATATGGTCATGTGAGCCCGACTTGCAGATGAGCACTTTTCCAATAATGTCAGAGAGGAGCTTCCCTTCTTCATTCATTTCCTTTCTTTTTATTGATCGAGTTCCTCGAGGAAGACCGCAGAACAGGAGAGTTCTGGTTTTGTCCTCGTCCTCCAGATAGTCCTCCTGCTCCGAACTAGAAAGCTGCAGGTAGCGAGTCAGCTTGCTGGCAGACATCTTTACTTTTTTCCCAGCCACCTTGTACTTGATTATGGAGTCTCTATCTCGGAGTCTTGCGGTTGAGAAGAACTCCAGCACCTCTTTGTCCAGAATTTTGCAAGGGTGCTCCAGGACGAAGGTTAGCCCAGCCTCTTCCAGCATTAGAATGATATTGCGGAATTCGTCCGAGGCATGAGAAAATCCAGTTCGAACCAACTCGCAGCCAGAGACCAACCCTGCAGTCGTCCTTGGAGCCATTGTAGATCTAGAGAGAAGCCCTACTCAAAACGTTAATGAACTTTCAAAAAGAAAACTCCATTAGTGGATGCTTCGGGTGAGGGAGAGGTTACCTAAGGACTTATATGGAAGTGAGTTGAGGAGCTTCAGAAGGACCTTCGGTGGATGGAAGAGTTTCCTGTGAGGTTCGGCCTTGCTAGAACGGTGCGAGAAACTTCTAGATTTGAGATGGACCTTGCGAGTACCTTGCGGTCACAGGGAGACTTCACGATTCGACGAGAGCTGCTGCGGGTTTCGGCGAGTCGGAGGGAGAGCTCCTGCGGGTTGCGGCGAATCGGCGGAAGAACTCGAGAGAGCTCTTGCGGGTCGTCGGGAGAACTCTTGCGGGTCGTCGGGAGAGTTCTTGCGGGACTCGTGAAAAGGCGAATAGGCGGAAGAACTCTTTCGGCGGGATTTTTCTAATTCGTCGGGATTCGGGGTGAATGCCAAGGGTCGGCGGGATTAGTCTGTCTGGAGATTTGTTTAATTCGAAATTGAGAGGTCCCCTGACTAGAAATTTTCACGTTGAGAATGCTTGCAACATTTTTGAGATTTTCTGATGTCACGTCTATATACACATGATAAATACATGTATATTTTACAGTCAATCTATTTGGATTTTAACGAGGCTTTTTCAAAGAATTCTTGATGTCAATTGTGAGTTGTCAAGATTCACGATGACATAACTTAGTTAACCCTTTATTGATGTGTAATGGTTTGCATGCATCGAGTTAATCTCTCCATAGAGGTGCACACATACATGATAAGCATAAGTATATGTATACACATGGATAGAAATATATATATATATATGTATATATATTTTGAATGAGGATGCATCATGACACAAGTCCTTGAACTGATCAAAATTACCTGGGATTTTGAGAGTCATCGTCTTAGTCCCACAGGTAGAACACATTAGAGGCTCAGTGTGAGTATGCTCAAACAGATAGCACATCTGGTATTGCAGATGCTTGTTCCAATTTAGTCTTGAGCCACCTACTGTCTAGTTCCCATCATATTCACGGGGACCTAGACTACCCTGCAAGAAAGAATTGCCTTACCTTAGGAACCCAAATCATTTTGGGTCCTACGTTCCTGTTAGCATAAGCATGCAACTGCCTTCCTTCAGAAAACCTGTCTGGAAGACTACTTCTGTCCCGAGAATGTGGATAAGACCTAGTTGTGGGCACAGAGGGGTTGTGCCAACAGTCGATGGCAAAGTGCCCCACTTTGCCGCAGCACCAACAAGGGTGAATGTTGTATCGCCGTTTTCGACCTGATCTAGTGACTGATGTAGTCACGGTCCTAGGTCTAAAAGGGATAGGGCATGTTCTTGTCACATAAATTCCTCTTCCATCGTGACACGTGGAAGGGTGGAAAGAATACATGTTGTGAGCGTTATGAGGCCGGGAAGGTGGTGCCATTCTTTCAGGCATCTCCCTTACAAAGGCCCCATGGAACCTGACATCATGACTTCTATCCTCTCTATCCCGTATCCTCGAGTGGTGAGAAGACTTCTGTGAGTCGGGACATGCAGATCCACACAGTGTTGAGGCAGTGGCAGTGAAAACAAAGGGCTCAGAATGAGCCTTAGGTATTTCCTCATGGGTGGCCATGACGGCCCTTGCACTATGGATGTTGCCACATGGGGACAGATCATCCTTACAGTGACCACGACTATTCCTGTGGTCATACCTGAAGGCATGATGAGTTGCCTTCCTGCTTGTAGTGGGGGGTCGGAATACCGTTTCCCCATTTCTCCACGAATTGACAATCCGGGAGATCCACCCGTTTTCTTGCTTTCTCTTAATGGCATCAACCTTGGTGAAGTTTGATACTATTCTTTTCTCATTCTCCAGACTACTCTCTAGAGCTGAGATCTTAGAGTCCTTGGCCTTGTTGGATGCCAATTGGAGAACCAACAAGACCTTCAGTCGAGCAATCTCTTGAGCTTGCTCCTCAGCAAGTAGATTGCTTGACTGAAGGGCTCTCTTCAGGGAATCAGCATTTTCTGAAGGAGGGCAGTTCTTGTCTTCAGAAATTTCAAGAGATACGGGGCAGGATGAGGAAGTTACCTGCACTTCTGTGTTATTGTCGTTAGATCCAGTGACTATTGTTTCATCCACATCAGAGCTGCTTTCCTCACTATCCTCTTCAGTCTCTGACACGGACACTGGAGCTCTGATGCAGTCCGAAGGATCCTTGCCTTCATCTTCAGAAGTGAGGACTCCTACATACGCTTCATCCTCTGATTGACAGCATAATCCAGCTTTCTCTGACCCCCCCATCAGCTCTGAGATCATCATCCACAGAGATTTAGCCGTTCTACAATTTTCCAATCTAGAGCGAGAGGCTCTAGACCAGACATCCATGATGATTTGTCGAATCCTCTCGTCCAAGTGAAATAGTGATAGTTCCGTCTCTGACATCTCAGCAATGCCCATGGGCACTTGGATCCCAGAGTCAGAGGTCTTCATGGGAATAAACGGACCCTCTTCCAGAATGAAGGATGCTCGAGGATCGATAACATCAAGGTGAAATGATACTCTCATTCTCCAGATGGGATAATAATCCTTTGTGCACGCGGGGAGTTTGAGTGGCGGAATCTCATAATCCAGATCCATGCTTTTGACACTGGTGGCAGGATTTTACTCAAGGTGTTAACCTTTTTGAAGAGTAACCTCCCTCTGATACCACTTGAAAGTCCACCTAGTGTCAGCTATGTGCACCTATGGGGGGGGGGGGAATAGGTGACGAGTAGTGCTTTTGCGGAATTTACGAGAGTACCTGCACAATAAAAATAAAGAGCACAGCACACAGAAAACACAGGCAATTTATAGTGGTTCCCCGACTTGGGTACATCCACTTTCCCCCTTCGACCTATCTCCCCAACAAGGGACGACTCGGTCACTTCTCCAACGGGATTGAAATCCAATCCCTGCACTACCGGAAGGAACCCTTCCACACGTGAGAGTCAACACTCCCACAAAACGGGTTGCACCCAACCCTTACAACACGGAACAAAAGTTCCCTTACAACAAAATTAAATATAGAATGTACACGAGATACAAACTTCTTTTGGAGACTATGGTGTTCCTCTTCGTTCGACGACGTGTTCTTGAAGTCGATGAAGAGTGTACAACCTTGGTCTGTCTTGGAGAGGATCTCCCCGGAACCGGCGGCGGCACACGAGCGGCGGCTAGCTTCGGGATCGGCGGCTACGATGATGAGCAGCTGCTGAACTTGGAGATCCAAACTTCGTAGCGAAGCAAACTAGGTCTACCAACGGTCACTCTAGGATCGGTCGTCTCGATCGATTCAGACGGGGGAGTTTTTCCCGGTCAACAAATCGAGAGACAAGAGATCTCTCGATAGACACGTGAGACAAAAGCTTTGCTAAGCTTCTGTCGCCGGAGATTACGAAGGAATCTCAAATGTTGACGGCGACCAACAATCCCGAGCGTGACGGCGGCGGCGGAGAGGAGTCGTGGAATTAGGGTTACGAGGCGGCTCGATTTCTTTCTCCGTGTTTTTACTATTCAAAATACCTGTATATAAATACTGTAGAAGTTTTCCAATATGACCGTTTGTGGGACCCACAATAGAAATCCTCAAATCCCGGTCCAGGAATTTAACAGCGGCAGAATCCGGTTCAGGAAATTCCAGAGAAAACGCCAAGGATAAATCGGCGAGAATCACAGGCGATTCTCGACGAATCGGTGAGAATCACCAAGTGATTCTCGACGATTCGTCGAGAATCGTTAGTGATTCTCGCCGAATCACTTATTGATTCTCAACGAATTTCACTTTGTATACATGGGCTGCTTGGCCACTGGTTCGGCGAGAATCACTAGTGATTCTCGCCGAATCTTACTTGGCACCGTTTTGAGGTAGCCAGAAGGAGTCGGCGAGAATCACTAATGATTCTCGTCGATTCGGCGAGAATCACTTGGTGATTCTCGCCGAATCGGCGAGAATCACTTGGTGATTCTCGTCGAATTTTCCTTGGACGAATTTTCGTCTTCCACCCAGGAGCTGCTCCTTGATCCATCCATGCTCCTTATCTTCTCTTGCATATGAACGGCCCTGTACTTGAAAGTAAGTGCACTCCAATAGAGAGAGTACACGTAGGCCAACACACTGATCTACTCAACGAGGGATTATGTCGTGCAGACCCGCGTATATTGACCTACTGCACCCTGACATTGGTGTGCACTTAGCGTGGAGGAGCTGCAAGTACAACTTAAGATGTTTCATCAAATACATTGTGAATTCATCTTAGCTTGACAGGTGGCTTCCTCAAATCTAGGTAATCGTGGATACAATACTCAACAATAGCCCTCTAGTAATTATTATAGGGGTACTGGGTGAATTTTTAGTGTACCTCCCATTTTACACGTCATATAGCTTAACGTGGTCTGAATTTAGTAAAACTGCAGAAGTTATATTGTAATATAAATTTGGGCACAAGAGTTGGGGTTAGATGTTTGCTGGTTTGGATAAATAAAAAAGGAGTTCATCTTTGGAAGTTAGGATGAGTAGAGTGTTGGGTTGACTAGTGATAGGTGGTGCTCGGGATCGACGAAGGATCGTCTTTCCCATGGAGAGGAAATGTCAAATACACTAGGATTAGATACAGTAGAACATGTAAGGGACTAGGAGATGGGTATTAACCAAAAATAGTAAGTGCCTTGCAAAAGGGAACTTTGGGCGTAATCCCATCATAATTTCTAGTGCCCTCGAGAGCCCTTCACGGGAAATACCTTGGGCAGTCCTGGGGTAAACCTAAATTATAGGCAAAATTGGAATGCAAGAGTAACTAGTAAATCTAGGGTTTCACCTTCACACACTTCGATGTCTCGGGGAGATAGTTTGGTCACTCGGGCAATGGGCCCATTGGTTTTTGGTGATGGGCAGGTTAGCCCGGCGAGCTTTGGCTCGGTAATGGTTTGTGATGGGCAGGTTGGCCCGACGAGCTTTGGATCGGTTGTCCTTTATGACAGACGGGATAGTCCACAGAGATTTGGCTCGGTAGCTGATACATAAGGTTACATATGCATAAGGTATAAGGTGGTGGGTCTTCAGTATTGGAGGGTCGATGCACCGATGCCAATACGTTGACTCGGCAAGTGTGGTTTAGCACTTGGCCAAATAAAGTCCGATGCGCCAGCCGATAAGAGAACGCAGGAGCTCCGCTTAGTGCACCAATATTGAGGTGTACGATAGGTCTGACTGGTAGTGCAATTACCAGTTTAGAGGTTGGAGAGGCCCAACCCACAACTTCCGTTTGCCACTACGGAGGTATCCTAGGAGGTTAGGCTCCAGAAAGGGGGAACTAAAGGTCTGTGTACACAGAGTCGGGTGGGTGAGTTGCACTTGCATTATCACATCATGGCATAATTGTATTTCATAGCATAACCATTGCATATAACCCCGACACCTATTGTATAAGTGGTATGGGATGCTTTATACAATAGGCCCTGCAAAACGACCCCTTGGTTTATAATTCGTGCGAGCGAGCTTATAAGTTAAGGTTTTTTTTATTCAGAATTATATATATATGCTTGCTACAAAACCGACACCCATCGCATAAATTGGTGTGAGACTTTTTATACGATAGGAGCCCTGCAAAAGATCTCTTGGCTTATGTGTTATCATATAAGTTAAGGTTACTTTCTTGTTCAGTTTTTCATACCTTTATTACTGCCAATTATACTATAGAACTGCTAGAAGAGTTACGCCTCCATCTGCTTATTTGATATTCTCCACTATCACGTCCTCTCCTTTCCTTCTCCCCGCTCGGTGCCTAGGAGCCATGGGGGAAGGGGCGGAGGATGATAGTGCTTAGTATTTTAGACTAACGGTTTTCGAACCACATCATTTTAGGGGACCATGGAGCCCATCATGGAGGAGCAGCCCCGGAGGTCGGCACGCTTGGAGATTGAGCAGTCTAGCCCCAGAGTTCAGACGGCAGGGACTGTGAGTCTTGATTACTAGTAGTTACAATAGTTTTGCTTCTGCGATGATAGATATATAGTGAGGACTTGATGTACTGGGCATGAGCCCATGTTTTTATTACTTTTATTATTTCTGTGGACACTCCTTCGTGGAGTTTATTTACTATATATGTAACTTGTGTGGACTTGCTTTATTATTTTGCTCCAGTTGTGATCGATTTGGCCGGCAGGATCAGTATTTTCTAGTGATGATCTTCCCGGGTGCGAAGGTGTCACCGCAAAGCAGCGGTTCTGGGCCTAAGACCCTGGTGTTTCAAAAAAAAGGGGTATTACAAGTGGTATCAGAGCAAACCTCGATCGAAAAGTAGCAGTCCACAACCCCTGGGTCACCCCCGCGCGAGTTTAGTTTGGGGACAAACTAAGCAGAGGAAGCAGTGGTGTGCCCATATGGGGGGATCACATGTAAATCATCCACATTTAATTAGGATTTAATCGATTATTTACTATTGGCCTTTGTTACACGGCCCCCAACACAGCCTATGCCACAGGGCGGAGTCCAGCAGACTCCGAATGTTGCACCACCTCCCCCGGTTCCCACTCCGTTCCTACAGTCATAGATAGGGCAGACTATGACAGATATCTTGGAGGCTTTTAGGGCTCAACAGGTTCCGGCACTGCAGCCAAACCCGGGGGCCAACTGGCTGAGTATATTTTGAGGACTTTCTCCCCCGTCCTACTTGGGGACAGAGTCAGATGTTCGGACGGAGGAGTTGCTGGAAATCATGTATGAGATGTTGACTGGGATCCGGTGCCCATGGGAGGAGAGGGTGCCCTTGGTAGTCTCTTGCTTAGAGTCCCATGCCAAGAGATGGTGGAAGACATCGCTGGACACGACGTTTGCTGACAGAGAGGTTGCAGAGATTGCTTGGGGGGAGTTCAGGGCTGCACTGTTGGAGCATTTTGTTCCGCAATCGGCCAGAGATGAGCTGGAAGATAGATTTCTACAGTTGAGACAGGGCAGCAAGACAGTGGTGGAGTATCATCGGGAGTTCAACCACCTCGCTCGGTTTGCGGATTCTTATCATTTGGATGAGGCAGGTTACACTAAGAGGTTCTATAAGGGTCTGCGAGAGAATCTGAGGGAGGCTCTGTTGTTCGTGTCCGATGGGCCTATTCCTTAGATATTGGAGATGAAGAAAAGGATCGAGGCAGATTGGCGTACTACTCGAGGCCGGAGGCGGCCAACTGAGGATCAGGGCCGGGGAGCCAGAAATGATCAGCGACGCGGCCGCATCACAGATGAGAGAAGAGCAGAATACTAGCCTCGTTAGGAGATGAGACAGGAGCAGAGGGAACCAGTAGTGGTGGCCCCTCATCCACCCCAGATGCGGGAGGTGCAGAGACCCGGGGGTATGGCATATCACCCGCCAGAATGCTTCAACTATCATCAGGTGGGGCATATCCAGAGGAACTTCCCCATGAGTGGGGCACCACCACCAGCACCACCGGCTGCCCTGCCAGCTCAGTATTTTGGAGACCGAGGACATGGACAAGGTCGTGGATACCAGGGCAGAGACCACAGACAAGAGAGTGAGCAAGTGTATGCACTGGATCTTACTCAACAACGGAATCAGGAGCAAGTGATCACAGGTACTCCAGTTAATTTGAAGTTTTCTCTTTCCTAGATAATTAGAGTTATGGATATAAAACTGATAAACTAGGAAAGAAAACTAGAATTGGATTTCTAAGACTTTAAACTACCCAGGCATAGTCTTCATCAGCGGCAAGCCCTCCTATACACTGTTCGATACGGGTGCTTCGCACTCGTTCGTGTCGGAAGCCTTCGTGGAAGGGATGGAAGGCGTGGAGCGGTTAACTGGCTTGATGATGAGGATACGACTACCAGAAGGATCAGAGCTATTCACCACCGCCCACTGCAACATGGAGGCGAAGATCAGCGAAAAGATATTTGAAGCACCAACGACAATCATGAAGATGCCAGTCTTTGATTTGATCCTGGGAATGACATGGTTGCACTATAACCATGCTCAGATTGACTGCATGTCTAAGAGGATTACTGTGAGGCATGGGGATTCCTACATCGCCATCGAAGGTATTAAATCTATTCACCCTCTCTTACTGTCATCCGTGCAGGCCATCAAGGCCCACTTGCAAGGGGAGGAAGTCTATGAAGTGTCGTTTGAAGTTACTGAGGCCGAGGGTTCCATCTCAGATATCCGGGTGGTGCGAGATTTTGCCGACGTATTCCCAGAGAAGTTGTCAGGGCTACCCCACACCGGGATATAGCTGGTGCCGGGGACTAAACCGGCGTCTAGAGCCCCTTACCGGATGGCCCCAAAGGAATTGACAGAGTTTCGAATCCAGCTCCAAGAACTAGTGGAGGACGGATTTGTCCGTCAAAGATCTTCACCATGGGGAGCCCCGGTCTTGTTCGTCAAGAAGAAGGACGAGACACTTAGATTGTGCATCGACTACCGAGCGCTAAACTGACTAACAGTCTGGAATACCTATCCACTACGAAGGATAGATGAGCTGTTTGACCAGCTGGAGGGCGCACATTTCTTTTCAAAATTGGATTTGAGGTCGGGCTACTATCAGTTGCGGATCTAGGAGAAGGAAATACCGAAGACTTCCTTCAGTAGCTGATATGGGTTGTTCAAGTTTACTATGATGCCCTTCGGGCTCACGAATGCATCGTCGACATTCATGAGCCTCATGAATCGAGTGTTCGAGGCATATTTGGATGTGTTCATCATCATGTTTATTGATGACATCCTCATCTACTCGTGGATAAAGGAGGAGCACACACGACATCTGACACTGATCCTGGAGAGACTGCAGGAGCACCGACTTTATGCGAAGTTCAGCAAATGCTAGTACTGGTTGAGGGAGGTGGCTTTTCTAGGCCATAACATCAGTGGTGCTGGGTTGGCAGTGGACCCGGACAAGATTCAGGCAGGTAAGGATTAGCCGCAGCTGAAGACGGCCACAGATGTGCGGAGATTTCTAGGACTTGCCGGTTACTACCGAAAGTTCGTGGAGGGATTTTCTCATATTGCCCTTCCACTCACATCCCTAATGAGGAAGAACGTGCCCTTTGTCTGGACCACGCAATGCGAGGTGGCTTTTCAGGAGCTGAAAGATCGACTCACCTCGGCTCCTATTCTTTCCCTCCCTTCGGGGAAAGTAGGATTCCGGGTCTACATCGATGCTTCCTACTAGGGAATGGGTGCGGTGCTAATGCAGGATGGTCATGTGATAGCATACGCTTCTCAGCAGCTGAAGAAGCATGAGCAGAACTACCCAGTTCATGACTTAGAGATGGGAGCGGTCATATTTGCTCTAAAAGTCTGGCGACACTATATGTACGGCGTCCACTGTGACATATACTCCGACCACAAAACTTTGAGATATGTGGACACGCAGAAAGAGCTGAATATCAGGCAGAGACGGTGGGTGGAGTTTCTAGCAGATTACCAGTATGAGATGCACTACCACCCTGGGAAGGTGAATATGGTGGCAGATGCACTGAGCCGAAAGGCCACAAACCCTGGAGCAAGACCGCAGTTGATGGCCTTGGAGTTGGTCCAGATGTTAGAAAAGTTGCAGATATCCTTTGTATCTGAGGATCACCCTGAGCTGTACCGGGAGTACCTATCGTCGTTGATTACAACAGATGATATTCGAGACCGAGTCAGAGATGGGCAGATGCAGGATGCCCAGCTAGAGCCGATATTCCAGGCCTTAGAAGCAGGCACTGCTGGAGATTACTCGCTAAGGGATGGTCTAGTGTGCTTCAAAGGATGGGTTTACATACAAGAGGGAGGCCAAGTCCGGGAAGATATCATGACAGAGGCTCATTGCATTCGGTATTCAGTACACTCGGGAGTTACAAAGATGAATGCAGACCTGAAGAAGACCATGTACTGGCCAGACATGAAGAAGGATATCACCTACTTCGTGAACCATTGCGAGGCATGCCAGTTGGTGAAAGAAGAGTGCAGAAACCCCGCAGGAATATTGCAGTAACTCCCAGTGCCGAAGTGGAAGTTCGATGATATCGCGATGGTCTTTATACATGGGCTTCCCCGATCACAGACGGGGAATGATTCGATTTGGGTGATCGTCAACCGGCTGACGAAGGTAGCCAGATTTATTCCGATCAGGAAGGATGACTCAGTTGGTGTGTTGGTTCGGAGGTTCGTGGAGCAGTTCGTCCGTTATCATGGCGTACCCAGGTCAATTGTATTAGACCGGGATGGATGGTTTACGTCCAGGGAGTGGAGATCAATGCAGACTTACTTGGGCACTCGACTAACATTCAGTACATCCTTTCATCCCCAGACTGATGGGCAGACAGAACGCACCAATCGGACTCTAGAAGATCCACTACAACTTTGCATATTGGATCGCGGTGAGCCTTGGGAGAAGCTGTTGTCACTGATCGAGTTCTCATATAATAACAACTACCAGTCCAACATACGGATGGCTCCTTATGAGGCCCTATACGGATGGAGGTATAGGTCTCCACAGTCATGGATACAGGATGAGGATCCGAAGGTTTTGGGTTCGGAGTTTGTCGAGGACACCGAGGCACAGGTGAGATTGATACGGGACAGGATGCTAGAGGCACAGAGCCGACATGCTAAGTATTACGACGCTCGACATCATCAGGTGAAGTTCCTGGTGGGGGACCAGGTGTTCTTGAAGATCTGACCAATACATGGGGTTTCACGGGTACGCGGTCGGAAGGAGAAGCTCAGCCCAAGATATATGGGACCTTATAGGATCCGGGAGCAGATCGGTCCCTTAGCATACAGGCTGGAGATGCCACCGGAGCTGGCAAGCCTGCACGACGTGTTCCATGTATCCTCTCTCAGGAGGGATCTACTACGCCCGGAGCAGCAAATTATGACCACGGATGGGCCGGTAGCATCTGATCGGTCAGTTCACCTGGAACCGTTCCGGATCGACGACAAGGGAATACGAGTCTTGCGCCGCAAGAAGGTTCCATTGGTCAAGGTCCTCTGGAGGAATCACGAGCGAGATAAGCACACATGGGAGCCTCAAGACTTCATGTAACAGAGGTACCTGGAGCTCTTCAGTCAAGTACTACTGACAACCTCTCGGGATATTACAATTTACCTTTCATATTTGAAACCCCGTAGGCCTAACTAGAATTTTGAGGACGAATTTTTTTTTGTTTATATATTGGGATTTGTAACATACCTCAAACAACTAGACCCTTAGGAGTGGTTTTGTCATGACTAGGTCAAGACAAAACCCTAGGAAGCCCAAGAGGGCCAAGTGAACATAGGAATGTAGGTGAGACCATTATGGTCTACAAATAGTAAATTTCTGAACCCTAGTTTAAGATGACCATGGGGCTTCACTAAGACTTCAAGACCCCACCATGGTCTCATCAACCCATTGTAAGGTCCATTGGAGCCCTAAGGGTCCATTGGAGTCGACCTAGAGTGGCCAAGTTGATCTAGAACCACTCTTGGCCTAAATTGGGCAAGGTGCTCTAACTAAGGGCAGTGTGCCCTAGTAAAGCCCAACTAACCCTACCAGGGCCTTCCTAGACCTAAAGTGGGGTCCATGGGTCACTACGGACCCATGGAGGGCAGTAAAAGTGATTAAGTTGACCAAAGTCATCTCTAACCATAAATGGGTCAAACTGACCTACAATGGGCCAAACTGACCTGCATAGGGCAAATTGAAGTTCCCTTAGCCAAGTAGACCCCACATATACCTTCCTAACCATAGTGAGAGGCCAATGGGTCACCAAGGACCCATCAGGGTCAACCAAAAAGGCTATGCTGACCCAAGTCAACTCTATCCTTAAAGTGGTCAAAGTGCCCTGATTAAGGGTCAAGTGACCTCCAAAGGGCCAAGTCAACCCCACCTAGACCTTAGATGAGGCCAATGGGTCACCAAGTACCCATTAGGGGCAATCTCAAAGACCAAATTGACCAAGGTCAACCATAGTCAAGGTTTAGGTCAAGCTAGCCCAAATGGGCTAACTCAAGCTCAAGCCCAATTCACTTGGGCTAAACTTGTACTAGTGGATGAAATGAACATGTGGGCTGCCATGGGGTTAGGTAGGAGTCAAATTTCAGGCTTGGTGAGTAGGAGAGAGAAAAATCTTCAAAGAGAAGAGAGATAAAGAGAAGGGAGTAATGGGGGAAGACTTTGGGGCTCATCCTTCCCCTTCCCCAAACCCCCATTCAATTCACTAGGACAAGGAGTGCAGTCCCATTTCAACCAGCTGGTCTTTGTCTGGTTTGAGCCATGCTTCATCCCCCACTCACCATGGCCGAAATTTTACTAAAGGGGCCCATTAATGGCAATGCAGCCTACACCCACCTAACACCCCAACTCTCATTCTTAAAAGCTTCACTGGACTCCAGGGATTCAATTCCACACATTACCTGAAGGAGCCAAGGGAGTTCATAGTGCTGTTGCAGAAATTTGACCACCACCACCACCACCATGGTGATCCGGCGATCGACAAGGCTACATCCACCCGCACAGGTCCTCCTCCACTCCTTGTTCCATGGGTAGTTCATAGCAATATTTAGGGCCAAGGTTCGGGCTCAATTGAGCCCGATCGGGAGAGCTTCTCTCCATGATTTTCCGCAAAAAATGTGCTTGTCGGGATCGTCGAAAAAAGGCTCTCTGGTGGCCGTGCTGCCGCCTGGAGACATCCACCACCTCAACGGAGGTGGTGGTGGCGGTGGCCGGCCGGGGAGGTGGCCGGATGGCCGGCGGCAGCGGCTGGAAGAAGCTGTAGGCGAGTTGAATCGGGACCGCCGGGTGGAGGTTGAAGACAATGCGATGCCGTCCAATGGCGCGCCAAGATTCGTGCAGAGATTAAATTAAACTATAGGCTTGAGTAAATTTTATTTCATTTCTGTCACATATAATGTATTTAATGTTTTTAATTTTAAAAAATACCTAGATACTAATTCAGTGGAAATGATCTACACAAACATTGTAGCCCTGTGGGTCTACTTCAATTCAAAATTGGTTTGAACCAATTTGGGTGCATGGTTTGACTAGGGCACCCAGTTTGGTGGGGTCTATACCTAGGGCTGGGCAAAAATTCAAATGGATGCCCACCCGTCATCTCTAGTCCAAATGACTTCATATTTGTACATGAAGTCATCCTAGGCTATATATAGGTCTTGCCCAAAAATGAGAATTTTTGGGGGCAAATTTTCTATAGTTTTGGAAATTATTTAATTTCTCAAGGGTAAATTAATTTAGGGACAAAATTACCTCGAAACTCACCCAAATTTTGGTGAGTGATGCTTGGGGTCATGATAAAGGTTTGGTTAAAATTTCATCACATTTAGAGGTTGCTTGAACTGAAATCATGCAAACCCTAGCCTTGCTTTATTATTTCTATGGACACTCCCTTTGTGAAGTTTATTTACTATATATGTAATTTGTGTGGACTTGTTTTATTATTTTGTTATAGTTGTGATCGATTTGACCAGCAGGATCGGCTTTTTGTAGTGATGATCTTCCCGGGTGTGAAGGTGTCACCGCAAAGCGACAGTTCTAGGCCTAAGTCCCCGGTGTTTCAAAAAAAAGGGGTCTTACAAGTACACTGGGAATGTAAACTCTCACACCCCTCTCTCATAATCTGATGCTTCGGACTATGATCATGAGGATTGCTCTTCTAATGATGGGTCTGAACTCATGACTCAATATAAGAAATTGATCAAGGCTTACGACAAATGTCAAAGAGTCGCTAGAACTTAGGCCAAGGAGATCAAATTTCTCAAGGCTGAGGAGAGCACTCTAAGAGAGGAAGTTGAAAAGACGGACTCACTCAGAGAGGAATTCCATGCCACTATCGAAGAATATAATAAAGCTCTCGAGCACCTTAACCTGAAAGAGAAGATCATCAAGGAATTGGAGGAACAACTTGTCGCTGAAAAGAAACTGGTTGAAAGTTTCTCCAAGCCCAAGACAGTCCTTTCATTTGTTGCTGAATTCTCCGCTCAGGCCAAATGTGCTGGCTTAGGCCATCAGGCTGCTCCAAATAAATCTTCTAGGAGGAATAAACCTCAAAGAAAGAATAGGGCTGCCAAGAAAGCTTTGGCAAAGGACAAATGGAAGGCTCCTCTAGATCAAACGTCGTTTAAGAAGGTCATCTTCCCTACAAACGAGTTTGATCTTGATTCATCCTATGGTCACTTTGCCAGGCCTACTTATGTAGAGCCTAAGTCACGATACTAAGGATGGACCTGTACTCGAAGCTTTGGTGAAAGTGTCTTCAAGACATCTTATTAGGAAGTTCAAATGAAATACTATGGTCTATACATTCATGGCCATAAAATGAAGAAGGAACCAAAGGCCAAGCCAGTTGTAACCAAGGAAAAGTAGGTGAAAAAGGCTTGTGAATTGCATTATCGTGAGGCTTCTACCTCCTGATCAGCCGCCCCTACAAGACCATATGTTCAAAAGGTCAAGCAGGAGACTTGGAAAAGGTTCAACAGGTTTGACTGCTGGTGTTGCGGTAAAGTTGGTCACTTTGCAGTTGATTGTTGGTTTAATCCCAGAAATTTTAAAACTCCTTTAGTTAATTATAGGAGGTAGACCACTCGTAATGTTAACACTCCTAGGCGGAGTAGGCTAATAAATAACCAAGGACACAAACGCGTTTGAGTTCCTAAGGTAAACTGATTCTATTTTTGCAGGTATGTCTAAAGGCCAACAAAATGCCTATCTGATATTTGGACAGTGGATGCTCTCAGCACATGACCAGGACTAGAAGCCTACTTCAAAAGTACTCTCCAGTTATGAACGGGCCAAATGTTATCTTTGGAGGTTCTGACAGGGGAATCACAAAAGGCTACGGTATGATCACTAATGGTAGTGTATCCTTCTCAGATGTGGCTTATGTTGAAGGATTAGAACATAATCTTATAAGCATAAGCCAGCTTTGTGATAAAGGATACATAGTAGAATTTAATGCAGACAAGTGCTTGATAAAATCGGTAGATAACTTAAAAATGATTCTATCAGGCACTCGTAGTAGAAATATTTTTTTTTGAATTTTATTTGCATAAACTCTTCTACACCAGTGTGCTTTTTGGCAAAATATATTGCGTCTCTTGGTGACCAATGACATAAGTGATTAGCACGTATAAATTACAAAACTATTAATAAATTATTTCTCTTAATTTAGTACGTGATGCACTCAACGTTGAGTGCGTTAAAGATAGACCTTGTCACGCATGCATAAAAGATAAGCAAACAAGGGCTACCTTTAAAAGTATTATTGGCAAAGATTCTAATAGGTGTTTACACCTACTTCATAAGTACTTGTTCGGTCCCCTATAAATTAGAAGTTTGGAAGGTAAAGATTATACACTGGTTATTATAGATGATCTCTCGTTTTGCATGAGTGTTCTTTCTAAAACACAAGTCAGTTACTTTTGATATTTTCACTAATTTTGTCAGACAGATCCAGAATGAATACAACTATTCAGTTATCAAAATCAGAAGTGACAATGGAACTGAGTTCAAATCTGGGGCCATGACAGAATTCTATGAAAGATTAGGTATCTTTCATGAGTTTTCCTCTCCTCGTATTCCTCAACAGAATGGAGTCACTGAGAGAAGGAATATAATACTCATAGAGGCATGTAGAACTGAAAGAAAATGTACCTAATCACCTAGAGGGGGGGGGGGGAATAGGTGACCTTATCTTTTTAAACTTTTAGGCAGAACTAATCACAGAATTCACAGAACATTACACAGCAAACACAGAATCATTCACATACAGAGTACACAGTTTTATAGTGGTTCCCCAAGGTCTGGGTACATCCACTTTCCCCCTTCGCCTATCTAGTAGTGTACTAGATTCGGCCAAACTCCTCCACTATTCCTCAGATCTTCAGATCTTACACTCAGAACCCCAAACAGGTTCCTACAACTCAGGCTCAAAGCCCTACCACTCAGTCTTCACCCATACCTACACTCAGTCTTAACCCAGACGTACACTCAGCCTTCAACAAGGCCTACACTCAGCCCTCAACAAGGCCTACACTCAGAGAAATGGATCTCCTACACTCAGGCACACAGGCCCTACCACTCAGCCTTTATAATTTCAGGCTTACAACTCAGATCTCTAAGGATCCTACAAGAAATTAAAATTACAATGTATATACCTACAACTCAGAATAAGAGAGAAGAGTTGACAGGTTTCTTGATGAGTTCTTGGAAGAACTTTGCTGAGATCAACCTCCCTTGGCTCTCTTCAAAGCTTCTTGAATTTAGAACACAATAGGGTTGATTCTCTATGCAGCTGATCTTTAATCACTACTAACTTAAGAATCAGATCTCAATCTGAAACTTGTCTTTACAGCCTGGTTCAACAGCTGTCTTCTTGGAAGGAGCTCTCTCTCTCCAACTTCTTAGATCTTCACTTGAATTGATTCTTCAATGAATTGCTTCAACATCTTCTGTTGACAGAATAAGCCTTTATATAGGCATTCTTCATGGTGACCGGCTGATCCGGTTTCTAACAACTTTCTGACAGCTCTGACAGTTGCAGTAGACCGGCTGGAATGGCAGCTGTCAAGTCATCCAGTCACTTCTTGAATTCTTTGTAACTGTCTGAAAGTGTCGAGGCAGTCAGTCTTTAAGTGTCGACACTAATAGACTAAGTGTCGACACAAGTAGAGCCAGTGTCGACACTAGCCTTCATGGTGTCGACACAACTCCTTGTGTTGTAGAATCTGCTTCTCGACACTGCTTCTTCAACATGTGTCGACACTGATATTGTGTGTCGACACAACTCCTTATTCTTTAGTACTTAGTTGAATTCTTGTAAGTGTCGACACAACTCCTTTGTGTCGACACATCTTCTTGTGTTGATACTCGCTGAGTGTCGACACATTTCTTAGTGTCGACACATGACTTCTGTGTTGATACTTGCTGAGTGTCGACACATTTTCTTATTGTCGACACTTGTACTTAGACTTCATTGAAATTTGCTGAGTGTCGACACAGCCTCCTAGTGTCGACACTTTCTTCATATGTTGAGACTTTTGCTGTGTGTCGACACATTCTTCATTATGTCGACACTTGTACTTAAACTCTGTTGAATGTTTGCTGAGTGTCGACACAGCCTCCTAGTGTCGACACTTGTACTTGAACTTTGTTGAAATTTTGCTGAGTGTCGACACAGCCTCCAAGTGTCGACACTTTTGATGTCGACACTGCTTCTAAGTGTCGACACTGCTTCACTGTACATTTCTTCATTGTGTGTCGATACAGCCTGTATGTGTCGAAACTTTCCTTCTGGTGTCGACTCTCCATTCCTGGTGTCGACACAATTACTCCAAGTGTCGACACTGCTTCTCTGGGTGTCGACACAAGTCTTCTTAAGTGTCGACACTTTTCTTCTGGGTGTCGACACATGGACTTAGAAACTTTTCAGCTTTCCCTGCAAATACTTAACCTGCACAACTAAACTCAAAACACATCAAATACATTTTGATGTATATCATTGAGTAGGGTGAGGCTTCTTCAAATCAGGTACATATTTTCCAATGTACCCAACAATCTCCCCCTATTTGGAGAAGTCATAACCCTTAGTCAATGATATACACCATACATAACAAATTCACAGTATGATGTAAAACAATATTAAATGACAGGGTAAGTACATAAACATGTATAAACAAAACATGTATACACAAATTTCTCAGAACATTAATGTAATAGATTTAACATATATCACATTGTTCTAACGACTTCAACATATTCATTATTCAAAAGTTTATAGAGAGTTTAAAATCAAATGATTACAACTGTAAACTAAAGAAAAATTCCTATCCTATTGCTGCTCAGTCTCCTTGATCACAATACCCTTTCCTAATTGTATCTTTGCTTGGACAGGAGCTTCAGTGTCTTCAGCAGCAGCATGCTTCTTCCCTTTAAGATCCTTCTTTTTCTGCTCTTCAGCCTTGATATTTTGCCTTTCAAAGTAATGATAAGGCTTTGGAAAGTACTTGCTAGGCTCCTGTGCAGTAGGACGTAGCTTTCCCATCTTAGCCTTTCTTCTATATTGCACAATTGCCTCTTGCCTGGTCTCATGCTTCCTCCACTCCAGTTTAGAATACCACTTGTTTCTATCCTGGATATTGTCCTTGGCAGCCTTCCATGCAGTCAAGATAATATTCCTGGAAGTGGGGCTCCATTGTTCAAAATCAGGCCTAAGTTCAGCTTGCTCTCTGAATCTCTTCTTAGACAATTGAGTCTCTTATTCTTTTAGCAAAGCTTCTTGTTCTTTCAGTATAGCCTTTGGCACTGGCTGAACTACTTTATCAAGGATGACATTCTGATTTCCCTCAGGTGGGCTATACATTGACTGTATGTCTTGATGTATCATATCAAAGTCTGGTGGAGGGTATATTACTTGAGCCACTTCAGCTTGCTCCCCTCCAAGATATGCAGGATTAATTCCAGACTCTGCAACATTGTCATCATCACATAATGGAGGATATCCAAGGGTGACTCTGATGGAATTTGAAATCCTCTTTGCATGATCAGAGCCTGCTTTGACTAACACCCTCTCCCCCTTTATGACTTCTCTTTCAATGTAATCCCTCAGATCATCTTTCTGAAATCTGATTTGTGCATTTAGGTAATTTACTCCATCTTTGTAGAAAGGTTTCAACCGTTGGAGATTTTCAGTTATTAGCTTTTGGGAATCTTGAAGTGCAGAAGTAACAGCAGTGATACCTTCTTGTAATGCTTTATCAAATTCTGCCTTAGATGTAGCACTTGCTGTAGTCTGACCAGTAGCTATATTATTCATTTCTGTTACTATTGCATTGTGTGAAGTAGTGAGATTATCATTCATTCTTAGCTGGTTCTCCAGGACATAGCCTTGCTTCACTGCAATAACATCTACTTGTGTTTTGATCTTCTCCTGATGAGTGGCCAGATAGACTACTGCATTCCCTCCTTTATGGAAGCAGTCAGTCATCTCTTTCTTATTCAGATTCATTTCAAATCTGATGGACTTAATGTCTTGGGCCAGATCAAACTGCAGTGACTTATGCCCTTCATCCATATAAGATTGCAAAGCCTGTCTTTGCTCATCCATCTTTATCTGCAATGCTACCATCAGAGAACTGAAATCTGTAGATGGGGCTGGCTGTGGTGCAGGCTGTGGTGCAATTGTTTGTAAAGCTTTCTTATAATTCTGACTCCTTCTCTTAAAGACTTGGAATTTCCTCTTCTTAGCTCTTGCAGCCTCTTCATCCTCTAATGCAGATGTGCTATCAATATTCACTCTGTCCTTAGGACTTGGAGGTAACTCCTTCTCAGTCCTTTGTAGCCCTTCAGCATCTTTTGGCACCTCAGTCTCCTTCCTTGCAGTTTCCTCAACAATATCCACATGCTCCCCATCAACATGGTCATTCTCCCCCTCAGCAGCAGCTTTTTCTCTCTCAAAGTCAGTTTGTAGAAGGTCAGGGAACAGTTCTTCTAAAGTAAATTCCTATTGAGGAAGGGATGGAGAATCTCTAATCTCATCAACTACTTGATCAGCAACAGATATGTCCTCTATGACAACATCTGGGGGTTGGCTATGTGTCTGTGTTTGCTGATTAACATTATGTAATGAATCAGGCAAAACATCATCCTCAATAGGGAAATCTAAGTTATTAATTTCAGTTATTACCTCAAGTATTGTCTGAGTTGCTTGTTCACTCTCTAGTGGAGTTGGCTTATCCACCAGTAGAGGCTCCCCCTGGAGTGGATCCAGGTGAACTGGGCTAGCTGATGGTAGCTCCCCCTGCCTTGGTACATCTTCTTGTCTAGCAAGTGACTGGCCAGCATTTCCAGTGTCTTCTTCATCAGGAGTGAACACTACATGCTCTTCAAAGCTGCTTGATGATTCTTGAGCCACAGGGGCTGTCTTTTTCTTCTTCTTCTGGGGTGTTCCCTTCTCAGGAGTTGGCATATCTTTGGTTAACACTCTATCCCACCTAGAGAAGATTCTCATATCCATCTTCCTCATGTGGTTGATCTTAGATCCAGCTGCTTGACTCATTACATCTGGAATACTTCCAGCAAGGTAAAGACTTAGTATTCTACCCAAATTGGGCTTCTTCATACTCTCTTTGATCTTATCAAACATAACAGTAGCCCAATCAGTATTTAGTTAGAATATTATCCTTGTCATGAGGCTAAACATGTGAGCTGAGATTTTGTCATGGCCTCCAGTTTTGCTCAAGATAACCTTGCCAACAATTTCAGATAAGAATTTGCCTTGCATGTTCATTCCCTTCCTATTGAAAACAGATCCTATTTTCAGATTTGAGTCCAAACCACACCATGTCAATGCTTCTCTAGTCTTTGAAGCAGAAACATCATCTTCTTCCTTAGTTCTTGGTAGTTGAAGTATCTTTCTCAGACTCTTAGGAGAGACCTTCACCTTTGCCCCATGAACTCTTGACTTAATCTTTAGTACTGATTCATCTAGAGATGCTGCATTCAAAAACTCAAGGACTTCCTTCTTCCAGATCTTGATCGGTTCTGAAACAAGAAATTCTAATCCAGTCTCTGCGATTAGGGTTATCACGCCTTTGATCTCGGGTTCCGCGTCATCAAATGCGTGTCGCACAAGTTCATATCCTTCATTCACATTCTCTTCTAGCTTGGGCGCCATTAGGGTTTGAAGAAATTTGAATTGAGAGAAGAGAGGTGTCGACACACAAGTTTGGTCTCGAAACTTTGGTGAGCGTGTCGACTGACAATGGCGAAAACCTATTTATACCTTTCTAGAATCGAAGATGAAAGGGCGCGTCAAAATACTCAAATTGTGTCGACACTGTTGATAAGTGTCGACATAGACTTATAATGTCTCGACAACTATGTGTCGACACAAGTATAGTCGACATAATATATGTGTCGACACTTGTTTATGTGTCGACACCACTTATCTCGACACTTTGTCGAGACTTTACTAGACTAATTCTAAGTAAAGCCTAAGTGTCGACACCACCTTGGATGTGTCGACACCTACACTGCATGTGTCGACACTAATTCTCTGCAGTGTCGACACAGACTTCCTATATGTGTCGACACCATTTCTCTGAAATGTCGACACCACTTCTATGTGTCGACACAGACAACTCTGTGTGTCGACACCTTTTTACTTAGCCAATTTTGAAAACTTATTCTAAGTTTATCATCCCTAATTCAATTTTGAATTTATTGAATTTAGTTTCATCTAAGGGCTTAGTGTACATGTCAGCTAGTTGATTATCTGTATTAATATACTCTAGGGAAATATCTCCTTTTTCCACATGTTCTCTTAGAAAATGGTATTTTATTTCTATGTGCTTAGTCCTACTATGGGAGACAGGATTGTTTGCAATAGAAATAGCACTTGTAGAATCACAAAATAGAGGTGTTCTACTTACTTGTATACCATAATCTTCAAGTTGATGTTGTATCCATAGAAGTTGAGCACATCAACTTCCTGCAGTCACATAATCTGATTCTGCTATGGAGATAGCCACACTTGTTTGTTTCTTGCTACTCCATGATATCAGTCTTCCACCTAGGAATTGATAGGTACCCGTTGTACTTTTCCTATCGTCCTTGCAGCCTGCAAAATCTGCATCTGAATAACTTGTCAATTCAAAGCCTCCATTCCTAGGATACCAAAGTCCTAGATAAGGTGTGCCCTTAAGATATCTCAATATTCTTTTGACTGCTGTCAAATGAGATTCTTTAATGCAAGCTTGGTACCTAGCACAAACACATGTAGCATACATGATATCTGGTCTACTTGCAGTCAAATACAATAGGGAGCCAACTATCCCTCTATACAAAGTCTCATCTACAGGTTTCCCTGCATTATCTTTGCTAAGAGACATACTTGACCCCATAGGAGTTTTCATGGTACTGGATGATTCCATACCATACTTCCTTATCAACTCTAGGGTGAACTTAGACAGACATATGGATAAACCATCCTCAGTCTGTCTAACTTGGAGACCCAAGAAGAACTTAAGTTCCCCCATACTGCTCATTTCAAATTGTCCTTGCATTAGTTTTGCAAACTTTTTGCAAAGACTACTTTCAGTAGACCCAAATATGATGTCATCTACATATATTTGGAGTAGAATGATCTTGCCTCTGGATTTCCTAAGGAATAGAGTCTTGTCTATTTTCCCCTTTGTGAATTTATTCTCAATGAGGAAACTAGACATGGTTTCATACCAAGCCCTAGGGGCTTGTTTTAACCCATACAAAGCCTTCCTAAGTCTATAGACATAATTAGATTTAGTTGAATCAACAAAACCTGATGGCTGTTCCACATAGACTTCTTCCTTCAAATTTCCAATCAGAAAAGCTGACTTAGCATCCATTTGGTATACTTTAAACCCTTGATAGGTTGCATAGGTCAAGAACATCCTTATTGCCTCCAGTCTGGCTACTGGAGCAAATGTTTGATCAAAGTCAATACCTTCTTCCTGCCTATATCCCTTAGCAACAAGTCTAGCTTTGTTCTTTATAATCACTCCATGTTCATCCATCTTGTTCCTAAAGATCCACTTAGTTCCAATTATGTTGTGGTCTTTTGGTTTAGGAACAAGCTCCCAAACTTTGCATCTTTTGAACTGGTTCAGCTCCTCTTGCATTACCTCAATCCAATGAGGGTCTAGTATGGCTTCTTCAAATTTCTTTGGCTCAACTTGGGATAGAAAGCTGGAGTAGAGTACTGAACTTAGATTTCTGCTCCTTATTTGTACCCCTTGTCTGAGATCACCTATAATTTGATTGGTTGGATGATCTTTTAGATATCTATTAGCCGGAGGCAGTTTGTCTTCAGGTTGTACTCCTTCATCTTCTTCAACTTGCTGCACCCCTTAGTCTTCTTCTGCATCAGGTGCATCTAGTACTCCCCCTGGACAACAGCCACTATCATCCACATGCTGACTTACAGTAGATCCTTCTTCAATAGTAAGCTTGTCCATCTTCTTAGTCACACCTGTAGAGCTGCAAATACTTCTAGACAATTCATTGTTAATGAGTGTTGAAGTTGGTGACTGGGCGGTCTGGCAGTCTGGCTTGGCAGGTTGATGACCGCGCGGTTTCGCAGTTACTCGTCAGCGGTTTGGTTGCTGTGTGGTGCTGTCTGAGGTCCAAGCGGTCTGGCGGTTTGACTCGGGTGAATTGGAGACCGGGCGGTCTAGCGGTCTCCCATGACAATCTCTCTCTCTCTGGCAGTAGCCGAGCGGTTAGCCCGTCTGTCTAACCGCGCGGCTTGTGCGGTTTGTGTCTGTATAGTCCGCTTGTGTTATGTAAATTTTTAGTCCCACATCTCTTATTTGTATTCTCTCTCCTCTCCTCCATTCTATATAAGGGAGGTCATACCTTTTTAATATATACCTTTTTCAGATAATAAAGTTTCTGTTAAAACCACTTCCAGTTTGTTTTAGTTCCACTTCCAACTTGTTTTTGTTCATTTCTAACATGGTATCAGAGCAAACGATCTTTTCCTCCTGATTCAGCTTCTTCTTCTGTTCGTGCGGGCTACCTTCTAGCCGCTCGACTTCTTTCCCTCCGCTTGATTCTCGTCTTATTTCTGCTTCCCGCGACCTGTCTTCGCGGCTTGCCTTCTCTTCTGACCGCTGCCCTGTTCGTGCGGCTTATTTCTCCTTGCTTCTCTTCTCGCTGCTCCTCTTAGTCGTTGCGGCCTGTTTCCTAGCCGCCTCGACCTGTTTCCTTCTACCCGCTCGTGATAACTAGTCGTTGCAGCCTCTCTTTTGTCATCCGACTTGGTTTCTCCTGACTGCGGCTTCCCTAGCCACGCGGCCTGCTTTTGTCCGCCCGACTTGTGACTTGATTTATCCACCGCGGCTTGCTCTCGCCGTCTCTCTTCAATGGATTCCACTTCCTCCGCGCCGTCCACCTCGATGGTCATCTCTTCTGGTAGTGCCCACACTGTTACTCGCGGACGCTGGTTGATCGATTCTGGTGCTACCAATCATATGACCAGCAATCCTCACTGTTTCTCTCACCTAGACATGCATGATCGGTTGCCCCCTGTCATCGTTGCGGATGGTTCTCCCTCCCCGGTCAATGGGACGGGCATGGTTCAAGTCACTCCATCTCTCTGCCTTGCAGATACCCTCTATGTGCCCCAGTTTACTTGTAATTTATTATCGGTTACCTCTTTATGCAAGCAACTACAGTGCTCCGTCACATTCACTACTACCTCTTGTTCTTTAAAGGATCCGGCCTCCCGACGGACGATTGCTACTGGGACTGAGAGTGGCGACCTCTACTTCCTCGACAACATCTCTGCTCTATCCGCCTTCTCCTCCTCCTCTACAGATCTTCTCCAATGGCATCTTCACCTTGGTCATGCCCCCCCTCGCCTTCTTCGTCAACTTCTCCCCCACCTCCCTTCCCAACATCCTCCTCTTAATTGTGACGCATGTCAACTTGGCAAGCATCACCGCTCTTCCTTTCCTCCCAAGCAAGCTCGTGTGTTGGAACACCCTATTACTAATTTGGGTCAGGATCACTATGTCTCTAGGAAACCAATGCTTGACCTCCTGTATAGTTCAAAAGGTCAATTAGAATTGAGTCTAAGGATTAGAAGTCTAGGTTTGGAAGCTGCCCTCAAGACCAGGATTTTATGTTTGGAGACCAAGTCATATCGTCGAGCTCAGCACGACGATTCGTCGAACTCCGATCGACGATCGTCTAGCTCAACTTCGTCAGATCGTCGAAATCCGTTCGGCGATCGCTGAGCTCAACTTCATCATATCGTTGAGCTCCATTCGACGATCGGTGAGCTCAGGTCGACGATCTTGACTCAACATTGGATTTCTATCTCTGAGCTCAGTTCGATGATCTTTGAGCTCAGATCGACGATATTTTGCTGCTGTATTGGTCCATATCGCTGAGCTCAGTTCGACAATAGCAGAGCTCAGTTCGACGTTTTCAGATAACTTCAAGGATGTTTCTAGATTCAAATTCAAATAAGTTAAGCAGTTATTCTGCAATTAATTCAGAGATTTACTAGCCGTTTTCATTCATTTATGGACCAAGTTTCAAGGAATAATTCTATGGACTTTCCTCCAGAAGAGATTTTTGCAATTATGGATGCAATTAATGCAGACTAACGACTATTCTTCTCAGAGATGTTTTGTTCAGTATTAGAGAAAAAAAGAATTTTTTGAATCTCAGAGACAAGGTTACATAGAGACATACATATTACAGACACACATAGACAGATCAGTAATTTTCAACAAAATATTCTGTCTCAATGAATTCTCAAGAACACTCATCCAAGGAGATCAACCTTTTCTGAAATCTTCAGATCTCTCTAGTTTTCAAGTGTTCAAGGCCAACATATTTCAAGACTCCAGACATCCAACATTTCAGTCATTGTTGAAATCATCTATTGCTAGGGTTCAATATTTGAAGGCCTATCACCCTCAGCAAAGCTTCTTTTCCTGAAGATCTCAAGGATTTAGGGGGAGCTTTGACATCAACAATCCACATAGTCTTCTCAGTTGTTTGAGAAAGAGAAGACTTCCATCACTCTCTCACCCCCTCTCTGTAAAGGTTTTCTCAAACTCCCTTCAAAAGTTTGAGCTTGGTTTTTGAGCACCTTGTCAAAAGCTCATTGGTGGCAAGACACCTGATCAAAAAAATCTGTTTTGTTTTTGAGCACCTTATCAAAAGCTCATTGGTGCCCAGGACACCTGATCAACTCATCCTGCAGTGGATTCCTACCTAGGGTGGTAGAAGAGTGGATGTACCCAAGTTTAGGGGAACCACTATATTTCCTTGTGTCTTCTGGTTCTGCTTGTCTTTATTTTTGTTTCTGGCCTTGATTATTCTGTGATTAGCTTTTGTATAGTTTAGTTCTGTGATTAGATTTTCAACTGCTTCCCTGCTCACTCTTATTACAACAATTGTTGTAAAAAGTTTCAAAGCACCATATACTCTATTCACCCCCCTCTAGAGTATATCAGATCTAGCTGCACTTTCAATTGGTATCAGAGCGAGGTTGGTTAAACATACCACACCTTGGTTGTTGCACAGGCTAACACCTGAACCCAAAGATCCCAAGTTAGATCTGTTTTTCTTTTGTAGTTTATTATTAGATTTTGCTTTCACAAATCATGGCCCAAAACAAAGATTATGCTAGCACCAGACCTCCAGTGTGCAATCTATCTAAGTTTGCACTTTGGAAAGCAAGGATCAGAGTGTACATGAATTCTATTGACGAAGATATTTTTAACTCTGTTTTGACAGTGTGTCCAAGACCCCCAGAGAACAAAAGTACAAATGCTGTTCCACCTCCATCAGGAACAGATGCTGATATCAAGAGATGGAAGGTAGCTGATGCCAAGGCTATGAACATCTTAGCCCAGACAATGTCTGATGACATATTTCAAAAGGTGGCTAAATGGAATCCAGCAAAGGAAATTTGGGACAAACTCTCAGAAATAGTCTCAGGCTCAGCTGATGAGAGAAAGGATAGGAGATCCCATCTCATCTCTCAATATGAGAATTTCAAAAAGGGAGAAACCGAGTCAGTGGGAGATATGTACAACAGGCTAAGTCTAATTGTCAGTGAACTCAGGACATTGGACAAAGAGATCTTACTAACTGAACTCAATGACAAGATTCTAATGTGCTTCCCTAGCACTTGGGATTCAAGAATCTGGCCAATTAAGGATGCCAGAAGTCTGAATGAGATAACCACTGAAGCTCTATTGGGTAAGCTCAAATCTTATGAGCTACTCATCAAAAATAGAGAGGAAGAACAGAAGGCTGCCTCACCAGCCACAAGAAAAGAGAAGACCATAGCCTTCAAGGCAACTGAAGATCAGCCTGAAGACAAAGCCACAGACAATGATGAACTGCTCAGTCTGTTGGCCAAAAGATTTTATAAGATGGCCAGAAAGGACTTCAGAAGGAGATCATACAAGGAGCATGACAAGCCAAGGTATGACAAGTCCATTAATAATAACAAAGAAATTATTTGCTTTGGTTGCAGGAAACCAGGGCACATAGTTCCTGACTGTCCAGAGAACAAAAACAAGGACAGAAGGGACAGGAAAGAAAGAAGAAAGGAGAAAGACTCCAAGAGGAATGGCAATGGCAAACCCTCATCAAGCAAAAATAAACATACAAGAAAGGGGTTTGTTGCTGAATCCTGGAGTGAGACTGAAGAGTAGTCAGAAGCCTCATCCAGCTCCAGTGATGATGAGGATGATGCAGAAGAGAAAGAGTTCTGCATGATGGCAATCAATGCCTCACAGCACAATTCAAAAGAAGAGGAGTCAGAGTCAGACTCAGAAACTCAACCTGAAGAAGATCAGGTAATTAGCTCTTTTGATTTTAATTCAGAGGACTTTAAATCTGAATTTAACGAATTGTGTTTAGACCTGCTAAAATCTGAGAAAGAAATTATCTCTCTCAGAAATCATTTATCTGAACACAATACTTTAAAGTCAGAAAACCTCAAACTCTCTCAGGAGTTGGAGTGCTGTAGGGAACAGATAGCTTCATTGAAAAGTGATCTCTCTGAGGCCAAGAAGCTTGAAGAATCCCTTAATGGGAGAAGCATCAAGCTGATGGACATCACAAGCACAGTGAACTCCAGATTCAATAGTACACTGGGCTTGGGTGCTTCATCCAGCCAACCCATAGTTCTAACAACTCCAATCAAATTCATTTCTGACAAAGGAAAGGGAGTTGTAGAGGTTGCTAGGAAAAATTCTGATCTGCCCCAGAAAACTAAGTCCCAGCTGAAATCGTCGAACGGAGATCGACGATCGCCAAACGGAGATCGACGATCTCCGAACGCAGTTCGACGATCTCAGGCAAAATCATCGAACGCAGATCGACGATCTCAGGCAACATCGTCGAATGCAGGTTGACGATCTCAAGTACCTGATCTCACCCATACTCGACCGTCGAATGGAGCTCGACGATCTGACCCAAGATCGTCAAACGCAGCTCCAAGATTGTCGAACAGAGGTCAGAGCTCTGGAAAATTTTTCAAGGGCAAATCAAAATTCAATCCTAAGGGTCCTTCATCCCGAATCTTTAACCCTTATACTGAATGGATTATACCTCTAAGGAGATATCATCCTGAAGGATATAAGAGTAAACCTGGGATGTCTTTCATTTCAGAATTTAAAGCTTATCAACCTAGGCCCAAGGTAAACTGTGTCAAAAACAAATGAATTGTCTTATGTGCAGGAGAAGACCTATCCAACATCTAACCAACAATGATACTTGGATAGTGGGTGCTCTAAGCATATGACAGGGAAAAAGGACAATCTCACTTCCTTTAGAGCCAAGATTGGACCCAAAGTTATCTTTGGTGACTCAAACTTTGGACAGACTAAAGGATATGGTGCAGTCCAGATTGGATCAGTAACTTTCAAGAAGGTAACTTATGTGGAAGGACTGAAGCACAACTTAATAAGCATCAGTCAGTTGTGTGATGAAGGCTACCAGGTGACCTTCAGCAAAGCCTTATGCAAAATCAAGTCAGAGGACAACACAACTGTGTTGACAGGTAAAAGGAAAGGTAACATCTATCTAGTAGATTTTATTTCAACTGATATAGATATTTGCTTATTTAATTCTGTCTGTAGACCAAATATTTTATGGCATAAGAGACTAGGACACCTAAACCTTAGAACTATTGCTAGGCAATCCAAGAACAATCTTGTTAGAGGACTACCTTCTGCCCCCTATAAGAAGGAAGGACTCTGCAGGGCTTGTCAATTAGGCAAGCAATCTAAAAACAGCTTTAAGTCACTTAATAAGAGTGATTCACCTAGGATATTGTATCTGTTACACATGGATCTTTTTGGAGCCATCACAGTACAAAGCCTAGGAGGGAAATCCTACACTTTAGTAGTTGTAGATGACTTCTCTATATTCACTTGGGTGTTCTTTCTAAGGAAGAAGTCTGATAACTTTAAGTGTCTGATAGAGTTTCTCAAATGTATACAGATTGAGTTCAATACTCACATTGCCCTGATCAGAAGTGATCATGGGACAGAGTTTGATTCTCTTCTTATGCAAGAGTTCTGTCAGAGTGAAGGGATCAGGCATACTTTCTCAGCTTCTAGAACTCCTCAACAAAATGGGGTAGCTGAATGGAAAAAATAGAACCCTTATTGAATCTACCACTACATTGTTGTCAGATGCTCACCTTCCTCTATCCTTTTGGGCAGAGGCAGTGAACACCTCCAACTATGTGCTGAATAGAAGTTTGATACATAAACTGAAGGGAAAGACTCCCTATGAATTACTCAAAGGGAAGAAACCTAAAGTTGACTATTTTAGAGTCTTTGGCTGTATTTGCTATATTCATAACAATGACAAGAAATATTTAGCAAAATTTCATGCTAAAGTTGATGAAGGAGTGTTTCTGGGATACTCCATGATCAGCAAGGCTTATAGGGTCTATAATAAATCATCTTTAAAAATTGAGGAATCTGTTCATATATCATTTGATGAATCTAACATGTCTTTCAAGGAGAAGATTTCTTCTACCATAGAACCCTTGTAGGAACATTCCCTAGTTGAAGACTTGAACAAGCTACAGGTTACTCAAGGGGATGCAAGCAGTGAAGATGAATAAAATGCTCAACATATTGAAGAACAACTTGAAGAGCCAGTTGTTGTACCACAAGAGGAAACAATAACACAGGTTGGTGAACAATCAACACCCCCTGTTGATTTAGTAACATCAAGAGACCATCCAATTTCCCAAATAATTGGAGACATCTCAGCTGGTGTGCAGACCAGAAATCAGGTCAACCAAAACCTGTTGCACACCTGCTTCCTATCTCAAATTGAACCTCAGTCCATTCAAGATGCAGAGCAAGATCCACACTGGATCATTGCAATGCAAGAGGAGTTGCATCAATTTGAGAGAAAAAAAGTATGAGAACTAGTGCCAAAGCCTAAGGATCATTCCATTATTGGAACAAAATGGGTATTCAGAAACAAACTGGATGATCAAGGAGTAATTGTAAGAAACAAGGCAAGGCTAGTTGATCA
Source organism: Platanthera guangdongensis (assembly GCA_039583875.1). Lineage (NCBI taxonomy): Eukaryota > Viridiplantae > Streptophyta > Magnoliopsida > Asparagales > Orchidaceae > Platanthera > Platanthera guangdongensis. The sequence goes on along the minus strand of CM077163.1, from coordinate 171,265,010 downwards.
GGGATACTCTCAAGAAGAAGGGATAGACTACGACCAGACTTTTGCACCAGTTGCAAGATTGGAAGCCATCAGAATATTCTTAGCTTATGCAACACATAAAGGCTTCAAGGTATATCAGATGGATGTTAAAAGTGCTTTTCTAAATGGAGACATCAAAGAGGAAGTATATGTCAGACAACCTCCAGTTTGATGCTGGCTTCGACATTGACATGGAATCCTTCAGCACAACCGACCAGGTCTTTCAAGATATTTTGGGGCTATTTAAGGAGCAGAACCTGACTAGAATTACGACTACAAGGATCAGGCTTGCATCTGATGAGATCAAAGAATGGGTCTACACTGCCCACAATTAAGACAACTCCACCATTGTTGGGTCCATATCTGGCACACATGTACCTCTAACCCCAGCAATTTTATCAGAGGTTTTTGAGTTGAGAAATGGTGGAGATACTGCTGACCTTTCTGGAGAGGAGTCTACTGATCTGCTTGCCAGAATGGGTTATTCTGAGGCCAACCCTAGCAAGCTCCTGAAAAAGCATCTATCTGTGGAATACAGATTCCTGGCAGATGTTGTTGGGAAAGTACTACTGGCTAAGCACTCTGCCCATGATACAATCTCAAGGTATCAGCTCTGTCTCATGGGAGCCCTTGTAGACAGGAAAAATTTGAATTGGGGAGAAGTCTTCTTTGACCTTATCAAGAAGAAAATCAACAAAAGTTTTGTCAACTTTGGAAGGATTATTGGGGTGTTTCTGCAGCACAGGTGCCCTGCTTTGCTGGTCTCCTCTGGAATCCATATCAATGCTTCCAAGAGACTGTCTTGTGCCCTCTTTGGCAAATGGGATAGACAAATTAGCAGGGCCTCCTCCAGCACTCCTTCAGGCACAAGAACTCTCAGAGTCACTTCCCCACAGGTCTCTGCCCCTGCAGATGACCTGCCTGCTGTTGTTGCCTCTCCTCCTCCTCCTCCTCCAATTCCAACCCTTCCCATACCATCTACCATTCCAACCCCATCCACCATCATCATCTCCAGCCCCTCTCCAACATCCACACTATATCCAGTACCTACACTTCCAACACCAGAAGATCAATTCCATCCCTTATTCTCCTACCCTCCACCAGATGCCACTTCATCACCCTCCATTCCATCCTTCACACTCATTGATGATTCCTTTATGGATGATTCACCATCCTCTCCTCCTGAGCTACCCTCATCCTCCACTTCCTATCAAGACCTTCTACAAGAAATTATTGACCAACCCTCATTCACCCCATCTATCTCCATACCACTGTCCTCCATACCCACCTTACCAACTCCTCAGCCATCTCTTCCCCCATTCTCCAGCTCTCCACTACCCTCACCATCAGCTGCTCCTCTATCTTCTACCTCTGCTCCAGTCACCCTTGAGCAAGTAGACCTTCCAGCCCTTACTGACAGGTTGTATGAGTTGCTTTCCCACAGGCTCTCTCTTCTGTTGGAGACCTCCTTGGCTCCACTACACCTGTTAGTGGCAGCTCTCTCTGCCAGGCTCTCTTCTCTATTCTCTCAGGCAGCCCCTACAACAGTGTGTCTTGATCCAGACTTGTCTGAATCTAGGCAGGGGGAGATGCCCTATGAAGTGAGTCTTCCTGCTGCTGCTGTTGCTGCTACTGTTGATGACTCAGTGAGCCTGCCTACTGCTCCTTCCTCAGTTCTTGTTGCTGCTGTTGCTGTGTCTCAAGATCAAGTTCCTCCTGCTGCAATCTTTGCTTTAGACCTCTGGTCTTTGCTTTCAAATTTTGATTTTGCATATTTCAGTTGTCTGCCAGAGATAACTGTTGTCCAGCCCCCAGAGGATCTATCCAAGGCACTTGTGCCATTTTCTTGCTGTGACCCAAGCATCATCACCTCTTTTGTCAACTCAGTGTATGCTGCTGCTTCTTTTGATAAAAGCATTATTATTGCTTCTGATATTGTTGCATATACTGCTGCTGAAAATGTTGATACTGCTGTTGAAATTTCTATTATTGCTATTGAGCCAATTTCCAAGGAAATTCTTATGTCAGAGGCACCTGAGTTTGAGCCTTCTGCAGTTTCTGATGTTATTCCTCCTGTTGATGTTGTTGTTAGTGAGACTGTTGCTGCTGCTGCTGTCACCTCTCCAGAGCCTATTGTTGCTGCTGCTGTTGTTACTGCTTCTACTCCAATTGCAACACCTTCAATATCTGCTGCTGTCACTGCTGTTACTACTTCAACACCTGCTGCTACACCCTCTGTTGCATCATCTGCTTCTGTACAGCTCAAGAAGGATCTGATGAAGAAAATAGATGCTCTTTATGATGACCAGAGCTCTGAAAGTGATGAATTTAGAACAGACTCTGATGACTCTTCTGATACCATTGCCAGGAAAAGAAAGGCAAGGAGCAAAGCCATGAAGAGAGTACCTCCTACCAAGGTCAAAGACAACAATGATATTCCATACTACATTCTTCATGACTGTCCTATCACTGAGCACTGGATGCAGTACTCTAAGAATCAGCTGAAGGCAATGAAAAAGAAGAGAAAATATGAAAAGGGTTCCTCCCAATTCCAACACTCTCATCCTCCTCCACCACCTCCTCCTGATGCAGGTGCAGCTGGAAGCTCTGCAGCTCAACCCCCTGCCAGAAGTCAGGCCCCCTATCAGCCTCATGCTAGATACTATAATAGGGGAGGCCAATCCAGGGATTCTCATTCTAGGAGAGGAGGATACAGAGGGAATCAAAGAGATCTCCAAGTCTACTCCAAAGGGTACTCCAGGCAACACCCATATTCCAGGGGAGGATAAATTTCTTCTGATACAACATCTGGTCCTTTTCCCTACAAGTTGAAAGAAACTGTGTCATCTAGGCATGCTCAAGATAATCCCTCTAACAGATATGAGCCACCAGTCCCTTTTGAGGACCCTGAGAATAATCCAGCTGCTTGGACTGCAAGAATGAAAGAACTAGCTGCACTGGATCAGATCAAAAAGGCTAGAGAGCAAGAAAAAGATTCATCTAATATCTCAACAATGTCTGAACAGAGATAGAAAGAGCTAGAAAGATATGCATCAAGCAGGTTCTTTGATTCTGACAGGTATATGGAATTGCATCCTGAAGCTGTAGTTCCCAGGCCTAAACAACAAACATCTTTAGGTGCAGCAGATGATACCAGATCCAAGAAGGATGCCCTCAATCCCAACAGAGAGATCAAACTTGTTAAGGGCAAGGAAAAGAAATGACAATGTAAGGTGACATTCTCTGTGTTTCCTGATTACTATCTAGGATGTTATATATCTCTGTGGTTCTGCAATTGTCTAGCTTGTTGCTTTTCTGTTTTGCTGCTTGAATGTTGTTATTTCATTTTTCCAAAGCCTGTAAATAGTAATCCTAACCCAAATAGGGGGAGATTGTTGGAACACCCTATTACTAATTTGGGTCAGGATCACTATGTCTCTAGGAAACCAATGCTTGACCTCCTTTATAGTTCAAAAGGTCAATTAGAATTGAGTCTAAGGATTAGAAGTTTAGGTTTGGAAGCTGCCCTCAAGACCAGGATTTTCTGTTTGGAGACCAAGTCATATCGTCGAGCTCAGCACGACGATTCGTCGAACTCCGATCGACGATCGTCTAGCTCAACTTCGACAGATCGTCGAACTCCGTTCGGCGATCGCTGAGCTCAACTTCATCATATCATCGAGCTCCATTCGACGATCGGTGAGCTCAGGTCGACGATCTTGACTCAGCTTTGGATTTCTATCCCTGAGCTCAGTTCAACGATCTTTGAGCTCAGATCGAAGATATTTTGATGCTGTATTGGTCCATATCGCTGAGCTCAGTTCGACGATAGCAGAGCTCAGTTCGACATTTTCAGATAACTTCAAGGATGTTTCTAGATTCAAATTCAAATCAGTTAAGGAGTTATTCTGCAATTAATTCAGAGATTTCCTAGCTGTTTTCATTCATTTCTGGACCAAGTTTTAAGGAATAATTTTATGGACTTTCCTCCAGAAGAGATTTTTGCAATTAAGGATGCAATTAATGCAGACTAACGACTATTCTTCTCAGAGATGTTTTGTTTAGTATTAGAGAAAAAAAAAGAATTTTTTGAATCTCAGAGATAAGGTTACAGAGAGACATACAGATTACAGACACACATAGAAAGATCAGTAATCTTCAACAAAATATTCTGTCTCAAAGAATTCTCAAGAACACTCATCCAAGGAGATCAACCTTTTCTGAAATTTTCAGATCTCTCAAGTTTTCAAGTGTTCAAGGCCAACATATTTCAAGACTCCAGACATCCAACATTTCAGTCTTTGCTGAAATCATCTATTGCTGGAGTTCAATCTTTGAAGGCCTATCACCCTCTGCAAAGCTTCTTTTCCTGAAGATCTCAAGGATTCAGGGGGAGCTTTGACATCAACAATCCACATAGTCTTCTCAGTTGTTTGAGAAAGAGAAGACTTCCATCACTCTCTCACCCCCTCTCTGTAAAGGGTTTCTCAAACTCCCTTCAAAAGTTTGAGCTTGGTTTTTGAGCACCTTGTCAAAATCTCATTGGTGGCAAGACACCTGATCAAAAAAATCTATTTGGTTTTTGAGCACCTTATCAAAAGCTCATTGGTGCCCAGGACACCTGATCAACTCATCCTGCAGTGGATTCCTACCTAGGGTGGTAGAAGAGTGGATGTACCCAAGTTTAGGGGAACCACTATATTTCCTTGTGTCTTCTTGTTCTGCTTGTCTTTATTTTTGTTTCTGGCCTTGATTATTCTGTGATTAGCTTTTGTATAGTTTAGTTCTGTGATTAGATTTTCAACTGCTTCCCTGCTCACTCTTATTACAACAATTGTTGTAAAAAGTTTCAAAGCACCATATACTCTATTCACCCCTCCTCTAGAGTATATCAGATCTAGCTGCACTTTCATCGTGGATCCACCCGTCCGTTTGATCTTATTCACTCTGACATCTGGGGTCCTGATCCTACCCATACCATTGGGCGGGGTAGTTCTTACTTTGTTACGTTCATTGATGACTTTTCTCGCTATACTTGGGTCTATCTCTTACGAGACCGTTCTGAACTTTTTGATATATGGACGTCCTTTTATCATTCAATTCAAACTCAGTTTGGCGTTTCCATTAATGTTTTACGCTCGAATAATGCAAAAGAGTATCTTAGTGAAGCCTTTTACTCCTTTTGTATGCAACATAGGATTATTCATCAAACCAGTTGTGTTTACTCCTCCTAACAAAATGGCATGGCAGAACGCAAAAACCGTCACCTCCTTGATGTCGCTCGTACTCTGCTTACGCAAATGCATGTACCTCACTCCTACTGGGGCTATGCTGTTCTCATCGCTTGCTATCTCATCAATCGCATTCCCTCCACCGTTCTCCATGGTCAAACTCCTTTCTCCATTCTCTATCCAGGCAAAGAACCATTTCCTCTTCCTCTCCGTATCTTTGGCTGTACCGCATTTGTGCATTCTCCCTCTACCACCCGCGAAAAACTCTCCCCTCGGTCCACCAAATGTATCTTTCTGGGCTACTCTCCCACTCAGAAAGGTTATTGTTGCTTTGACCTCGTCATCCGCAAACAATTTGTCTCTGCGAATGTTACCTTTTTTGAAAATGCATCCGACTTCTCTTCCGCTTCTTCCTCTACTCCTGTTACTCCTCCTTCTCTCACCAACCCACTATTCCCTCCACTCCTGCTGCTATTCCGCCACCTCCCCCATCTCCACCATCTCCACTATCTCCACCTTCTTATCCTGCTCCTCCTCCTCCACCTTCCTCCTCTTCGCTGCCGTTGCTCTCTTCTCCCGGACCAGCTTTCTCCACCACGGATGCTCCGGATAGTGAGGTACCTGCTGACCTGGACCTTCCCATTGCCCTTCGTAAAGGGGTTCGGGCTTGTACCCAGCATCCTCTTGCTGGTGTTGTTTCCTATGATCGTCTGACGCCTGCTCGCAGGGACTTTGCTCTAGCTATTTCTTCTACTTCCACCCCTCGTTCCTATCAGGAAGCTCTTACCCTTCCGCATTGGAAAGTTGCCATGGATGAAGAAATTGCTCCTCTGACTGAACGGGGTAGCTGGACTCTTGTTCCTCCTCCTGTTGGCACAGAAGTTGTTGGCTGTCGCTGGGTTTTTGTGGTGAAATTCCTCCCCGATGGCAGTGTGGATCGCTACAAACCCACCTGGTGGCTAAAGGATTCACTCAGACCTATGGTGTTGATTATTTCGATACATTCTCTCCTATTGCTCGTCTCAGCACCATACGGGTCCTTCTCTCTATGGCTGTCAACCGGGACTGGCCAATTTCACAACTAGATGTTAAGAATGCTTTCCTCTATGGTGATCTACAGGAAGATGTTTATATAGAGCAACCTCTGGGGTATGTTGCTCAGGGGGAGACACGTGCATGCCGACTGAAGAAGGCTTTTTATGGCCTCAAGAAAAGTCCGCGTGCCTGGTTTGACAAGTTTAGCGGCATTATTGCGGCCATTGGTTTTACACGAAGCTCGGCCGATCACTCCTTATTTGTTCGGAAAACCGCCTCTGGTATGGTTGTTCTTGCAGTTTATGTCGATGACATTCTTCTTACTGGCGATGACCAGTAGGGGGTAACATTGACAAAGAAACACCTCCGTCAACACCTTGTCACAAAGGATATGGGATCTCCAAAGTACTTTCTGGGGATTGAAATCTCAAGGAAGCCCAACTCCATGGTTCTTTCCCAAAAGAAGTATGCCCTTGATCTTTTAAAGGAGGCAGGATTGATAGGTGCTAAACCTGCCCGTTGTCCTATGACTACTGGAGAAGACAAAACTTGGACAGATGACTCGCCTCTTCTATCCGATATTTCGAGATACCGGCGACTGGTGGGAAAACTCATTTATCTCACGGTAACCAGACCCGACATATCCTATGCTGTTGGCAAGATGAGCCAATTTATGCAAGCTCCTCGGGAGTGTCATCTTCAATCTGCCTTGCGGATCTTGGAATATGTCAAAGCAGCGCCTGGGAAAGGATTACTCTTTCAGAAGAATGGTCATCTGAGGGTTGAAGCATACTCAGATGCGAGTTACGCTGATGACAAAGGGGATCGTAAGTCAACCTCGGGTTTCTACACCTTTGTTGGGGGCAATCTGGTGAGCTGGAAGAGCAAGAAGCAGTCGGTTGTTTCCAGATCCAGTGCTGAAGCAGAATATCGTAGTATGACATCGACCACTTGTGAGTTAAAGTGGCTACGATCTCTCCTGCTCGATTTAGGAGAGGTGTACAACTATCCTCTATCTATGTTCTGTGATAACAAGGCTGCCATATACATCTCCAAAAATCCGCTCTTCCATGAAAGAACCAAGCAAATTAAGGTCGACTGTCATTTCATTCGTGAAGAGATTCTGAAGGGACAAATTTGCACTCCCTTCGTAACTTTTGATAAAGAGCTGGTTGACATCTTCACCAATCCAGTTTCCGCCTCGTTTCTTCATATTTGTGACAAGCTGGGCATGATCGATATATATGCTCCAGCTTGAGGGGGAGTGTTAAAGTTAGTGACCGGGCGGTCTGACGGTCTGGCTTGGCGGGTTGATGACCGCGCGGTTTCGCAGTTACTCTTCAGTGGTTTGGTTACTGTGTGGTGCTGTCTGAGGTCCAAGCAGTCTGGCGGTTTGACTCTGGTGAATTGGAGACCGGGCGGTCTAGCGGTCTCCCATGACAATCTCTCTCTCTCTCTCTGGCAGTAGCCGAGCGGTTAGCCCGTCTGTCTAACCGCGCGGCTTGTGCGATTTGTGTCTGTATAGTCCGCTTGTGTTATGTAAATTTTTAGTCCCACATCTCTTATTTGTATTCTCTCTCCTCTCCTCCATTCTATATAAGGGAGGTCATACCTTTGTAATAGATACCTTTTTCAGATAATAAAGTTTCTGTTAAAACTACTTCCGGTTTGTTTTAGTTCCACTTCCGGCTTGTTTTTGTTCATTTCTAACAATGAGTCTAGCTTCATCAAAGACTACATGTACTGACTCTTCTACAACTTGAGTAGTCAAGTTGTAGACCCTATAAGCCTTACTATTGTTTCTGTACCCAACAAAGATCCCCTCTTCGGATTTGACAGCAAACTTGGTTAAGTAAGACTTTCCATTGTTAAGTATATAACATTTACAAACAAAGATCCTGAAATAGGATAGATTTGGTTTTCTGCCTTTCACAATCTCGTAGGGGGTTTTATTGTGGCTCTTGGTGATAGTAGCCCTATTAATTACATGGCATGCAGTTTTTACTGCCTCAGCCCAAAAATATTCTGGGAGAGATGTGTCACTTAATAGGGTTCTACCAGCCTCAATCAAGGTTCTATTTTTCCTTTCAGCAATGTCATTTTGCTGAGGTGTTATTGGTGAAGAAATTTCCAGAAATATCCCAAACTCTTCACATAGCTTTGTCATACTGTCAGACTGGAATTCAGTACCATGGTCACTTCTTATTTTGACTACTGTGCTGTCTAACTCATTCTGAATTTGTTTGACAAAACTATAGAAGATACTAGGTGTTTCAGATTTTTGTCTAAGGAAGAACACCCAGGAAAACCTTGAGTAGTCATCTACAACCACAAATGTGTAGACCTTCCTACCTAGGCTGTGAACTAGCATATGACCAAAAAGATCCATATGCAAGAGGTATAAGCACCTCACAACATCTTTGTTTTCAATGCTATTAAAGGTGGATCTAGTCTGGTTGCCATTTTGACAAGCTGAGCATATCCCATCTTTAATACACTTAACCTGAGGACCATTCCTCACTAACTCTTTGCTATAGAGTTGGCCAATTATCTTGTAGTTAAGATGGGCTAGCATCTTGTGTCATTTGACACAATGAGATACTTTCTCATAAGCTATAAGACACACAGGAGAAATATTGTTCTCACACATAATGTCTAGACAATAGACATTTCTCTTCCTATAACCAGTCAGAAAGATCTCTTGATCATTTGATCTCCTGATATGACAACCATATTTGACAAATGAGATGTCATATCCTGAATCACTCAGCTGACTTATACTAATGAGGCTGTGTTTCAAACCTTTAACATAAGCCACTTGAGTAATTGTTATAAGGTTGCTAGAAATGTTACCAAAACCTTTGATGATTCCTTTTTCAGAACCACCAAAGGTGACTTTAGGACCATCCTTGATTGGTGTGTAGTCCTTTAGCAATCCCTTAGTTCCAGTCATGTGCCTGGAACATCCACTGTCCAAGTACCATATTGGGGCATGGTCACTTGGACTCACCTGCAAAACAGATTAGTTAACCTTAGAACCCAAAGAATTCTTGGGTCCTTGGTGCTGGTTAGTTTGCCTCTTAACAAAACTACCTGTAGCTTTTCTAGCAGGCAGATTGCTACTCACCTTGGCACTTAAATTGTGCCAACAGTCTATGGCAAAGTGGCCTACCTTGCCACAACACCATCACTCAAATCTGTTGTACCTTTGCTTAGGTACAACCCTGACTGTTTTATCTACAGCAGGCTTGTTGAGTACTAGGGCTTTGCCCTTAGACTTGGACTGAACAGTCCTGGCAGGTTTAGTAAACCCCAATCCAGTTTTACCCATTTGAGAAATGAACTCATCTATTAAAGGTAGAACAGACTTTGGTTTAGAAAACCTTGCTACTATATCTCTCTCTTTCTGAAGACTAACTCCAGATTTCTGATTTGATCATTTTTAAATGTAATAGTCCCCATCTAAATAACAGTAATGTTCTTCAGCCTGGCTATTTCATTTAGTTTCTGATCAAGCAACTTATCAAAATCAGTTGCAGCCACTTTGAGATTAGCAATCTCCTTAGCCTGACTCTTGGCCAAGGATTTGCTTTTCTTTAAAGCTTGCAACACTACTCTATATTCATCATTCAATTGATGAATATCTCCTACAGATTCAGATCCACTCTCATCACTTGATGCTGATGAATCTGATTCTGATATAGTACTAGAAATTGAACTAACAGAACAATTTTGTACCTGACTTGGTCCAGGCTGATCCTGGATTTTGTCTCCTTCTGATAAGGCCATCAGTCCCTGGCACTGATTGTCCTCTTGCTCATATATTGAGTTCATTAATTGGATGAACTCTTCTTCTTCTTCTTCTTCAGCAAACAGTCCAATGTAAGCTTCAGCTTCTGAATCAGTTTCTGAAGAAGACATATCTAACAGACTTTTGTCCTTCTTAGTAACAAAGGATCTTTCCTTTTTGCCATTGATTTGAGTCTTCTTCTTATCAGTTGACTCTTTCCTCTTCTCTGGACAGTCAGCAACAACATGTCCCTATTTGTTACAACAATAACAGACTATCTTTGAAGATGTAGTTTTACTTGTCTTGGGCTTTCTCCTATCATTCTTTGATGACTTCTGTGAAGTGGATGGCTTAGACCTCCACTGTTTCTTCTTTAGGAACTTCTGAAAATGTCTTGTGAAAGCTGCAAAGTCCTCATCACTCTCACTGCTTTCAGAATTCTTGCTTTCTGACTCATCTATCTCAGTTTCAGCAACTTTTGGAGGTGGAGATGGAGACTTACTTTTATATTTCTTGGTGGCTTCTGTCTTGAATGCCACAGCTCTTTCTTTGTGCTCAATTCTTGTAGTCTTCTCCTCCTCCTTCCTTACCATTAACTACATCTCATAGCATAACAGTTTGCCAAACAATGTTGGAGGAGGAATGTCTGCTAATTTGGCCATTTCCCTTATGACACAAATCTTGGTATCCCAGTCTTTAGTTAGGGATCTCAAGAACTTATCATTCAGCTCATAATTGCTGAATTCTCTTCCATAAGACATCAACTCATTGACAATCCTAAAGAATTTCTTGTAGCACTTAGTTATGCTATTAGACCTTCCTTGTCTGAAGCTCTCATACTCTTGGTTTAATAATGACTTTCGGTCCTGTCTAACTTCTTCAGAACCCTCCATGTACACTATCAGTGTGTCCCACATTTCCTTTGATGTTTTACAGTGAATCAAGTTCTGGAATGTGGCATCATCTATTGCACTTACAATTATATTCTGAGCCATCTTGTCCATGGTGGCCAGAATAATCTCATCTTTAGTCATCTCTGAAAAGTCCTTAGGAGTTCTCTGATTTGCATCCAGGACTGATACTTTCATAGGCACATATGACCCTTCTTTGACTGTGATATAGATTCTAGGGTCAGAGGCTTCCATAAATAGCCAAACCCTTTCTTTCCAGATGCCAAAGATCTCCTTTCTACAGATTGGCAACTTCATGGATCCAAGTTCTTTGTGATTCACTGTTGAACCCATTTTCTTGATTATGCTGAGTCTGCCCTTGATTATACTGAATCTGCCAACATGATCTTCTACTCATACAGTTATGTCCTTTTTTTGAGTAACCTGGCTCTGATACCACTTGAAAGAAAATGTACATAATCACCTAGAGGGGGGGGGGGGGTGAATAGGTGACCTTATCTTTTTAAACTTTTAGGCAGAACTAATCACAGAATTCACAGAACATTACACAGCAAACACAGAATCATTCACACACTGTTGGGTACATTAGAATAAATGTACCTGATTTGAAGAAGCCTCACCCTACTCAATGATATACATCAAAATGTATTTGATGTGTTTTGAGTTTAGTTGTGCAGGTTAAGTATTTGCAGGGAAAGCTGAATAGTTTCTAAGTCCATGTGTCGACACCCAAAAGAAAAGTATCGACACTTGAGAAGACTTGTGTCGACACCCAGAGAAGCAATGTCAATACTTGGAGTAATTGTGTCGACACCAGGGATGCAGAGTCGACACCAGAAGGAAAGTGTCGACACATACAGGCTGTGTCGACACACAATGAAGAAATGTCTAGTGAAGCAGTGTCGACACCCATAGGAACTTTGTCGACATCAGAAAGTGTCGACACTTGGAGGCTGTGTCGACACTCAGCAAAGGTTCAACAAATTCGAAGTACAAGTGTCGACACAAAGGAGATGTGTCGACACTCAGCCAAAGACTCAACACATGAAGAATATGTCGACACAAAGGATCAGTGTCGACACACAACAAAAGTTTCAACACATGAAGAAAGTGTCGACACTAGGAGGCTATGTCGACACTCAGCAAATTTTTATGAAGACTAAATATATGTGTCGACACAAAGGAGATGTGTCGACACTCAGCAAGAGAATCAACACAGAAGGCATGTGTCGACACCAAGAAGATGTGTCGACACTTAGCAAGTATCAACATAAGAAGATGCGTCGACACCAAGAAGATGTGTCGACACTTAGCAAGTATCAACACAAGAAGATGTGTCGACACAAAGGAGTCGTGTCGACACTTACAAGAAATCAGCTAAGTACTAAAGAACAAGGAGTTGTGTCGACACACAATATCAGTGTCGACACATGTTGAAGAAGCAGTGTCGAGAAGCAGATTCTACAACACAAGGAGTTGTTTCGACACCATGAAGGCTAGTGTCGACACTTAGTCAACTTGTGTCGACACTTAAAGACTGACTGTCTCGACACTTTCAGACAGTTACAGAAGTTTCAAGAAGTGACTGGATGACTTGACAGCTGCGATTCTAGCCGGTCTACTGCAACTGTCAGAGATGTCAGAAAGCTGTTAGAAACCGGATCGGCCGGTCACCATGAAGGAAGCCTATATAAAGGCTTATTTTATCAACATAAGAAGATGATCAACAACAATCAGAGATTGATCAATGAATCATTGAAGTATAACACAACTAGAAGAAGACCTTCAAGTGAAGATCTAAGAAGTTGGAGAGAGAGAGAGATCCTTCCAAGAAGATAACTGTGGAACCAGGCTGTGAAGAAAAGTCTCAGATTGTATTCTGATTCTTAAGTTAGCAGTGATTGAAGATCAGCTGCAGAGAGACTCAACCCTATTGTGTTCTAAATTCAAGAAGCTTTGAAGAAAGCCAAGGGAGGTTGATCTCATCAAAGTTCTTCCAAGAACTCATCAAGAAACCTGTCAACTCTTCTCTCTTATTCTGAGTTGTAGGTATATACATTGTATTCTTAATTTATTATAGGATGCTTAGGGATCTGAGTTGTAAGCCTGAAGTTATAAAGGCTGAGTGGTAGGGCCTGTGTGCCTGAGTGTAGGAGATCCATTTCTCTGAGTGTAGGCCTTGTTGAGGGCTGAGTGTAGGCCTTGTTGAAGGCTGAGTGTAGGTCTTTGTGAAGACTGAGTGGTAGGGCCTTGGGCCTGAGTTGTAGGAACCTGGTTGGGGTTCTGAGTGTAAGATCTGAGGATCTGAGGTATAGTGGAGAAGTTTGGCCGAATCTAGTACACTACTAGATAGGCGAAGAGGGAAAGTGGATGTACCCAGACCTTGGGGAACCACTATAAAACTATGTGTACTCTGTGTATGTGATTGATGCTGTGTATGTTGTTTATAGTTCTGTGAAATCTGTGATATAATCTGCCTAAAAGTTTAAAAAGATTAAGTCACCTATTCACCCCCCCCCTCTAGGTGATTAGGTATAATTTCTTTCAAGTGCTTTCAAAGCGAGGTTACTCAAAATGACATAACTGTCTGAGTAAAAGATCCTGTTGGCAGATTCAGTATAATCAAGTGCAGAATCAAGAAAATCAAGAAAATGGGTTCAACAGAGAATCACAAATAACTTGGATCCATGAAGTTGCTTATTTGTAGAAAGGAGATTTTTGGCATCTAGAAAGAAAGGGTTAGACTATTTATGAAAGCCTCTGACCCTAGAATCTATATCACAGTCAAATAAGGGCCATATGTGCCTATCAAAGTATCAGTCCTGGATGCAAATCAGAGAACTCCAAAAGTCTATTCTAAAATGACCAAGGATGAGATTATCCTGGCCACCATAGACAAGAGGGCCCAGAATATTATTGTGAGTGCAATAGATGATGCCACATTCCAGAACTTGATTCACTGTAAAACATCAAAGGAAATGTGGGACACACTGATAGTGTACATGGAGGGTTCTGAAGAAGTTAGACAGGACCGAAAGTCATTATTAAACCAAGAGTATGAGAGCTTCAGACAAGGAAGGTCTAATAGCATAACTAAGTGCTACAAGAAATTCTATAGGATAGTTAATGAGCTAATGTCCTATGAAAGAGAATTCAGCAATTATGAGCTGAATGATAAGTTCTTGAGATCCCTAACTAAAGACTGGGATACCAAGATTTGTGCCATAAGGGAAATGGCCAAGTTAGCAGATATTCCTCCTCCAACATTATTTGGAAAGCTGTTATCCTATTAAATGCAGCTAATGGTTAGGAAAGAGGAGGATAAGACTACCAGATTTGAGCAAAAAGATAGAGCAGTGACATTCAAGATAGAAGCTACTAGGAAATATAAAAGTAAGTCTCCATCTCCACCTCCAAACGTTGCTGAGACTGAGACAGATGAGTCAGAAAGCAGGAATTCTGAAAGCAGTGAGAGTGATGAGGACTTTGCAGCTTTCACAAGACATTTTCAGAAGTTCCTAAAGAAGAAACAGTGGCGGTCTAAGCCATCCACTTCACAGAAGTCATCAAAGAATGACAGGAGAAATCCCAAGACAAGTAGAACTACATCTTCAAAGATAGTCTGTTATTATTGTAACAAACAAAGACATGTTGTTGTTGACTGTCCAGAGAAGAGGAAAGAGTAAACTGATAAGAAGAAGACTCAAATAAGAGGGAAAAAGGAAAGGTCCTTTGTTGCAAAGAAGGACAAAAGTCTGTCTGATATGTCATCTTCAGAATCAGATTTAGAAGCTGAAGCTTACATTGGACTGTTTGCTGAAGAAGAGGAAGAGGAGTTCATCCAGTTAATGAACTCTATATATGAGCATGAGGATAGTCAGTGCCAGAGACTGATGGCCTTATCAGAAGGAGACAAAATCCAGGATCAGCCTGGACCAAGTCAGGTACAAAATTGTTCTGCTGATTCAATTTCTAGTACTGAGTCAGATTCAGATACATCATCATCAAGTGATGAGAGTGGATCTGAATCTGAAGGAGATATTCATCAATTAATTGATGAATATAGAGTACTATTGCAAGCTTTGAAGAAAAGCAAATCCTTGACCAAGAGTCAGGCTAAGGAGATTGCTAATCTCAAAGTGGCTGCAACAGATTTTGATAAGTTGATTGATCAAAAACTAAATGAAATAGCCAGGCTGAAGAACATAACTGTTATTCAGATAGGTACTATAACATTTAAAAATGATCAAATCAGAAATCTGGAGATTAGTCTTCAAAAAGAGAGAGACATAGTTGCAAGGTTTTCTAAACCAAAGTCTGTTCTACCTTTGATAGATGAATTTGTACATAAAAAGGGTAAAACTGGATTAGGGTTTACACAACCTGCTAGGACTGTAAAGTACAAGTCTAAGGGCAAAGCCCCAGTACTCAACAAGCCTGCTGTAGATAGAACAGCCAGGGTTGTACCTAAGTAAAGGTACAATAGATTTGAGTGCTGGTGTTGTGGCAAGGTAGACCACTTTGCAATGGACTGTTGGCACAATTCAAGTGCCAAGGTGAGTAGCAATCTGCCTGCTAGAAAAGCTACAGGTAGTTTTGTTAAGAGGCAAACTAACCAGCACTAAGGACCCAAGAATTCTTTGGGTTCTAAGGTTAACTAATCTGTTTTGCAGGTGAGTACAAGTGACCATGCCCAAATATGGTACTTGGATAGTGGATGTTCCAGGCACATGACTAAAACTAGGGGATTGTAAAACGACTTCACACCAATCAAGGATGGTCCTAAAGTCACCTTTGGTGGTTCTGAAAAAGGAATCATCAAAGGTTTTGGTAACATTTATAGCAACCTTATAACAATTACTCAAGTGGCTTATGTTAAAGGTTTGAAACACAACCTCTTTAGTATAAGTCAGCTGAGTGATTTAGGATATGACATCTCGTTTGTCAAAGATGGTTGTCATATCAGGAGATCAAATGATCAAGAGATCATTCTGACTGGTTATAAGAAGAGAAATGTCTATTGCCTAGACATTATGTGTGAGAACAATGTTTCTCCAGTGTGTCTTGTAGCTGATGAGAAAGTCTCTCATTGTGTCAAATGGCACAAGAGGCTAGCCCATCTTAACTACAAGACAATTGGCCAACTCTATAGTAAAGAGTTAGTGAGGAATGGTCCTCAGGTTAAGTGTATTAAAGATGGGATATGCTCAGCTTGTCAAAAGGGCAAGCAGACTAGATCCACCTTTAATAACATTGAGAACAAAGATATTGTGAGGTGCCTATTCCTCTTGCATATGGATCTTTTTGGTCCTATGCCAGTTCACAGCCTAGGTAGGAAAGTCTACATATTTGTAGTTATAGATGACTACTCAAGGTTTTCCTTGGTGTTCTTACTTAGACAGAAATCTGAAACTCCTAGTATCTTTTATAGTTTTGTCAAATAAATTCAGAATGAGTTAGACAGTACAGTGGTCAAAATAAGAAGTGACCATGGTACTGAATTCCAGTCTGATAGTATGACAAAGCTATGTGAAGAATTTGGGATATTTCAGGAATTTTCTTCACCAAGAACACCTCAGCAAAATGACATTGCTGAAAGGAAAAATAGAACCTTGATAGAGGCTGGTAGAACCCTATTAAGTGACACATCTCTCCCAAAATATTTCTGGGCTGAGGCAGTAAATACTTCATGCCATGTAGTTAATAGGGCTAATATCACCAAAAGTCACAATAAGACCCCCTATGAGATTGTGAAAGGCAGAAAACCAAACCTATCCTATTTCAGGATCTTTGTTTGTAAATGCTATATACTTAACAATGGTAAGTCTTACTTAACCAAGTTTGCTGCCAAATCCCAAGAAGGGATCTTTGTTGGGTACAACAATAACAGTAAGGCTTATAGGGTCTACAACTTGACTACTCAAGTTGTGAAAGAGTCAGTACATGTAGTATTTGATGAAGCTAGACTCATTAACAATGAATTGTCTAGAAGTATTTGCAGTTCCACAGGTATGACTAAGAAGATGGACAAGCTTACTATTGAAGAAGAAGATCAAGGGGTGCATCAAGTAGTTGATAGTGGCTGCTGTCCAGGGGGAGTACTAGATGCACCTGATGTAGAAGAAGATCAAAGGGTGTAGCAAGTTGAAGAAGCTGAAGGAGTACAACCTGAAGACAGGTTGCCTCCAGCTAATAGACATCTAAAAGATCATCCAGCCAATCAAATTATTGGTGATCTAAGTCAAGGGGTACAAACAAGGAGCAGAAATCTAAGTTTAGTACTCTACTCCAGTTTTCTATGCCAAGTTGAGCCAAAGAAATTTGAAAAAGCCATCCTAGACCCTCATTGGATTCAGGCAATATAAGAGGGGATGAATTAGTTCAAGAGATACAAAGTCTGGGAGCTTGTTCCTAAACCAAAAGACCACAACATAATTGAACTAAGTGGATCTTCAGGAATAAGATGGATGAACATGGAGTGATTATAAAGGACAAAGCAAGAATGGTTGCTAAGGGATATAGGCAGGAAGAAGGTATTGACTTTGATCAAACCTTTGCTCCAGTAGCCAGACTGGAGGCAATAAGGATGTTCTTGGCCTATGCAACCTATCAAGGGTTTAAAGTATACCAAATGGATGTTAAGTCAGCTTTTTTGAATGGAAATCTGAAAGAAGAAGTCTATGCGGAACAACCATCAGGTTTTGTTGATTCAACTAAACCTAATTATGTTTATAGACTTAGGAAGGCGTTGTATGGGTTAAAACAAACCCCTAGGGCTTGGTATGAAACCCTGTCTAGTTTCCTCATTGAGAATAAATTCACAAGGGGGAAAATAGACAAGACTCTATTCCTTAGGGAATCCAGAGGCAAGATCATACTAGTCCAAATATATGTAGATGACATCATATTTGAGTCTACAAAAAATAGTCTTTGCAGAAAGTTTGCAAAACTTATGCAAGGACAATTTGAAATGAGCAGTATGGGGGAACTTAAGTTCTTCTTGGGTCTCCAAGTTAGACAGACTGAGGATGGTTTATCCATATGTCAGTCTAAGTTCACCCAAGAATTGATAAGGAAGTATGGTATGGAATCATCCAGCACCATGAAAACTCCTATGGGGTCAAATATATCTCTTAGCAAAGATGATGCAGGGAAACCTGTAGATGAGACTTTGTATAGAGGGATAGTTGGCTCTCTATTGTATTTGACTGCAAGTAGACCAGATATCATGTATGCTACATGTGTCTGTGCTAGCTACCAAGCTTGCCCTAAAGAATCTCATTTGACAGCAGTCAAAATAATACTGAGATATCTTAAGGGCACTCCTTATCTAGGCCTTTGGTACCCTAGGAATGAAGACTTTGACTGACAGGTTATTCAGATGTAGATTTTGCAGGCTGCAAGGAAGATAGGAAAAGTACAACTAGAACCTGTTAATTCCTAGGTGGAAGACTGATTTCATGGAGTAGCAAGAAATAAACAAGTGTGGCTATCTCCACAGCAGAATCAGAGTATGTGGCTGCAGGAAGTTGCTATGCTCAACTTCTATTGATTCAACATCAGCTAGAAGACTATGGTATACAAGTAAGTAGAACACCTCTATTTTGTGATTCTACTAGTGCTATTTCTATTGCAAACAATCCTGTCTCCCATAGTAGGACTAAGCATATAGAAATCAAATACCATTTTCTAAGAGAACATGTGGAAAAAGGAAATATTTCCCTAGAGTATATTAATACAGATAATCAACTAGCTGACATGTATACTAAGCCCTTAGATGAAACCAAATTCAATAGGTTCAAAATTGAATTAGGTATGATAAACTTAGAATAAGTTTTCAAAAATTGGCTAAGTAAAATGGTGTCGACACACAGAGTTGTCTGTGTAGACACAGAAAAGTGGTGTCGTCATTTCAGAGAAATGGTGTCGACACATCTAGACAATCAGTGTCGACACTTAAGAGAATTATTGTCGACACATAAATAGTAGGTGTCGACACATCCAAGGTGGTGTCGACACTTAGGATTTACTCAACATTAGTCTGGTAAAGTCTCGAATAAGTGTCGAGCAAAGCGATGTCGACACATAAACAAGTGTCGACACATATATTCTGTCGACTATACTTGTGTCGACACATAGTTGTCGAGACATTATAAGTCTGTGTCGACACTTATCAACAGTGTCGACACAATTTGAGTATTTTGACGCGCCCTTTCATCTTCGATTCTAGAAAGGTATAAGTAGGTTTTTGCCGTTGTCTGTCGACACGCTCACCAAAGTTTCAAGACCAAACTTGTGTGTCGACATCTCTCTTCTCTAGATTCAAATTTCTTCAAACCCTAATGGAGCCCAAGCTAGAAGAGAATGTGAATGAGGGATATGAACTCGTGCGACACGCATTTGATGACGCGGAACCTGATATCAAAGGCGTGATAACCCTAATCGCAGAGTCTGGATTAGAATTTCTTGTTTCAGAACCGATCAAGATATGGAAAAAGGAGGTCCTGGAGTTTCTGAATGGAGCAACAATAGATGAATCAGGACTCAAGCTAAAGTCCAGAGTTCATGGGGCAAAGGTAAAAGTCTCACCTAAGAGTCTGAGAAAGGTACTACAACTACCAAGGACAAAGGAAGAAGATGATGTTTCTGCTACTAAGACTAGATAAGCACTAACATGGTGTGGACTGGACTCCAACCTGAAGATAGGATCTGTATTCAACAGAAAAGGAATGAACATGCAAGGCAAATTCTTATCTGAGATTGTTGGCAAGGTTATCCTGTGCAAGTCTGGAGGACATGACAAGATTTCAGCTTATATGTTCAGTCTAATGACAAAGTTAATCTTCCAACTTAATACTGATTGGTCTGCAGTATTGTTTGATAAGATTAAAGAGAGCCTGAAGAAACCCAATATGGGTAAAATACTAAGTCTATACCTAGCTGGTAGTATACCAGAGGTGATGAGTCGTGCAGCTGGATCTAAGATCAACCACATGAGGAAGATGGACATGAGAATCTTCTCTAGATGGGACAGAGTCTTGACCAAGGAAATGCCAACTCCTGAGAAGGAAACACCCCTGAAGAAGAAGAAAAAGACAGCCCTTGTGGCTCAAGAATCATCAAGCAGCTCTGAAGAGCATGTAGTGTTCACTCCAGATGAGGAAGACACTGGAAATGCTGGCCAATCTCCAGCAAGACAAGAAGACGCAGAGAGGCAGGGGGAGCTACCACAAGCAAGCCCAATTCACCAGGATTCCATCCAGGGGGAGCCCTTACTTGTGGAAGAACCAACTCCACTAGAAAGTGAACAAGCTACCCACACAATACTTGAGGTAATCACTGAAATTAATAAATTAGTTTTCCCTATTGAGGATGATGTTTTGTGTGATTCATTACCTAATGTTAATAAACAAACACAGACACATAGCCAACCTCAGGATGTTGTCATGGAAGACACATCTGTTGCTGATCAAGTTGTTGATGAGATAAGAGTTTCTCCAGCTCATACTCAACAGGAATTTACCCTAGAAGAGCTATTCCCAGATCTTCTACAAACAGGTTTTGAGAAAGAGAAAGCTGCTGCTGAGGGGGAGAAGGCCCATGTTGAGGGGGAGCATGTGGTTATTGTTGAAGAAACTGCAAGGAAGGAACCTGAAGAGTCAAAGGATGCTGAGCAGGTTCCTAGGACAGACAAGGATTTACCTTCAATCCCTAAGGACATGGTTGATATTGCAAGCACATCTGCATCAGAGGATGAAGAGGCTGCAAGAGCCAAGAAGAGAAAGTTCCAAGTCTTCAAAAGAAGAAGCCAGACTTACAAAAAGGCTTTACAAACAATTGCACCACAACCTGCACCACAGCCTGCCGTATTAACAGATTACAGTTCATTGATGGTGGCTTTACAAATTAAGCTTGATGAGCAAAGGTAAGCTCTGGAAAAGTATGTAGATGAAGGGAATAAATATCTGCAGTTTGATCTGGCCCAAGACATCAAGTCAATCAGATTTGAAGTAAATCTGAAAAAGAAAGAAATGACTGACTGCTTCCATAAGGGAGGAAATGCAGTAGTCTATCTGGCCACACATCAAGAGAAACTGAAGATAAAACTTGAAGAACTTGAAGTGAAGCAAGGCTATGTTCTGGAGAATCAGATAAGGATGAATGATAATTTGACAGCTTCCCACAATGCCATTGTAACTGAGCTAAAGAATATAACAGCTGCCCAGAATGCAGCCCTGACCACTACCAAAGAAGAATTTGACAAAGCATTGCTAGAGAGCCTCACTGCTGTTAAAATTACTATAGAAGATTCCCAGAAGTTAATAACTGAAAAGCTACAAATGTTGAAACCTTTCTACAAGGATGGAGTAAATTACCTAAATGCACAAATCAAATTTCAGAAAGATGATCTAAGAGATCACATTGAAAGAGAAGTCATAAAGGGGGAGAGTGTGTTAGTCAAAGCCAGCTCTGATCATGCAAAGTGGATTTCAAATTCCATCAGAGCCACCCTTGGATATCCTCCATTATGTGATGATGACAATGTGGCAGAGTCTGGAATTAATCCTGCATATCTTGGAGGGGAGCAAGCTGAAGTGGCTCAAGTAATATACCCTCCACTAGACTTTGATATGGTACATCAAGACATACAATATGATGATGACAATGTGGCAGAGTCTGGAATTAATCCTGCATATCTTGGAGGGGAGCAAGCTGAAGTGGCTCAAGTAATATACCCTCCACCAGACTTTGATATGGTACATCAAGACATACAATCAATGTATAGCCCTCCTGAGGGAATTTAGAAGGTCATCATAGAGAAAGTGGTTCAGCCAGTGCCAGAGGCTATACTGAAAGAACAAGAGCCTTTGCAGAAAGAACAAGAAGCCCAATTGTCTAAGAAGAGATTCAGGGAGCAAGCTGAATTGAGGCCTGATTTTGAACAGTGGAGACCCACTTCCAGGAATATTTTCTTGACTGCATGGAAGGCTGCCAAGGACAATATCCAGGATAGAAACAAGTGGTATTCTGAACTGTAGTGGAGGAAGCATGAGACCATACAAGAGGCAATTGTGCAATATAGAAGAAAGGATAAAGTGGGAAAGCTACCTCCTACTACCCAGGAGCCTAACAAGTACTTTCCAAAGCCATATCATTACTTTGAAAGACAAAAGATCAAGACTGAAGAGCAGAAAAAGAAGGATCTTAAAGGAAAGAAGCCTGCTGCTATTGAAGACACTGAAGCTCCTATCCAAGCAAAGATACAATCAGGAAAGGGCATTGTGATCAAGGAGCCTGAGCAGCAATAGGATATAAATTTTGATTAAGTTTACTATGTGTAATCACTTGTATTAAAACTGTCTGTAAACTTTTGGATAATGAATATGTTGAAGTTGTTAGAACAATGTGATATATGTTAAATCTATTACATTAATGTTCTGTAATATTTGTGAATACATGTTTTGCTTATACATGTTTATGTACTTACCCTGTCCTTTAATATTGTTTTACATCATGCTATGAATTTATTGTGTATGGTGTATATCATTGACTAAGGGTTATGACTTCTCCAAATAGGGGGAGATTGTTGGGTACATTGGAATAAATGTACCTGATTTGAAGAAGCCTCACCCCACTCAATGATATACATCAAAATATATTTGATGTGTTTTGAGTTTAGTTGTGCAGGTTAAGTATTTGCAGGGAAAGCTGAAAAGTTTCTAAGTTCATGTGTCGACACCCAGAAGAAAAGTGTTGACACTTAAGAAGACTTGTGTCAACACCCAGGGAAGTAGTGTCGACACTTGGAGTAATTGTGTCGACACCAGGGATGCAGAGTCGACACCAAAAGGAATGTGTCGACACATACAGGCTGTGTCGACACACAATGAAGAAATGTCCAGTGAAGCAGTGTCGACACTTAGAAGCAGTGTCGACACCCAGAGGAACTTTGTCGACATCAGAAAGTGTCGACACTTGGAGGCTGTGTCGACACTCAGCAAAAGTTCAACAAATTCGAAGTACAAGTGTTGACACAAAGGAGATGTGTCGACACTCAGCCAAAGTCTCAACACATGAAGAATGTGTCGACATAAAGGATCAGTGTCGAGACACAACAAAAGTTTCAACACATGAAGAAATTGTCGACACTAGGCGGCTGTGTCGACACTCAGCAAATTTCAATAAAGACTAAGTACATGTGTCGACACAAAGGAGATGTGTCGATACTCAGCAAGAGAATCAACACAGAAGGCATGTGTCGACACCAAGAAGATGTGTCGACACTTAGCAAGTATCAACACAAG
Source organism: Platanthera guangdongensis (assembly GCA_039583875.1). Classification (NCBI taxonomy): domain Eukaryota; kingdom Viridiplantae; phylum Streptophyta; class Magnoliopsida; order Asparagales; family Orchidaceae; genus Platanthera; species Platanthera guangdongensis. The sequence goes on along the minus strand of CM077163.1, from coordinate 171,241,720 downwards.
AAGATGTATCGACACCAAGAAGATGTGTCGACACTTAGCAAGTATCAACACAAGAAGATGTGTCGACACAAAGGAGTTGTTTCGACACTTACAAGAAATCAGCTAAGTACTAAAGAACAAGGAGTTGTGTCGACACACAATATCAGTATCGACACATGTTGAAGAAGTAGTGTCGAGAAGCAGATTCTACAACACAAGGAGTTGTGTCGACACCATAAAGGCTAGTGTCGACACTTAGTCAACTTGTGTCGACACTTAGTCTATAAGTGTCGATACTTAAAGACTGACTGTCTCGACACTTTCAGATAGTTACAGAAGTTTCAAGAAGTGACTGGATGACTTGACAGCTACCATTCCAGCCGGTCTACTGCAACTGTCAGAGATGTCAGAAAGCTGTTAGAAACCGGATCAACCGGTCACCATGAAGGAAGCCTATATAAAGGCTTATTCTGTCAACAGAAGAAGATGATCAACAATAATCAGAGATTGATCAATGAATCATTGAAGTACAACACAACTAGAAGAAGACCTTCAAGTGAAGATCTAAGAAGTTGGAGAGAGAGAGCTTCTTCCAAGAAGACAGCTGTGGAACCAGGCTGTGAAAAAAAGTCTCAGATTGAATTCTGATTCTTAAGTTAGCAGTGATTGAAGATCAGCTGCAGAGAGACTCAACCCTATTGTGTTCTAAATTCAAGAAGCTTTGAAGAAAGCCAAGGGAGGTTGATCTCAGCAAAGTTCTTCCAAGAACACATCAAGAAACCTGTCAACTCTTCTCTCTTATTCTGAGTTGTAGGTATATACATTGTATTCTTAATTTCTTGTAGGATCCTTAGGGATCTGAGTTGTAAGCCTGAAATTATAAAGGCTGAGTGGTAGGGCCTGTATGCCTGAGTGTAGGAGATCCATTTCTTTGAGTGTAGGCCTTGTTGAGGGCTGAGTGTAGGCCTTGTTGAAGGCTGAGTGTAGGTCTTTGTGAAGACTGAGTGGTAGGGCCTTGAGCCTGAGTTGTAGGAAACTGGTTGGGGTTCTGAGTGTAAGATCTGAGGATCTGAGGTATAGTGGAGAAGTTTGGCCGAATCTAGTACACTACTAGATAGGCGAAGGGGGAAAGTGGATGTATCCAGACCTTGGGGAACCACTATAAAACTGTGTGTACTCTGTGTATGTGATTGATGCTGTGTATGCTGTTTATAGTTCTGTGAAATCTGTGATATAATCTGCCTAAAAGTTTAAAAAGATTAAGTCACCTATTCACCCCCCCCCCCTCTAGGTGATTAGGTACAATTTCTTTCACACACAGAGTACACACAGTTTTATAGTGGTTCCCCAAGGTCTGGGTACATCCACTTTCCCCCTTCGCCTATCTAGTAGTGTACTACATTCGGCCAAACTCCTCCACTATTCCTCAGATCCTCAGATCTTACACTCAGAACCCCAAACAGGTTCCTACAACTTAGGCTCAAAGCCCTACCACTTAGTCTTCACCCAGACCTACACTCAGCCTTCAACAAGGCCTACACTCAGCCCTCAACAAGGCCTACACTCAGAGAAATGGATCTCCTACACTCAGGAACACAGGCCCTTCCACTCAGCCTTTATAATTTCAGGCTTACAACTCAGATCCCTAAGGATCCTACAAGAAATTAAAATTACAATGTATATACCTACAACTCAGACTAAGAGAGAAGAGTTGACAGGTTTCTTGATGAGTTCTTGGAAGAACTTTGCTGAGATCAACCTCCCTTGGCTTTCTTCAAAGCTTCTTGAATTTAGAACACAATAGGGTTGATTCTCTATGCAGCTGATCTTCAATCACTGGAAACTTAAGAATCAGATCTCAATCTGAAGCTTGTCTTTACAGCCTGGTTCAACAGCTGTCTTCTTGGAAGGAGCTCTCTCTCTCAAACTTCTTAGATCTTGACTTGAATTGATTCTTCAATGAATTGCTTCAACATCTTCTGTTGACAGAATAAGCCTTTATATAGGCTTTCTTCATGGTGACCAGCTGATCCGATTTCTAAGAACTTTCTGACAGCTCTGACAGTTGCAGTAGACTGGCTGGAATGGCAGCTGTCAAGTCATCCAGTCACTTCTTGAATTCTCTGTAACTGTCTGAAAGTGTCGAGGCAGTCAGTCTTTAAGTGTCGACACTAATAGAATAAGTGTCGACACAAGTAGACCAAGTGTCGACACTAGCCTTCATGGTGTCGACACAACTCCTTGTGTTGTAGAATCTTCTTCTCGACACTGCTTCTTCAACATGTGTCGACACTGATATTGTGTGTCGACACAACTCCTTGTTCTTTAGTACTTAGTTGAATTCTTGTAAGTATTGACACAACTCCATTGTGTCGACACATCTTCTTGTGTTGATACTCGCTGAGTGTCGACACATTTCTTAGTGTCGACACATGCCTTCTGTGTTGATACTTGTTGAGTGTCGACACTTGTACTTAGACTTCATTGAAATTTGGTGAGTGTCGACACAGCCTCCTAGTGTCGACATTTTCTTCATGTGTTGAGACTTTTGCTGTGTGTCGACACATTCTTCATTATGTCGACACTTGTACTTAAACTCTGTTGAATGTTTGCTGAGTGTCGACACAGCCTCCTAGTGTCGACACTTGTACTTGAACTTTGTTGAAATTTTGCTGAGTGTCGACACAGCCTCAAAGTGTCGACACTTTTGATATCGACGAAGTTCCTCTGGGTGTCGACACTGCTTCTAAGTGCCGACACTGCTTCACTGGACATTTCTTCATTGTGTGTCGACACAGCCTGTATGTGTCGACACTTTCCTTCTGGTGTCGACTCTGCATTCCTGGTGTCGACACAATTACTCCAAGTGTCGACACTGCTTCTCTGGGTGTCGACACAAGTCTTCTTAAGTGTCGACACTTTTCTTCTGGGTGTCGACACATGGACTTAGAAACTTTTCAGCTTTCCCTGCAAATACTTAACCTGCACAACTAAACTCAAAACACATCAAATACATTTTGATGTATATCATTGAGTAGGGTGAGGCTTCTTCAAATTAGGTACATATTTTCCAATGTACCCAACAAGAACCATATTGAGTGATACCTCACTACCAGAATACTTCCGTGCTGAAGCCGTCAACACTACTTGTCACGTGCAAAACAGAGCATTCATAAATAAGAACCATGATAAAACACTTTACGAACTACTAAAGGGCAGGAAACTGACTATTTCATATTTTAGAATATTTTGTAGTAAATGCTTCGTACTTAACAATTAGAAGTATCACACCACTAAGTTCAGCGAAAAGAGTTTTGAAGGTATTTTCGTAGGATATAATAGCTATAGTAAGGCATATAGGATTTTTAACAAGAAAACCCTTGTCGTAAAAGAATCTATCAATGTTGTATTTGATGAGACGAGCTTGCTGCAAAGCAACTCTTCTAGTGTGTTTGTTCAAGATGTAGGTTCAAGACTAAAGGAATTAAGCATGGATGAGCTAATTGAGGAAAAAGGTCAAGAGTTCATCAAGATCACCACTCCAACCCCAATTGGAGAGGTTGATGACCATGATGCAGATGTCATTCAAGCTGATGAAGTCACTCCAGTGGTAGAGGAAGCTCTAGATGCAAGGAATTTAGAGCTCAGACACTTGAAGGATCACCCAATTGATCAAATCATATAGGAGACCATCGTGATGGTGTGAGAACTTGTAGAGGTTTAACTAATGAGGATTTGTATTTGAGTTTTCTCTCGCAGTTTGAACCAAAGAAGTTTGAGGAATCAAACAAGAACATATCTTGGGTAATGACAATGGAAGAATAACTAAATCATTCAAACATTGCCGAGTCTGGAAGCTTGTGCCAAGACCCAAATGAAAGAATGTGATTGGAACAAAGTGGGTCTACCGGGACAAGGTGCACGAAGATGGAACAATGATCAAGAACAAAGCTAGACTTGTCACAAAAAGGTACAGACAAGAAGACGGATCGACTTCGATCATACATATGCTCTAGTGGAAAGACTTGAGGCAATCAAGTTGTTCCTCGCATATGCTGCACTTAAAGGCTTCACCGTCTATCAAATGACGTAAAGTCAGCTTTCCTTAATGGTGACATAAAAGAAGAATTGTATGTGGAACAACCTCCAGGTTTCGTTGATCTTGAACATCCTAATTTTGTTTATTTATTATTTAAAGCGCTATACAGATTGAAACAAACTCCACGAGCTTGGTATGAAACACTGTCTAACCTTCTTCTTGAGAACAAGTTCATAAGGGGAAAGATAGATACGACATTATTTCTTAGGGAAGTAAAAAGCAAGATTTTGCTTGCACAAATCTATGTCGATGACATCATTTTTGGCTCTACTGACGACAATCTTTGCAGGAAGTTTTCCAAACTTATGTAAAGGAAGTTCAAAATGAGCAGCAATGGAGAGCTGAAGTATTTTTTAGGACTTCAGGTGAAACAATCTGAGAATAAAATTTTCATCTCTCAGACGAAGTTTACCAAAGAGTTGATTAAGAAATTCGGAATGGAGAGTGCAACCTCTATGAGGACTCCAATGGGTTCAGCTATGTCTCTGGACAAGGATGAGAAAGGGGAACTTTTTGATGAAACCAAGTACAGAAGTATAATTGGATCCTTGCTCTACCTTACTGCTAGTAGCCCAAACATCATGTTTTCAACATGTGTGTGCGATAGATATCAGGTGAACTCTAAGATATCTCATTACACTGCTGTAAAGCGGATTTTAAGATATCTTAAGGGCACACCAAATCTTGGCTTATGGTACTCAAGAAGTAATGATAGCTAGCTAATTGGATTTTCAGATGCAGATTTTACAGGTAGTAAAGATGACAGAAAGAGAACTTCCGGGACTTGCCAATTCCTTGGAAGGAGACTCATCTCATGGAGCAGCAAGAAGCAAAATTGTGTTGCAATCTCAACGGCCAAGTCAGAATACATTTCTGCTGGCAGTTGTTGTGCACAATTGATGGAGATGACGACCCCCAACATGTTGAAGATGATGAAGGCATGCTCGTGGAAGATCCTTCTCCGTCTCCAACAAAAGACTTGCGTCGCTATGGTGATCGTGTGGAGAGTCGCTACAACCTCCGCCCGCAGCGCAAGACCACATAATATTATTTCATTGAATAATTTTAATATTATTTGAACTTATTGTGCTATTTGTTTGAGCATTTTATTATTTCATTATGGTTTAAAAATAATAGAGTTTATATTTTTAATGTTGGGCTGCATGTAGCCAAAGTATGATGTAAGCCTATATATACGCATGTAATGTTTTCATTTGGGGCAAGTTGAATGAGAATTTGAAAACCCTAATTACTCCTAAATGTTTTTCTCCACCTCCCTCTCTCTCTAAATTTTGGCCTTGTCTTTCCTCCTTCTAGCCGCCAAGCACCACCCCTCCTCCCTATCTCTAGTTTGGCCATAGCCCTAGCCGCCTCCTCCACTAGCCACCAAAGCACCACCTCCATCCGTCCTCCATCTCTCGGCCGAGCCCTCCTCTCCCCTACACCGCCACATTTTCTCTCTCTATAATATTAGCCTCACAGTTTTCTCCCCCACCCCTCTCAAATAAAACCTACCACCTCTCTTATCACCAGCCTGACCTCCCCATACAATCCCTAGTTCGGCCACCACTCATCTAGAAATTCCAACAACCTCTCGCATCTTTGCCCAGATTTCTCGGCCAAGGTGTGAATCGACGAAGGTGTACGAATTTCCTCTCCATCCGGCGTAACTCCGGCGGAGCCGTTGGAGGGTGATCCAAATTAGGTAATCGGAATCACCTATTCTGATTTGGGTAACGAAAATTTCTACCTTTGTGTGATTATTTCCCTAGATATTCTTGTAGTGGATATTCTTGGCGTTGAATTTTGAATCGTTATTTAATCGTGGTTTCTTCGATTGGTTTTGTGTTTATCTTGATTGAATTATTTTTCGAAAGGTTTGGCGAACATCGTAACTTTTTGTTGGGAGTGATCTATCATTTTTCAAATCGTACTTTTGGTAGATTTCTTTTGGTACAACCTTCGCTCGATCGGACCGGGTGGGTCCTTTTAGCCAGAAAGGATATTGGCCTATCGCCTCTATTCGATCCTAAACGGTTTGGCTTTACGTACGTTAGCATAAAAGTGATATAATTGCTTGGTGTGTGCGCTACCTGGAATTTTGTGAGAGTGTCGTATTCGAATCGTAGGGAAGCGGTCGTGATTAATCCGTAGATTTTCTAGTGTCAATGTGTAAGCCTACATCAATTTGGTATCAGAGCCAAGTTCACGTAAATTTCCCAATTGGCACCCTCCCCCTCTTGCTGTGCACGTTGACACGCACTTTTGTATTGCACGTCGTTTTGTCAAAATTATAAAAAAAAATTCCCTGGTCTGCCAATAGCGGCCTAAAATTTTTATTTTTCTGCAGAAGAATCAAAAGTTTTTTTTAATAGTATTTAATTTATTTTCATTAAGAAAATCAAAAAAATAATTTTTCTGCCTAGATAGTAAGCGGAAACAATTCTTTCATTGTCTTTTTTTTAGGCCAGAGTACTGTTTAGTTGCATGCACACTAGATTAGGTACGGAGTATTCCCCGTCTTCTTCCAGTATGACGGACTAACGGGATGAGGGTCATGGTCTCACAGCACTTGAGGAACTCCGTCAGGATTTCACTGAACAAATGACGGCTATTAGGGAGACGCTTCACGAGCTGAGATTAAGTATCGCGGCTCCCCGTAATCAACCCGCAAACCAACGTACGGAAGGAAATATTAACCCTAACCTAAACAATAATAATGAACAAGTTCCACAAGAACCATATGAGTTTGATATTACTAGAGCCGTCCGGGTCTAACCCCCATCATATGATGGATTGGGAGAACCCCTTATTTTCCAAGACTGGGTTATGGAGATAGAGTGATACTTCGAGTGGTACAATCTGAATGACACGGATAAGGTGCGAATGACGAGAATGAAATTGTTGGGTAGGGCTAAGATATTTTGGTTGAACAAGGAGAGACATCTGAGAGTAGAGAATGGAGAGCTACCCATTATTTGGTCAGACATGAAGGCCTTGCTAACAGAGCAGTACGTCCCCACGTACCATCGAACACATATGTTTGGTGATTTGGATACACTTAAGCAAGGGAATAGGTTAGTTTCTAAGTATATGAGTCTACTTAAGGACATGACGGTTAGGTGTGGCGTGAAAGAGAAGCCCGAGGTCACCCTCTCTAGGTTTCGTAAGGGGTTAAACACCGACATCCTGGGAAAATTACCGCGTTATGGTCACACCAACTGTAACATCCCACCTTTTAGCAGAAAAATTTTTGGATGACACGGCCTAGGACACGGGCGTGTCCTAGGGCGTGTCCCCCTGCATTCGACGATCGGCGAATGGTGCTCGATGACTAATAACATCCCAACTTTTCAGCAGGAAAAATATTTGGGTGACACGGCCTAGGACACGGGCGTGTCCCAGGGCGTGTCCCTACCCTGCATTCGACGATCGGCGAAAGGTTCTCGACGACTGATAACATCCCAACTTTTCAGCAGGAAAAATATTTGGGTGACACGGCCTGGGACACGGGCGATTCCCAGGGCATGTCCCCGCCCTATGTTTGATGATTGTAGAGTGTTTCCCTGCGTTCGACAATCGACAAAATCTTCTCTACGATCGCCGTGCGACCACTGCGTTCGACGATCGACGAAATCTGCTCGACGATCGTCGAGTGAATCCTGCGTTCGACGATTGACGAGAATTGATCGACGATCATCGAGCGACCACTGCATTCGACGATCGACAAAAAAATCTGCTCGACGATCGTCGAGTTAATCCTGCGTTCGACGATCGACGAGAATTGATCGACGATCGTCGAGTGACCCCTGCGTTCGATGATCGACAAAATCTGCCCGTTCGACGATCGTGAATTAAAGAGGCTGAGACCACTTGGACTTGGATCTATCAGCCCAACATTGTGCTGGCTGGCTTTCTCAGAGAATTTATAGAGGAATTTGGAGCATGGTGGCCACTTGGCACCATTGGTGATACAACCAAAGCCCAAACCGAGCTCACCTTGGAGTTATCTCTACATACAGCTCTCCCCAGCCCAAATCAACCCCACCATCATCTTCAGTGAGTGGAATTGAGTGGAGAATGAGTCCTTGAGCAAAACCTTTGGTGGAGAAACTAGATTTTCAGCAGGAGATCACCGGAGCAGCTCAACCATGGCCAACCGCCGCCGCACTCGCTGACAAGGACAAATTCAAGTCCGTTTCGCCGCCTCTCTACCCATACTAGCCTTCTAGATCCTCTAGGAGAGACATCGGGCTCAATTGAGCCAGATACCATGGGAGGAAATGGATATTTTTCCGAGCTTTTCTTCTTGCTCGTGTTCGCCAGAGGAGCCAATTCCGGCTGCCTCACCTCCGGGAAACGCTAGCCACTACCTTATTGAAGGTGGAGGAGACAATCGCCGACGGTGGCGGTGGATCTGCTGGCTGGAAACGGCCAGCAAAAGAGGCCCAGGAAAACGAATCCCAGCCATCTGCTGGAGGTAGAAGACGACCATATTCCGTTCATTCTGCATCAAGGTTCGTGCAGCTTGATATTAAATTAAATAAAATCAAACTATAGTGTTTGTAGTAATTGTCACACATTTACAGCCTTTTTACAAGCTATTTTTAGGCCTCTGAGAGGCATTTCCAGGTCATGCACCCTGAATACAAGTTGTTTATTAATGTCTTAACTTTAATTTGGTACCTTAAACATCAAATATAGTACAATAGATTGGGCTGTAGGTTAGTTTTCCTAGGACTGGTACTAGGTTGGGGCAGAATTTCAAATTGATGCCCAAGCCAAACTACTAATCACAATGACCCCAAATTTTTGGTGTATGCATGATTATGGCATATCTAACTCCTGCCAAAAATGGAGAATTTTTTGGAATAAAATTTCCATAGTTTTTTTCTTAAATATCAAAAAGTAAATAAATGAAAGTTTTGGAGTAATATGACTACAAATGGCCCCAAATTTTGGTGGCATGTCCTTAGATACATTATAAGTGTATGTTTTAAATTTCAGCCCATTTGGACCACTGCATGTTGGGTAAACCCACTTGCATGTGTTGGCTTGTTATAGGCTTGGTGTGCATTTAGCCTAAAATGAAATAATGTGTATATAGCCAACTTGGAACAACCAAAAATCATGATTTTCATTATGGAGACACATGAGGGTGTAATACACCTCTCATAGCAATGGTGGGAGTTTTGGGACAAAAATTCCATTATTTTGAATTTCTAAAAATTTGGTCTCTTTTAGAAAATAAATTTAAAATAGGTTTACCCTTATCATAAAATATTCAATTTCTGTTGAGAACTAAGGAGTGACATAATAAACACTAGAAATAATTTATACCTCTGTTGGATGAAGTTTAGTTAGTTTAAGGAGCAAAATGACCATTTTACTCTTATGGGATTTTGTGTAGAAATGATGGGTATATTCTTTTGAAAAATCTGAGAAAATTCATATTACTGTAATTGTATGTTTTATACCTTGTGCAATTATTTCAGAATTTTTGGAGTGCAAATAATGTACTTAGGCCCCATAATGGCATTTTGATAAATAACTCAAATTGATCATGCATAGGCCATTTAAACCTAGATGTAACTAGAAATCTGGACATAGCATTATTTCATTATTATCAAGGCTCTGTAATTTAATTAGAAGTTTTGAGATAATATTTTATGTACTTCATTTGGAAAATGATAGATTTGCGAATATAGTAGTAAATAGGAATTAATTATAAATCTGAATTGAAAATGCATGAAATTTTGGTAGGCCCCATTAATTGTCATATTATATACCTGGAAGAATCCCTAAGACAGTAGGTTTAATATTGTCAATACTTCATGTGCAAAATGACTAGGGATTTCATTTAAAGAAATTAATTTAATGGTGTAAGTAATTGGAAAATTATGTAAATTCATCCTAGTCATCATATAGGTCCATACCATCCTAGGATAAATAATTTGAGGCATATTGCCAGAGGAATTAGAAGGCCACATTTGTGGGTGGTATCAGGACATGGGTAAGGGTCTAGCACTGGTGTTCGTACTAGAAAGGCCACTAGGGGAGGAATCTGAATAACTAGTAAAGTGAGGATCTTAGTGGAGGAATTAACTCTGGTTGGTCTCCTAGAGGATTCCTTAACCATGTGTGCAAGTCACGTAACGTCAATAATAATCGGGACCGGCGGAAGACCGCAGCGCTTCTAATAACACCGTAAGTCTTTAGGGCCGTTCTAAAGCAACATAGGAGTTGGGGTATAAATCATGGGTAGACACCAATAAAAGTAATTATCCTTGAGAAAGGGAACTTTGGGCGTAATCCCATCGTAGTTTCTAGTGCCCCCGAGAGCCCTTCACCGGGTATACCCTGGGCAGTCCTGGGATTAACCTTAAACCACTAAGTATAATAACCCGTAGACAAGAGTAGTCTACTAGGTTAGGACATTGTGATTCATTCTCACCCGTGACGGGTTTGAGGGATTTAGTATAAATACACTATTGTGCGTTCTCACCCGTATAGGGTTGGAGGGATTCAGGACGGGTTGATCCTGCGAGCTGAAGGCTCGGGATGAAATACTTGCATGTGCATAAATTTAGTGGCGGGGCATGCGATACTGGCCGTTTGTCACACTGATGGAAGTACAGTGCACCAGGCGGGTGTGAGGGTTAGAGGGGCTAGTGGGTTGTTTTTACACTGCGGTCTGGGGGATGACCCTCGATAACGCACACCCGACCCAACAAGACTGACGGGTTGTCAGTAAAGTATGTACGCATAGACTCTAGAGTGCACCTTGGACGTGTACAGAGGCGTATGAGAGGGGTCTAAGGTTTGGTAGTATGCATACCAGCCTAGAAGTGGAGATGCCTGCTCCGCTGCTGACGTAGCTACAGCGGTGGAACCCGAGAGTGATGCTAGCTCTCAAAAAGTGGGAACTAAAGGTCTATGTTGGGTACATTAGTCAAATGTACCTGATTTGAAGAAGCCTCACCCAACTCAATGATATACATCATAATGTATTTGATGTATGTTTGAGTTACTTGTGCTGGTTAAGAAAGTACTGGACTGAAGCAAAAAGTTTCTAAGTCCATGTGTCGACACCCAGAGGGAAAGTGTCGACACTTAAGAAAGCTTGTGTCGACACCCAGACAAGCAGTATCGACACTTGGAGTCATTGTGTCGACACCTGGGAAGCAGAGTCGACACCAGACAGAAAGTGTCGACACTTGGAGCTGTGTCGACACTCAGTGAAGAAAAGTACAGACAGAAAGTGTCGACACAAGGAGTTGTGTCGACACCCAGTGAAGCAGTGTCTACATCAAAAAGTGTCGACACTTGGAGCTGTGTCGACACTCAGCAAAAGTCTGCAGAATCTAAGTACAAGTGTCGACACTCAACACAATGTGTCGACACTATGCAGAAGAGTCAGCATTTGAAGAATGTGTCGACACTCAGCACAATGTGTCGACACACTATCAGAAGAGTCAGTACTTGAAGTAAGTGTCGACACTCAACACAATGTGTCGACACTCAACAGAAGACTCAACACTTGAAGAAAGTGTCGACACAAGGAGCTGTGTCGACACTTAGCAAAGAACAGAAAGAACAACAAATTATTCTAAGGAATTGTGTCGACACTATGGGAATGTGTCGACACTCAGCTGAAGTCTCAACAACAAGAAGGTGTGTCGACACAAGGAGCTGTGTCGACACTCAGCAAGTTTCAACATAGAAGACTATATGTCGACACCAAGAAGCAGTGTCGACACTTGACAGATTCAACACAAGAAGTTGTGTCGACACAAAGGAGATGTGTCGACACATAGAAGAATTCAGCAAAAGCTAGAAGAACAAGTACTTGTGTCGACACTCAATTTCAGTGTCGACACATGAAGAAGAATCTGTGTCGAGACATATAAGGATATGTGTCGACACCTTGTAGACTTGTGTCGACACTTACAAAGCATGTGTCGACACTTGGACTATAAGTGTCGACACTTAAAGACAGAAAGTCTCAACACTTACTGACTGTTAGAGATTTTCAAGAAGTGACTGGTTGACATGACAGCTGCCGATCCAGCCGGTCTACAACAACTGTCAGAGATGTCAGAAGTCAGTTATGAACCGGACCAGCCGATTACCATGAAGAAGGCCTATAAATAGGCATCCACAGTTTAAAGAAACTGTTGTTGTTGTTGTTGAAGTTGTTGAAAGAGTTGATCAAGTGATTAACAAGTAGTACAGATTATTCAAGTAATCAGAAAAGTAGTACACAGAGTATTAACACAAGAAGATCTTGCAGTCCAACTGCAGATCTAAGAAGTTGGAGAGAGAGGGCTCCATCCAAGAAATCAGTCTCTGGAACTAGGCTGAGAAGAAGGATTCAGATTCAATTCTGATTCTTAAGTGGCAGAGGTCAAGGAACAACTGCAGAGGATTCAGCCTTATTCAGTTCTACTCAAGAAGCTTTGAAGAAAGCTAAGTCAGGGTGAATCCAGCTGAGTTCTTCCAAGAACTCATCAAGAATCTCTCAACTCCTCTCTTATTATTCTGAGTTGTAGAGTTATATTTTGTAATATCTTTTTAACTTGTAGGATCCTTTGGATCTGAGTGATTGTAAGCCTATATTTATAAAGGCTGAGGGTAGGGCTTGTTTGCCTGAGTGTAGGAGATTGAGATCTCTGAGTGTAGGCCTTGGATTGGCTGAGTGTAGGCCTTGATTGGCTGAGTGTAGGCTTTGGGATAAAGTTGAGTTGTAAGGCTTTGGGCCTGAGGTAGGAACCAATTTGGGTTCTGAGACAGTGCAGGAGTTTGGCCGAATCTAGTACACTGCTAGATAGGCGAATGGGGAAAGTGGATGTACCCATATCTTGGGGAACCACTATAAATCACTGTGTGCTGTGCTGTGAATGTGCTGTGGATTAGCTGTGTATGTTTGATTATTGCTGATTGCTGTAATAAACTAGTTAGAAATCTGTGATATAACTGTTTGGCTGCCAACAAAGTTAGAAAAGGATTAGGTCACCTATTCACCCCCCCCCCCCCCTCTAGGTGTTTAGGTACCATATCTTTCAAGTGGTATCAAAGCGAGGTTACTCAAAATAAGGACTAACAGCCTGAGGAAATCCTGTTTGGCAGATTCAGAGTAAGGTATTACACAGTTTCAAGAAAATCAAGAACATCAAGAAACATGGGTTCTTATGAGAATCACAAGGAATTGGGTTCCATGAAATTACCCATATGCAGAAAGGAGATCTTTGGGATCTGGAAAGAGAGGGTAAGGCTATTTATGGAAGCCTCTGACCCTAGAATATACATCACAGTTAAGGAAGGACCTTATGTGTCAATGAAGATTTCAGTATTGGATGCAAATCAGAGAACTCCAAAGGATTTCTCTGAGATGACTAAGGATGAAATTGTCCTGGCCACCATGGACAAGAGGGCACAAAACATAATAGTGAGTGCCATTGATGATGCCACTTTTCAGAACTTAATTCACTGTAAGACAGCAAAAGAGATGTGGGATACTCTCATTGTCTATATGGAAGGTTCTGAAGAAGTTAGGCAAGATAGGAAGTCCTTGCTAAATCAGGAGTATGAGAGCTTTAGGCAAGGAAAGAGTGATAGCATCACTGAGTGCTATAAGAAATTTTACAGAATAGTTAATGAACTCATGTCTTATGGAAGAGAGTTCACTAACTATGAACTAAATGACAAGTTCTTAAGGTCCCTAACCAAAGATTGGGACACCAAGATCTGTGCCATAAGAGAAATGGCTAAGTTGGGGGAAATTCCACCTCCCACACTGTTTGGCAAGCTATTGTCATATGAGATGCAGTTAACAGTGAGAAAAGAGGAGGAGAAATCAACAAGGACTGAGCACAAAGAAAGAACTGTTGCTTTCAAGACAGAAGTTCCCAGAAAGTGCAGGAATAAGTCTTCAACTCCACCTCCAGAGGTAGTTGAATCAGAATCTGATGAGTCTATCAGCACAAAGAGTGAGAGCAGTGAAAGTGATGAAGACTTTGCTGCCTTCACTAGACATTTTCAGAAATTCCTGAGGAAGAAACAGTGGAGGTCAAGACCTTCTTCTTCAAAGGGAAAGGAAGCCTTTCATCAGGAGAAAAAGTCTTCAAAGAAAGACAGGAAGAGGACAAAGTCAAGCAAGGCAACTGGTTCAAAGATTGTTTGCTATTGCTGCAATAGACAGGGCCATGTTATTGCAGATTGTCCAAAGAAGAGAAAGGATTCTGGTGACAGGAAAAAGACTTACTTCAAAGGGAAGAAAGAAAAGTCTTTTGTTGCTAAGAAGGAGAAGACTCTATCAGATATATCTTCTTCAGAAACTGAGTCTGAGGCTGAAGCCTACATAGGGCTGTATGCAGAAGAAGAAGAGGAAGAATTCATGCAGATTTTGGAGTCAATTTATGAACAAGAAGACAGTCATTGCCAAGGGCTAATGGCTTTGACAGACAGTGCCAAAATCCTGGAGTAGCTAGGACCCAGTCAGGTACAAAGTTCAAGTTTAAATTCAGTTTCTTGTTCTAGTTCAGAATCAGATTTTTCTTCATCAAGTGATGAGAATATATCTGAGTCTGAGGAGGATATTCATCAGCTCATAGATGAATATAAGGTACTGTTGCAAGCCTACAAGAAAAGCAAGACCCTAGCCAAAAGTCAGGCAAATGAGATTGCATGTCTCAAGGCTGTTGCAACAGATTTTGAGAAACAATTTGATCAAAAACTGAATGAGGTAGCCAGGCTGAAACACATTACTGTGATTCAGATGGGAACTATCACCTATAAGAATGATCAAATTAAGAGACTAGAGATCAATCTTCAGAAAGAAAGAGAGCTTGTTGCTAGGTTTTCAAAACCTAAATCAGTGCTACCTTTAATTGATGAATTTGTTCATCAAAAAGGCAAGGCTGGACTCGGTTTTGTTAGACCTGCAGGGACTAAGCAGTCCAAGTCTAAGTCCAAGGGCAAAGCCCCAACATTCAACAAACCTGCTGTAGTCAAGACAGCCAAGGCAGTACCTAAATAAAGGTACAACAAGTTTGAATGCTGGTGCTGTGGCAAGATTGGCCATTTTGCAATGGACTGTTGGTACAATGCCAGTGCCAAGGTGAGTAGCAAGCTACCTGGTGGAAAGCCAGTAGGTAGCTTTGTCAAGTTACAGACTAACAAGTACCAAGGACCCAAGATTGCTTTGGGTTCTAAGGTCCATTAATATGTTTTGCAGGTGAGTCCGAGTGGCCATACCCCTACATGGTACTTGGACAGTGGATGTTCCAGACATATGACTGGAACTAGGGGACTACTGAAGGACTACATTCCAATCAAAAATGGTCCTAAAGTGACCTTTGGTGGTTCTGAGAAAGGAATCATCAAAGGGTTTGGTAACATTTCTTCAAACCTTGTTACCATTACTCAAGTGGCTTATGTTAAAGGGTTGAAACACAACCTAATAAGTATAAGTCAGTTAAGTGATGTAGGGTATGACATCTTATTTGTTAAAAATGGTTGTCATATCAAGAGGTCAAGTGATCAAGAGATCATCTTGACAGGTTATAGGAAGAGAAATGTCTATTGCCTAGACATTATGATTGAGAACAATGGTTCTTCAGTTTGTCTTGTAGCTGATGAGACAGTCTCTCATTGTGTCAAATGGCACAAGAGGCTAGCCCATCTTAACTACAAGACAATTAGCAAACTCTTTAGCAAAGAGTTAGTGAGGAATGGTCCTCAGGTTAAGTGTGTCAAAGATGGTATTTGCTCAGCTTGTCAAAAGGGCAAGCAGACTAAATCCACCTTTAAGAGCATAGAAAACAAAGATGCTGTAAGATGTTTGTTTCTCTTGCATTTGGATCTCTTTGGTCCAATGCCAGTTCACAGCTTAGGTAGGAAGGTTTATACCCTTGTAGTTGTAGATGACTACTCAAGGTTTTCCTGGGTGTTCTTCTCAAGACAGAAATCTGAAACACCTAGTATCTTCTACAGCTTTGTCAAGCAAATTCAGAATGAACTAAATAGTACTGTGGTCAAGATTAGAAGTGACCATGGTACTGAGTTTCAATCTGAAAGCATGACAAAACTATGTGAAGACTTTGGGATATTTCAAGAATTCTCTTCACCTAGAACACCTCAGCAAAATGGCATTGCTGAGAGGAAAAATAGGACCTTGATAGAAGCTGGTAGAACCCTACTAAGTGATACATCACTGCCTGAGTATTTCTAGGCTGAAGCAGTTAACACTGCATGTCATGTTATAAATAGGGCTACCATCACTAAAGGGCTAAACAAGACCCCCTATGAAGTAGTGAAAGGCAGGAAACCAAACCTATCCTATTTTAGGATCTTTGGTTGTAAATGCTACATACTTAACAATGGGAAGTCTTACATAACTAAGTTTGCTGCCATGTCCCAAGAGGGAATTTTTGTTGGGTACAACAATAATAGTAAGGCTTATAGAGTCTACAACTTGACTACACAAGTTGTAGAAGAATCAGTGCATGTAGTCTTTGATGAGACTAAACTTATTAATAATGAGTTGTCTAGCAATGTATGCAGCCCCACAGGTTTGACAAAGACAATGGACAAGCTGACTATAGAAGAAGTGCCTGCTGCAAGACAGCAAGGAGAGGAGAGTAGCTGCTGTCCAGGGGGAGAACTACATGTGCCAATTGCTGAAGAAATCCAAGGAATACAGCATGATGCAGATGCTGAAGTGGTTCAACCTGAAGTGAGGATGCCTCCAGCCCACAGGCATCTTAGAGATCATCAGTAGAGCTGATTATTGGAGACCCAAGACAAGGAGTACAAACCAGGAGTAGAAACATGAATGCTGCAATCTATTCCAGCTTTTTGTCTCAAGTTGAACCTAAAAGATTTGAAGAAGCAATAATGGATCCACAATGGACTGAAGCAATGCAAGAAGAGCTTAATCAGTTCAAGAGGTGCAAGGTTTGGGAACTTGTTCCTAAACCTAAAGACCACAATGTAATAGGAGTTAAGTGGATCTATAGGAATAAGATGGATGAACAAGGTGTCATCATTAAGAATAAAGCTAGACTGGTTGCTAAAGGATATAGGCAAGAAGAAGGTATTGATTTTGATCAAACCTTTGCTCCAGTAGCCAGATTGGAAGCCATAAGAATGTTCTTGGCCTATGCAACCTATCAAGGATTCAAGGTATACCAAATGGATGTCAAGTCAGCATTCCTAAATGGTAATTTGAAAGAAGAAGTCTATGTGGAGCAGCCTTCAGGTTTTGTTGATCCAACTCTACCTCATTATGTCTATAGACTTAGGAAAGCTTTATATGGGTTAAAGCAAGCCCCTAGGGCTTGGTATGAAACCCTATCTAGTTTCCTCATTGAGAACAAGTTCTCAAGGGGGAAAATAGATAAGACTCTATTCCTTAGGGAATCTAGAGGCAATGTCATACTAGTCCAAATATATGTAGATGACATTATATTTGGGTCTACTGAAAGCAGCCTTTGCAAAAAGTTTGCAAAACTTATGCAAGGTCAGTTTGAAATGAGTAGTATGGGAGAGCTGAAGTTTTTCTTGGGTCTCCAAGTTAAACAGACTGAGAGTGGTTTGTCCATTTGTCAGTCAAAGTTCACCCTAGAACTCATAAGGAAGTATGGTATGGATTCATCCAGTACCATGAAGACTCCTATGGGGTCAAGTATGTCTCTTAGCAAGGATGATGCAGGGAAACCTGTAGATGAAACCTTGTATAGAGGGATAGTTGGCTCCCTATTATACTTGACTTCTAGTAGACCAGACATCATGTATGCTACATGTGTTTGTGCAAGGTATCAAGCCTGCCCTAAAGAGTCTCACTTGACTGCTGTCAAGAGAATTTTGAGATATCTAAAGGGCACTCCCTATCTAGGCCTCTGGTACCCTAGGAATGGAGACTTTGATCTAACAGGTTATTCAGATGCAGACTTTGCAGGATGCAAAGAGGATAGAAAGAGCACTACTGGAACCTGTCAATTCCTAGGTGGAAGACTAATTTCATGGAGCAGCAAAAAGCAGACTAGTGTGGCTATCTCCACAGCTGAGTCAGAATATGTGGCTGTAGGAAGTTGCTGTGCTCAACTTCTGTGGATTCAACATCAGCTAGAGGACTATGGATTTCAGGTAAGTAGAACTCCACTTTACTGTGATTCTACAAGTGCTATTTCAATAGCTAATAACCCTGTATCTCATAGTAGAACTAAACATATTGAGATTAAATATCACTTTCTTAGAGAACATGTAGAAAGAGAAGATATTTCACTTGAATATGTTAAAACAGATGAACAAGTAGCTGATATGTTTACTAAGCCACTAGAAGAAGCTAAGTTCAATAGATTCAAAATTGAACTAGGTATGATAAACTTAGACTAAGTTTACAGAATAGAAATTTGGCTAAGTAAAAAGGTGTCGACACATAGACAAGTCTATGTCGACACAGAATAGTGGTGTCGACACTTCAGGAAAAATGTGTCGACACATCTAGGAATGTGATGTCGACACTTCAGAATGTTAGTGTCGACACATGTCAAGTAGGTGTCGACACATCCAATATGGTGTCGACACATATGTTTTACTCAGAATTTTCTAAGTAAAGTCTCGACGATGTGTCGAGTTATGTTGTGTCGACACATAACCAAGTGTCGACACATAATATCTGTTGACTAAACTTGTGTCGACACATGTGTGTCGAGACATTATAAGTCAGTGTCGACACTTATTGCCAGTGTCGACACATGTTTAGCTAGCTGTCCCGCCTGTTCATCTTCAAAATCAGAAAGGTATAAATAGGGTTCTGTCTTTGTTTGTCGACACGCTTTCAAAGTTTCGAGACCATAACTCCTGTGTCGACACCTTTCTTTTCTCAAGACTAATTCTCCAAACCCTAATGGCTCCTAAGCTTGAGGAGAACGTCAATGAGGGATATGAGCTAGTGTGAGGTGCGTTCGATGAAGCTGATCAAGAACTCAAGGCGGTAGTAACCCTAGTCGCCGATTCTGGACTGGAATACTTAGTTTCAGAACCAACTAAGATTTGGAAAAAGGAAGTTCTTGAATTCCTGCATGAAGCTGCTGTAGATGAATCTGGATACAGAATCACATCCAGAGTTCATGGATCCAAGGTCAAGATTTCACCAAAAAGTCTGAGGAAGGTACTCCAGCTACCTAAGACTCAAGATGAAGAAGAAGTAACTGCCTCCAAGATTAGGGAAGCTTTAGTTTTGTGTGGACTTGATCCCAAAATGAAGATAGGTTCTGTGTTTAATAGGAAAGACATGAACAACCAAGGAAAGTTCATGTCAGAGATTGTGGGAAAGGTTATCCTCAGTAAGCCAGGAGGGCATGACAGGGTGTCAGCCTCCATGTTCCATGTCATGACCAGAATAATATTCACCCTAAGAACAGATTGGTCTATGATAGTTTATGAGAAAATAAAGGAAAGTCTGAAAAAGCCCAACCTGGGCAGGATTATCAGTCTCTACCTAGCTGGTACCATACCAGAGGTAATGAGCTCTGCTGCTGGAAGTAAGATCAATCACATGAGGAAGATGGATCAAAGGATCTTTTCTAGATGGGAAAGGGTGTTGTCAAAGGACATGCCTACCCTTGAGAAGCCAGTTACAGAGAAAGTCACTCCTCCCAGGAAGAAAAGGAAAACTGCTGTTGTGGCACAAGAGTCCTCAAGAAGTTCTGAGAGTGAAGAACAGGTGGTGTTCACACCTGATGAGCAAGAGGAAGAGACAGTAGTAAAGACTCCTGCTCCTCAAGAGACTGCTGAGATCCAAGGGGAGCTGCCTCCAGCTAGCCCCATCCATAGGGATCACAGTCAGGGGGAGCTTCCAGGTGTAGCAGAACCCTCTACACTGGAGAGTGAACAAGCCACCTCCATTATACAAGAGGTACTCTCTGAACTAAACACTTTAGATTTTTCTATAGTAAATTCTGATTTGTCTGATGTCCATCAGCAAACTCAGCTAAACAGTCAAGTTCTAGATGTTGTTTTAGAAGACAAATCTGCTGAACAAGAAGTGGTACCTGAGTCAGTGGTAGAAGAGCAAAGACTATCTCCAGCTCCATCCCCTCATGAATATACAATGGAAGATTTGTTTCTAAATCTGGATCAGGCAGATTTTGACAAAGAAATTGATGCTGAAGATAAGAGTGCTGCTGCTGAGGGGGAGCACATGGCCATTCTGGAAGAGCCTATTAGGCTGGAAACTGAAAAGGCAACTGCTGTGCCAGCTGACAAACCTCAAAGCCCTAAGGACAGGGTTGATATTGCTAGCACTTCTGCCTCTGAGGATGAGGAGAGTGCTAGGGCCAAGAAGAAGAAACTTTATGTTTTTAAAAGAAGAAGTCAGAGTTACAAGAAAGACTTGCAATCCATTGCCCCACAGCCTATAATTCAACAAGCTCCAACAGTTGATTGTAGTGCTTTGATGATTGCCATGCAGATCAAGTTGGATGAGCAAAGGAAGGCAATAGAGGCTTATGTGGATGAAGGGCACAAGTCCCTCCAGTTTGATCTTGCACAGGACATAAAGTCTATAAGGTTTGAGATGAACCTTAATAAAAAGGAGATGAATGAATGCTTCCACAAGGGTGGAAATGCTGTGGTATATCTGGCTACACACAAAGAGAAGATCAAAGCACAGGTAGATGATAAAGCATTGAAACAAGGATATGTACTGGAAAATCAGTTAAGGATGAATGATAACTTGACTGCTTCCCACAATGCTATAGTCACTGAAATGAAGAATAAGACTGTTGAACCTTCTACATCTGCTGCTGCAGTTAAGGCTGATTTTGATAAAGTCTTTCAAGCTGAGATTACTGCTGTCAAGACTGCAATTAAAGATTCTCAGAAGGCCATCTCTGAACAGCTCACTAAGCTCAGACCTTACTTTAAAGAGGGAATCAGGTATTTGGATAGTCAGATAAGGTTTCAGAAAGATGATGTCAGAGACCATATGGCCAGAGAAGTCATAAAGGGGGAGAGAGTATTAGTCAAAGCTAGCTCTGACCATGCCAAATGGATATCCAACTCCATCAGAGCTACACTGGGCTATCCTCCACTTTGTGATGATGATAATGTGGCTGAATCAGGAATACAAACTGCATATCTTGGAGGTGAGCAACAAGAAGTAGCTCAAGTGATATATCCACCTCCAGATTTTGACATGGTTCAAGCAGATGTCAGCACAATGTATAGCCCAACTGAGGGCAAGGCCAATGTTCATATTGAGAAGGTTGTTCAACCTATTTCTGAAGCTCTGTAGGAGGCCATGAACAAAGAAGAAGAGACAAGGTTGTCAAAGAAGAGGTTTAGGGAGCAAGCAGAACAAAAGCCAGATTTTGAACAATGGAGCCCTACCTCTAGAAATATAATTCTTACTGCCTGGAAAGCTGCAAAGGACAATGCTCATGAAAGGAACAAATGGTTCTCTGAGGCAGAATGGAGAAAGCATGAGATTAGGCAGGTGGCTGTAGTATAATTTAGAAGGAAGGCTAAGATGGGAAAGCTACCTCCAACTACTGTGGAGCCTAGCAAGTACTTCCCCAAGCCATATCACTATTTTGAGAGGCAAAAAATCAAAGCAGAGGAGCTGAAAAAGAAGGACTTAAAAGGAAAGAAGCCTGCTGTTGCTGAACCTGCTGAAGCCCCTGTCAAAGCTCAAGTTCAAGCTGGAAAGGGAATAGTTATCAAAGAACCTGATCAGAAATAGATTAGGAATTATACTTGAAGCTTGTTGTAATCTGTTAAATGAAAAACATTTTTGTAAACCTTGGAAAATGTATAAGGAACAATGTTAGAACAATATATGATAAATATATTTCATGATTGTTCTGTAAATATGTCTATTTCTTATTTGTTCTGCAATGCTGAATGTGTATAAATATGTGAATATATTACATGTTTATGTTTACCCTGCTGTTTATAATCTGCTGTACATCATTTTGTAATTTTAATTATGGATGGTGTATATCATTGACTAAGGGTTATGACTTCTCCAAATAGGGGGAGATTGTTGGGTACATTGGT
Organism: Platanthera guangdongensis; assembly: GCA_039583875.1. Taxonomy (NCBI): domain Eukaryota; kingdom Viridiplantae; phylum Streptophyta; class Magnoliopsida; order Asparagales; family Orchidaceae; genus Platanthera; species Platanthera guangdongensis. Next base: position 171,219,576 of record CM077163.1, on the reverse strand, counting down.
CAAATGTACCTGATTTGAAGAAGCCTCACCCAACTCAATGATATACATCATAATGTATTTGATGTATGTTTGAGTTACTTGTGCAGATTAAGAAAGTACTGGACTGAAGCAAAAAGTTTCTAAGTCCATGTGTCGACACCCAGAGGGAAAGCGTCGACACTTAAGAAAGCTTGTGTCGACACCCAGACAAGCAGTATCGACACTTGGAGTCATTGTGTCGACACCTGGGAAGTAGAGTCGACACCAGACAGAAAGTGTTGACACTTGGAGCTGTGTCGACACTCAGTGAAGAAAAGTGCAAACAGAAAGTGTCGACACAAGGAGCTGTGTCGACACCCAGTGAAGCAGTGTCTACATCAGAAAGTGTCGACACTTGGAGCTGTGTCGACACTCAGCAAAAGTCTGCAGAATCTAAGTACAAGTGTCGACACTCAACACAATGTGTCGACACTATGCAGAAGAGTCAGCATTTAAAGAATGTGTCGACACTCAGCACAATGTGTCGACACACTATCAGAAGAGTCAGCACTTGAAGTTAGTGTCGACACTCAACACAATGTGTCGACACTCAACAGAAGACTCAACACTTGAAGAAAGTGTCGACACAAGGAGCTGTGTCGACACTTAGCAAAGAACAGAAAGAACAACAAATTATTCTAAGGAATTGTGTCGACACTATGGGAATGTGTCGACACTCAGCTGAAGTCTCAACAACAAGAAGGTGTGTCGACACAAGGAGCTGTGTCGACACTCAGCAAGTTTCAACATAGAAGACTATGTGTCGACACCAAGAAGCAGTGTCGACACTTGACAGATTCAACACAAGAAGTTGTGTCGACACAAAGGAGATGTGTCGACACATAGAAGAATTCAGCAAAAGCTAGAAGAACAAGTACTTGTGTCGACACTCAATTTCAGTGTCGACGCATGAAGAAGAGTCTGTGTCGAGACATATAAGGATATGTGTCGACACCTTGTAGACTTGTGTCGACACTTACAAAGCATATGTCGACACTTGGACTATAAGTGTCGACACTTAAAGACAGAAAGTCTCAACACTTACTGACTGTTAGAGATTTTCAAGAAGTGACTGGTTGACATGACAGCTGCCGATCCAGCCGGTCTACAACAACTGTCAGAGATGTCAGAAGTCAGTTATGAACCGGACCAGCCGATTACCATGAAGAAGGCCTATAAATAGGCATCCACAGTTTACAGAAACTGTTGTTGTTGTTGAAGTTGTTGAAAGAGTTGATCAAGTGATTAACAAGTAGTACAAATTATTCAAGTAATCAGAAAAGTAGTACACAGAGTATCAACACAAGAAGATCTTGCAGTCCAACTGCAGATCTAAGAAGTTGGAGAGAGAGGGCTCCATCCAAGAAATCAGTCTCTGGAACTAGGCTGAGAAGAAGGATTCAGATTCAATTCTGATTCTTAAGTGGCAGAGGTCAAGGAACAACTGCAGAGGATTCAGCCTTATTCAGTTCTACTCAAGAAGCTTTGAAGAAAGCTAAGTCAGGGTGAATCCAGCTGAGTTCTTCCAAGAACTCATCAAGAATCTCTCAACTCCTCTCTTATTATTCTGAGTTGTAGAGTTATATTTTGTAATATCTTTTTAACTTGTAGGATCCTTTGGATCTGAGTGATTGTAAGCCTATATTTATAAAGGCTGAGGGTAGGGCTTGTTTGCCTGAGTGTAGGAGATTGAGATCTCTGAGTGTAGGCCTTGGATTGGCTGAGTGTAGGCCTTGATTGGCTGAGTGTAGGCTTTGGGATAAAGCTGAGTTGTAAGGCTTTGGGCCTGAGGTAGGAACCAATTACGGTTCTGAGACAGTGCAGGAGTTTGGCCGAATCTAGTACACTGCTAGATAGGCGAAGGGGGAAAGTGGATGTACCCATATCTTGGGGAACCACTATAAATCACTGTGTGCTGTGCTGTGAATGTGTTGTGGATTAGCTGTGTATGTTTGATTATTGCTGATTGCTGTAATAAACTAGTTAGAAATCTGTGATATAACTGTTTGGCTGCCAACAAAGTTAGAAAAGGATTAGGTCACCTATTCACCCCCCTCTAGGTGTTTAGGTACCATATCTTTCAGTCTGTGATCACAGAGTCATTGTGTGTGAGTTGCACTTGTCTGTGCATAAATTGCATCATAACATTCATTTATATTAGGTCATACGCTTCATAGATTCTTATTATATAAATTAGTATGCGCTCTTTTATATGATAAGTTAAATTTCCTGGAAACATTAACTTATAAATTTGTATGGGCATTTTTATAAGTTAAGGTACTTTTGTGATGGTAGTATATTGGTAGCCTAGTTTTATTTCCCTGCTCTTACTTTCTGTTCCTTACTTCCTTTACTAGTACTGCACTTTACTTACTGGTACTATATACTTAGAACTGCTAGAGTAAAATAATAATATTTATTACAACTACTAGTTAGTTCTTGTCACCTGCTTCCACTTTTGCTACCCCTTGTTGTCCTCCACTTCGTCCTTTCGCTCGGTGCTTAGGAGCTGGGGGCGAGGTGCGGAAGAAACGACTTAGTCTTTTTGACTAATGGTCGGTGACCATATTATTTTAGGAGCTCATGGAGATGGAGCACCAGCACGACGATGAGGCAGGACTTGAGGAGCAGATACCACTACCGCAGGCTACTACTACTACCACGCGTCCTCAGGTGGGACGAGTTTTGATGTATTAGATTAGCTTCTGCTTTGATTTGAGAGAGAGAGAGTTGATATGATGTACTGGGCATAAGCCCTTATTACTCTTTCATTTGTACTCATTGTGGACTATATTTCTATACTTTTCATTTATATATATGATATGTACTCTATGACTTGTCGACTAGTGGATTTGATATACTGCTATACTTCTATTTCTCATATTGGCCTACAAGTTATATGATCGTATTAGACGGCAGAATCGGCATGTTGCGGTGTCGACTAAACCGTGCATTAGTGCCACCGTAAGACGACGGTTCTGGGCATAAGACCCGGTATCCCTCCTTGGTAAGGGGGGAGGGGTCTTACACTGTCCTACACATCACTTTTAACGCTGCATTAGATATTGATAAGCACAACGTGCATAAAAATAAGTCACGCTCGTTTCAGAAGGTAAAGTCCATCTTAGGACTACCTCCCACTTCCACCTATAAGGATAAGGGGAAGTTCCGATCCACCGACTCGAGCTCCATAGTTTTGACTGACAGGAATAGTAGAAACCCAACGAGTGAGAGAGTCCCGATTGGAAGGGTCAACAAAATGAATGCCACTTGTTTCACTTGCGGGATTCAAGGTCACTACGCTAGTGAGTGTCTTATTAAGCCAAGCCCTTAGCCCTAATAGATTCCACATGTGAGTCAGACGACCTTATTTATGAGGCAGGGGAGGATATCGAGTCGGAAGGAGTGCCTAGCGATATGGAGGATGAATCCCATATGATGGTCATGAGGTGTATTCTGGTGTCTCCACGAGCATTAGATGACTAAAATAGGACGAATACTTTTTTGTTGAATTTTAAGAGTGGAGAGAAATGTTATAGGTTGATCATCGATAGTGGTACTATATGAATGTCATTTTTGAAACTGCGGTGAACCGAATGTCTTTAGTTACTGAGCCGCACCCTCACCCTTATAAGGTGGCATGCGTAGATAAGTCATCCCTCTCAGTGTCGAAGTGTTGTTTGGTACCCCTTACCATCAAAGCTTATTCTGAAAAGATTTGGTGTGACGTCATCCCTATGGATTCTTGTCACGTTTTAATAGCTCGTCCATGGCTTTATGATCATGATGTTACCAACTTTGGTCGAGCTAACACTTATTAATTTAAATTTAATGGCAAGACAATAATTTTAAAACCCACTCCGGCTAAGGATCCTTCGGTCCCCTCTAAGGATACGATTGTCCCGGTTGAAAAGAAAGCGTTAAGTCTGATAGGGAAGAAGGAACTTGCACGTAGTACCTTTATGGATAGTGTCATGTACGTGTTAGTTTGTTTGCAAATTAAGGAAGATGCATCGTCATTTTAGAGTTTACCACCGACGTTGAGGAAACTCTTAGAAGAGTTTAAGGATGTGTATCCGGATGAGCTACCATTCGAGTTATCCCCCATGCGGGACATCCAACATGCGATGGATTTCATCACGGGTTCCTCATTGCCCAACCTTCCTCACTATCGGTTAAACCCTTCCACACAATTAGAGTTACAAACCCAAATTTCGGATTTATTACAAAAGGGGTTTGTCCGTCATAGCAAGAGTCCATGTGCCGTACCCGCCTTACTTGCTCCCAAGAAAGATGGCTCTTGGAGGATGTGTGTGGATAGTAGAGCCATAAATAAAATTACTATTAAATATCAATTTCCCATCCCTCGCTTGGACAATTTGTTGGACATGTTAGCTGGTGCCACGATTTTCTCGAAATTGGATCTTAGGAGTGGCTACCATCAGATCCGAATTAGGGAAGGTGATGAATGGAAGACTGCCTTTAAAACTAAGGAAGGGCCCTACGAGTGGTTAGTTATGCCATTTGGGCTTTCCAATACCCCAAGCACATTTTCTAAGATGATGACTCACGTCTTCCAACCTTATATGGGACAATTCATAGTAGTGTACTTTGATGATATTCTTTTTTTTAGTACTTCTACGATCGATCAAGAGTCACATTTGAAGATTATCCTTACCATGTTGAGGTCTGAGAAATTATTCGTTAATATTAAAAAATGTACTTTTCTTGTGTCTTCTATAGAGTTCCTTGGTTATATTGTGAGTTCGGAGGGCATACATGTAGACCCTAAGAAGATCCAGGCCATTAAGGATTGGCCGGAGACTTCCAATATTCGGGATGTTCAGAATTTTCACGGTCTAGCCATGTTTTATCGCCGATTTATTAGAGATTTTAGCACTATCGTGTCTCCTATTACAGAGTGCATGAAAAAGAGTGATTTTACATGGACGAAATCGACCGCTAAAGTGTTTCAAGTAATTAAATCATGAATGTCAGAAGCTCCGCTTTTGCGATTACCGGATTTTAATAAGGTCTTTGAGTTATCACGTGATGCGTCTGGAGTTGGTATTGGTGGTGTATTGAGTAAGGAAGGCCATCCTATTGGATACTTCAGTGAGAAACTCGCGGGGCCAAAATTGAATTATTCTAATTATGATCGAGAGTTTTACGCAGTCATTAGGCACCTCTAACATTGGCGGCATTACTTACTTCCTAAGGAATTTGTTATTTTATTCGATCATGAGGCTTTGAGATTTATTAACTCCCAAACTAAAGTTAGTCCAAGACATGCCAAATGGGTCTCCTATCTTCAGGAGTACACATTTATAATAAAACACCTTAAGGGTACCCTCAACCGTGTAGCCGACACCCTTATTCGTGTATCTTTATTATTATGTACGCTAGAAGTTAAGGTGATTGGGTTCAAAAGAATTAAGGATGAGTATGTCCATTGTCCGGATTTCAAGGAAATCTATTTATCCACTCAAGACAACTCGCCCATGACCATTTCGACCTTTTATATTCGTGATAGTTATTTATTCAATCATTCGAAGCTATGTATTCCACGTTCTTCCCTAAGTCATTTCATCGTTTGAGAATTATATAGCGGTGCGTTAGGTGGACATTTTGGCTGTGACAAGACCATCGCATTAGTAGAAGACAAGTTTTATTGGCCCGGTCTTAAGTCAATGATTAATAAAATTGGGGGAAGTTGTCGAGCATGCCAATTAGATAAGGGCAACAAAACAAATGAGGGACTTTATAATCCTCTTCCGATTCCTTCCATTCCCTGGGAAGACGTTAGTATGGATTTTATTCTAGTCCTGCCTATCACGTTTAGACGTCATGATTCTATTCTGGTAGTAGTAGATTGTTTTTCCAAAATGACCTATTTTATTGCGTGTAATAAAACCAACGATGCGTCACATGTTGCAAAATTATATTTTAAGGAAGTAGTTGGACATCGGGGCATTCCAAAATCGATAGTGACCGATAGAGATGTGAAATTTACTAGTTATTTTTGGAAGACCTTTTGGAGGATTATGGGCACCAAACTTTTGTTTTCTTCGGCCTACCATCCCCTAACGGATAGGAAAACAGATGTGGTAAATAGAAGTTTAGGTAGTTTGCTACGTTGCCTTGTGGGAGACCATAAGGGTACATGGGACCTTATCCTTCCTCATGCTCAGTTAGCGTATAATAATTCCAAAAATAGGTCCACTGGTTTGTCTCCGAATGAGATCGTGAAAGGATATAAAGAACCAGTGCCACTTGACTTGATTCCGTTACCGCCATCTTATAAGTCAAGTCAATTTGCACAGGATTTTGCCTCTCATATTCATAATTTGCATAAACACATAAATGAAACGCTAACCACACAATACACATCTTATCAAGTTCATGCTAACGTACATAAAAGAGAATCTCACTTTAAGGTTGGCGATTTAGTCTTCGTGCGTCTCGTCCCTGAACGGATGCCTTCAGGTACTATAAAAAAGTTGGCGAATCGGCGAGCTGGACCTTTTCGGATCTTAAAGAAATTAGGAGAAAACACATATCCTTTGGAGTTACTAACTGATTGGAGTATTTCCGCTATTTTTAATGTTTCTAATTTAACGCCATATGTTTCTCCACCACTCGAATTATCTAACTGTCCGTTTAGCTCCACTACATTTTCTAATGGGTTGGGGGGTGAGATTGTGTCTGGATCGCTCTCTCCATCGGTCTCCAATGGAGGTACGTTGGTTGTTGATGAAGAAAAGTTTCCTCCTTTATTGCCAAATGCTTTTCCCAGGTTTCCCAGGACAAACTTTTTGCCAGACAGGATCATCAAGGATGAAGTGCTTTCCTCTCCAGCTGGTGTTGTTTGCCGCAACTTGATTCGTTGGCGTGATCGTCCGGCCTCCGATGACTCTTGGCTTCCGGGATCAGAGGTGGCTCTCTTAGATGATGCTCTTCTGCGGCGGTACCTTCGGGACCACTCATCGGTGATGAGAACTTTTGAGAGGGGGAGGATTGATGGAGACGACGACCCCCAATATGTTGAAGATGATGAAGGCAGGCTCGCGGAAGATCCTTCTCCATCTCCAACAAAAGACTTGCGTCGCCAAGGTGATCGTGTGGAGCGTCGCTAAAACCTCCGCTCGTGGCGCAAGACCACATAATATTATTTAGTTGAATAATTTTAATATTATTTGAATTTATTGTGTTATTTGTTTGGAGTATTTTATTATTTCATTATGGTTTCAAAATATTAGAGTTTATATTTTTAATGTTGTGCTGCATGTATCCAAAGTATGATGTAAGCCTATATATAGGCATGTAATGTTTTCATTTGGGACAAGAATGAGAATTTGAAAACCCTAACTCCTCCTAAAGAATTTTTCTCCTCCTCCCACTCTCTCTCCAAATTTCGGCGTTGTCTTTCCTCCTTCTAGCCGCCAAGCACCACCCCTCCTCCCTCTCTCTAGTTCGGCCATAGCCCTAGCCGCCTCCTCCACTAGCAACCAAAGCACAACCACCATCCTTCCTCCCACTCTCGGCCGAGCCCTCCTCTCCCCTCCACCACCACCTTTTCTCTCTCCATAATATTATCCTCATGGTTTTCTCCACCACCCCTCTCCAACAAAACCAACCATCTCTCTTATCACCAACCCGACCTCCCCCTACAAGCCCTAGTTCGGCCACCACTCATCTTGAAATTCCAACAACCTCTTGCCATCTTTGCCCGGATTTCTCGTCCAAGGCGTGAAGCAACGAAGGCGGACGAATTTCCTCTCCATCTGGCGTAACTCCGGCGGAGCCGTTGAAGGGCGATCCAAATTAGGTAATCGGAATCACCTATTCCGATTTGGGTAACAAAAATTTCTACCTTTGTGTGATTCTTTCCCTAGATATTCTTATGGTGGAAATTTTTGGCGTTGAATTTTGAATCGTTATTTAATCGTGGTTTCTTCGATTGGTTTTGTGTTTATCTTGATTGAATTATTTTTCGAAAGGTTTGGCGAACCTCGTAACTTTTTGTTTGGAGAGATCTACCATTTTTCGAACCGTACTTTTGGTAGATCTCTTTTGGTACAACCTTCGCTCGATCGGACCGGGTGGGTCCTTTTAGCCGGAAAAGATATTGGCCTATTACCTCTATTCGATCCTAAACGGTTTGGCTACCCGTACGTTAACATAAAAGTGATATAATTGCATGGTGTGTGTGCTGCGTGGAATTTTTTGGGTGTGTCGAATTCGAATCGTAGAGAAGCGATCGTGGTTAATCTGTAGATTTTTTGGTGTCAACATGTAAGCCTACATCAACAATTACTCTGGATCAAGAATCAACTTGAAGACTATAACTTGAAGGTCAAAGACATTCCTCTGTTCTGTGACTCCTCCAGTGCAATTACAATAGTAAACAACCCAGTCTCTCACAACCGGGCAAAACACATAGAGTTGCGGTACCATTTCATTAGGGAGCATGTGCAACATGGAGACATCAATCTCCAGTGTCACAACCCGCATTTTCACCGCGAAAAGTATATCAGAGTAAGGGAAAAAATGCGTGTCATGATGCAAAGTCAACAAGGAATAACTGCGGACGCTCAAGCAAAACTTCTACTTAGACATGAAGAATGGTTCTTTAAGTTATTTTGAATAAAAATCAATTTGAGTATCGTAGTTAGTGTATCCCTCGGGTTAGTGGCTCATCTAGTCCACGAAGAAAGTAGTTATACGCTGCAGAAAAATACTTCTTTTATGAGATTAAACTTCCGACATGAGTTTAGAGGTTCCCAGAGGACACCTCAAGGTATGCAAGTTCTAAATTTATATTATCAATAAAAATAGATTTTTACGGTCGCTAAATATAGTGATTTAACATTTTAAAAACGTGCAATGCATGAGGTAATAGTAGTAATTTTTGTTCTTGAAAATAACTACCATGATATCATAACATAAAATGCCCCAAAGAGCAAGTTATCCACATCCACAGGAAGAAAACTAAGCAGCTAGTAAGTATCCAAAAAGAACAACAGTCTTATGGGCGTCAACAATCTGACACGAACGTACATAAATCCAAGTATGTCTGAACTAGTAAAGAAAAATAAACAACAATCTAACTCGCTATGATGAGGCAACAACCACAACCAACATTGCCGCTCAAGCACTCCAAAACTAGCACCGAACTCAGCTACAACTCTGAGCATGAGGCATTCCAAAGACATAACACCTCAGTAAGAAGGTACAAGTGATGACAGAAAGTATGACAAAAAAGTAACCAAAGTCAAGGGGTACCAACCCAATACCAAAGGAAAATACCTAATTAAGGTACACCAGTAAGGTACAAAAGCAAAAAAGGGAAACACTTACGTGAAGTGTCACGTAAAACAACAGCACCCCAAAAGCACAAGACCATAAGGGAAAAAGGGTCAAGATTAAGTCATCAGGTAGAGGAACAAACCCCTACCAGCCACCTATGTTCAACTCCACCAAAAAAAACCCAAAACGGACGGGGTGGCGAACCCCAAAGACAATTCATCCGTCTAAACGCGGGGGAGACTGGATACTCCACCACACACCGCAAATGCCTAAAAAACTCAGTAGAGCCCCACAAGGTGCTAATAGGGAGATCAAACGTTGCGGCGGTGGATTCACCCATTAATAACACCCGCAATAAAGAAAAACCCGGAAGGAAAACTACATAATGATCCGGGTTTAGAGCTCAGAGGCACACCACAACCCAATTGGGGCCTGACAGCTTGTCTTGCCCCACGGCATCGCCACAAAAAGAAACCATGATAGAAATCTCAAGCCGACAATGGCACATCGGATTCTACTAGACAATTCTAGAATGAAATGGTTGATCAACCTTTAGGAAGAATTTACAATCCTAAACAAACTCTAATGCATCCTACAGTTTGATTTGGGCTAGGTTCACTAAGTTAGGATCATATGGCCCATCATGTATAGCTAGGGTCATGGTTGTGTCCTAGAGTCTAGGCCAAGTCCTTAGAATCAACATCATATGGACCATCCTTCTACAGACTACCAGAGACTCAAGTAATTGTGTCGACACTTAGGAAAGGCTGTGTCGACACCAGAAGCCAAATTATGTCGATACCTAGGACTTGTGTCGACACACTGAACATTTGTCGACATCAACTGTGTCGACACAGAAGATAAATTGTGTCGACACACAGGACTTGTGTCGACACACAGGACTTGTGTCGACACCCAGAACATCTATCGACAGTAATTGTGTCGACACACTCTAGATTTCTGTCAACACAACAACTATGTTGAGACAAGAAGCAATTGTGTCGACACACAGGACTTGTGTCGACACACTTTAGACTTTTGTCAAAATAACAACTATGTCGAGACAAGAAGCAATTGTGTCGACACACAGGACTTGTGTCGACACATTCCAATGAAACTAGTTCTTAGTTCGACGAACCCAGTTCTTAGGTCGACGATTTCTGGATAATCTACTTCAGTATTTCATTACAGAAATATCTAAGTCCAAAAACACTTCACTGAACTCTGTTCGACGAAGTCAAATTCTCAGCTCGACGAAAAGGCAAGGTTCTAGAGAATGCAGTTATCTGTTCTCAGCTCGACGATTTTGGAACTCAGCTCGACGAACAGAAGCCATCTGGTCGACGAACACAACTCATCAGCTCGATGAACTGTGGACTCAGTGTACAACCCTGTGTCCGGTGAGCGGGCCCAGCCCGGAAGGTTGAGCGGGCCAGGCCCCGCGACCCGCGCCAGGGCGGCAAAACGGGCTATACGGCAGGAGGGCTGACCCGCTCCCGCCCATCTCAGGCGAGCGGGCTGGCGACCCGCGGCGAGCGAGCTGGACCCGCGGTTGGCGACCCGCTGGCCAACCCCACCCCCCCCCCCCCCCCCACACGCGATCAGGCTGCCGATCCTCTCGGCAGAAGACATGCAGCTCGCCCATACCGGCTCGCACTCGCCCAGTGAGGATAGGCGAGCCCCAGAGCCAGGTCGCGCCCGCCTCCCGCGGGTGGAATCGGAGGCGAACTGACTCCCCATGGGTGCGAATAGCTATTCAGAACAGCGGAGCCTGGCTGTTGGCAGACTAGGTTGGACTGCGCATAGCTATCCAAAACAGCGGAGTTTGGCTGTTGGCAGACCCAACCAGGGGCCTTTTTGGTATTTCCAGGTCAGTCCTTTTGGTTATTGGCAGTTCAGATTCTGAAAATCTATAAATAAGACCCAAGGGGTACCTCAGACGGGAAGCTTTTTCAGTGCCTCCTTACTCTCATTTTCAAGCATTCTCTGAGGGTACCTTAGCTCGGCTCTTGGCTAAGGAGGGGAAGCGCTCAGAGATCTTCCGGGTTTGTGGTGGGACCTCCCTGCCGAGCCCTTGGGTCTGTTTTCTCTTGTCTCTCTCGTTGTTTTTCTTGTAGGAGCAAAGTAGGCGCGAGACCACCCCTTCCCCAAGGGTCGAACTCCACAAGAGACCGGATTCCGGTTTCAACATTTTGGTGCGGTGAGCGTGGACAGTGGTCAGTGCAGAAAAGCTTCGGCGAGCTCAATGACGGGAGGTCAAGGATCCGACAGGCAGAACTCGCCGCCCCATCCGCCTCTCGCAATAGTGGGAATGTTTGAAGACTTCAGGAACGAGGTGCTGGACCTCGTCAAGATCGCACTCGGCGTGCGGGCCGAGTGCTCGACTCCGGCAGCCCAGATCGCGGCCGCCCCCTCTTTAGGCGAAGACGCTCCTGGCAGGCGAGCCGGGAAGGAAGTGGCTGAGGAAGGCCGGGGGAGCGAGCTCTCGGGGCGCGAGCTCTTCCCCGGCTCGGCAGGCCGAGGTCGATTCGGCGAGTTGGGCTCGCTGGACTCGCCGGCTCGCCCAGTGGTTGGAAGCAGTCCATTCAGCGAGCTGGTCTCCTCAGCACCAATGCCAGAAGGGTTCAGGGAGCCCGAGATGACCTACTATACCGGGAAAGGAGACCCGGTTCAGCACGTCTAGTGGTTCGAGGACGTAGTCTCCATCCATCAGATGTCAGATGGATTCAAGTGTCGTCTCTTCGCCATCACCCTCCGAGAGAAGGCAAAGGAGTGGTTCCACCAGCTGCCGGCTAGTTCCATTTATTGCTTCGAAGACTTGCGTCGGGGTTTCATGTTGAGGTTCACTACCTCAAAGAAGAGGAAGAAGGAGTCTGAGTCCCTGTTCCACATAAAGCAGGGGGTGAACGAGACGTTGGGGAGCTATGTGGATCGGTTCCAGGAGGAGGTTACCCAGGTCCAGGAGATGCCGGGCCACAGTCTGATGATGGCCTTCACCCTGGGCCTACAGCAGGGTTTCTTCCGCATGGAGCTGAAGAGAATTCCCCCCCTCTCCTACGAGGAGCTGATGGAGAGGGCGGCGAGAGAGGTCGACGGGGAGGCGTCGAACCCGGAATTTGCAAGGAAGTTGGCCAGGTGGGCGACTGAGGAGGAAAAGGAGTCGAAGGGAGGAAGAGGACAGGAAGAGAGAAGGGGGGAGCTTAGGCAAAGGGAGCAGAGGGAGCAGAGGCAGCCCCAATGGCAGCAGCCGCCGAGGTGGGGGCACCAGGAGCCCGACCGTCGGCTGGGCTGGAGGCCTGAGTGGCAGGGGCAGGGGCCACAGAGGGGGAACTTCGGAAGGGGTCACTATCAGGGAAGGCAGGACCAGTTCCACCCCCCAGGCTGGAGGCAGGGTCAGAGGCCTCGGCTCCCCGATCAAGAGGAGGCCATGGCCATAGCTCTGGGAGCAAGAAGGGGGATCCTGAGAAGGAGGAGAAGAGAGTTCAGGGTGGAGCTGCCCTACTGCGACTTCCATCAGGAAGAGGGGCACGCAACAGCCACGTGCCCGGAGTTCTTGGAGATGAGGGGGAACAGGGGGCAGCAGCAGTAGCAGGAGGAGGCGCGACAGGAAGTGAGGATCGAGGAGGTCCTGCCTCGGGCGGAGGAGGATCGCTGTGAAGACCGGGTGGACGTGGGGACCCGAGGAGGGATCAGAGTGATCCACGAGGGAGTGGGGATCGAGGCTTCCCGCAAGGCAAGTCTCCACACCATGTACCGGCGGAGCGTCGCCTCTACGTCCCAAACCCCACCGCCAGAGGAGAGGATCACCTTCTCCAGAAGTGATATGCCGGACCACGAGGATCCGTTCTGTGATGCGCCGGTCATCAAGGCCGCCATCGAGAACTTCACTGTCTCTCGAATCCTCGTGGACAATGGGAGCTCCGTGAACGTCGTCTTCAAAAAGGCGTTTGACGCGATGCAGGTGGAGGCTAAGAGGGTGCTGGCCTCAGACGGGCCCCTGTTCGGGTTCTCGGGAGAAAGGAAGGAGGTAGAGGGAGGAGTCGGCCTCCATGTCACCCTGGGGCGGCAGTCCCGAAACTGCAAGTTCATCATTGTGGACGCCCCCAGCAGCAACAGTGCAATCTTCGGGAGGCCCCTGATCAGCGCCTTCCGCTGCGTCCCCTCGTCTTTCCATCAGTGCTTGAAGTTCAACGCTGAGGGGGTGCAGGTCAGGGTTAGGGGGGACCCGAAGGTGGCACGGGAATGCTACGTCACCGCGGTGAACACCATCTCTTGGCAGGAAGGAGCCGAGGAGATGGGGCGGAGGATGGAGGAGGACGAGCAGGAAGCCGGAGAGGTGGAGCTGGGGGTGAAGGGCTGCGCAGAGAAGGCGGAAGGAGGGGGTTTGGAGGAAGTGGTCGAAGTAAGGACCGTGAGAGGGGAGCTGGAGGTAGAGGTCCCCGTTCTGGAGGAAGGGGGCGCCGAAGGATGGGGGGAGCAGTCCAGGCTAGAGGCCGCAGAGGAGGTGGTGGAGCTGGAAGTGCTCACCCGCGGAGGCAGGGTGGAGAAGATCCACGTCAGCGGGGGGCTGACCCCGGAGGACCAGGGCAGGATGCTGGAGTGCATCCAGAAGAACGTGGACATCTTCGCCTGGAGCGCCGCGGAGATGCCGGGGGTTGACGCGGACGTGGCTTGCCACCGCCTCAACCTGGACCCGGGAACACGCCCCGTCCAGCAAAAGAAGAGGTCCACGGCGGACAAGCTGGCGGAACCCATCAGGGAGGAGGTGGCGAAGCTTCTCAAAGCTGGCTTCGTGTCCGAAATTCAGTACCCCGGCTGGGTCTCCAACGTTGTGATGGTCAAAAAAGGAGACGGCCGCTGGCGGTTGTGTATCGATTTTTCCCTTCTTAATAAAGCTTGTCCTAATGACTGTTACCCTTTGCCTCGGATCGACGCGCTGGTTGATTCAGCCATCGGGTTTTCTGTAATGAGTTTTTTAGATGCCTTTTCAGGTTACCATCAGATCAGGATGCACCCCCCGGACATCAAGGATGTCTCATTCATCACAGGGGACGGTTGCTACTGCTACAAGATGATGCCGTTCGGGTTGAAGAACGCCGGGGCCACCTACCAAAAGATGATGGATAGGGTCTTTAAGGAGCAGAAGGGAAGGAACTTGGAGGTGTACGTGGACGACCTCATGATCAAGAGCCGGGATGTGGATTCCCACCTCCGGGACCTGGAGGAGACGTTCGCCACCCTGCGCAGATATAAAATGCGGCTGAATCCCCTTAAGTGTGTTTTCGGGGCTAGCCGGGGGAAGTTCTTGGGGCACCTCCTCACCCCCGCGGGGGTCGAGCCGAATCCAGATAAGGTCAAGGCTATCCTGGAGCTGGGGCCCCCGCGGAATACAAAGGAGGTCCAACGGTTGACAGGGAAGCTAGCAGGACTGAGCCGCTTCCTTTCTCGGGCAGGGGAGAAGTGCTCCCCCTTCTTCAAAACGCTGAGGGGAGGCCAGAGGTTCGAATGGACTAAGGAATGCGAGGAGGCGTTCCAGGCCCTCAAGGCGCAGCTAACACAGGCCCCGCTGCTCCAGGGGCCGAAGGAGGGTGAAGAATTGTTCTTATATCTCGGGGTCGGGGCAGAGGCCTTGATCTCCGTCTTAGTACGTGAAGAGGGGAAGAGGCAGCTCCCCATTTATTATGTCAGCCGGGTCCTGAGGAAGGCCGAACTCCGGTATCCGATCCTGGAGAAGCTTGCATTCGCATTAATCATCTCGGCCCGGAGGCTGCGGCCTTACTTCCAGGCGCACTCGATCCGAGTAGTGACCGACCATCCTCTCCGCAACATCTTCGAGGGGGTGGAGCACTCAGGCCGGCTGGCCAAGTGGTCGGTGGAGCTAAGCGAGTTTGACGTCTCCTTCGTTCCGCGGCTCTCGATCAAAGCTCAGGCGATGGCCGACTTCCTGGCCGACTACGTGGTAGAAGTAGCAGAGGAGGAGCTCACTTGCCCGACTCCTTGGAAGGTGAGGGTGGACGGAGCCTCAGGAAGGCATTCTCTCGGGGTAGGAGTGGTTCTGGAGAGCCCTCAAGGGACTCAGATTAAGCAGACGGTGGTGGTGCATTTCCCCATTACCAACAACCAGGCCGAGTACGAAGCAGTGATAGCGGGGCTGCGCCTGGCCAGAGATCTGGGGGTGCTGGACGTGGAGGTCCTAACCGACTCCATGGTGGTGGCTTCCCAGATCAACGGGGAGTTCGAGGCAAGGGAGCCCACTTTGCAATTATACTTGGCCAAAGCGAAGGGGGTCATAGGGACCTTCCAGACCTTCTCCATCCGACACGTGCCGAGGGGAGAGAATGAACAGGCTGACCGACTGGCGAAGCACGGCCCCCGAGCAGGGGGACCATCACCGACCTGTTCCGCCCCTCCATCGAAGAAGGAGAGCTCATGGAGATCGATCAGCAGCCTTCGTGGATGGATCCAGTAGTAGTTTTCCTCTCCACGGGAGAATATCCGGAGGGGGTGGACAGGAAGAAGCTAAGGCACAAGTCAGCTTACTACCTCCTTAAGGACGGGCAACTGTACCGGAAGACCCTCTCCGGGATGTTGGCTCGCTGCGTAGCCGAGGGTGAAGCACAGAGGATCCTAGAAGAAGTCCACTCCGGGGAGTGCGGGAGTCATTCCGGGAGCCGGACCTTGGAAGGAAGGGTAGTCAGACAAGGGTATTTCTGGCCCACCCTGGGCCGGGACGCCGCAGAATTCGCAAGGAGATGCCATAAGTGCCAGTTATTCGCCCCCCTCCAGCTACAGCCGGCCCAACAACTCAAGAGTATCACGGCCCCTTGGCCCTTTGCAATCTGGGGAATGGATTTGGTTGGACCGTTCCCCCAGGCCAGCGGCCAGCGAAGGTTCCTCCTAGTGATGATCGACTACTTCTCAAAGTGGATGGAGGTGAAGGCGTTGGCCAAGGTGACCTCCCAAGTGATCAGGAACTTCGTCTGGGGGGTGATCATCTGTCGCCACGGGATGCCGCAAGCCATCGTCACCGATAACGGACCCCAGTTCGCCAGTGCCGAGTTCACCAGCTTCTGCGAGCAGCTTGGAATCGACCTCAGGTTCGCCTCGGTCCACCATCCCAGGAGCAACGGGCAGGTGGAGGCGGCGAACAAGATCATCGTCAATATCCTCAAGAAGAAGGTGGAAAACTTGAGGGGGAGCTGGGTGGAGCAGCTCCCCGCCGTTCTTTGGGCCCTTAGAACCACCCCTAATACGGCCACGGGGGAGACCCCCTTCAAGCTTTCCCATGGATGCGAAGCGGTGCTCCTCATAGAATTTGAAGTCCAAACGCCGCGAGTCGGGACGGCCAGAGAGGGCCGAGAGGAATGGCGAGCCGAGAACGAGGAGGAGCTAAGACTCTCCCTTGACATGGTGTAAGAGTTGAGGGACCTCTCGGCCATCCGACAGGAGGAGGTCAAAAGGAGAATGGCAAAATACTTTGACAAACATGTCAGGATCAAGCAGTTCGCGGAAGGGGACCTGGTGCTGAAGAAGGTAGACGCGGCTGGAAGGTCAGCGTCCATAGGGAAGCTCAACCCCAGCTGGGAGGGACCATTCATTGTGAAGGAAGCTTTGAGGTCAGGGGGCTATCGGCTCCAAAATGTAGAGGGCGAGGCCCTGAGTCTCACCTGGAGTGGAGACGACTTGAAGAGGTTTTTTCCCTAAGCTCTTGTGAGCGACGCGATTTGTTATAATGAAGTCTTTCTTCTCTTCCCCCCTCAGGATTGTCATGTCTAGCTTGCTCAGAAAAGTGGAATGTATTTCGACCCCGAGAAGATCCCGCTGCCAGGCTCCCACCTAGCTGGCAGGGCCGGAAGTCACTCGGTGTCATCCCTAGCCTCGAGAAGATCCCGCTGCCAGGCTCCCACCTAGCTGGCAGGGCCGGAAGTCACTCGATGGAATGTATTTGGACCCCAAGAAGATCCCGCTGCCAGGCTCCCACCTAGCCGGCAGGGCCGGAAGTCACTCGGTGTCATCCCAAGCCTCGAGAAGATCCCGCTGCCAGGCTTCCACCTAGCTGGCAGGGCCGGAAGTCACTCGATGGAATGTATTTGGACCCTGAGAAGATCCCGCTGCCAGGCTCCCACCTAGCTGGCAGGGCCGGAAGTCACTCGGTGTCATCCCAAGCCTCGAGAAGATCCCGCTGCCAGGCTCCCACCTAGCTGGCAGGGCCGGAAGTCACTCGATGGAATGTATTTGGACCCCGAGAAGATCCCGCTGCCAGGCTCCCACCTAGCTGGCAGGGCCGGAAGTCACTCGGTGTCATCCCTAGCCTCGAGAAGATCCCGCTGCCAGGCTCCCACCTAGCTGGCAGGGCCGGAAGTCACTCGATGGAATGTATTTGGACCCCGAGAAGATCCCGCTGCCAGGCTCCCACCTAGCTGGCAGGGCCGGAAGTCACTCAGTGTCATCCCTAGCCTCGAGAAGATCCCGCTGCCAGGCTTCCACCTAGCTGGCAGTGCCGGAAGTCACTCGATGGAATGTATTTGGACCCCGAGAAGATCCCGCTGCCAGGCTCCCACCTAGCCGGCAGGGCCGGAAGTCACTCGGTGTCATCCCAAGCCTCATGAAGATCCCGCTGCCAGGCTTCCACCTAGCTGGCAGGGTAGGAAGTCACTCGATGGAATGTATTTGGACCCCAAGAAGATCCCGCTGCCAGGCTCCCACCTAGCTGGCAGGGCCGGAAGTCACTCGGTGTCATCCCAAGCCTCGAGAAGATCCCGCTGCCAGGCTCCCACCTAGCTAGCAGGGCCGGAAGTCACTCGATGGAATGTATTTGGACCCCGAGAAGATCCCGCTGCCAGGCTCCCACCTAGCTGGCAGGGCCGGAAGTCACTCGGTGTCATCCCTAGCCTCGAGAAGATCCCGCTGCCAGGCTCCCACCTAGCTGGCAGGGCCGGAAGTCACTCGATGGAATGTATTTGGACCCCGAGAAGATCCCGCTGCCAGGCTCCCACCTAGCTGGCAGGGCCGGAAGTCACTCGGTGTCATCCCTAGCCTCGAGAAGATCCCGCTGCCAGGCTCCCACCTAGCTGGCAGGGCCGGAAGTCACTCGATGGAATGACTCAGTAGGCGATAACCTGCAACCCAGAACAAATCACGTTGCCGGACTCCCACCTAGCCGGCGAGGCCGGGAATTACTCGAAAGGCATGAGCAGCAGGTCGGAATCACAAGGGTTAGTCAGAAAAAAGGGAGAAAGGGCCTAGCATAGCCCCACCCTCAAGCCCCAGGAGAGGCGTCCGGGTAAACGCAAAAGCCTGGGCGAGAGCCCTCAGGGAAATAGGCATACGGCCGAGGGACGAGCCGGCTCGCCTCGCTCGAGGGACGAACCGGCTCGCCTCGCTCGGCGGACGGGCAGCCGCCTCGTCCGAACCAGGCCGCGGGGGGCAGGTCGCGCCATCTGGCAATAACGTCGTTGGAGAAATAAGCGGGCGAGAGAGCACTTATAAAAAGAGCAATGGCTAAAAAACACGAAGTACAGGCGCAACCCGCGCATACATCTCAAAACAGACATATACATAATAATGTTCATCTGAAAAGTAAATTACAAAAGGCAGGGAAGACGCGGGATCTGGGTCGAGAAATCCTAAATGGGCTGGAAGTCTTTGTCGCCAGGCTCCGGCACGGGGAGAAACAGCGCCGGCACCACGTCTTCCGCCGAGAGTCCCGCTGCCTCGCTCGTAAGCAGATCCGCGCGCCGCAGCATTTGCATCGTGTATTTCGCTGCGCTGGCCGCGTTCTTTTTCATTAGCACTTCCAGGTCGTAATCGGAGAGGTGCTCGCGCGGGCAGACCCTGCTGTCTGGAGGAGGGACAGCGGCGGCGGCCTCCAGCTCGCGTACCCGCGCCTCCAACGCCGCCTTCTCTTGGCCAAGGGTGGCGATCTCGGCACCCATCCGGCTCGCCGTCGCCGCATCCTGGGGAAAGGAATAAGAATAATCGTGATCTGTGCCCGCGAAAAGGGGAAAGGGTAATTCAGGTTGAGCACGTACCACCCCGCCCAGGTACTGCGCGAGGGTCTCCTCGGCAGCGTCAGCTTGCCCCCTGTGAAGGTCCGCATCCGCCTGAGCGAGCTTTCGGGCCACTTCCCTCTCATCCGCCATCTTTTGGATGGACGCGGCGTTCCGCTCCACCTGGGTGCAGCGCCTCCCCACCATATGAGCCAGCTCCAGACCGCGCAGCTGGGCCCGCGCGCTCTCATGAATCAGCACTCGCGTCTCCTCCTTGTCATAGATGGCGGCGTCTTTGCGCGAGTACAGGCCGAAGGAGAAGTTGTACGCCTCCCCGCCGATGGTATCCTGCTCCATCCAGCTCGGCAGCAGGGTCGAGATCATCGCGCGGTTCGACTCCTTATCCCACGCCAGGAGCGGGACGCCGAGCTCGTCCTGGTACCTCTCGCCGTAGCCGAAGTTACGATGCCCTCTCGGCACCGGCTCCGCAGCAGCTTGAGACCCGCCCGGCGACGCGGAGGTGCCCGCCGCCCTGACCGGGGAGTCGCCAGTCGAGGCAACCAGCGGGGGCGAGGGGCCCTCAGTCGGAAGGACTGCGGGGGCCTTGCCCTTTCTTTCGCTCGCGGTGAGTTGTTGATCCACGGCCTTCGCCACCTTCGGCGGAGGGGCTGGCTGTCCGCCACCCGGCCGCTTCTTGGCCGGGACCGAGGGGATGTCGCGCTGGGCGGCATCCGCGGCCTGCGCACGGGCGAGAACCCCGGGGGGAATGCGAGCGCTCTCGTAAGGAGGGTGAAGAGGGATGTCGCGCTCGCCTGACAAAAGGAAGGGGTGAGATAAAGGAAGAAAGGGAATAAGGTATAACAGCGGCGAGTGACAAACCTCCCCCCGGCGGAACAGCGGCGAGGTCGTCAAGGTGGCGGCGCAGGAACGCAACCTCAAAATTCTTCCCAGCGAAGAACGCGCACAGGTCAGCTTCGTGACCGCCTAGGCTGGGGGGCCGGTAGCTCGCCTCGCTAAGTTGAACCGGCGAGAAGGGGACGTTGCCGAAGTCCCCTTTGACGAACAGGAATCTCTTGAGCCAATTGTGACTCTTGTTTACTGTCTCCCGCACCTTGAGGTGGGCGCTGGAGAAGTAGGTCGTCCCGTCTCGATTCGCCCGGAAGGAGAACAGCTTCCGGAACACGGCGAGGCTGAACTCCACTCGCTCCTCTCGCAGGAAGCAGGCGAACCCCACCATGACGGCGATGGAGTTCGGGGTCATCTGGCCCAGGACAACCCCGAAATACTTCAACACCTGTCGCACCTCGGGCCAGAGGGGGAGTCGCAGGCCCACCTCAAAGTGAGCGAGAGGGATGGCGAGCTTGTATCTAAACAGGTCGTTGATCTTCTCCCCATCCCCGGGTCGCCTCGCGGAAAAGCCCGGCGGAACGTGGTCGCCAAGGGCATCCAGGTACTCGCGCTCGGAGAGGATGGCACGAGGAAAATCGTGCTCGGAGAAGGTCCAAGCGCACTTGCTTCGGCCGTCCACGTCGCCGCCGCCTCCGCCCATTCCCATTGAGTCGCCGCCGAACGCGAGAAGAAGAGACAGAAGGCGAGCACAGACGGTACTCCGCGGGGAACGGGAAGCAGGAGGGTTTGGAATCGATGGAGAAATAAGGGCCGGCAAGGCCTATTTATAGGGAAAGAAAGAGGGCGGGAAACTTCCCGCCGAAAGATGGGGTGCGGATAGCCAAAAATTGGCCCGACGGTTCGACTTCCCGCACGCGACCGCACCTCAAAGGTCGCTCCGGCACGGCTCTCGCCCAGCTGCAACCGCGAGAGACCAGCGCGGGCGAGCCTCAACCCGCACCCGCACGCTGTTCCGCGCGAGACGGGAGACTCCCGTCCAGCGAGCTCCTCGGCTCGCCCTAGCCCCGATCTGCGCAAAAGGAAGAACAGACCTTTCCCTTAACCCGCCCACGAAAAACAATGAAAACAGCACGATAATTTCGATACGTCTCAGCAATAAAAGAGTTAGGCCCATAGGCGGGCTGAAAGAGTCGTTAGCGGTTACAAATACAAGATAACTGCGAGAGGACAACAACCCGGCGGTATCCCGCAAGCGAGGGGCAGAAGGCTGGGTCAGTACTCGACCCACTTCCACCTGTGCCGCCTCTTCATTCCCAATCGCGGCGGCACGCGAGGATCGTGGTAATCGCGAACCGCAACCAGTTCCCGCTTAGCCATGCCGACCTGCTCTGTGGCGCTCCTAAGATGTCCCTCGGCCCGCGTTATATGCACGCCCGGCGAGGTGACGTCGTCGTCCTCCGCTTCACGCGGAGGGCCCTCCAAGGCCGCGAGCCGGGCCTCAGCTTCGGCCTTGTCTTCATCGACCCTCCTCATGATCTCCTTCAACAGCAGTGTGTGTTTCTGGAACAGCCGCGTCACCTGCCTCTTCATCCCGACCGCATCGGTCGGGTCGCCCAGGTAGTCAGAAACACTGTCCACGTCGGGCGGTGGCGAATATCCTTCGCTCATCTCGGTTTCAGAGGAGGCCCTTTTATAGCCTGCAAACAGGGCGAGTCAGAAGGAGCGAGCAAGAGACGAAGCCCAGCGGTAAATAGCAGCTCACCAGGGGTTGGCACGTCGCCCGCATCGGCGGATAGGCGGGAAGAGCCCGACCGACCCCGAAAGGTTTCCCCCTCGAGGGTCTCGAGGGATTTTCCCAGACCGTGGGAAGCAGGCGGGTGGGGGGTCTCCGGAGGTGGGCGGTCCAGACCTGGAGAACTCGCGACCTTCTCAGGCGACGAAGGAGGGGGACGATCCTCTCCCCGGTTCTCCACCTCCTCACAGGGAATTACCTGCAAAATAGAAAATCAGAAAGACAGCGATAATCCGCGGAAGGCCACGTACCCCAGGGACGACCTCAGCACCCGCCGCCGAGCTGGAAGCCGGGCAGTCACCCGCCAGAGAACGCCTAACAATCTTTCCCTTCGCCGGCCTGAAGAGAGGGCCGGAAGATCCGCGTACTAGCCATGGGGCGGCCTCGAGGGCCTCCTCCTGAGTCTGCAGGACCGCTGCCGCCAGGCGAGCTCGCACCTCTTCGCTAACCGGCATCGAGAAACAAAAGTCTGCTCAGAGAAAATAAAGGGATCTGGGGAGCCTCTTACAGGGGTCAGCGGTATGTATTTATAGCCGGACAGTGGGGGCCCACCAAAAGATTCCCTGCCAGCTCAGCACAGTGCTCGCCGAACACGCGGGTTGGATGATTCTTTCCGAGCTTGATTCAAGCTCGAAAAGAGCGGGGATTGTGTACAACCCTGTGTCCGGCGAGCGGGCCCAGCCCGGGAGGTTGAGCGGGCCCGGCCCCGCGACCCGCGCCAGGGCAGTAAAACGGGCTATACGGCAGGAGGGCTGACCCGCTCCCGCCCATCTCAGGCGAGCGGGCTGGCGACCCGCGGCGAGCGAGCTGGACCCGCGGTTGGCGACCCGCCGGCCAACCCCCCCCCCCCCCCCCCCCCACACGCGATCAGGCTGCTGATCCGCTCGGCAGAAGACATGCAGCTCGCCCATACCGGCTCGCACTCGCCCAGTGAGGATAGGCGAGCCCCAGAGCCAGGTCGCGCCCGCCTCCCGCGGGTGGAATCAGAGGCGAACTGACTCCCCGTGGGTGCGAATAGCTATTCAGAACAGCGGAGCCTGGGTGTTGGCAGACCAGGTTGGACTGCGCATAGCTATCCAAAACAGCGGAGTTTGGATGTTGGCAGACCCAACCAGGGGCCTTTTTGGTATTTCCAGGTCAGTCCTTTTGGTTATTGGCAGTTCAGATTCTGAAAATCTATAAATAAGACCCAAGGGGTACCTCAGACGGGACGCTTTTTCAGTGCCTCCTTACTCTCATTTTCAAGCGTTCTCTGAGGGTACCTTAGCTCGGCTCTTGGCTAAGGAGGGGAAGCGCTCAGAGATCTTCTGGGTTTGTGGTGGGACCTCCCTGCCGAGCCCTTGGGTCTGTTTTCTCTTGTCTCTCTCGTTGTTTTTCTTGCAGGAGCAAAGTAGGCGCGAGACCACCCCTTCCCCAAGGGTCGAACTCCACAAGAGACCGGATTCCGGTTTCAACACTCAGCTCGACGATTTTTGTTCTCTGTTCGACGAATCAAGACTTGGTCATTTCCATCCTTCTGTCCCTTTCCTACTGTAATAATTCCTGGGTAATTAATGCTAAAATATTCTCTGAATATTACCGTAAGAGGGAGCATTAATTATGGTCTTCTCCAGAATTATTGTTTGCCATTTTTCCATGGGACAGTTGGGAAAATCATTCAATGCAAAAAATTCTCCAGGCCGTCAGCAATGAATGCAGAAGAGATTTCAAATTTCAAAAGGAAGATAATCTGAACAATATAAAAGGGATTTTTCTTCCTCCTCTAGATAGTGACTGAGAAAGACAGACAGACAGATAGACAGTCACTCAGTTTTTGTGAATCAGGAATCAAGAATCTTTTGCTACTCTCTCTCTCTCTCTCGACAACACTCTGAGACAAAAAGAGATAGAAAGCTGATACAGAAATACAAGATCTAGACCAGAAGAATATCAGCAATCTGAAGAAGAAGAACATCAAATCAAAATCAAGAGTCTTCTTCCTTCTACACTCCAGGACACTTCAAATGACAATAAATCCTCTATCTGTCAAGAAGTTCCTGTACTTTATCTGGGAAAAGCTGAAAGACTAAAGACCTATCATACTGAAGCAAAGCTCCATCTCCCCGAACCATTCAAAATCTCAGGGGGAGCTTTTTCCTAACATCATATCCACAAAAGTCTTCTCAGTTGTACATTGAGAAAGAGAAAACAAAATCATCTCTCATCCCCCCACTATAAAAAGGGTTCTTAACTCCCTTCAAAAGTTATTCCTGGTTGCAAGTCACCTGACAAAAAGACTTGAGGTTTGGTTTTTGAGCACCTGATCAGAAGCTCATTGGTATCAGACACCTGATCAAAAATCTGAGTGGATTCCTACCAGGGTGGTAGAATAGTGGATGTACCCAAGTTTAGGGGAACCACTATAAATTTCTTGTATTATCTGATTGCTCTTTTCTTTTGTTTCTTGCTGTGGCCGTACTAGTTAGGATAATTGTGTTTGTGCTTTAATTTAATTTCTGCAGCACTAGGACTAGATTAAAGTAGTTGAAAAGTTTATAAAAACACTAAATACTCTATTCACCCCCCATCTAGAGTATTCCAGATCTAATCCCTCACTTTAAATTGGTATCAAAGCAAGGTTCCTTTGGTTGTACAAGCTAACCCTTAAACCAAAGATCCTGAGTTAGATCTAATATTTATTTTACTAGGATTATACACACAGCATGACACAAAACAAAGACTATGCAAGCACCAGACCTCCAGTTTGCAACCTAAATAGGTTTGCCATCTGGAAGGCACGAATCAAGTTATATATGAATTCTAGTGATGAGGATATTTTTAATTCCATTGTGATAGGTCCTCCTGAACCATCTACCTCCACATCTCCAGCAACAATGCAGTTCCACCACCTGAGTGGATCGAGGCCCATAAGAATGCTAAAATTGCTGATGCCAAGGCCATGAATATTCTGGCCCAAACAATGCCAGATGACATCTTTCAAAAAGTGGCTGAATGCACATCAGCCAAAGACATCTGGGATTCCCTCAATCAAATGGTGGTTGGGTCTGCTGATGAAAGAAAAGATAGAATGTCCAATCTCATATCATAATATGAGAACTTCAAGAAAGAAGAAGCTGAATCAGTTGCAGAGATGTACAATAGGTTGAGCTCAATCATCAAATGAGCTGAAAACCTTGGACAAGGACATAACCCTCATAGAGGTGAATGATAAAATCCTTATGTGCTTCCCAAGCACATGAGATTCAAGGATATGGCCCATCAAGGAGGCCAGGATCCTGAATGAGATTTCCACTGAATCTCTTTTGGGAGAGCTAAAGTCCTATGAGCAGCTTATCAAATCCAGAGAAGCAGCTGAGCAAAGAACACCTCCACCAGCAAGGAAGGAGCACGACATTCCATTCAAGGCTGCTGAGGAGACAGAAGAACCAACAATAAATGAAGAGCTGATGGGTCTACTTGCCAAAAGATTTTACAAGCTGGCAAGGAAAGATTTCAGAAGAAAGTCATCCAGGATGGATGATAAACCAAGGTATGATAAAACCTCCACTAAAGAAGTGGTGTGCTTTGGCTGTAGAAGACTTGGACACTTCATCTCAGAGTGTCTAGAAAATCAAAAAAGGATAAGAGAAGAGAGAAGGATACCAAAAGGCAACACAGCTCAAGTCCTTCCTCCAGCAGATACAAGATAAGGAGAAAGGATTTGTAGTTGAATCCTGGAGTGAGACTGAAGATGAATCAACATCCTCCATCTCTAGTGAAGAGGAAGAAGAGGCAAGCGCCAAAGAAGTCTGCCTCATGGCAATTGATGCTTACAGAACTCATTCAGATGAAGAAGAGTCAGACAGTGAAGAAGCTTCAGAATCTGAGCTGACCAGGTACTTTCTTCCTTTGATTATAGTTCTGATTCTTTTAGAACTGAATTTAAAATCATGTGTATAGATCTAATAAATTCAGAAAAAGAAATTAAGACACATAGGGAAAAACTAGGAAACTAAGAAAATTTTATTTCTGAAAATAATAGGTTAAAGGATGAATTAAATTTAGCTAATGAACAAATTATCCTATTAAAGACTGAGTTGTGTGAGGCTAAACAACTTGAGGAAACTCTCAATGGGAGAAGCCTCAAGCTGATGGATATCACAAGCACTGTAAATGCCAGACTGAATGGCAAGCTGGGCTTGGGCGCTTCATCAAGTTTTCCCCCATTCTCAAAAAGAATATCTTGACAAACCCCATCAAATTTGTTTCAGCTAAGGGGAAAAAATAATAAACCATAAACAAATAATAGAAGAAACTCCCAAATCAAAAGGTCAAAATAACAAAAATCAGAAAACCTTAAGTAGAAACAAACTTCAGCAAATTTCGTCGAACTTAGATCGACAAAACATGAACAGTTCGTCGAACTCTAATCGACGAACTCTGAAAGCAAACTTTAACTATAATTATTTATCTAACTGCGATCGATGAACTTTGTATGGTTCGTCGAGCAGAGATTGATGAACGTGGGGCACAAAAAATGACTATGTTCATTCTTTGTGCAGAGATCGACGATCTCATCCCAATTCGTCGAACTCCGGTCGACGAACTCATAATATTTCGTCGAACCCAGAAAGACTTAACAAAAATTATAACTGTAACAAAAACTCTAATAAACCTAGGAAATCATTTAATCTATTAGCTGATTGGATAATTCCACCTAGAAGAAATCACCCACTAGGATATAAATCACAACAAGAATTTTCTGTAATCTTTAGTTTTCATTGTTGGGTTTCTCTATAAGGATGGCACAACGTTTGTGCACGCAGCGGAATAATAATACATCAAGAAAAACCCAAAGAGATGCGGATCGGGTCATGAACGTTGAATCAAGAAGTTAGCAAAACTAGGCAAAAATTACCTCGGTGGCGTTGAGTCACAACTCAACGGAGATGCTCCAAACTTTGTCTTCTTGCTAGTGGCGAGTTCTACGTGGAATAATATCCACGTCTCTGCAGAAATCCACACGAGCGGGAGAACGCCGAGCTTTCCGTCGCACGGAAGATCGAGAAGAACGATGACCGCACCTTGCTATTCCACGGACTGCTAGGTCCGCGCCAGGAAGAGCAGCACCAGCGACAGTCGCCGGAGAAGGGGAGGTCGACGGAGCGAACACGCCGGTGGAACTCTTCCAGCGGCGGGATCGGGATCGGCGGAACGATCGCGGAACTCTTCCGTCGGGTTGGATTCGCACAGCAGCCAAAAGCCTAAGTTGTATCCCGATAAAACCCTAAGTGTTGTATTTATACCAAAGGTATAAATAAACCTAGGCTTATCGCTATCCGCAGACCACCCAAGAATAAGGTTCAGAATCGGCGAGTAACAATCGGCGAGAGTCGGCGAGAATCGGCGAGAATCGATCAGCGAGCATCACCATGGATCGGCGAGAATCAGAGTACAATACTCGACGATTCTCGCCGATCGTCGAGCTTCACTCGATGATACACGTCAAATCTCGTCGACCGTCGAACCGCGGTCGACGATACATGTTGAAGTCGTCGATCGTCGAGAATCAACATATTGATTCTCGACGATTCTCGTCGATCGGCAAGAATCAAAGAGACGATTCTCGTCGATCGGCGGGAATCAGAAATACGATTCTTGACAAATGTTATCGACCCTCAGACAACAAACCTTGCCAGCCCTCCAAGGCAACATTTGCCAAACCCCACGATCCTTTAAGGCAACTCTTTGCCCATGACCCCATTCAGGTCGGTGATTGGCAACTTTTACCAACACAGTCAATCATCCAACTTCTCCACATCTCTTATGTGCGACCCTGCAGGCTCATATCGCGTTGGCAGTGAGGTTACATGTTTGACCACTTCTAGATCACAATGGTAACTCCAACAGACTCCCACTTGATCTTGAAAGTATCAAACCAAAAACCTCACAAACAATGAGCGGCATCTAGCAATGCATCATTGCTCCCCAAGCAATAAGAGTTCATAACTCATAAGCCTTTATGACCAATGTATCAGCATTATCTTTGTCCCTTTGTCCCTTACATCCGGAAAGAACTAGAGGCATGGACCGTGTCACCCCTGTAATAGCTCAATCCAAGTTTTTCTTGATCCAGGACGGAATTCCAGAGAATGGTGAGTCCAATATTACATATTGACTCAACCAAGCATGGCCATGCATTTCTCAGTCCAGTTCCATCAAGGGGCCCATGGATGCAACTCCTGTCATACAAGAGGACAAATTCCATATCTTCTCACACACAAACACCCAAATGACTCGTAAAATGCCCAACAACTACCCTTATCATCAACCTTTCTCAAGGAGGACTTTAGATAGCATCAAAGCACGCTCTTCCTCACTTGATGAATGCTGTGACTTCAGGTCAAAGGACCACAACACCATTGTCAATTGTGACCTACTCGTGACACGATTGGATGACAATCCACAGAGTAGCCTCAGGTTGGGTCTGTCTAGTACAACTTGTTCACTAACAAGTACCCACGTGATGACTTGATATCACAATATCATGACCTATGAGAACCGGTCATCAGTCAACGCACGTGTTAGCCTTCATGTATCATCATCACCCTTAGCTTCTACGATGATACTCGACCAGGGACCTTTAAGAATGAAGCTTCAAATAAATCATAGGCTCTCACATTCAAGTCACGTACTTGATGTCCCATGGAAGCGAACATTCTAAGGGTATTTATTATGCTAACACTTAACTATCACATAGAAAAATTCATAATAAAAGAACTTGCCATTAATTGTAAAAGAAAAACAAGGTACAATGTCCATCATATGAACAAACAGCCAACAAAATACATGTTTACATGCAATCCACAAGATTCTCGCTAGAGTTGATCACTTAGGTATCGTATACCCATGGATCTAGTATGACCATCATGCTTTCTCTGCGTGAGAGGCTTTGTCAGCGGATCCGCAATGTTTTCCTCAGTCGGCACTCTGCAAATGTTCACATCTCCTCGTTCGACAATCTCACGAATAAGATGGAACCGCCGAAGTATGTGCTTGGAGCGCTGATGGGATCTAGGTTCCTTAGATTGTGCAATTGCACCATTGTTATCACAGTAGAGAACTACGGGACCAACAATGCTGGGAACTACATCAAGCTCGCCGTTGAATTTCCTAATCCATACAGCCTCCTTCGCTGCATTAGCTGCGGCGATATACTCGGCCTCTGTTGTAGAATCAGCAACTGTCTCTTGCTTGGAACTCTTCCAGCTCACAGCTCCTCCATTCAGGCAAAACACAAACCCTGACTGAGACTTGGAGTCGTCTCTATCAGTTTGGAAGCTAGCATCCGTGTAACCACTTACAACGAGCTCTTCCTCTCCACCATACACCAAGAACACATCCTTAGTCCTTCTCAAGTACTTCAGGACATTCTTGACTGCAATCCAGTGACACTCACCGGGGTCTGACTGATACCTGCTAGTCATGCTCAAAGCAAAGGAGACATCGGGTCGAGTACATAACATCGCGTACATGATTGATCCAATTGCCGAAGCATATGGAATCAACTTCATGCGGTCCTTATCTTCACAAGACTTTGGACTCTGGTCCTTAGAGAGATTCACACCATGAGACATGGGAAAAAATCCTTTCTTGGACTCAAGCATATTGAACCGCTTCAACACCTTTTCGATGTACGTACTCTGGGTCAAACCCAGCAACTTCTTCGATCTATCTCTATAGATCTTAATACCGAGTATGTAAGTCGCTTCACCCAAATCCTTCATTGAAAAGCAGTTCCCTAGGTTGTTCTTAACAACTTTCAGGGTAGGAATGTCATTCCCAATCAACAGTATGTCATCTACATACAATATCAGGAAGACAACAATGCTCCCACTGATTCGCTTGTAAACACAAGGCTCATCTTCATTCTTGATGAAACCAAACTCTTTGATTTTCTCATCAAAACGAAGATTCCAACTTCGAGAGGCCTGTTTCAGTCCATAAATGGACTTATTCAGCTTGCATATTTTAGTGGCTTCATCTGGGGATACAAAACCCTCAGGTTGTGTCATATACACTTCCTCAAGGAGGTTTCCATTAAGGAAAGCTGTTTTGACATCCATCTGCCAGATCTTGTAGTCATAATACGCAGCAATAGCAAGCAATATCCTTATGGACTTTACCATAGCAACAGGGGAAAAGGTCTCATCATAGTCAATACCATGAATTTGCTTGAAACCCTTAGCCACCAGTCGCCCTTTGAATGTCTGTACATTCCCATCCATGTCGGTCTTCTTCTTGAAGACCCACTTGCACCCTATGGGTCATACCCCTTCAGCTGGTTCCACCAAGTTCCAAACTTGGTTTGCATACATGGAGTCCATTTCGGATTTCATAGCCTCAAGCCATTTATCAGAGTCCGGTCCATTCATAGCATCCTAGTAGGTTGCTGGCTCATCATCATGATCCATAAGCAACACATTACCTATTTAAGACATGAGAAATCCATATCTCTCAGGCTCAAACCTCGGTCTACCAGATCTACGTAGGACTTGTGTTCCCTGAGCAGGTTCTCTAGCTACAACATCTTGTAGTCCTGACTCAGAATCCAATTCCGGTTTATTCACTACATGTGGTTCTTGAACTTCTTCAAGCTCTACCTTTTCAGTCTTTCTTGATAAGAACTCTTTCTCCAAGAAGACACCAGTCCTTGCGATAAACACTTTGCCCTCAGACGGTAGGTAAAAGTAATATCCTTTCGTTTCCTTAGGATATCCCACCAGATAACATTTATCCGATTTGGGTTCCAGCTTGTCAGGCATTTGACGTCTCACGTATGCCTCACAGCCCCAAATTTTAATGAACGACATACTAGGACGCTTCCCAGTCCATATCTCATATGGTGTCTTCAGAACCATTTTCGTTGGAGCGCGATTCAATGTCATTGCAGCAGTCTCTAAAGCAAAACCCCAAAAGGAAACAGGCAAGTCTGCATGACTCATCATCGAACGTACCATGTCTAACAGAGTACGATTTCTCCTCTCAGACACACCATTATGCTGTGGTGTTCTAGGTGGAGTGAGATGTGATACAATACCACACTCTTTTAGATGATCACGGAACTCATGACTCAGGTATTCGCCACCTCGATCAGATCAGAGTGCTTTAACCCTTTTACCCAACTGGTTTTCTACTTCATTCTTGAACTCTTTGAACTTTTCAAAGGTCTCGGATTTGCACTTCATAAGATACACATATCCGTATCTACTGAAATGATCAGTAAATGTAACAAAGTAGAAATACCCACCTCTAGCCATGGAACTCATGGGTCCACATACATCACTATGTACAACACCCAAGAGATCCTCAGCCCTCTCAGTATAACCAGTGAAAGGAGCCTTAGTCATCTTGCCTAATAAACAAGATTCGCATCGCTCAAATGATTCATAATAAAATGAGTCCAAAAGTCCATCTCTATGGAGCTTGGATATGCGCTTCTCGTTGATATGGCCCAAACGACAATGCCAGAGAAACATAGGGTTCGAGTCATTTGTTCTTAGTCTTTTATTATTTTCTACATTACAGATCAGATGGTCCAAGTTCAAAACATAAAGACCATTAAACAATTGGGCTACAACATAACAAACATCATTCTTAAATATAGAACAACAGTTGTTCTTAATTATAAAAGAAAATCCAATCATGTCCAAACATGAAATAGATATAATGTTTCTAGTTATGGCCGGAACAAAATAACAGTTATCTAGTTCTATTACAAGCCCACTGGGCAAAGAAAGATGATAAACCCCTACGGCTACAGCAGCAACTCTTGCTCCATTGCCGACGCGGAGGTCCACCTCCCCTTTACTCAGCAATCTTCTCCTTCCCAGTTCCTGCACATTTGTACAAATGTGAGAACCACATCCGATATCCAATACCCAAGATGAAGGAGCAGAAAGGTTTATCTCTATAATGTAAATATTAGAAGCGGAAGTCATACCTCCCTTCAATTTCTGCAGACCCTCAATGTACGAAGGATAGTTCCTCCGCCAATGACCAGCCTTGCCACAGTGGTGGCATTTCCCTTCCTTCACCGTGATTTTCTTTTTCATCAGTGCAGAAGACTTGGGCTCAAGATATGACTTAGGTCCCACCTTCGTCTTCTTAGAGCCCTTGGCCTTGCCCTTGCCCTTATGCACCATCAGTATGGGGCTGGCAGGCTTGACCTTCTTCATATTGATCTCGGCAGTTCTCAACATGCCTAGGAGTTCGGGCAGTGTCTTGTCTATCTCATTCATGTTGTAGTTCAAGACGAACTGCTCATAACTGTCCGGCAACGATTGCAGGATCAGATCCGTGGCCAACTCTTGACCAAGAGGAAAACCCAGCCTTTCAAGGTTCTCTATATACCCAATCATCTTGAGTACGTGAGTCCCTACTGAGTCTCGAACTCCCATCTTGCACTGAAACAACGCTTTTGTGATGTCGAACCTCTCTTGACGAGCCTGCCCTTGAAACATTTTCTTGAGATGCTCGTCAATCTCCTTGCACCCCATGTTCTCATGTTACTTCTGAAGCTCAGAGTTCATAGTGGCAAACATAAGGCATTCGACATCTAAAGCATCGTCAGTATACTTCTTATAAGTATCTTTCTCAGCACGGGAAGAGTTCCCGGTCGGCACCTCAGGGGATTCTTCTTCCAAGACATAGAGCTTTCGCTCTTGCCTGAGAACAATTCTCAGGTTCCTATACCAGTCCATGTAATTTGTCCCACTGAGCTTATCCTTCTAAAGGATGGCTCTCAGAGACAACGTGGAGTGTGAAACACTTGCCATGGAATTCTACAAGAATTTATGCAGAATAAAATCAGTACCAAAATTTCAAATACAATTTATTTTAATTTGGACTTCAATTAAAATACTCCCACTATTTTATTCGAAATGATAGCCCTCACTAACAATTTGGAGAGTTCATGCAAGCTACTCTCTTAGTGGATAAGATCCGTATTTCACCAACACTATGAGTCCGCTTTGGCGTTCCTATCACGATGCGGTTATTTAGGTAGGCAATTCTTGCCAATTGCATTCTCATACAATTCTTGTATGGTTGGTGAATAACTCCTTATTCGCATCCATCATATGGTGCATGCCAACCCTATGCCTCTAGGCGCTCAACCTTTGAGGTCACCTAGTTAAGCTGGACCCGATGTCGACAGTGGGATATCACAATTATCCACTCGCACCCTTACCAAGATAGATTAATGCACCTTGCTTTGGCAAGCCCACACTTCATCGATCGAGGCAGGAAGAGTGTCATCCATCGGAAGGCATCCGAACACTTAATATTTGATGAAGGGATTTCAATTTTAGGTTAAAAATACCCATGATCAACATTTGATCAATGTGCACATCCAAAGAAAAACAATTCTTCTAAAACCACATGCATCCCTTATGTGCACATCCTGACACCATCAACACTTGATAGAAGGAAGGGCTAAATCTGAACATCCGGAAACTTCCAAATCCTCAGATTTACATGCATTGGACAAAGGCAAAGACAACTCAACTTAAAGCAGTAGACAAGCTCATCTCTCTATGTTGGATTCAAAATCCAAAACATACTCGAGGGATGGTTACTACTAAGGAGACAACAATTTCTAACAATTAGAAATAACCATGAAATTCCAGACGTTCTTGGAAGGGTACCAAGGCTAAATCTAGACATTTAGAACACTTCTAAATCCCTAGGTTTACACGCACTGGAATAACAAAACTTCCAAAGAAACAATCATGGCCGTAACCTGCCTCTGATACCACTGTTGGGTTTCTCTATAAGGATGGCACAACGTTTGTGCACGCAGCGGAATAATAATACATCAAGAAAAACCCAAAGAGATGCGGATCGGGCCATGAACGTTGAATCAAGAAGTTAGCAAAACTAGGCAAAAATTACCTCGGTGGCGTTGAGTCACAACTCAACGGAGATGCTCCAAACTTTGTCTTCTTGCTAGTTGCGAGTTCTACGTGGAATAATATCCACGTCTCTGCAGAAATCCACATGAGCGGGAGAACGCCGAGCTTTCCGTCGCACGGAAGATCGGGAAGAACGATGACCGCACCTTGCTATTCCACGGACTGCTAGGTTCGCGCCAGGAAGAGCAGCACCAGCGACAGTCGCCGGAGAAGGGGAGGTCGACGGAGCGAACACGCCGGCGGAACTCTTCCGGTGGCGGGATCGGGATCGGCGGAACGATCGCGGAACTCTTCCGTCGGGTTGGATTCGCACAGCAGCCAAAAGCCTAAGTTGTATCCCGATAAAACCCTAAGTGTTGTATTTATACCAAAGGTATAAATAAACCTAGGCTTATCGCTATCCGCAGACCACCCAAGAATAAGGTTCAGAATCGGCGAGTAACAATCGGCGAAAGTCGGCGAGAATCGGCGAGAATCGATCAGCGAGCATCACCATGGATCGGCGAGAATCAGAGTACAATACTCGACGATTCTCGCCGATCGTCGAGCCTCACTCGATGATACACGTCAAATCTCGTTGACCGTCAAACCACGGTCGACGATACATGTCGAAGTCGTCGATCGTCGAGAATCAACATATTGATTCTCGACGATTCTCGTCGATCGGCGAGAATCAAAGAGACGATTCTCGTCGATCGGCGGGAATCAGAAAGACGATTCTCGACAAATGTTATCGACCCTCGGACGACAAACCTTGCCAGCCCTCCAAGGCAACATTTGCCCAACCCCACGATCCTTTAAGGCAACTCTTTGCCCATGACCCCATTCAGGTCGGTGATTGGAAACTTTTACCAACACAGTCAATCATCCAACTTCTCCACATCTCTTATGTGCGACCCTGCAGGCTCATATCGCGTTGGCAGTGAGGTTACATGTTTGATCACTTCTAGATCACAATGGTAACCCCAACATTCATATCAGCAATATAAAGGACCCAAGGTAACCTGGGTCAAGAACAACTAACTGTTTTCTCTATAGATAAAGGGCTGTCCAGTGATTAATCAAACCTGGTACCTGGACAGTGGATTCTCCAAACACATGACTAGCAGCAAGGACAATTTAATCAACTATAAGTCCAAGCTGGGGCTAAAGGTAATCTTTGGTGATTCAAAGTGTGGTCAGTTAGAAGGTTATGGAGAAGTGAAAATTGGAGCTGTCACCTTCAAGAGAGTGATATATGTTAGAGGACTCAAACATAACCTCATATCCATAAGTCAATTATGTGATGAAGGTTATCAGGTACACTTTAACTCAACCTCCTGCACTATCTCTAATAAAGAAAAACAAATTATTTTAATTGGAAATAGACAAGGCAACATTTACTTAGTTAATTTCTATTCAGCCAATTCAGATATCTACCTACTCAATATAGCTAGTACTCAAAATGAATTATGACATAAAAGGCTAGGTCATGTTAACATGAAAAACATTGCTAGGTTGTCTAAAGATAGGCTTGTCAACTAGGCAAGCAAACTAAAACTAGCTTTAAGTCAGTTAATAAAAGTGATTTACCTAGGATTTTGTATTTACTACACATGGATCTTTTTGGACCCATTGCTGTGCAAAGCCTAGGAGAGAAATCCTACACTTTAGTTATTGTAGATGACTTCTCAAGGTTCACTTGGGCGTCCTTTCTGAGATCTAAGTCAGATACCTTTAAAGTTCTTACAGATTTTCTCAGGACCATACAGATTGAGTACTTTACCCATGTTGCATTGATCAGAAGTGATCATGGTATAGAGTTTGAGTCTCTTCTTATGCATGAGTTCTGTGAGAAGGAAGGTATCAGACACTGCTTCTCAGCTCCTAGAACTCCCCAACAAAATGGGGTAGCTGAAAGGAAAAATAGGACCCTAATTCAAGCTGCAGACACATTACTTGCAGATGCTTACATGCCACTAACATTTTGGGCAGATGCTGTAAGCACAACAAACTATGTCCTGAATAGGAGTTTGATACATAAACGGAAGAATAGGACTCCCTATAAATTACTTAAAGGGAAGAAACCTAAAATCAATCATTTTAAAGTATTTGGATGTATATTTTACAACCCCGTGTTCGTCGAACGGGCCCCACCCGGAAGATTGAGTGGACCCAGTCCCACACCCCGCACCAGAGCAACAAGCAGACATGCGGCGAGAGGCTGGTCCGCTCCCGCTCAGTTCAGGCGAGCGAGCCGAGTGCTCGACGACCCCCTTCCCCCTCCCGCTCGCTCAGGGAATCGTCGACCGGAGCGGGGGGCACCATTCGTCGAACCGGTACTCGCGGATCGGCTCGACGGCCCGCGATCCGCGAGCCGTTCAGAGGGTCACAATGGCCGCCAGTCCGTCCCCTATACGCAACCTGGCCACCTATCCACCTCGGCAGAGGACTGGCGGGTCGCGGCGGTCCGGCTCGAGTACGCCCAAGAAGAATAGGCGAGCCGCTAGAGCCAGGTCGCGCCCGCCTCTCGCGGAGAGGGATTGATGGCGAGCTGACCCCCCCCCCCCCCCCCACCCCCCCATGGGTGCGAATAGCTGTTCAGGACAGCAGAGCCATGCTGTTGGCAGAGCAGGTTGGACTGCACTTA
Organism: Platanthera guangdongensis; assembly: GCA_039583875.1. Taxonomy (NCBI): domain Eukaryota; kingdom Viridiplantae; phylum Streptophyta; class Magnoliopsida; order Asparagales; family Orchidaceae; genus Platanthera; species Platanthera guangdongensis. The sequence continues at coordinate 171,183,036 of CM077163.1, read as the reverse complement.
GCTGTCCGGAACAGCGGAGTTTGGCTGTTGGCAGACCCAACCAAGGGCTTTTTGGTATTTTCAGGTCAGTTCTTCTGGTTATTGGCAGTTCAGATTCCAAAAACTATAAGTAAGACCCAAGGGGTACCTCAGAAGGCACGCTTTGAGTGCCTCCCTGCTCCAGTTTTCAAGTGATTTCTGAGGGTACCTTAGCTCGGCATCAGGCTAAGGAGGGGAAGCGCTCTGAGATCTTCCGGGTGTGTGGTGGGACCTCCCTGCCGAGTCCTTGGGTCTGTTTCTCCTTGTCTTCTTTGTTGTTTTTCTTGTAGGAGTGAAGTAGGCACGAGACCACCCCTTCCCCAAGGGTCGAACTCCACAGGAAGCCGGATTCCGGTTTCAACATTTTGGTGCAGTGAGCGTGGAACGTGGTCAGTGAAGAAAAGCTTCAATGAGTTCAATGACAGGAGGACAGGGATCTGACGGGCAGAACTCGCCGCCCCCCCCCCCCCCCCCCCGCCACTCGCAACGGTGGGGATGTTGGAAGACTTCAGGAATGAGGTGCTAGGCCTCGTCAAGTTCGCACTCGGCACGCGGGCCGAGTGCTCGACTCCGGCAGCCTAGATCGCGGCCACCCCCTCTTTGGGCAAGGACGCTCCCGACAGATGAGCTGGGAAGGAGGTGGCCGAGGAAGGCCGGGGGTGCGAGCTCCCCGGGTGCGAGCTTTTCCTCGGCTCGGCAGCCCGAGGCCGGTGGGGTGAGCTGGGCTCGCGAGACTCGCCGGCCCGCTCGGTGGGGGGAGGCAGTCCTTTCAGCGAGCTGGTCTCCTCAGCTCCAGTTCCAGATGGGTTCAGAGAACTCGAGATGTCCTACTACACCGGGAAGGGAGACACAGTCCAGCATGTCCAATGGTTCGAAGATGTGGTCTCCATCCGTCAGATGTCAGACGGATTCAAATGCCGACTCTTCGCCATCACCCTCCGGGAGAAGGCAATGGAATGGTTCCACCAGCTACCGGCCAGCTCCATCTACTACTTCGAGGACCTGCGCCGACGGTTCATGATGAGGTTCACTACCTCGAAGAAGAGGAAGAAGGAGTCAGAGTCTTTGTTCCACATTAAGCAGGGGGTGAACGAGACGTTGGGGAGCTATGTGGACCGATTTCAGGAGGAGGTTACTCAGGTCCAGGAGATGCCGGGCCATAGTCTGATGATGGCCTTTACCCTGGGCCTGCAGCAGGGTTTCTTTCGAATGGAGCTGAAGAGAGTCCCTCCCATCTCCTACGAGGAGTTGATGGAGAGGGCGGCGAGAGAGGTCGACGGGGAGGTGTCGAACCCGTAATTTGCAAGGAAGCTGGCCAGGTGGGCCATGGAGGAAGAGAAGGAGTCAAGAGGAGGGAGAGGACAGGAGGAGAGAAGAGTGGAGCCTAGGCAGAGGGAGCAAAGGCAGCTCCAAGGGCAACAGCAGCCAAGGTGGGGGCATCAGGAGCCCGATCGTCGGCTGGGCTGGAGACCTGAGTGGCAGGGGCAGGGGCCGCAGAGAGGGTACTACGGAAGGGGTCACTACCAGGGGAGGCAAGATCAGTTCCACCCTCCGGGCTGGAGGCAGGGCCAGAGGCCCCGACTCCCCGATCAAGAGGAGGCCATGGCCATAGCCTTGGGAGCAAGGAGGGGGATTATGAGGAGGAGGAGAAGAGAGGTCAGGGTGGAGCTGCCCTATTGCGACTTCCATCAGGAAGAGTGGCACGCCACAGCCACCTTCCCGGAGTTCCTCGAGATGAGAGGGAATAGGGAACAATAACAACATCAGCAACAGCATGGCAGACAAGAAGTGAGGATTGAGGAGGTCCTGCCTCGGGCGGAGGAGGATCGTTGCGAAGACCGGGTGGATGTTAGAACCCGAGGGGGAATCAGAGTGATCCATGGGGGAGTAGGGGTTTAGGCTTCCAGCAAGGCGAGCCTCCACACCATGTACCGGTGAAGCGTCTCCTCCACATCCCAAACCCCACCCCTGGAGGAGAGGATCACTTTCTCCAGGAGCGATATGCCACACCACGAGGACACATTCTGCGATGCGCTGGTCATCAAGGCGGCCATCGAGAATTTCACTATCTCTCGGATCCTCATGGACAACGGGAGTTCCGTTAACGTCGTCTTCAAAAAGGCGTTCGATGCAATGAAGGTTGAGGCAAAGAGGGTGCTGGCCTCGGATGAGCCCTTGTTCGGGTTTTCAGGAGAAAGGAAGGAAGTGGAGGGAGGAGTAGGCATCCATGTCACCTTGCGGGGGCAGTACCGAAACTATAGGTTCGTCATTGTGGATGCCCCCAGTAGCTACAATGCCATCTTCGGGAGGCCCCTTATCAGTGCCTTCCACTGCGTCCCCTCATCCTTCCATTAGTGCTTGAAGTTCAACGCTGAGGGGGTCCAGATAGGGTCAGGGGGGACCCGAAGGTGGCACGAGAGTGTTATGTAACTGCGGTGAACACCATCTACTGGCAGGAGGGAGCCGAGGAGATGGGGCGAAGGATGGAGGAGGCCGAGCAGGAAGCAGGAGGGGAGGAGCTGGAAATGAAGAACTGCGCAGAGGTGGAGGCGGCAGGAGGAGATCAGGAGGAGGTGGCCGAGCTAGGGGCCGTGGGAGAAGAGGTGGAGGTAGAGGTCCCTGTTCCGGAGGAAGGGTATGCTGAAGGATGGGAGGAGCAGTTCAGGCTGGAGGCCGCAGAAGAGGTGGTGGAGCTGGAGGTGCTCACCCGGGGAGGCAGGATGGAGAAGATCCGCGTCAGCGGGGGGCTGACCCCGGAGTACCGAGGCAGGATGCTGGAGTGCATCCAGAAGAACGTGGACATCTTCGCTTGGAACACCGCGGAGATGCCGCGGGTTGACACGGATGTGGCTTGCCACCGCCTCAACCTGGACCCAGGAACACGCCCCGTTCAGCAGAAGAAGAGGTCCACTGCGGAGGAGCTGGCAGAGCCCATCAGGGAGGAGGTGGCGAAACTCCTCAAGGCTGGCTTCGTGTTTGAGATTCAGTACCCCGGCTGGGTCTCCAACGTGGTAATGGTTAAAAAAGGAGACGGCCGATGGAGGATGTGTATCGATTTTTCCCTACTTAATAAAGCTTGTACTAAGGAATGTTATCCTTTGCCTCGAATCGACGCGCTGGTTGACTCAGCCGTCGGTTTTTCTGTAATGAGTTTTTTAGATGCTTTTTCAGGTTATCATCAGATCAGGATGCACCCCCCAGACATCAAGGATGTCTCGTTCATCACAGGGGATGGATGCTACTGCTACAGGATGATGCCCTTCGGGCTGAAGAATGCCGGGGCAACCTACCAGAAAATGATGGATAGGGTCTTTAAGGAGCAGAGGGGGAGGAATTTGGAGGTGTATGTAGATGACCTCATGATCAAAAGTCGGGATGTGGACTCCCACCTCCGGGACGTGGATGAGACCTTTGCTACCCTGCGCAAATACAAGATGCGACTGAATCCCCTAAAATGTGTCTTTGGGCCAGCAGGGGAAAGTTCTTGGGGCACCTCCTCACCCCCTCGGGGGTCGAGCCGAATCCGGATAAGGTCAGGGCCATCTTGGAGCTGGGGTCCCCGCGAAATGCTAAGGAGGTCCAACGGCTGACGGGGAAGCTAGCAGGGCTAAGTCGCCTCCTTTCTCGGACAGGGGAGAAGTGCTCCCCCTTCTTCAAAATGCTAGGGGTGGACAGAAGTTTGAATGGACCAAGGAGTGCGAGGAGGCGTTCCAGGCCCTCAAAGTGCAGTTGACACAGGCTCCGCTGCTCCAAGGGCTGAAGGAGGGGGAGGACCTGTTCTTATATCTCGGGGTCGTGGCAGAGGCCTTGAGCTCCATCTTAGTTCGTGAAGAGGTAAAGAGGCAACTCCCTATTTACTACGTGAGCCGGGTCCTAAGGAAGGCCGAGCTCCGGTATCCGATTTTGGAGAAGCTAGCCTTCGCTCTGATCATCTTGGCCCGAAGGCTGCGACCTTACTTCCAGGCACATTCAATCCGAGTGGTGAATGACCATCCTCTCCACAACATCTTTGAGGGGGTGGAACATTCAGGCAGGCTAGCTAAGTGGTCAGTGGAACTGAGCGAGTTCGATGTCTCCTTCGTTCCGCGGCACTCGATCAAAGCTCAAGCGATGGCCGACTTCTTGGCCGACTACGTGGTTGAAGTGGCGGAGGAAAAACTTACCCGCCTGACTCCATGGAAGGTGGGGGTGGATGGTGCCTCGGGGAGGCATTCCATAGGAGTGGGGGTGATCCTGGAAAGCCCTCAAGGGAATCGAATCGAGCAGACGATGGTGGTGCACTTTCCCATTACCAACAACCAGGCCGAGTACGAGGCCGTGATAGCAGGGCTTCGTCTAGCCAGGGAGCTAGGTGTGTTGGATGTGGAGGTCCTTACTGACTCCATGGTAGTGGCTTCCCAGATCAACGGGGAGTTCGAGGCAAGGGAGCCCACCCTGCGATCATACTTGGCCAAGGTAAAGGGGGTCATAGGCACTTTTCAAACTTTCACCATCCGACACGTACCCAGGGAAGAGAATGAACAAGCCGATCAGCTAGCAAAGCATGGAACCCTGGTTGGGGGTACCATCACCGACCTGTTCCGCCCCTCCATAGAAGAGGGAGAGCTCATGGAAATTGATCAACAAACTTCGTGGATGGACCCAGTGGTGGCTTTCCTCTCCACGGGAGAGTATCCGGAGGGGGCAGATAAGAAGAAGCTAAGGCACAAGTAATGTATTACATCCTCCGGGGCGGACAACTGTACAGGAAGAACCTCTCAGGGATGCTGGCTTGCTGCGTAGCCGGGGACGAAGTGCAGAGGATCTTGGAGGAAGTACACTCCGAGGAATGTGGGAGTCATTCCGGGAGTCGGACCCTGGAAGGAAGGATAGTCAGGCAAGGATATTTCTGGACCACCCTGGGCCGAGACGCCGCGAAGTTCGCAAGGAGGTGCCATAAGTACCAGCTGTTTGCCCCCCTCCAGCTGCGGCCGGCCCAGCGACTCAGAAGCATCACGGCCCCCTGGCCCTTCACAATTTGGGGAATGGATTTGGTTGCGCCATTACCCCAAGCCAGTGGCCAGAGAAGGTTCCTCCTGGTAATGATTGACTACTTCTCCAAGTGGATGGAGGTGAAGGCGCTGGCCAAGGTAACCTCCCAGGTAATCAGGAACTTTGTTTGGGGAGAAATCATCTGCCGCCACAGATTACCTCAGGCCATTGTCACAGACAAAGGGCCCCAGTTCGCCAGCTTCGAATTCACCAACTTCTGCGGGCAGCTCGGAATCGACCTCAGGTTCGCCTCGGCCCATCATCCCAGGAGCAACGGGCAGGTGGAGGCCGCAAATAAGATCATCGTCAACCTCCTTAAGAGGAAGGTGGAGGATCTGAAGGGGAGATGGGTGGAGCAGCTTCTCGCGGTTCTTTGGGCCCTAAGAACCACCCCCAACACGGCTACTGGAGAGACCCCCTTCAAGCTCTCCCATGGGTGCGAGACAGTGCTCCCCGTGGAATTTGAAGTTCATACACCGCGAGTCGTTGCGGCCATAGAGGGCCGAGAGGAGTGGCAAGCCGAGAACGAGGAGGAGCTGAGACTCTCCCTTGACATTGTGGAGGAGCTGAGGGACCTTGCCGCCATCCGGCAGGATTAAGTGAAAAGGAGAATGGCCAAGTACTTTGACAAGCATGTCAGGGTAAAACAGTTCGTGGAAGGGGATTTGGTGCTGAAGAAGGTGGATGCGGAAGGGAGGTCAGCATCCGTAGGAAAGCTCAACCCCAGCTGGGAGGGACCATTTATTATAAAAGAAGCTTTGAAATCAGGAAGCTATCGACTCCAAAATATAGAGGGCGAGACCCTGAGTCACACCTGGAGTGGTGACGACTTAAAACGTTTTTTCCCCTGAAGCATGTAAGCGATACTTTTATCATAATAAATTTCTTCAACACTCCAGTACTGTCGTAGCTAGCCTGCATAAAGAAATGGAATGTGTTTGGACCCCGAGCAGATCCCGCTGTCAGGCTCTCACCTAGCTGGCAGGGCCGAAAGTCACTCGGTGTCGTCCTTGGCCTCGAGAAGATCCCGCTGCCAGGCTCTCACCTAGCTGGCAGGGCCGGAAGTCACTCGATGGCAGTAGTTGTGGACCCCGAGCAGATCCCGCTGTCAGGCTCTCACCTAGCTGGTAGGGTGGAAAGTCACTCGGTGTCATCCGTGGGCCTCGAGAAGATCCCGTTGCCAGGATCTCACCTAGCTGGCAGGGCCGGAAGTCACTCGATGGTGGTAGCTGTGGACCCCGAGCAGATCTCGCTGCCAGGCTCTCACCTAGCTGGCCGGGCCGGAAGTCACTCGGTGTCGTCCTTGGCCTCGAGAAGATCCTGCAGCCAGGCTCTCACCTAGCTGGCAGGGCCGGAAGTCACTCGATGGCGTTAGTTGTGGACCCCGAGCAGATCCTGCTGTCAGGCTCTCACCTAGCTGGCAGGGCCGGAAGTCACTCGGTGTCATTCGTGGGCCTCGAGAAGATCCCGCTGTCAGGCTCTCACTTAGTTGGCAGGGCCGGAAGTCACTCGATGGTGGTAGTTGTGGACCCCGAGCAGATCCCACTGTCAGGCTCTCACCTAGCTGGAAGGGCCGGAAGTCACTCGGTGTCATCCTTGGCCTCGAGAAGATCCCGCTGTAAGGCTATCACCTAGCTGGCAGGGCCGGAAGTCACTCGATGGAATGAGTTTAGACCCCGAAAAGATCCCGCTGCCAGGCTCCCACCTAGCTGGCGGGGGGGGGGGGGGGGGAGGGGGAAAGCCACTCGACGGTGTCGATTAGGGGCTGGAGTCGCGAAGGTTAACCGAAGGGGGGGGGGGTCTAGCGTAATCATCCAACCCCCCCCCCCCCCCCCAAAAAAAAAGGCCGAAAGGAGGCGAGAACCTAGGCGAGAACCCGCGAGAAATCTGATGACACAGGCGAGCGACGAGCTGGCTCGCCTCACTCAGCGGGCGAGTAGCCACCTCAGCGGGGCTGGGCTGCGGAGGCAGGTCGCCCCACGTGGTAATAGCAAGTATGCATGTGAGGTAGGCGAGGAAGCATTTATAAGAGCATTAATAGATGAAAACCACAATCTAGGCGCGGGTCGCGCTTACATCTCAAAAAACTAAAAATACATGGTGTATACATCTAAAAAGAAAATGACAAAGAAGCGAAGGCGATGCAAGATCCTGGGCGGGAAGTCCTAGATGGGCTGGAAGGACTTATCCCCGGGATCCGGCACAGGGAGGAACATTGCCGGCACCACGTCGCTCGCCGATAGTTCCGCGGCCTCGCTCTTGAGGATATCTGCACGTCGCAGCATCTGCATCGTGTACTTCGCGGCGCTGGCGGCATTTTTCTGCATCAGTACCTCCAACTCGTAGTAAGAATGGTGTTCGAGCGGGCAGCCCCTGTTATCCGTCGGAGGGACAGCGGCGGCAGCCTCCAGCTCGCGCACCCGCGCCTCCAGCGCTGACTTCTCCTGACCAAGGGCGGCGATCTCAGCACCAATCTGACTGGCCGTCGCCGCATCCTGAGAGAAGGAAAGAAAAGCATAAGGCGGATTCGCGAGAAGGAGCGGTGATCAGGAGTAAGCGCGTACCACCCCTCCCAAGTACTGCGCGAGGGTCTCCTCGGCCGCGTCGGCCCGCTTCCTCTGGAGATCTGAGTCCTCCTAAGCGAGTTTTCGGGCATCCTCCTTCTCGTCCGCCAACTTCTGGAGGGAGGTGGCGTTCCGCTCCAGCTGGGTGCAGCGCCTCCCAACCATGTGGTCCAGCTCCAAGCCGCGCAGTTGGGCCCACGCGCTCTCATGCACCAGTACTCGTGTTGCCTCCTTGTCGTAGATAGCGGCGTCCTCTCGCGAGTAGAGGCTAAAGGAGAAGTTATAGGCCTCCCCGCCGATTGTATCCTGCTCCAACCAACTCGGCAACAGGGTCGAGACCACCGCGCAATTTGACTCCTTGTCCCATGACAGAAGTGGAACGTCGAGCTCGTCTAGGTACTTCTCGCCGTAACCGAAGTTGCGGTGCCCTCTCGGTACCAGATTCACAGCAGTTTGCGACCCGTCCGGCAGCGCGGAGGTGCCCACCGCCCCGCCATGGATCTCGCTGGTCGAAGCGACCAAAGGGGGAAGAACCTCGACCGGTTGATCCGCCGGGGCCTTTCCTTTTCTCTGGCCCCCGGCGAGTTGCTGCCCCATAGTCTTCGCCATCTTGGGCGGGGGAACGGGCTGTACGCCGCCCGACCGCTTCTTAGCAGGGACCTACGGGGCGTCGCACTGAGCGGCGTCTACGGCCTGAGCCCGGGCGAGGACCCCGGGGGGAATCCGCGCACTCTCGTAGGGGGGATGAAGGGGAACATCCTGCTCGCCTGCCAAGAAGAGAGGGTAAGACCAAAGAAGAAAAGAGTAAGGCAGAGCAGTGGCGAGTGGAAAATCTCCCCCAGGCGGGACGGCAGCAAGGTCATCGAGGTTGTGGCACAAGTACGCGACCTCAAAGTTCTTCCCGGCGAAGAACCCGCACAGGTCGGCCGCGTGGCCCCCTAGGATGGGCGGGCGGTAACTCGCCTCGCTAAGCTACACCGGCGAGAAGGGGACGGTGCCGAAATCCCCCTTGACGAACAAGAACTTCTTGAGCCAGTTGTGACTCTTATTAACGGTCTCCCGCACCTTGAGGTGGGTGTTGGAGAAGTAGGAGGTCCCGTCCCGGTTCGCGCAGAAGGAGAATAGTTTGCGGAAAATTGCGAGACTGAACTCGACCCGCTCCTCCCGCAGAAAGCAGGCGAACCCTACCATGACGGCCACGGAGTTAGGGGTCATCTGGCCTAGGACAACCCCGAAGTACTTCAGCACTTGACGCAACTCGGGCCACAGGGGAAGCCGAAGGCCCACCTTAAAGTGAGCCAGGGGTATGGCGAGCTCGTCCCTAGACAGCTCGTTGATTTTATCCCCCTCCCCAGGCCATCTCGCCGAAAATCCAGGCAGGACGTGGTCGCCAAGGGCATCTAGGTACTCACGCTCTGAGAGGACGACGTGGGGAAAGTCGTGCTCCGAGAAGGTCCAGACGCATTTGCTTCGCCCATCCGCATCACCTCCGCCGCCGCCCATTCCACCAAACTACCGCCTGTCGAGCGGGATAGATCCAGAGAGCGAACGCGGGCTGTGCTTCGCAGATAGCAGGAAATGGTAGAGTGCTTTGAAGCGGTGGGAGGATAAGAACCGGCAAAGCCTATTTATAGGGAGAAAGAAAGGGCGGGAAATTTCCTGCCGACAGGAAAGGTGCGTGTAGCAAAAGTCAGGCCTGACGGTTCGACTTCCCGACACGCAACCACCCTGCCAAGGCCATTCAGGTGATGGTCTCGCCCGATCACACCCGCGCAAGAGTTGAGCGGGCGAGTCTCGGCCCGCACCCGCCCAGGATTCTGAGCAAGCCGAGGAGACTCCTGGCTGGCGAACCCCTCGGCCCGCTCCCGCCACGATCGGGATGGCAGGTTAAGCGAGTCCATCCCCTGAACTGCCCTCGCACCCAGGGGGAAGGCGGGCGGAGGACGCGGGTACACTCGAGCCCGCCCCGCAGAGAATAAAAGTAGCAATATGGTAATTTCGACATGCATCGGGAATCAAAAATTAGGCCTACAGGCGGGCAAAGAGAGTTGCGAATCATTACAGATACATAATAAGTATTTGAAATAGTAGCAACCCAGTGACGTCCTGCGAACAGGGGGGGAGGAAGGGTGGATCAGTATTGGATCCACTTCCATCTGCCCCGCCGTTGCGTTCCGGTTCGCGGCGACACACTAGGATAGTGATAATTCCGCACCGCCACCAGCTCCTGCTGGGCCAGACCAACTTGTTCCGAGGCACTCCTTAGGCGCTCCTCGGCCCGCGTAATGTGCACGCCGGGCGAAGTGACCTCGCCACCTTCTGCTGCGCGTGGGGCCCCCTCTAGGGCCACGAGCCGAGCTTCGGTGTCGGCCTTGTCTTGGTCGACCCTCTTCACAAGCTCCTGAAGCAACAGAGTATGTTTCTGGAACAGCCGCGTCACCTGCCTCTTCATCCCCACCGTATTAGTCGGGTCGCCCAGGTAATCTGAAATGCCATCCACGTCAGGCGGAGGCGAGGACCCTTCACTCATCTCCGTTTCGGAGGAGATCATGTTGTAGCCTGCAAAAGGGCGATTCAGAAAGAACGAGCGAGGACAAGTCAAGCGCTGAGCACGAGCTAAGCAGGGATTGGCACGTCGTCCATACCGATGGAAGGACGAGAGGATCCCGGCCGACCCTGAAAGGGATCTCCCTCGAAGGACGCCAGAGATTTCCCTAATCTGGGGGGAACGGGCGAGCGAGGGGTGTTCGGGGGTGGGTGGTCCAAACCTGAGGGACTAGCAGCCCTCTCAGACGACAAGGGAGGGGGGCGATCATCCCCCCCCCCCATCCCCCTCATCTTTACGGGGCAATTCCTGCAAGACAAAATATCAAGAATGTAGCAGCAAGCCGAGAAGGAAGGTCGCGTAAGTCAGAAGCGACCTCGACACCAGCCGCCGAGCCGGAGCCCGAGAAGTTATTCGCCGGGGACCGTCTCACAATCTTTCCCTTTATCGGCCTAAAGAGAGGGCCAGGAGACCCACGCGCTAACCAAGGGGCGGCCTCGAGGGCTTCCTCCCGAGTCTTCTGGCCCGCGGCCGCCAGGCGGGCTCGCACCTCTTCGCTGACCGGCATCAGGAAGCTACAGTCCGCTTGAATAACGAGATGGTCTGGGGAGACCCCCACCCCCTGTGCTCAGTGGTATATTTATAGCTGAGTAGTGGGGCCCCACTAGAAGATTCCCTGCCAGCTCAGCACAGTACTCGCCGAACACGCGGGTTGGATGGTCCTTTCCGAGCTTTATCAAGCTCAAAAGAGCGGGGATTGTGTACATCCCCGTGTTCGTTGAACGGGCCCCGCCAGGAAGATCGAGCGGACCCAGTCCCGCAACCCGCACCCGAGCAACAAGCAGACATGCGACAAGAGGCTGGTCCGCTCCCGCTCAGTTCAGGCGAGCGAGCCGAGTGCTCGACGACCCCCTTCCCCCTCCCGCTCGCTCAGGGAATCGTCGACCGGAGCGGGGGGCGCCATTCATCAAACTGGTACCCGCGGATGGGCTCGACGGCCCGCGATCCGCGAGCCATTCAGAGGTTCACAATGGCTGTCATTCCGTCCCCTATACGCGACCTGGCCACCTATCCGCCACGGTAGAGGACTGGCGGGTCGCGGCGGTCTAGCTCGAGTTCGCCCAAGAAGAATAGGCGAGCCGCTAGAGCCAGGCCGCGCCCGCCTCTCGCGGAGAGGGATTGATGGCGAGCTGACCCCCCATGGCGAATAGCTGTTCAGGACAGCGGATCCACGCTGTTGGCAGACCAGGTTAGACTGCGCGTAGATGTCCTGAACAACGGAGTTTGGCTACTGGCAGTTCCAACCAAGGGCTTTTTGGTATTTTCAGGTCAGTTCTTCTGGTTATTGGCAGTTTAGATTCCAAAAACTATAAGTAATACCCAAGGGGTACCTCAGAAGTCACGCTTTGAGTGCCTCCTTGCTCCAGTTTTAAGTGCTTTATGATGACACCTTAGCTCGGCATCAGGCTAAGGAGGGGAAGTGCTCTGAGATCATCCGGGTGTGTGGTGGGACCTCCCTGCCGAGTCCTTGGGTCTGTTTCTCATTGTCTTCTTTGTTGTTTTTCTTGCAGGAGTGAAGTAGGCACGAGACCACCCCTTCCCCAAGGGTCGAACTCCACAGGAAGCCGGATTCCGGTTTCAACATATATGTTACATACATAACAACAACAAGAAATAAATTATAAAGTTTTAAGCTAAGGCTGAAGAGGGAATTTTTCTAGGATATTCCCAAGTAAGCAAAGCTTATAGGGTATTCAATAAATCATCTTTAAAAATAGAAGAGTCTATACATGTAACATTTGATGAGGCTAGCATGTCTTGCAAGGAGAAGGAAGTTTCTACCAGTAATCCTTTGCAGGTACCTCACTTGTGTGAGAATTTGGATGGACTAAGCCTCACCCAAGAGGCTCCAACACAAACTTCCCCACAAGATGAAGAAGAAAGTGAAGAAGGAACTGAAGTGACTGAACCTCATCCAACAGCAAATATAATTCCACACGAGGAATTAATTCAAAATGTTGTTGCTGAACCAACTCCACCAAATGATCTTGTCACACTAAGGGATCACCCTAGATCTCAAGTGATTGGAGACATATCAGCTTGTGTACAGACAAGGCATCAACTCAACTAAGATTTGATGCATGCCTATTTTCTCTCTCAGGTTGAACCTCAATCCATACATGATACTGAGCAACATCCCCACTAGATCATTGCTATGCAAGAGGAACTAAATCAATTTGAGAGATATAGAGTTTTGAATTTGGTTCCAAGACCCCAAGACTACCCAGTCATTGGAACCAAATGTGTGTACAGAAATAAACTGGATGCCCCAGGTTCAATTGTGTGGAACGAGGCTAGGCTTGTTGCTCAAGAATATTGACAAGAAGAACGGATAGATTATGATCAGACCTTTGCACCAGTTGCAAGGTTAGAGGCCATCAGAATCTTTTTGGCCTAGGTTGCCTTCAAGAAATTCAAGGTGTATCAGATGGATGTGAAGAGTGCATTTTTGAATGGAGTACTGAAAGAAGAGGTTTATGTTGAGCAACCTCCATGTTTTGTCTCTCCAACTCATCCTTATCATGTTTTTAAATTGCATAAAGCTCTTTATGTTCTAAAGCAAGCTCCAAGGGCTTAGTATGAGACCCTAGATAGCTTTTTGATAGAGCATAAATTCATTAAAGGCATAGTAGATAAAACACTTTTCACTAGACATCATAAGGATCAAATCTTGTTAGTACAAATATATGTGGATGACATCATATTTGAGTATACTGATTCCAAATTATGCAAGAGGTTCTCTGACCTCATGCATTCAAAATTTGAAATGTGTAGCATGGGTGAGCTTTCCTACTTCCTTGTTCTCCAAGTGAAGCAGCTTTCTGATGGCATCTTCATCTCCCAAGCTAAATATGCTAAAGAGCTTATAAAGATGTTTGGGATGGCTGATGCCTCAGCAAAGAAAACACCCATGACTACAAATACTGTAATAGACTCTGATGCACATGGGAAACTTGTGGATCAAAAATTATATAGGGGCATTGTTGAGTCCCTACTATACCTTACAGCAAGCAGACCTGATATCTTGTTTGCCACATGCCTTTGTGCTAGGTTCCAAGTGAACCATAAAGAATCTCACCTAATTTTCTTAACAAGAATTTTAAGATATATAAAGAGTTGTGCAAGTATAGACCTATGATATCCTACTGAGTCAGAATTTGATTTAACTGGATATTCAGATGCTGACTTTACAGGATGCAGGGTGGACAGAAAAAAGCACCTCAGGAACTTGCCAGTTCCTTGGGATGAGATTAGTGTCTTGGTTTTATAAGAAACAATCATATGTGTCTACATTAACAGCTGAAGCTTAATATATAGCTGCTGACAGTTACTGTTCACAAATGTTGTGGATTCAGAATCAGCTACTAGACTATGGTCTCAACATAAATAATTCAACTCTATTTTGTGATAACACAAGTGCTATAACCATAACACAAAATCCAGTTCATCATAGTAGGACGAAGCATATAGATATTACGCATCATTTCATTAGAGAGTGTGTAGACAAAAATAAAGTTAATCTTGTCTATATCTACACTGATTTGCAAAGAGCTAATATATTCACCAAACCTCTGGATGAGAGAAATCATTTGTTCTTTATAAATCAGCTTGGAATGATCAATGGAGAAGACTTAGTTTAGTTTCTATCGTCACTCGATGAATTTTTCGTATTTCGTCGAACGGAGTTCGACAATCTGGGAAAACTTCTTGAGATATTCGTCGAACGGAGATCGACGAACTCTCTGTGAGTGAACCAATTTTCATCGACCATAGATCGACGAATCTGATTCATAAAATTTCGTCGAACGGAGCTCGACAAAATGTCTTCAAATCTTCAGACTGAGCTCGACGAATTATTTAACTTTAAATTATTTCGTCGACCTCAGATCGAAGAATCTTTTAATTTTCGTGGAACGGAGTTTGTCGATTCATATTCTGGATGTAACATTCCATTTACAACTAAACCCCTAAGAGTGGTTTTGGCCATGACTAGGTCATGACAAAACCCTAGAAAGCTAAAAAGGGCCAGTGTGAGAATCACCATGGTCTGCCTATGGCACAACCTCATCACAAAACCTAGGGTTTGACCTTAGGGCTTCACCATGACTCCATGACCCCACCATAACATCACTACCCTGTTAGAGGGTCCACTAGAGCCTTAAGGGTCTATTAGAGTCAACCCAAGTTGCCAATTTGACTTAGGACCACCATAGGCCTAAATTGGGCAAGGTGCCCTAACAAAGGGCAGTTGTCCTCTAATGTGCCCAACCAACCTTGTCCAGGTTTTTCAAGACCTAAAGTGAGGCCAATGAGTCACCAAGGACCCCTTGTGGTCAACCCAAATGGTAATGTTGACATAAGTCAACTCTAGCCCCAAAGTGGTCAAAGTGCCCTTACCAAGGGACATGTGACCTACAAGATGCCATGTAAGCCCTATCCAACCCTACCTAGGCCTTAGGGCAGATCAATGGGTCACCAGGGACTCAATATAGGCAACATTAAGGACCAAATTGACCAAGGTCAACCCTAGTCAAGGTTTAGGTCAAGCTAGCACAAATGGGCTAACTCAAGCTCAAGCCCAATTCACTTGGGCTAACCTTGCCTTGATGGATGAAATGGACATGTGGGCTTCCATTGGGTTAGGTTGGAGTCAAATTCAGCTTGGTGTGTAGGAGAGAGAAAAATCACCAATGGAAAGAGAGAGAAAATGAAGGAAAATAATGGAGGAAGACTTTGGGCTCCTCCTTCCCCTTCCCCAACCTCCCATTCATTGCTCTAGGACAAGGAAGGCAGCCCCAATTCAACCAGCTAATCCTTGACTGGTTGGAGCCAAGCTTCATCCCCTACCAACCATGGACGACATTGTTGACTAAGGACAATAATGGCAAAGCAGCTTAGAGCCACCTACCACCCCATTTCTCCTTTTTAAAACCTTCACTGGACTCCAAGGAGTCATTTCCACCACTTACATGAAGGAGCCAAGCAATTCCACTGTGCTATTGTAGAAATCCGACCACCATCACCACCACCATGACAATCCGGCGATCGGCATGGCTATAGCCGCCCACACAGGTACTCTTACACTCCTTCATCCATGATTAGTTCATAGCAATCGTTAGGGCCAAGGTTCGGGATCAATTGAGCCCGATCCAAGTTGAAAAATCCCTGGTTTTTCCGTGAAATTTAGCTTGTCAGGTTCGCCGAAAAATGGCACTCCGACGGCTGTGCCGCCACCTGGCGACGACCACCACCTCAACAAAGGTGGTGGTGGCGGTGGAAGGCCGGGGAGGCGGCTGGACGGCCGGCGGCAGCTGCTTGAAGTTGGCCCAGGCAAATTGAATCCTGGCCATCGGCACAAGGTTGAATATGAAGGTATCCCGTGCCAAGATTCATGCTGTAAATGATATTAAACTATAAGTTTATAATTTCATTTTTAATGATTTCTGTCACTCAGAATGTATTTAATGTTTTTAATTTTTAAAAATATATAGAAGCTATTTCATAAAAGTCATCAACATGAAAATTGTAGGCTGGAGAGTCTACGTTACAGAAAAATTGATTTGAACCAATTTGGGTGCCTGGTTTGACCAGGGCATTCATTTTGGTGGGACCTACACCTAGGGCTAGACAGACATTAAACTTAGTTCCCACACTTCATCCTTGGTCCAAATTAATTGAAAGTTTGGCAGAGAGTCCCCCTAGATAATATATAGGTGCTACCCAAAGATGGGAATTTTTGGGGACAACTTTTCTATAGTTTTGGAAAATATATAATTTATTTATGTTTAATTAATTTAAGGGCCAAAGGACCTCCAAAATCACCCAAATTTTGGTAAGAGGTGATTGGGGTCAATATAAATATTTGGTTAAAATTTCATCACATTTGGCGGTGGTTTGAACAGAAATCATGCAAACCCTAGCTTTGCCCTAAAAGGGGTATTTTGGTCAAAAGGTGTATTTTGGGTTTTGAGTGGCCAAATCACCTCAACAGAGGTTGGGATTGGGGCCACTGCCTTCGTATGCCTTACTTCACCTTATCATTAAAGATGGGATAGATTGGAATTGGTTTGCCCTAAGATCTAAGGCCATATCCTAAGGAAGGGCTTTTGTGCCTTGTGAAGGGTATGAGGTCAAAACACCTTGAATGATCTTGGAATTTTGTAGGGAGGGTGCTAGGATAGATAAAACCCTCTGGTAAAAATAATAAGGGATTTTGGGAAGGGTAGGGCCCACAAAACCCTAACCCTAGCCTAGGGCACAAATATTGTGGAGCTAGAATAGGTTAGCAAGATTCTTAAAACAATCATGAAAATTTGGCAGAGGAAGTTTTAGATACATAATTAGGGTACCTACTTCACAACCTCAAATATTTGGGAACTTGCTAAATAATTCTTACAGAGCTCAATACTTATTGAAAAAATTATGAAACTTAAGAATTAGTGTTCCTAATTCAGTATGCTCATATGGGAATTTAATAGGAATTTTTAGATGGATAATTGCTATACTTTGTTCATTAACCCCTTAGCTTGGAATATTATGAGAAAATCAAATATAGACTTTCTTATTCAATGATAAATTGTGAAACTTGATCTAGTGTACTTATATGCCCTTACAATCATCCATGAATTTTCTATGAATTTTTGGAATTATTAATGCTGTAAATTCTCTTAAAATGAATTATTATGAGATATATTTGAAATTAAAATTAAGGGGTTAAACATTACTGGAAAATTTTGAGGCTTTGGATTTGAGTTTTATATTCATATTGTATTTAACAAAAATTTGGTGGAATATTATCTTATCTGAAATTGGTACTTCATGTTCAAACATGAGATTTTTTGCTACTAAATTAATTAAATAAATTATCAAATAAATAGGAAAATTGTGAAATTCTGGATTTAGTCCACAAAGCTCATAATGGCCCTCAAATAATTATTGTAGGTGTACTGAATGATTATTTGTTGTACCTCTCATTCTACGAGTCATATAGCTTAAGTGGTCTGCATATAGTAAAAACTGCAGAAACTATGTTGGAGTATAACTTGAGCACATGAGTTGTGATTAGTGGTTGGCTGGTTTGGATAGATAAAAATAAGTTTCACCATTGGAAGTAGGATGAGTAAAAGGGTTGGATTGGCTAGTGTTAGGTGGTGGTCGGGATCGACGAAAGATCGTCTTTCCCGTAGAAAGGAAGTGTCAATTGCACTAGGGTTAGATCCAACACAACATTTAAGGGTAGCTAGTAAGTCTAGGGTTTCACTTTCTCACACCTCGATGACTCAGGGAGATAGGTTGGGTCACTCGTGCAGTAAGCCAGTGGTTTGGTAAAAGGGCAGGTTAGCCCGACGTGCTTTCTCTCGGTAATGGTTTGTGATGGGCAGGTTGGCCCAGCGAGCTTTGGCTCGGTTGTTGTTTATGACGGACAGGATGGTTCGGGGAGCTTTGGCTCAGTAGCTAATACATAAGGTTGTATGTGCATAAAGGACAAGGTGGTGGGTGTTTGGTGTTGGAGGGTCGATGCACCGACGCCAACACGTTGACTCGGCGAGTGTGGTTTAGCACTTGGCCAAATAAAGTACGGTGTGCCAGCCGGCAAGAGTACACAGGCGCTTCGCTCTGTGCACCAGCGTTGAGGCATACGATAGGTCTAATTGGTAGTGCAATTACAAGTTTAGAGGTGGGCGGGGCCCAACCCACAGCTTCCGTTTGCCACTACGGAGGTATCCTGGGAAGTTCGGCTCCAGAAACGGGGAACTAAAGGTTTGCGTACACAGAGTCGAGTGGGTGAGTTGCACTTGCATGTTCACATCATGGCATAATTGTATTACATAGCATAATCATTGCATATAACTTGACACCTATTGTATAAGTGGTACGGGACGCTCTATACAATAGGCCCTACAAGACAACCCCTTAGTTTATAAGCTCGTGCAAGCGTGCTTATAAGTTAAAGGTTTTATTTGATATTTCATATTATGCTTACTAGAAAACCGACACCCTATCGTATAAATCGGTATGAGACGTTTTATACGATAGGAGCCCTGCAAAAGATCTTTTAGCTTATGTATTTTCATATAAGTTAAGGTTACATTCTCATTCAATTTTTAATACCTATTTTGCTGCCATACATACTGTAGAACTACTAGATTAGTTCCGCTGCCACCTGCTTATTTGTTATTCTCCACCTTCATGTCCTCTCCTTTCCTTCTCCCCGCTCGGTGCCTAAGGGCCATGGGGGAAGGGGCGGGGGATGATAGGACTTAGTCTTTTAGGCTAACAGTTTTCGAACCACATCATTTTAGGGGACCGTGGAGTCCAGCATAGAGGAGCAGCCCCAGAGGTCGGCACGCATGGAGATGGGCCAGTCTAGTACCGGAGTTCAGATGACAGGGACTGTGAGTCCTGATCATTATTAGTTATAGTATTTGCTTCGGCGTTGAAAGATTTGTAGTGAGGACTTGATGTACCGGGCATGAGCCCAAGATTTAGTATTTTGTCATATCTGTGGATACTCCCTTCGTGGAGAATATTTATATATATGTGATTTCTGTGGACATGTTTTACTATTTTGCTACAGTTGTGATCGATTTGGCCGGCAGGATCGGTGTTTTGTACTGATGACCTTCCCGAGTGTGAAGGTGTCACCGCAAAGCGACGGTTCTGGGCCTAAGACCCCAGTGTTTAAAAATGGGGGGTGGGGTGGGGGGGTGGTGGCGGGGGTGGGGGGTCTTACAAGTGGTATTAGAGGCAAACCTCGATCGACAAGTAGCAATCCACAACCCCTGGGTAACCCCCGCACATGTTTAGTTTGGGGACAAACTAAGCAGCGGAAGCAGTGGTGTGCCCATATGGGAGGATCACATGTAAATCGTCCACTTTTTAGGGTTGAGTCAATTACTTATTGATGCCTTTGGAGTTCATCCAGACATTAGAAAAGATGCAGATATCCTTTGTGTCCGGGGATCACCCAGAGCTGTACCAGGAGTACCTAGCGTCGTTGATTTCCCTAGATGACATTAGAGACCGAGTCAGAGATGGGCAGAGGTAGGATGCCCAGCTAGAGCCAGTATTCCAGGCCTTAGAAGTAGGCACTACTGGGGATTACAAGTTAAGGGATGGTCTAGTGTGTTTCAAAGGACGAGTGTACATACCAGAGGGAGGCCAGGTCCGGGACGATATTATGATGGAGGCCCACTGCAGTCAGTATTCGGTGCACCCGAGGATTACAAAGATGACTGCGGATCTGAAGAAGACTATGTACTGGCCAGGCATGAAGAAGGATATTACCCACTTCGTGACCCATTACGAGGTATGCCAGTTGGTGAAGGCAGAGTGTAGGAACCCCGCAGGACTGTTGCAACCACTCCCAGTGCCGGAGTGGAAGTTAGACGACATCACGATGGACTTTATCCATAGGCTTCCCCGATCACGGACGGGGAATGATTCGATCTGGATGATCATCGACCGGCTGACGAAGGTAGCCAGATTTATCCCGATCAGGAAAGATGACTCGATTGGGGTACTAGTGCGGAGATTCGTAGAGCAGTTCATTCATTTCCACAGGGTGCCCAGGGAGATCGTGTCAGATCGGGATGGTCGGTTCATATCCAGGGAGTGGAGATCCGCGCAGGATTACTTAGGCACGCGACTGACCTTCAACATAACATTTCATCCACAGACGGATGGGCAGACGAAAAACACCAACCGGATATTGGAGGACATCCTAAGGCTATGCATTCTTGATCGAAACGAACTTTGGGAGAAGCTTTTACCACTGGTCGAGTTCTCCTATAACAACAGCTACTAGTCCATTATAGGGATGGCTCCTTATGAAGCCATGTACGGAAGGAGATGTAGGACTCCGCTTTCATGGATTCAGGACGAGGATCCGAAGGCGTTGAGATCAGATTTTGTCGAAGACACCGAGGCTCAGGTGAGACTGATACGAGACATAATGCTGGAAGCGCATAGCTAACATGCTAAGTATTACGATGCCCGGAACCGTCAGGTAGAGTTTCATGTGGGAGACCGGGTTTTATTGAAGATCCGGCCCATGCATGGAGTTTCACGGGTGCACGGTCGGAAGAAGAAGCTTAGCCCTAGGTTTATGGGCCCTTACAGGATCCTGGAGCGGATCAGACCCCTAGCTTACAGGCTGGAGTTGCCACCGAAACTAGCATGTTTACATGACGTGTTCCATATATCTTCTATTAGGAGGGTTCTACTACGCCCAGATCAGCAGATTTCGACCATAGATGGACCAGTAGCTTCAGACCGGTCAGTTCACTTAGAGCCGGTTCGGATAGATGACAGAGGAGTATGGATCTTGCGTCGCAAGAAGGTTCCGTTAGTCAAGGTTCTGTGGAGAAACCATGGCCTGGAGGAGCATACCTGGGAATCGTAGGACCTGATGCGACAAAAGTATCCAGAGCTATTCAATCAGGTATACCTCACAACCTCTCAAGATGTTCAATTTACTTTCTTGTTTTAAACTAGTAGGGATGTTCTAGGAAGAGTAGAGGCTAATTTTTTGTTTATTGGGATCTTGGCTTTTCCAAATGAGCGAATTGGTCATAGATTTAGGTTTCCCTTTAAACCGCACCTAGCAAACATGACGTCGGGATGTAATCTTTCACTTCTTATGGGATGTTACAAGTTTCCTTTTCTTTGATATAAATTCTGGTAGGCTTAACCTTGATTTCGGGGATGAAATCTTTGTTTTGTTTATTGAGATTTGTAAAATCCCATTTCCAACTAGACCCCTAAGAGTGGTTTTGGCCATGACTAGGTCATGACAAAATCCTAGAAAGCTAAAAAGGGCCAAGTGATAGAAGGCCAAGGTGAGAATCACCATGGTCTGCCTATGACACAATCTCATCACAAAGCCTAGGGTTTGACCTTAGGGCTTCACCATGACTCCATGACGCCACCACAACATCACTAACCTATTAGAGGGTCCACTAGAGTCTTAAGGGTCCATTAGAGTCAACCCAAGTTACTAATTTGACCTAGGACCACCATAGGCCTAAATTGGGCAAGGTGCCCTAACAAAGGGCAGTTGGCCTCTAATGTGCCCAACCAACCTTGCCCAGGTCTTCCTAGATCTAAAGTGAGGTCAATAAGTCACCAAGGACCCCTTGGGGTCAACCCAAATGGTCATGTTGACCTAAGTCAACTCTAGCCCCAAAGTGGTCGAAGTGCCCTTACCAAGGGACAAGTGACCTCCAAGATGCCAAGTCAGCCCTATCCAACCCTACCTATTCCTTAGGGGAGATCAATGGGTCACCAGGGACTCATTAGGGGCAACCTCAAAGACCAATTTGACCAAGGTCAACCCTAGTCAAGGTTTAGGTCAAGCTAGCCCAAATGGGCTAACTCAAGCTCAAGCCCAATTCACTTGGGCTAACCTTGCCTTGATGGATGAAATGAACATGTGGGCTGCCATTGGGTAAGGTAGGAGTCAAATTCAGCTTCATGTGTAGGAGAGAGAAAAATCATCAAAGGAAAGAGAGAGAAAATGAAGGAAAATAATGGAGGAAGACTTTGGGCTCCTCCTTCCCCTTCCTCAACCTCCCATTCATTGCTCTAGGAAAAGGAAGGCAGCCCAAATTTAACCAGCTAATCCTTGACTGGTTGGAGCCAAGCTTCATCCCCTACCAACCATGTCCAACATTATTGACTAAGGCCAATAATGGCAAAGCAGCTTAGAGCCACCTACCACCCCATTTCTCCTTTTTAAAACCTTCACTGGACTCCAAGGAGTCATTTCCACCACTTACCTGAAGGAGCCAAGCAATTCCACTGTGCTGTTGCAGAAATCCGACCACCACCACCACCACCATGACAATCCGACGATCGGCAAGGCTACAACCACCCACACAGGTCCTCCTCCACTCCTTCATCCATGATTAGTTCATAGCAATCATTAGGGCCAAGGTTTGGGCTCAATTGAGCCCGATCCAAGTTGAAAAATCCCTGGTTTTTCCGTGAAATTTAGCTTGTCGGGTTCGCCGGAAAACGGCCCTCCTACGGCTGTGCCGCCGCCTGGCGACGACCACCACCTCAATGAAGGTGGTGGTGGCGGTGGCAGGCCGGGGATGCGGCTGGACGGCCGGCGGCAGCCGCTTGAAGTTGGCCCAGGAAAATTGAATCCTGGCCTTCGGCTCAAGGTTGAAGATGAAGGGATCCCGTCCACTTTGCGCCAAGATTCGTGCTGTAAATGATATTAAACTATAGGTTTATAATTTCATTTTTAATGATTTCTGTCACACAGAATGCATTTAATATTTTTAATTTTTAAAACTATATAGAGGCTATTTCATAAAATGTCATCAACATCAAAATTGTAGCCAGGAGAGTCTAATTTATAGCAAAATTGATTTGAACCAATTTGGGTGTCTGGTTTGACCAGGCCACTCATTTTGGTGGGACCTACACCTAGGGCTAGGCAGACATTAAACTGAGTGCCCACACTTCATCCTTGGTCCAAATTAATTGCAATTTTGGTAGGAAGTCCCCATAAACCACATCTAGGGTTGCTGAAAGATGGGAATTTTTGGGGACAAGTTTTCTATAGTTTTTTTAAAATATTTAATTTGTATAGGTTTAATTAATTTAAGGGCCAAGGACCTCCAAACTCACCCAAATTTTGGTAAAAGGTGATTAGGGTCAATATAAATATCTGGTTAAAATTTCATCGCATTTGGAGGTGGTTTGGATAGAAATCATGCAAACCCTAGCTTTGCCCTAAAAGGGGTATTTTGGTCAAAAGGTGTATTTTGGGTTTTGAGTTGCCAAATCACCTCAACAGAGGTTGGGATTGGGGCCACTAGCTTGGTATAGCTTACTTCACCTTATCATTAAAGATGGGATAGATTTGAATTGGTTTGCCCTAAGATCTAAGGCCATACCCTAAGGAAGGGCTTTTGTGCCTTGTGAAGGGTATGAGGGCAAAACACCTTGAATGATCTTGGAATTTTGTAGGGAGGGTTCTAGGATAGATAAAACCCTTTGGTAAAAATAATAAGGGATTTTAGGAAGGGTAGGACCCACAAAACCCTAACGGTAGCCTAAGGGCACAAATATTGTGGAGCTAGAATAGGTTAGCAAGATTCTTAAAATAATCATGAAAATTTGGCAGAGGAAGTTTTAGACCATATTAATCATATATGAATTTTAATGGAATTTTTGGATACATAATTAGAGTACCTACTTCACAACCTCAAATATTTAGGAACTTGCTACATAATTCTTACAGAGCTCCATACTTGTTAAAAAAATTATGAAACTTGAGAATTAGTGTTCTAATTCAGTATGCTCATATGGGAATTTAATTGGAATTTTTAGATGGATAATGGCTATACTTTGTTCATTAACCCCTTAACTTAGAATATTATGAGAAAATCAAATATACACTTTATTATTCAAAGATAAATTGTGAAACTTGATCTAGAGTACTTATATTCCCTTATAATCATCCATGAATTTTCTCTGAATTTGTGGAATTATTAATGTTGTAAATTCTCTTAAAATGAATTATTATGGGATATATTTGAAATTAAAATTAAGGGGTTAAACCTTACTGGAAAATTTTGAAGCTTTGGATTTTGAGTTATGTATTCATATTGTATTTAACAAAAATTTGGTGGAATATTATATTATCCGAAATTGGTATTTCATGTTCAAACATGCGATTTTTGGCTACTAAATTAATTAAATAAATTATCAGATAAATAGGAAAATTGTGAAATTCTGGATTTAGTCCACAAAGCTCATAATGGCCCTTAAATAATTATTATAAGAGTACTGGATGATTATTTATTGTACCTCCCATTCTACGAGTCATATAGCTTAAGTGGTTTGCATATAGTAAAAACTGCAGAAACTATGTTGGATTATAACTTGAGCACATGAGTTGGGATTAGTGGTTGGCTGGTTTGGATAGATAAAAATAAGTTTCACCATTGGAAGTAGGGTGAGTAAAAGGGTTGGATTGGCTAGTGTTAGGTGGTGCTCGGGATCGACGAAAGGTCGTCTTTCCCGTAGAAAGGAAGTGTCAATTGCACTAGGGTTAGATCCAACACAACATTTAAGAGTAGCTAGTAAGTCTAGGGTTTCACTTTCTCACACCTCGATGACTCGGGGAGATAGGTTGGGTCACTCGGGCAGTAAGCCCAGTGGTTTGGTAAAAGGGCAGGTTAGCCCGACGAGCTTTGGATCGGTAATTAATGGTTTGTGATTGGCAGGTTGGCCCGACGAGCTTTGGCTCGGTTGTTGTTATGACAGGCGGGAAGGTCCGGGGAGCTTTGGCTCGGTAGATGATACATAAGGTTGCATGTGCATAAAGGAAAAGGTGGTCGGTCTTCGGTGTTGGAGGGTCGATGCACCGACGCCAACACGTTGACTCGGCGAGTGTGGTTTAGCACTTGGCCAAATAAAGTCCCGTGCGCCAGCCGGCAAGAGTACACAGGCACTCCGATCTGTGCACCAGTATTGAGGCATACGATAGGTCTGACTGGTAGTGTAATTACCATTTTAAAGGTGGGCGAGACCCAACCCACCGCTTCCATTTGCCACTACGGAGGTATCCTGGGAGGTTCGGCTCCAGAAAGGGGGAACTAAAGGTCTGTGTACACAAAGTTGAGTTGGTGAGTTGCACTTCCATGTTCACATCATGGCATAATTGTATTATATAGCATAATCATTGCATATAACCTGACACCTATTGTATAAGTGGTATGAGACGCTCTATACAATAGGCCCTGCAAGACGACCCCTTAATTTATAAGTTCGCGCAAGCGTGCTTATAAGTTAAAGGTTTTATTTGATATTACATATTATGCTTGCTAGAAAACCGACACCCTATCGTATAAATCGGTATGAGACTTTTTATACGATAGGAGCCCTACAAAAGATCCCTTAGCTTATATGTTCTCATATAAGTTAAGGTTAAATTCTCATTCAGTTTTTCATACCTTTTTTGTTGCCATACATACTATAGAACTGCTAGATTAGTTCCGCTGCCACCTGCTTATTTGTTATTCTCCACCTTCATGTCCTCTCCTTTCCTTTTCCCTGCTCGGTGCCTAGGGGCCATGGGGGAAGGGGCGGGGGATGATAGGACTTAGTCTTTTAGACTAACGATTTTTGAACCACATCATTTTAGGGGACTATGGAGGCCAACATAGAGGAGCAGCCCCAGAGGTTGGCACGCATGGAGATGGGCTAGTCTAGTACCGGAGTTCTGATGACATGGACTGTGAGTCCTGATCATTATTAGTTATAGTATTTGCTTCCGCGTTGAGAGATTTGTAGTGAGGACTTGACGTACCGGAAATGAGCACAAGATTTAGTATTTTGTCATATCTGTGCATACTTCCTTCGTGGAGAATATTTATATATATGTGATTTCTGTGGACATGTTTTACTATTTTGCTACAGTTGTGATCGATTTGGCCGGCAGGATCGGCGTTTTGTAGTGATGACCTTCCCGAGTGTGAAGTTATCACCGCAAAGCGGTGGTTCTGGGCCTAAGACCCAGTGTTTAAAAAACGAGGGGGGGGGGGGTGTCTTACACTGGAAAACCCTATATCTAGCTTTTCTTCGACCTCCGTCCTGCGCCTTCAGATTCCTTTGCACTTGATCATCATTTTTCTCTTGCAGGTACTCAAATGGTGATTCCAGCGGGAACCCTTGCAGCAATGAAGTTTGATACCGGCTTTGATGTGGATTTCGATTCATTCCAACATTCTGACCCTGTCTTTCTAAAAATCCTGAAACGTCTTGATAACTAGAAATTGAAAACTCTGTTATCCACAAGGATCAAAATATCTAGATCAGAAATCAGGGAATGGATATATACTTCCTCTACAATAGATGACAACACACTGACTGGAACAATAACGGGTAATGCAGTTTCTCTCTCTCCCGCCGTTTTAACTGATTCTTTGGATTAAGTAATGTAGAAGATGAATTAGAGATTGATAATGAAGCGTATGATGAGATGCTAAGTCAAATGGGTTACTCTGGAGAAAACCATAACAAATTATTGAAGAAACATCTCTATGCGGAATTTAAGTTTCTAGCAGACATAGTTGGGAAAGTCTTGTTGGGCAAGTACACTGCACACGACTATATAACCAAGCATCAATTTCTGGTTATGTGTGCAGTGGTGAACAATAAATAGGTGAACTGGGCACAGATCATTTTTGATCTTATTAAGAAAAAAAATAAAAAAAAGGAAGTTAGTTTTGGAAGGATCCTAGGGATCTTCTTGAAAGAGAAGGCTGCTGAATCACTGGTCTCGCAGACTATATTTATAAATGCAAGTAAGAGGATAACTTGTGCTTTTTTGGAAAGTGGGAGAGGACCATAACAAAGCCCTCTAAGGCTCCCTCTTCCACAAAAGCTTCTGAAAGTACAAGGGCTGATACAACCACTCCCCACCCTTCTGAAGAGATCACTCCTTCACCCCCATCCCTTCTAGCAATTCAAACACAACTTCCCTCCACAGCCCACACAATCATTCAAACTCCCACAGCTCCATCATCCCCCATCCTTACATCTCCACCTCATACTCATCTTCCTACCCCACCTCAATCTCCACATGGAACACCAACTCAATCTCCCCATGCTACACCATCTCCATCACTACTTCCAACACCTCCTTCATCTCCTCTTCCACCATATTTATCCTCCATACCATCCTTAAACTTGCTATCCCCCCTCATTTAACCTTCCCCACAAGATGACCAAATGCAAGATGCTCCTCCTCCAACCCCACCAACTACTACCATCCCTCCATCTGTTTCCACTCAAACACCTTCTTACACACCATCTGCAACTCCACCATTGGACCCCTCCACCATCTCCTCTCTCATTACCCTCATTACTCCCCTCCTAAAAACCATCATAGCAGAGGCCATTTCACCTATTGCTACTTCTATATTATCTCTTGCTGCCCACATCTTTGCCCTCTCTGCTGTCCCCTCTTCAGTTAGGGGCCTGGCTACAGTTTGCACTAAAACCAGGCAGGGGGGATACTTGATGACGAAGCTGCAGCAGTTCCAGCAGTAGTAGCTGTTCCAGCAGAAACAGTAGTATTAGCAGCAGTTCCAGCAGAAACAGTAATAGCAGTAGCAGATGATGAAGATTTATTTGATTTAAATCATTTTATTGAAACTGACATGGACATAGATGAGTCAGTAACAGGAGAAATAAATACTGTTGGTGATTATATTATTAATCCCACAGTAGATTTGTTAAGTCTGTTAAGAACTTTTGATACAGCTTATTTGAGCCTTCCTCTAGAAGATAGTACTAAGCCATCTTTGGCTATAATCCTATCCACCAAACCAATAAGCCCAAAGTTGCCAAGCAACTCAAGGCAATTTTTTCTACTCCAGAGTCTCCAGCCATCTCATCTCCACCTAAGGATGACTCAGTCATCATTTCATCCCCTCCAGAAACCATTCCTGCTCCAGCCCCAGTCCCAGCTCTTCCTCTAGCTACTACTCAGGCTGAAAAGCAAATTGACAAATCAGTACTAAAGGCCATTGATGCCTTATATGATGCTCCTCCAGATTATGATGAACACTCAGATGAAGATGAAGACTCAGATGAGGAACCTAAGAAAAAGAAAATTTCTAAAAAGAGGAAAGAACCTCCACTTCTTGTTCCAAAGCTCAATCCAGCAAATGACACCCCTACTACATCCTCGAGAAAATCACTCCTTATAAGGGACTGCCTGCTTGGATGTGGTTATTTAAAAATGAATAGAAAGAAAGAAAGAGAAGCAGAAGGTATTCACCTCATCCCATTCAAAGACATAGAAAGGACCCTCCTCATCCTCCTCCTCCAGCTGCTGGTGCTTCAGGCACAACATCTCAAAGGACCACTCAGTTTCAAACTTATAAAAGGCATCAGGGTAGGTCTCCCTCCTCAGGAAGCAGCCAGCAGATATACTACTCTTCAGGCATGCAGCACAAACCTCAACAGCAGCAGCATCAACAATAACTACATCAAAAACGTCCTAAACATCAAAAAGCTGAAAGCCCCAAGAGACCTGCTTCCCCACCTATACCATATGATGATCCTGAAATAACAACAACAACTAGGATGGCCAGGTTCCAAGAACTGGTTGGCCTTTCTATGATCAACAAAGCCAAAGCTGAAGGTAAAGATCCGTCAAAATATAGTACTATGTCAAAATACATGAAGGAAGAGCTCAACAGGTTTGAAAAAGCTAATAAATTTTTCAATGTTGATGACTACATGAAACTGCATCCAGAAGCAGTGGTCCCAAGGTCTACATATCTAAATATCATAGGGGCTGCTGATATGATAATGACAAAGGTGCAAGCTGCAGATCCCAACAGGGAAATTATATTTAGTAAGCCTGGTGAAAGAGCTAAAGAGGATAAGCACAAGGAGAAGAAGAGGAAGTGAAACCTGAACTGATAAGTTTGTGATGTTTTGAAACTACTTATTAATTTCTTGATGCAAAACTTACTATGTATATATATATCTGCTTCATGTGTTTATTTTTCCTACCAGATATATGTTTTCATGCTTTGTAATTTTTTTTGATTTTATTATGAGTCTGTGATTAGTGACCTTACCCAAATAGGGGGAGATTGTTGGATCCCAAGTTTGATTTGGGCTAGGTTCACTAAGTTAGGATCATATGACCCATCATGTATAACCAAGGTCATGGTTGTGTCCTAGAGTCTACGCCATGCCCCTAGAATCAACATCACATGGACCAGTCTTCTACAGACTGCCAGAGACTCAAACAATTGTGTCGACACTTAGGACAGGCTGTGTCGACACCAGAAGCCAGATTGTGTCGACACCCAGGACTTGTGTCGACACACAGAACATCTATCGACATCAACTGTATCGACACCGGAAGCTAGATTGTGCCGCCACACAGGACTTGTGTCGACACCCAGAACATCTGTCGATAGTAATTGTGTCAACACATAGGACTTGTGTCGACATACTCCAGATTTCTATCAACACAACAACTATGTCGAGATAAGAAGCAATTGTGTCGACACATAGGACTTGTGTCGACATACTTCAGGTTTCTGTCAAAACAATAACTATATCGAGACAAGAAGCAATTGTGTCGACACACAGGACTTATGTCGACACATTCCAACGAAACTAGTTCTCAGTTCGACAAACCCAGTTCTCAGGTCGACGATTTCTGGATACTCTACTTCAGCATTTCATTCCAAAAATATCTAAGTCCAAAAACACTTCACTGAACTCTGGTCGATGAAGTCAAATTATTAGCTCGATGAAAAGGAAAGATTCTAGAGAATGCAGTTATCTGTTCTCAGCTCGACGATTTTGGAACTCAGCTCGACGAACAAAAGCCATCTAGTCGACGAACACAACTCCTCAGCTCGACGAACTGTGGACTCAGCTCGACGATTTTTGTTCTCTCTTCGACAAATCCAGACTTGGTCATTTCCATCCTTCTGTCCCTTTCCTACTGTAATAATTCATGGGTAATTAGTGCTAAAATATTCTCTGAATATTACCCTTAGACGGAGCATTAATTATGTTCTTCTCCAGGATTATTGCATGCCATTTTTCCATGGGACAGTTGGGGAAATCATTTAATGCAAACTATTCTCCAGGCCGTCAGCAATGAATGCAGAAGAGATTTCAAATTTCAAAAGGAAGATAATATGGAAAATATAAAAGGGAATTTTCTTCCTCCTCTAGATAGTGACTGAGAAAGACAGACAGACACACAGACAATCAGTCAGTTTTTGTGAATCAGGAATCAAGAATCTTCTGATGTTCTCTCTCTCGACAACACTCTGAGACAAAAAGAGATAGAAAGCTGATATAGAAATACAAGATCTAGACCAGAAGAGTATCAGCAATCTGAAGAAGAAGAACATCAAATCAAAATCAAGAGTCTTCTTCCTTCTACACTCCAGGACACTTCAAAGGACAACAAATCTTCTATCTGTCAAGAAGTTCCTGTACTTTGTCTGGTCAAAGCTGAAAGACTGAAGGCCTATCACCATAAAGCAAAGCTCCATCTCCCTGAACCATTCAACATCTCAGGGGGAGTCTTTTGCTAACATCATATCCACAAAAGTCTTCTTAGTTGTACATTGAGAAAGAGAAGACAAAATCATCTCTCATCCCCCCACTATAAAAGGGTTATTATTGAAGTACTAGACCGGGCGGCCTTGCGGTCTTATCCAGCGGTTTGTTGACCGAGCGGTCTGGCAGTCTCCTCAGAAGCCTGGAGACCGGGCGGTCTGTCGATCTCCTATTGCGGCCTGTTCTATCCTGGTGAAGTTGCCGGGCGGTTAACACCTTTGTCTAACCGTGCGGCCTATGCGGTCTCCTATATTTCTAGCCGCCCAGTACTGTAAATATTTAGTCCCACATTGTTTATTTGTACTCTCCCATATACCCTCCATTCTATAAAAGGGAGGTCATACCTTTGTAAATGATATCTTTTTTGGATAATAAAATTTCAATTATTCAAAACTCTATCCGTTTTCTCTTGCTAGTTCGCTACTTTTAACATGGTATCAGAGCACTCGATCTACTCCTCCTGATTTTGTGTCTTCCTGTCCGCGCGGCTTGTCGTACCGGTTTGCACCCTGTCCGCGCGGCCTCTTCCTCTCCTTGTTGCTGCTCTCTGTATGCACGATTTTTTCTCTTCTAAGTCGCTGTCTCTTCTCGCAGCGCCCTACTTCTGTTCACGCGGCCTGTCCTCTAGCCGTTCGACTTCTTCCCCTTCTTCTCGCAGCGCCCTGTTTTTCTCCTGCTTGTGTGCGCTCTCTGCTTCTCGCGGCTTATTTTCTGCCTTACGCGACCTGTCTTCGCGGCTTGACTTCTCTTCTGTCCGCTGCCCTGTTCGCGCGGCTTGCGACTTGTTCTAGTCACTGCTTCTTGCTGCCACTTCTCTTCTGTTCGCTCGGATTTTTCAGTCCGGGCGACCTCTTTCCAGCTGTGCCTTTGTTTGCTTTCTGGCCGCTTGTGTTCGCGCGGCTTCTTCCGTTTAACCCGCTGCGGCTTCTTGCTATATTCGATGACTACTTCCGGTCTCACCACCACCGTTCTCTCCACCACTCCTGCAGCCCCTTCTCCACCTCCTCCTTCGGGCAACCTTGGCACCCTTTCTAAGCTGGTTGGCTCCAACTATCCTGATTGGAGCGTTTCTTTCACCTTCCTTCTTCGCTCTCAGCGCAAGCGTCATCACCTCACCGATGACCCTCCTCCTCGTACCTCTCCTGAGTTTGATGACTGGGATGCGAGTGATGCTCTTGTTCGCACTTGGCTGGCCAACAGCCTCTCTGATGAGTGCTTTCCCGTCATTCGTCATGATGAGATGGTCAAGGTCATCTGGCTTCACCTTGCTGCTCTCTATTCCAAGGGGGGCCAGACGTCCCGCATTTATACTCTCTATGTGGACCTCTTCGCCCGCCCTTCTATGTCTCCTTCCGCGGCTTATCAGCAGGTTCAGGCTCATGGTGCTGAAATCCTCCAGAATCGACCCTTCTCGGCGGACTTGGCCGACCAACACAAACACTTCCAGGAACTCCTGGTTGTTTGTTATCTTCTCCGTCTTCCCGATTCCTATGATATGATCCGCCAACAGTTCCTGGGTGAGGCGGACTCTCCTACCTTGGATGCCACCGCAGCTCGCATTGCCGCTGTTACTTCGCTGCTTCAGCGGCCTCTGTTGGCCTCCCCACCTTCCCAGGACTCCTTTGCTCATCGGGCTCAGCAGGGGGGTTCTAGTGGTCGTGGTTACTCCGGCGGCCGGGGGTCGTCCCGGTTCCTCTGCTCTCACTGTGGTCGCACCGGCCATTCTGTTGACCGCTGCTGGCAGAAACGTCCTCATCTTCGCCCTTCCGGTGATGCTCCCTCTTTGGCCTCCGCCTCTTCTCGGCTGTCTGCTTCTGTCGCCACGACGTCAGGTAGTGCCCACGTCGTTCCCCAAGGTAAATGGCTGATTGACTCTGGTGCTACGAATCATATGACGGGCAACCCTCATTGCTTCTCCCGTCTTGAGACACATGACCGCTTACCCCCGGTTCGTTTGGCGGATGGTTCACCGTCCCCGGTTCATGGGACGGGCATGGCTCAACTCACCCCCTCGTTTTGCTTGGAGGACACTCTATATGTCCCAAAGTTCCCGTGTAATTTATTATCTGTTACTACTTTATGCCGCCAACTTCAATGCTCTGTCTTGTTCACTCCAACTACTTGTTCTTTTCAGGTCCCGAGGACCCAGCGGACGATTGCTACTGGAACTGAGAGTGGCGGCCTCTACTTCCTTGACGATGTTTCCGCTCTGTCCGCCTACTCCTCCTCCACCGATCTCCTTCAGTGGCATCTTCGCCTTGGACATCCTCCTCCTCGGATTCTTCGCCAGCTTCTGCCTCACTTACCTCCTGCTAGTTCTCCGCTCCACTGTGATGCGTGTCAGCTTGGCAAACATCATCGTTCCACCTTCCCTCCGAAGCAAGGCCATGGCTCCTCTCGCCCGTTTGATCTTATTCATTCTGATGTATGGGGTACGACTCCTACCCTCACTGTTGGTCGGGGTAGTTCCTATTTTGTCACTTTTATAGATGATTTTTCACGATGTACTTGGGTGTATCTATTAAAAGACCGCTCTGAACTCTTTTCTGTGTGGCAATCATTTTATTTTATGATTCAGACTCAGTTTGACATGTCTATTAAAGTTTTATGTTCTGATAATGCCAAAAAATATCTTAATCATGAGTTCTCCACTTTCTTTCACCAACAAGGTCTTCTTCACCAAACTACTTGTGTTTACACCTCCCAGCAAAATGGGGTGGCGGAGCGCAAAAACCGTCACCTCCTTGATGTTGCTCGTACTCTCATGACGCAGATGCGCGTACCTCGCTCCTACTGGGGCTACGCTGTCCTCCTTGCCTGCTACCTCATTAATCGCCTTCCCTCCACCGTTCTCCACGGACAGACCCCCTTCTCCATTCTCTACCCCCACAAGGAACCTCTTCCTCTCCCTCTCTGTGTCTTTGGCTGTACGGCCTTTGTTCACGATCCCTCCGCTACCCGCGACAAGCTTTCCCCCCGTTCCACCAAGTGTGTCTTTCTGGGGTACTCTACCAGTCAGAAAGGCTATTGCTGTTTTGACCCCCTTCTCCTCAAGAAATTTGTCTCCGCGGATGTGATATTTTTCGAGAATGCTTCCTACTTCTCTCCTCCCTCCTCTCCTCCTTCTGATCTCTCCGTTCCCTCCATGCCTCTCGACGTCTCCCCACCTTCGTCTCCTCCTCCACCGTCTCCTTCCCTATCCATCTCTCCACCCACCACTCCTCCCTCCTCTCTGCCGCCGTCTCTCTCTAGTCCCGGGCCAGCCTTCTCCGCCACGGACGCTCCGGTCGCTGACGCACCCGTCGACCTGGATCGTCCCATTGCTCTTCCCAAAGGGGTGCGGGCGTGTACTCAACACCCGCTTGCGGCAGTTGTTTCCTATGATCAGCTTTCTCATTCTCGCAGGTGTTTTGCCTTGGCTATCTCCGCTACTTCCACTCCCCGCACCTACCAGGAGGCTCTTGCTCTCCCTCATTGGAAGTCTGCCATGGATCTACTCTTACTGAACGGGGTACCTGGACCCTTGTTCCTCCTCCCGTGGGCACTGATGTGGTTGGATGTCGCTGGGTCTTCGTTGTGAAGTTTCGGCCCGTCGGCACTGTGGATCGCTACAAGGCCCGGCTCGTGGCCAAAGGCTTCACTCAGACTTATGACATTGATTACTTTGACACTTTCTCTCCGATTGCTCGCCTCAGCACCATCCGGGTTCTTCTCTCTGTGGCTGTTAACTGGGATTGGGCAATTTCCCAGCTTGATGTGAAGAATGCTTTTCTCTATGGCGATCTTCAGGAGGACGTTTACATGGAGCAACCTCCTGGGTATGTTGCTCAGGGGGAGACACGTGTATGTCATTTGAAGAAGGCCATTTATGGCCTAAAGCAGAGCCCTCGGGCGTGGTTCGACAAATTTAGTGGTATTGTGGCTACCATCGGCTTTATAAGGAGTTCGGCCAATCACTCCTTATTCATTCGCAAAACGGCCTCGGGACTGGTGGTTTTGGCAGTATATGTGGATGATATTCTTCTGACTGGTGATGATCGAGATGGGGTGGACTTGACAAAGAAGCACCTCCGTCAACACTTGGTCACGAAGGATATGGGTTCCCCGAAATACTTCTTGGGGATAGAAATCTCTCGGAAACCTGACTCGTTGGTTCTCTCCCAACGGAAGTATGCCCTTGATCTTCTACAAGAAGCCGGATTGACAAGTGCCAAACCAGCTCGTTTTCCCATGGCTATTGGAGAGGACAAAATGTGGACGGATGATTCGCCTCTTCTATCTGATGTCACCAGGTACAGACGTTTGGTTGGCAAACTCATCTATCTCACGGTGACTAGACCCGACATCGCCTATGCTGTAGGCAAGGTCAGTCAGTTTATGCAAGCTCCCAGGGAGTGCCACCTTCAGTCTCCCCGGAAGATTTTAGAGTATGTCAAAGCAGCTCCAGGCAAAGGGCTTATCTTTCAGAAGAATGGTCATCTGAGGGTTGAGGCCTACTCAGATTTCAGTTACGCGGATGACAAAGGCGATCGTAAATCCACCTCAGGTTTTTGTATCTTTGTTGGAGGAAATCTGGTGAGTTGAAAGAGCAAGAAACAGTCTGTGTTCTCCAGATCCAGTGCAGAAGCCGAATACCGGAGTATGGCGTCAACCACGTGTGAGCTAAAGTGGTTGCGGGCTCTCATGCTTGACCTAGGGGAGGTCTATGACTATCCGCTTCCTATGTTCTGTGATAACAAGGCCGCCATATACATATCCAGAAATCCAGTCTTCCATGAGAGAACAAAGCATATAGAGGTTGACTGCCACTTCATTCGGGAAGAGATTTTGAAGAAACAGATCTGTATACCGTTTGTCACCTCTGACAAAGAATTGGCAGATATCTTCACAATGTCGGTCTCTACTTCCTTCTTCCACGTTTATGACAAGATGGGCATGATTGATATATATGCTCCAGCTTGAGGGGGAGTGTTGAAGTACTAGACCGGGCGGCCTTGCAGTCTTGTCCAGCGGTTTGTTGACCGAGCGGTCTGGCGGTCTCCTCAGAAACCTGGAGACCGGGCGGTCTGTCGATCTCCTGTTGCGGCCTGTTCTATCCTGGTGAAGTTGCCGGGCGGTTAACTCCTTTGTCTAACCGCGCGGCCTATGCGGTCTCCTATACTTCTAGCCGCCCAGTACTGTAAATATTTAGTCCCACATTGTTTATTTGTACTCTCCCATATCCCCTCCATTCTATAAAAGGGAGGTCATACCTTTGTAAATGATATCTTTTTTGGATAATAAAATTTCAATTATTCAAAACTCTATCCGTTTTCTCTTGCTAGTTCGCTACTTTTAACAGTTATTAACTCCCTTCAAAAGTTATTCCTGCTTGCAAGTCACCTGACCAAAAGACTTGAGGTTTGGTTTTTGAGCACCTGATTAAAGTCTCATTAGTGTCAGGCACCTGATCAAAAATTTGAGTGGATTCCTACCAGGGTGGTAGAAGAGTGGATGTACCCAAGTTTAGGGGAACCACTATAAATTTCTTGTGTTGTCTGGTTGCTTTTTTCTTTTGTTTCTTGTTGTGGCTGTGCTAGTTAGGATAATTGTGTTTGTGCTTTAATTTAATTCGTACAACACTAGGACTAGATTAAAGTAGTTGAAAGGTTTTTAAAAACACTAAATACTCTATTCACCCACCTAGAGTATTCCAGATCTAACCCCTCACTTTCAAATTAATTCAATAATCATGAACACATGCAGTAAGAAATTTCTGTAAGAAAAAATTAGGGTAAAGAGGGGAAGTGATAGAGGAAACCAACACTTACATTGATTTTGCCGGGAAAAAGTTCTCCAAATCACTCCTTGACGTAGATCGGGGCTAGAGAAGATGAGGGAAGTCGAAATCTAACAAAAACGACCAAAAATCAGATTTAGGGCCAAAAACCCTAGCGAGAAAATCTCAAGAAAAGGGGAAGATATTACCACGATGGCGCAACTCTCACTCAGAGCTTTTCGGATCTATAATTGGTTGAAGAATCCGAGCACCGGAGCACCGTCGGCGGCCACCAGAAAAATCACAAAAACTCTATCTTGGTCACGCCGCTCTGGCTTGGGAAGAAGAACAGTAGGTCGGTCCAAAGTGAAGGAGAAAATAAGAAGTAGGTATTTATAAACGTAGGGTAAAATCAGGATGTAAGACCCTAATTTTTTTCCTTTTAAAACCACGGGGTCTTAGGCCTAGCACCGCTGCTTTGTGGTGACACCATCACGCCCGGGAAGGTTGTCACTACAAAACGCAGATCCTGCCGGCCATATTGATCACAAAATAGTGGCAAAGTATGAGAGTCCATGACATTAGAATTCTAACACATGTCTACAATAATCACATATATAGTAATACTTATCCACGAAGGGAGAGTCCACATCAACAATAATAAAAGTATTGGAAATAGGTCTCATGCCTGATACATCAAAGTCCTCACTACAAGTCACTCATCGCGGAAGCAAATCTATAATAACTACTAGCGAATGGGACTCACTGTTCTAGCTGTCTGAACACCTGTGCTAAACTGTCCCATCTCCAAGCGTGTCGACCTGCGAGGCTGCACCTCGAAGCTGGGCTCTATGATCCCCTAAAATGATTTGCTCCGAAAACTGTTAGTCTAAAAGACAAAGTCCTATCATCCCCTACCCCTCCCCCCATGGTTCCTAGGCACCGAGTGGGGAGAAGGAAAGGAAAGGTAATAAAGGTGGAGAATAAATAAGGCAGGTGATGGTGGAATTATTCTAGTAATTATTTATAATGTATTTACAACTAATGAAGGAAGGTACAAGCTAGCAGTAAGGTAGAAAGTAAAGTAGAGCAGTAAGTATATGGAAAGAAACAAGTAACCTTAACTTATATGAATGCCTATACAAACTTATAAGTAAAGGGATCTTTTAGAAGGCTCCCATCGTATAAAAAGTCTCATACTGATTTATACGTTGGGGTGTCGGTTTTCAAGCAAGTAATATATATATCCATAGAATAATAACCTTAGCTTATAAGCACGCTCACACAAGCTTATAGACTAAGGGGTCGTTTTGCACGGCCTATTATATAAAACATCTCATACCACTTTATACATTAGGTGTCAAGCGTTATATGCAATGATTTATGCTATGCTATTTTATGCCATGAATCACGCAAGTGCAACACACCCACCTGACTCTGTGCACACAGACCTTTAGTTCCCTCTTTCTGGAGCCTAACCTCCCAGGATACCTCCGTAGTGGCAGAAAAAAGCAGTGGGTTGGGCCTCGCCCAACTCTAAATCGATAACTGCTCTATCAGTCAGACCTATCGTACGCCTCAAAGCAGGTGCACTAAGCGGAGCTCCTGCATACTCTTTGTCGGCTGGTCCCCAGACATAAATTGGCAAAGTGCTAAACCACACTTGTCGAGTCAACATATTGGCATCGGTGCATCGACCCTCCAACACTGAATACCCACCACCTTATAATTTATGCACATGCAATCTTGATGTATCAACCACCGAGCCAAAGATCCACAGACAATCCCGTCCGTCACAAATATCTACCGAGCCAAAGCTTCTTGGACAATACCGTCAGTCACAAATATCTACTGAGCCAAAGATCCTCGGACTAACCCATCCATCTCAAACCATCCGAGCCATCAACTCGCCGGGCTAACCTGCCTATCACCAAAACCACCGAGCTTACCGCTCGTGAGACCTAACCTAACTTCCCGAGACACCGGGGTGTGAGATAGTGGACCCCTATTTATATAAGTTTCTCTTAATTATTGATTTTCCCTACGGTTTAGGTTAGCCCAGGACTGCCTAAGGTATTCCCGGTGAAGTGCTCTCACAGGGCACTAAAAACTATGATGGTAGCTGAAGCCCATCGTTCCCTTTTGCAAGGCACTTAATATTTTTAAATAATACCCGATTCCCGATCCCTTTTAATATTACTCTGGATCTAACCCTAATGTGTTTTGACCCCCTCTCTCTCTCCACAGGAAAGACGATCTTTCGTCGATCCCAAACACATCTTAACTCTTGCCAACCCAACACTCACCCAAAGTTTGGACATGAGTAACTTGAACATGAAGTACAATATTTTCTCAAATCATGGCCACCCAAAAATTATGAACACTAGATAACAAAGTAATAACAGTAAATACAAAGTTTCATGATTTTTCCATAAATGATTTGACCTCTAATTGATTAATCAAATAATAAGTCATTAATTATGAGTAAAGAAGAAAGTACTAAAGTTAATCATCAGAAAATTGTAGAAAATTTACTGAATCTCAAGGATGACCAAAAAGGGCCTTCGACCAAAAACCACATTTTATCAAGCTTAATAAGCTTCAAAATAAATTCAATTACTTTTACTTAGAAAACAACTCCTTGTGAACCAACCTCTACAGATAGACTTCCAAAAATTCCATAAAAATTCACAGAGCTTTAAAATGTCAATAAAGGTCATTTTACCAAATTTCATAAGTTTCCATTGAGTGTTGTGCTCATAAATAATTTCTAAGTAGAAGGTGAAACTTGATGGGTTGTGAATGAAGTATCCCATATAATGATCAAAAATTCATATTAAAAATTTCTAGGGCTTGTTATAGTCTTAAAACATAGCTTGACGAAATACTATCCAAACCCAAGGTAAGGAAGTCACATAATAAAATTCTTCAAGACAACTCATGATAGTGCACTTTTCAAAGGAACCCACTTGTAAACTCATCCAAACATTATGTAGTATATTTCAGTGGTTAATATGATTATGTAAATGACCTCTACCAAAATATCAAGCAGTTCCAAAGTCATATGAGCCACTAAACATTCCCTGAGTTGTATGGACCCAAAAACTTACCCAATGGTTTAAGTGGTGTGCATGTGTTCAAAACCCACCATATCTATCCCTAGGGCTTTTCACCACCCTAGCATCACATGGACTAAATACCAAGTCCATACAAGGGCATTTCACCCCATGCCCTCCACAAATCCCCAAAGCCCAACCTTAGGGCATGTACTTGGGTCCTAGGGCAAATCTACCGCAACCCACCCCAAATTACTTATGAGGGTGTCTAGCATCATATCAAACCAGTGGCTCAAGTTTCAATCTATGTTGAGGTGATTTGACCACTCAAACCCACAAGGAACACTTTGACCTAAATACCCCCTTTTAGGCCAAGGCTAGGGTTTACAAAAATTCAACCCAAATCATCTTCAAATGAGATGGAATTTTGTCTAGAGCCTTATGATGACCCCAAGGACCACTCAGCAAAATTTTGGAGGGTTTGGAGGTCATTAGGTCCCCTAATTAAATTACCCTAGGATAATTAAATAATTTCAAAAACTATAGAAAAGTATCTCCAAAACTTTCCATTATCGGATATGACCTAGGTATAGATAATATTGACTCCCTGTCCAAATTTCAGGTCATTTGGACCTGTGGTGAAGTGGGGGCATACATTTAAATCTCTGAGTAGCCCTAGGTATAGACCGCACCAAATGGAGTGCTGAGGTCTAACCTGTACTCTAAACTGGTTCAAACTAATTTTAAAATAAATTAGACCATAGCGCTACAATTTTCATGTTGGCTATTTTCTTTGAAACAACACGTAGGTATTTTAAAAATTTAATTCAAAATACTACATATTGTATTACAGAATAATACAATAGGTATAGTTTGATTTTATTTAATCCCACACGAATCTTGGCGCAAGATTCGACAGCACTGGCTCATCTTCTACCTCCAGCCAACGGCCGCGATTAACCTGACCTGGAGTACTTTCCAGCCCCAATTCTCGGCCACCCGGCCACCTCCCTGGCCGGCCATCGGTGCCACCACCTCCGTTGAGGTGGGGGCTATCGTCGGGCGGCGGCACAGATGACGGAGGGGCGGATTCCGGCGATCCCGACAATGAGTTTTTTCCCAGAAAACCAGGAAAATGAAATCTTGAATCGGGCTCAATTGACCCCGATTCTTATCCATATTGAATCCTATGATCTACCCATAGAATAAGGAGTAAGGGAGGACAAGTTGGGAGGGCTGGAGGCGTCTTGATCTCTGATTTGCCATGGTGGTGGCGCCGATCGGGTTTCTACAACAACACAGTCAATTGCCTCGAATCCTCCAGGTAAAGGCTGTAACCTTCTACCCTCTTCCCGGTGATGATTTTAAGGTCCCTAATTTGGGATGGGGAAGGGTGTAACTCCAATGGCCATGAATGGCCATTAAAGGCCATTTTCTGTTTCAGCCATTTGAAGGGCCGAGCCACTCCATTGGCCGGCCAACTCCTGAAAACCCCTCCCCTGCCTCCAAGGAGTAAAGGCCCATCAAGGTGGGGGTGTTTTGAAACCTCCATAACCATAATGGCCACTAAGATCCACTTTCTCTCAACTCAAAAATTGAGTAACTCCTTCCTCTCTCTCCTAGTCTTCATTTTCTAAATTTGGTGGGCCCAAAATGTGTCTCTTCACCTTCTTAGACTAATGGGCCACACCACTTGGGCTTAGCCCACTTGAATTGGGCTAGGTTAACCTAAGTTGACCACTTTGACCCATGAGTTGACTTTGGTCGACATGACCATTCGGGTTGACCACAAGGGGTACTTGGTGACCCCTTGGCTTCCCCTAAGGTCTAGGAAGGGTTGTGTAGGGTTGACCTAGCACCTTGGCGGTCACTTTCCCCTTAGTTAGGGCACTTTGACCACTTTAGGGCTAGGGTTGACTTGGGTCAACTTAGCCTCTAAGGTTGACCCCAATGGGTCTTTGGTGATCCATTGACTTCACCTTAGGTCTAGGAAGACCTGGGTAGGGTTGGTTGGGCACATTAGTGGCCCATTACCCTTAGTTTGGGCACCTTGCCCAATTTAGGACTAGGATGATACTAGGTCAACTTGGCCACCCTGGGTTGACTCCAATGGACCCTTAGTGCTCTAATGGACCTTCCAATAGGTTGGTGAGGTTGTGGTGGGGTCTTGGAGTCATGGAGATGCCCCATGATCATCCTAAACTAGTGTTTAGAAACCTACTATTTGTAGACCATAGTGATCACACCTACATTCCTAGGTCCACTTAGTCTTCTCGGGCTTCCTAGGGTTTTATCATGACCTAGTCATAACAAAACCACTCCTAGGGGTCTAGTTGTCTGAGGGATGTTACAAATCACAATACATAAACAAAAAATTTCATCCTCGAAATTAAGGTTAGGCCTACGGGGTATCAAGTCTGAGAAATAAAATGTAACATCCCGAGAGGTTGTAAGGAATACCTAACTAAAAAGCTCTTGGTACTTTTGTTGCATCAAATCTTATGGCTCCCATGTGTGCTACTCTTGCCCATGATTCCTCCCCAAGACCTTGACCAACGATACCTAATTGCATCGCAAGACGCGCATCCCAGTATCGTCTATCCGAATCGGCTCCAGGTGCACCGATCAATCAGAAGTTATAGGTCTATCTGTAGTCGTAGTCTGCTTCTCCAGCTGAAGTAAAGCTCTCCTCAGGGAGGAGACGTGAAAGACATTGTGCAAACCCGCTAGCTTTGGCGGTAGCTCTAGTCTATAAGCCAAGGGGTCGATCCGTTCCAGGATCCTGTAAGGCCCCATATATCTCGGGCTGAGATTCTTCTGACCACACACCCACGAGACTCCATGCATTGGTCAGATCTTCAAAAATACCTGGTCTCCTACCTGAAACTTTACCTAATGATGTCGAGCGTCGTAATACATAGCTTGCATGCTCTAGGCCTCCAACATCCTGTCTCGTATCAATATCACCGGAGCATCCGTATCCTCGACAAACTCCGATCCCACTGCCTTCAGATCCTCATCCTGGATCCAAGACAAAGGTTTCCTGCATCTCCGCCCATATAAAGCCTCTTAAGGGGCCATGCTGATGCTAGGCTGGTGGCTGTTATTGTACAAGAACTCGATCAATGGTAGCTGACTCTCCCATGGCTCTCTGGGGTCCAGTATACAAAGATGCAGTAAATCCTCCAGTGTCCAATTAGTGTGCTCTGTCTGTCCATCCGTTTGAGGGTGGAAGGCGGTACTAAAAGTCAGTCGTGACCCGAAATAATCCTGAACCGCCCTCCATTCCTTAGACGTGAATCATCCATCACGATCAGACGCTATCGTCCACAACACTCCATGATATCGAACGAACTGCTCCACAAACTTCCATACCAAGTCACCCACCGGAGTGTCCTTACTGATTGGTAGGAACCTATCCACCTTCGATAATCGGTCGATGATCACCCATATCGAGTCATTCCCCACATGTGACCGAGGAAGACCATGTATGAAGTACATGGCGATGTCGTCGAACTTCCACTCTGGCACTGGAAGTGGCTACAATAATCCGGCCTGGTTTCTACACTCCACCTTCACCAACTGATAAGCCTCGCAGTGGGTCATGAAGTAGGTGATATCCCTCTTCATGTCCGACCAGTACATTGTCCTCTTAGGGTTGGCCGTCATCTTGGTGATGCATGGTTGCACCGAGTACCAACTGTAGTGAGCCTCAGTCATGATGTCCTCCCGAATTCTGCCCCCAGCCGGTATGTATACTCTACCTCTGAAGCATAGTAGCCATCTCTCTCTGTATATTCCCCTGCCATGCCTGCCTCCAAGGTCCTGAATACTAGCTCCAGCTTGTCATCCCTTCTCTGCTCAGCTCTGATACGATCCTAAATGTCGTCAGTGGCAACCATCAACGACAGGTACTCTTGGTATAGCTCTGGGTGATCCTCAGACACCAGAGATATCTGCATCTTCTCTAACATCTGCACCAACTCCATGACCATCAGCTGAGGACTTGCTCCTGAGGTCTTTGGCCTTAAGTTGAGCAGCTTTCAGCTTTTGTATTTCAAAGTAATGGAATAGTTTTGGGAAGTACTTGCAAGACTCTATAGAGTTTGCAAGGATTCTTCCAGCCTTCAAGTCCTTCCTGAATTTGTAGATTGTTTCGTGTTGTGCAAGATATTTATCTCATTCCTATTTGGAGTACCACTTACCCCTGTCATATTAATTCTCAACAACTGCATTTCATGCAGTTAAGATGATGCTTTTGGAGGTTGGACTCCATTTCTAAAAATCAGTCCTAGCCTCAACCTGTTCTCTGAATCTTTTCTTGGATAACTAAGCCTCTTGCTCTTTAAGTAAAGCTGAAGCAGCCATGTCCACTTTCTCAGAAATTACTGGCAATTTTTCTAGTGGAGGGTCGTACATATTCTGGACTGCCTGTTGAATTTCTTCAAACTTAGAAGGGGGATATATGACTTGAGCTACTTCATGTTGCATCCCCTC
This sequence comes from Platanthera guangdongensis, assembly GCA_039583875.1. NCBI lineage: Eukaryota > Viridiplantae > Streptophyta > Magnoliopsida > Asparagales > Orchidaceae > Platanthera > Platanthera guangdongensis. The sequence continues at coordinate 171,139,374 of CM077163.1, read as the reverse complement.
CAAGAATGTAGGTTGGCATCTAGATTCTGTAGTATTGTTGTCATCACGTAAGGGTGGATATCCCAATGTAGCTCTAATACTATTAGATACCCATTTTGTATGTTCACAGCTATCCTGAACTAATACCATCTCCCCTTTATGACTTCTCTACGAATATGATCTCTGAGATCATTCTTCTGAAACAATATTTGATCTGTAATATGATAGTTCCCAGCTGTATAATAGTCTTTAAACTTCTTTACTTGAGCTGAAATTGCAGAGTCCTGATAGCAGTAACAACTGTTGCTAAATCCAGTTTGATTTGTGCTTCTATAGCAGATACTTTGGTGTTCATATTGGTTTCTATGGCAGTGATTTGTTCAGCCAATTTTGTCAGAGTGATGGAATGTAGTTCCATCAAATTCTCATTTAGTCTTTTCTGATTTTCTAAAACAATGCCTTGCTTGTCAACCAGATCATCTACTTCAGTTTTAGTGTTTTGTTGTTGTTTGGCAATATATACCACAACATTGTCTCCCTTATGGAAGCAGTCTGTCATTTCTTTCTTAGGCAAATTTACCTCAAATCTTATAGATTTGATGTCCTGTGCCAGACTAAACTGCAACTCCTTGTGGCTTTCATCCACATACTTTTCTAGTGCAAGTCTTTGCTCATCAAGTTTGACTTGCAGTTGTACTAACGGAGAATCAAAATCCATTATAGGAGAAGTAGATGAGGATCTAGCCTTTAAGGCTTTCTTATAACCTGAACTCTTCTTTCTTAGCTCCATGATTTTTCTTTTCTTAAGTACTGAAGCTCTTCCTCATTTTTAGAGTCAGATGATATCTCAAGTTCTACTATAGTGCCTGGAACCTCTATATCTAGTCTTGGGGCTAGGTCTGGCACCTCCCCCTTAACTCTTGCAATAGTGGGTACATCAGCAAAAATATCTTCCTTGTGTACCACTTCTTGGTCCCCATGGAAGTCAGTCTCTAATTCTTGGATTACATCAGTCTCAGGAGCCTGATGTTTCTCTGGCAGATTAGTAATATGCACATCTTGTTCCTCTCTTTCAGAAGGGTCAGCAGTTGTGTTTATGTCATGAACCACTTCCATTACAGTAAGGTTTGCAGTCTCACTGTCTAGCTGGGCTTCATTGACAGTTTCCCCAGGGACTGATATCTCTTGATTATCTGTTAGATGGACAGTCTCCCCCTAGATTTGAGCTTCAGTTCCAAGTGTGTGAGTTGGAGACTTCCTGAGTAGTTCAGTGTTATCTTCATTAGAACTGAATTCAACTCTTTCTTTCGAGACACTAGAGGACTCCTCAGTTTACACTGTATCTTTCTTTGATTTTGGGACCTGTTTGGACTTTTGCTTTGTTGCAGGGTCTTCCTTGGACAATACTCTGACCCCACATAGACATGACTCTTATATCCATTCTCCTCATGTGATTAATCTTTGAGCCAACAATCTGATTTAGTACCTCAGGTATGCTAATAGCTAGATACAGACTTAAGATTCTGCCTAGATTGGGCTTCTTAATACCTTCCTTAATCTTGTTAAAGATTATAGCACTCCAGTCAGTCTTCACCTGGAAGATGACTCTTGTCATGAGACTAAACATGTAGGAATAGATCCTATCATGCCCCCCAGTTTTGAAGAGAACTACCTTCCCAATAATCACTGATAGAAACTTCCCTTTGGAGTTCATCCCTTTCCTAGTCATGGATGATCAAATGTTTGTGGTTGAGGGCAGCCCACACCATTTGAGGGATTTTACAGTCTGTGTAGAATCAATCTCCATTTCTTCTTTAATCCTTGGCAGTTGAAGGGATTTGCTCAGATTTTTGTGGGTTATTTTTTATTGTTTCACCGTGAACAGTTGATTGAATCTTGTTCCCCTTTGAATTCAATGTAGCGTTGGAATAGAATTCTAGAACTTCCTTCTTCCAAATTCTTATTCGTTCTAAAACCATATAATCCAGTTCTGCTTCCTAGATTAGGTCCACAACTGCCTTGATATCTTGTTCAGCATCATTGAATGCTCCCCAAACTAGCTCATAACCTTCGTTAATGTTGTTGTCCATCTTGGGCGCCATTGGAGATGAGAGAAGTGAAAGTTGAAGAGAGAAGAAGAAGAATTTTTTGACAATACTGATGGTTTAGTCTCGAGATTTCTGAGAGCGTAGTCGACAAGGTCTCATTTCCTCCAATTTATACTTTTCTAAATAAGGAAGGTCAAAAGACGGTCTGAAATTATAGTTTCATATGTCGACACAATTTTGATTATGTCGACTTTGACTGCTAAAGTCTCGAAAGGGAGTTTAGAGTCTCGACAACTCTATGTGTCGACACAAATTTCTGTGTGTTGACATAGATAACTTTATGTGTCGACACCAACATCTGAATGTCAACAACTCTATTTGTCGACACCAACTTATGAGTGTCGACACAGACTACTTTATGTGTCGACACCATCTTTTGAGTGTCCACATAAACTACTTTTTGTGTCTACACATAACTTACTTAGTCATATGTTGAGTAGAATTTCTCTTAATCTACCATCCTATTCCAGGTTCAATATGCCTAATTCAATTTTAAAATAATTGAATTTACTTTCATCCAGAGGTTTAGTGAATATGTCAGCTACTTGTGTATCAGTAGAAATAAACTCTAGACTTATGTTGTCTTTCTCAACATGTTCTCAAATAAAATGGTACCTAATTTCAATGTGTTTTATTCTTTTATGTGAAACATGGTTTTTAGCAATTTAATATAACACTAGTAGAATCAAAATATAATGGAGTTCTACTTATCTTGATGTCATAATCTTCAAGTTGATGTTGTATACATAGTAACTGAGCACAGCAACTTTCAACTGCAATATATTCTGACTCTGCTGTGGATATAGCAACACTTGTCTGGTTTTTGCTGTTCCACGACACCAATCTTCCGCATAGGAATTGGCATGTACTTGTGGTACTTTTCCTATATTCCTTGCAGCCTGCAAAGTCTGCATCTAAAAAACCTATTAGCAGAAAATCTCTATTCCTAGGGTACCACAAACCAAGATCTGGTGTGCTCTTAAGATATTATAAAATTATCTTTGCAGTAGAATAATGAGACTCTTTAGGGCATGCCTGGTATCTAGCACAGACATATGTAGCATACATGATGTCAGACCTACTTACAGTCAAGTATAGTAAGTAGCCAATTATCCCTCTATACAAAGACTCATACATAGTTTTCCCTGCCTCATCTTTGCCTAAAGGCAGTTTTCAAGGTGGAAACAGTCTCCATGCCATATTTTTTAATCAACTACTTGGTGAACTTAGACTGGGATATGGATAAGCCATCATCAGTCTGTCTTACTTGAAGTCCCAAGAAGAACTTTAGCTCACCCATGCTGCTCATCTCAAACTTTCCTTGCATAAGTTTGGCAAACTTCCTGCAAAGGTTGATCTCAGTAGATCCAAATATTATGTCATCATCATATATTTGGACTAGGATGATCTTGCCCTTTGATTCCCTCGGGAGTAGGGTCTTGTCTATTTTCCCCATTGAGAATTTATTCTTATTGAGAAAAGTAGACAATGTCTCATACAATGCTCTAAGGGCTTGTTTCAACCCATATAGAGCTTTCTTAAGTCTATGGACATGATCAGGAAAGTGAGGATCTACAAAACCTGATGGCTGGTCCACATATACTTCCTCTTTTAGATCTACATTCAGGAATGCTGACTTAACATCCATTTGAAAGACCTTGAATTCTTTATAGGCTGCAAAGGCAAGGAATGGTTTGATTGCTTTCATCCTTGGTACTAGGGCAAAGGTCTGGTCAAAGTCTAATCCTTCTTCCTGCATGTAGCCTTTTGCCACCAATCTGGCCTTGTCCTTGATAATAATGCCATTTTCATCTAACTTATTCCTGTAGATCCACTTAGTCCATATCACATTATGTCCCTTAGGTCTGGGAACTAGTTTACAAACTTTGCATCTCTTGAATTGGTTCAGCTCTTCCTTCATAGCACCAATCCAGAATGAATCTTGGATCGCCTCTTCAAACGTTTTTGGTTCCATTTGATACATAAAGCTTGACCATAGTGCTGAGTTCAAGCTCTTGCTTCTGGTCATTACACCATGGCTTGCATCGCCAATGATTTAATGAGCTGGATGATCTCTTAAATGTCTCATTGCTAGATGCAATCTTTCTTCAGCTAGTTATTCTTCATTTTCTTCAGCTTGTTGATCCTCAATATCTTCAGCTGGTTGTTCTTCATTCTCAGCTTGTAAGTCTTGAGCTCCCCCTAGACAGCATCCATCATCTTCAATCGCTTGGCCTGCTAGTTTATCTTCCCTGATGGTCAGATTGTTCATCTTATCTTTTAAACCTGCAGGACTAGAAGAAGTGCTTGGCAGCTCACAGTTAATTAACTTAGACTCATCAAAGACAACATGGACAGATTCTTCTACAACTTGTGTAGTCAAGTTATAGATCCTATATGCTCTATTATTGTTGATGTACCCAACAAATATCCCTTCTTGGGACTTGGCAGCAAACTTAGTTAAATGAGACTTACCATTATTTAGTACATAACACTTGCTACCAAAAATCCTTAAATAGGATAAATTTGGTTTTCTGCCTTTCAGAATCCCATAGGGAGTCTTTTTGTGACTTTTGGTGATAGAAGCTCTATTTAGAACATGACAAGCAATATTTACTGCCTCTGCCCAGAAAATATTCTAGGAGAGAAGTATCATTTAACAAGGTCCTACCTGCCTCAATTAGAGTTCTATTCTTCCTTTCAGCAATTCCATTTTGCTGGGGAGTTCTAGGTGAGGAGAATTCTTGATGAATCCCAAGCCCTTCATAGAACTTTATCATGCATTCAGACTGAAAATTAGTCCCATGATCACTTCTGATCTTGACCTCAGAACTATTAAATTCATTCTGAATTTGCTTGATAAAAGTCTGGAAGATATCTGGGGTTAGAGATTTTCTCCTTAAGAAGAATACCCAAGCAAACCTGAAAAAGTCATCAACAACCACAAGGGTATAGACTTTCCTACCTATACTATGAACTGGCATACGACCAAATAGATCCATATGCAGGAGGTATAAACACCTCACTGTGTCTTTGGTATCAAGAATTTGGAAGGAAGACCTGGTCTGCTTGCCCTTTTGACAAGCTGAGCAAATTCCCTCTTTAACGCACTTAACTTCAGGACCATTCCTCACCAAATCTTCACTAAAGAGTCTACCTATGGTCTTGTAGTTCAGGTGAGCTAGCCTCTTGTGCCATTTTACACAATGAGAAACTTTCTCATCTGCAACTAGGCATATAGGAGTTTCCTCACTCTCACACTCAAAGTCTAGACAATAAATATTTCCTCTCCTAGTGCCTGTCAAGATAACCCCTTGGTCACTTGACCTTCTAATTTGACACTCATCCTTGAGGAAAGAAATGTCATAGCCAAGATCATATTGTTGACTTATGCTTATAAGTCAATGTTTCAAACCTTTCACACAAGCTACTTGTGTGATAGTTACTATGCCATTAGTTATCTTACCCAAACCTTTAGTTACCCCTTTTTCTGAGCCCCCAAAGATAAATTTGGGAACATTCTTAATAGGAGTGTATTCCTTTAGCATGCTCCTTATTCCAGTCATATGCCTGGAACATCCACTGTCCCAGTACCATGTAGGGGTATGGCCACTTAGACTTACCTGCAACAAATATATTATCTAACCTTAGAACCCCAAATTTTATTGGGTCCTAGGTGCAAGTTAGACTTAAACTGAACATGCCTACCAACAGTTTTTCTGACAGGTAAGCCATCATTACTTCCCTGTACACTCTCATTGTGCCAGCAATCAATGACATAGTGGCCCACTTTGCCACAGCACCATAACTCATGCACATTGTACCTTCTTTTAAGAACTGGCTTCACAACAATGTTGTTTGTAGCTCTCAAACCAGCTAGTACATTGGCTCTTTTCTCAAGTCTTTCAGCCAAGGCTTGCTTAGGGACATGTCTGGCAGTAGAAGTACTTGGGATATCTTAAACCCTATCTACAGCTGCCTTATTTTCAAAATGCATACTCGTGATAGCTTCAGATATTCCTAAGTTTGTTTTGCTAATAGACTTTCCCTTAGCTTGCAAATGGGCTGGCAGACCTTATGTGTCATCTGCTACCATGTTCTTGAGTGTTGGGGCCGGTACACCAAACCCAAATGGTCCATTTTGAGCCATTTGGGTTTTCTCATGGGCTGCCCAATAGGTACTAGCACCCTTGCCATTTCTACTACCTTACTCACAGTGACCATAAATACTATCATGGGCATACCTGTTAGAAGGTTGAATCACTTTTTTAAAAGAAATTGGAGGCTTGGAAGCAAGTGACTGAGATGGAGCTTTGTCTTTCCAGTTGAAATTGGCAGCTCTTGTTCTTCCTTTGAAACCTAAACCCTTCTTACACTTTTGGGAAGAGAAGAAATTTATCAAAGGTAACATAGAACTAGGTTTTGAGAACTTGGCCACTAGCTCCCTCTCCTTTTGGAGTCTACTTTCAAGATTCCTAATAAGACTATTCTTGAAATTAATGGTATCTATCTAAATAACAGTTATGTTCTTCAATTTACTAATCTCTTTTTACTTCAGATCTAGCACTTTTGCTGGGTTTGAAGCAGCCAACTTCAGAGTGGCATTCTCCTTTGCTAGCTGTTTGGCTAGGAGCCTACTTTCCTTAAAGGCTTGCAGGAGCTCTCCATAATCATCAATCAGTTGATTGATGCCTCCTTCAGATTCATAGCCACCTTCATCTCTTGATGAAACTGCTTCTGACTCTAGGCTAGTAACATAATCTGACACTGAAGGTGACCAACCTGCTCCTAGCTGAGTCCATCCTTAGCTATGGCCATTAGCCCTATGCATTGGCTGTCTTCTACTTTATTGATATCATCCAGCAACTGCAAGAATTCTATTTCTACAGAATCTTCCTCAGTTGAGAATAACCCAATTAGGCCTCAACATCCTCTTCATTTTCTGACTCTGATGAAGAAGAGTCAGTCCAGCTTTTCTGCTTCTTGGACACAAAGGATTTCTCATTCTTGCCTTTATGCTGGTGTTTCTTTTTCTCACCAAACTCCTTTCTTTTGACAGGACAGTCTACTATAACATGTCCTGGCTTGCTGCAACAATAGCAAATAATTTTAGTAGAAGTTTATTTACCAGGTTTAGAACCATACCTTTCCTCTTTAGAGGTTTTCTTCTTTCCCTTGTAGTAGTCATCTTAGGAGTAAGAAAAAGAGGAAGGCCTTCTCCTCCAATTCTTTTTCTTCAGGAACCTTTTGAATTGCCTAGAAAAGGCAGCAAGCTCCTCATCAGAATTATGGCCATCTGATGTGCTTGTGTCTGAACTTTCTGAATCAGTATCAACAACTTTTCTGGGAGGAGGAGTCTTTATCCTAACCTACTTTGTAGCTTTAATCTTGAAAGCCATAGATATATCTTTGGCACAAGACTTGCTGCTCTTCTCCTCTTCCTTTCAGGTAATTAGCTACATTTCATAAGACAACAATTTTCCAAACAAGGTTAATGGAGGAGTATTTGCAAGTCTGGCCACTTCTCTGATGGCACAGACCTTGGTATCCTAATCCTTGGTTAATGATCTGAGAAACTTGTCATTCAGTTCATAAGTGCTGAAGACTCTTCCATAAGTTATCAGCTCATTGACAATTCTGAAAAACATTTCATAGCATATAGCTATGCTATCTGTCTTGGCTTGTCTGAAACTCTCATATTCTTAATTGAGCATAGATTTCCTATCCTCTCTTACTTCTTCTATCCCCTCCATGTAAACAATCAAAGTGTCCCACATTTCCTTTGAAGCTTTGAAGTGGATTAAATTTTAAAATGTAGAATCATCTATGACACTAACAATTATGTTTTGTGCCCTCTTGTCCAAAGTGGCTAAGATGTTCTCATCTTTGGTCATCTCAGAATAACTCTTTGGAGTTTTCAGATTTGTATCTCGAACAGATGTCTTCATAGGGATGAAAGAACCTTCTTGAACTCTTATGTAAATTCGTGGATCAGATGCCTCCATGAATAATCTGACCCTCTCTTTCCACATGCCAAGGTTTTTTTTCTACAAATGGGAAGTTTCATGGATCCAAGTTCTTTTTGATTTTAACCTGAACCCATCTTGGCTATATTATTACTGCCTTGGAGATACACTCAGACTGTTAAGTCTAAATTTGAGTAACCTAGCTCTAATACCACTTGAAAGAATTGGTTTCAAGATTGTCTAAACACCTAGAGGCGGGGGGGGGGGGGGGGGAAATAGGTTCAATTCCAATTCAACTTAGGCAGTTAATAAATTAATCTCAGCACAGTTATAAATTTTACAGATACCACAGCACACAATCATCCAATCACAACATACACACAGATTTATAGTGGATCCCCAAATGATGGGTAAATCCACTTTCCCCCTTCGCCTATCTACCAGTACACCAGATTTGGCCAAACTTCCTTCCACCTTCTCAGATCCTCAGATCTTACAACTAAGAACCCAAACTGGTTCCTACAGCTCAGACTTCAACAAGTCCTACACCTCAGGCTCTTCCTAAGAACCCTACCTCAGAGTGAATCCACACTCCTACCACTCAGGAAATCAAGCCCTACCTCAACCCTTATCACGAGGACTATAGCTCAGAGAACTTAATCTCCTACCTCAAGCAAACAGCCCTACCTCAGCCTTTATAATTACAGCCTTACAACTCAGAGATTGAAATCTCTAACACTCAGATCTAAAAATAGATCTTACAGAAAATTATATAAAGAATTACTTTCTTCCTTCACCCAGATAGAGAGAGAGTAGTGAGGGAATCTTGATCAGATCTTGACGGATCCGCTTTCTCCCGATCTTTGCTATAATGAATCAGATTCAACCTGACTTAGCTTATTCAAAGCTTCTTGAAAGAGAGAACCTAGGTTGAATCTTCTTGAGAAGTTGGTGTAAATCCAGCTTCTTCCTCCTTGCAGAATTAAATCTACAAACACTGACAAATCTGATGAGATGCTATCCCCTCCTCTGATTTAGAACCAGAATCTTCTTGCTGTATAGAATTCTTTGAATTTTCTTGGAGTATTTCTCCTTATTCTTGGTTTTCCTTTATATTTTCTCTCTGTCTCGCTATATATTCTTTTTCTTTGATAGCTCAGATCTATTTATAGATCACATCAGAGGCAACCGGCTGATCCAGTAGTTGACTGACATCTAACAGTTCTGACATGTCTAACAGCCTTGACGATTCTGACAGACGTCAATTCTTCAGTCTTGAGATTTGGCACTTAGAGTTATTTAACTCAGCTTAATGTGTCGGAACATAAGGATAGTATGTGTCGACACAGATGAAGTATGTGTCGACACAATTACCCGGGTGTCGACACACTTCCTTTGGTGTTGTCGATAAACTTCAGAAACTGTCGACATAGCTCTTCATTTTGTCTTAACACTGAATTTGTAGAATGTGTCGACATACTTCAGAAACTGTCTTCATCACTGATGTAGACTCAAACTCTGTAAGTCGACACAAGTCATGTGTGTTAACACAGCTCTTCATCAAGTTCTCAACACAGCTATTTTAGAATGTGTCAATACAAGTCCTTTGTGTCGACACAGCTTTTCCAAATGTCGACCCAAGTCCTAGATGTCGACATAGTTGCTTCTCTACAATTGTCAGTATAACAAGGTCTAAGTGTGTCGACACAAGTCATGAGTGTCGATACAGTTGATGTCGACTTAAACTCTGCGTGTGGACACAAGTCCCGTGTATCGACACAGACTTGCTTCTTGTCTCGACATAGCTCCTTCAAAGGTGTCGACACTAAATAAGCATCTCGATATATTTGTACTTAGAATAATTTCTATATTCTTATGCCTGCACAAGAAAACTCAATACACCATCAAATACAACATGATGTATATCATTGAGTCAGGTGCGGATTCTCCAAATCTGGTACACAATTTACAATGTACCCAACAGAAACTATCCTACGGACTATTTGAAGTTTGCTGCTTTAATTTATGCGTTGAAGCTGTGGAGACACTTATTGTATGGCATGTTGTGTAAGATCTATATAGACCATAAGAGTTTGAAGTATGTCTTCACTCAGAAGGAATTAAATCTGCCCCTACGTTGGTGGTTAGAATATGTGGCTGATTATGAAGTGGAAATTCTCTATCATCCGGGAAAGGCTAATGTAGTAGCTGATGCTTTGAGTAGAAAAACCGCCAAAATTTTCAATTTGTCTGTGCAGTCCTTGGTAGAAGAATTCTTGTTGGTGGACATTGGAGTTGGGAATAGTGCAGTGCCTGCTAGTTTAGAAGCAGAAGATCCCTGTTGGATTTCCCTAACTAGAGCACATTAGAAGGATGATCCGGATTTGTTACACCTCTGGAATGGAACTGAGAAGGGAGAGCTACCTGATTTCTCCTTGGATGAGCTGGATACCTTAAAATATCTGGGTAGATTTTGCATCCCCTTCTTTGGTGATATTCGGGCTAAAATTTGTACTGAAGCTTATGGTTCCAGTGTTGCCTACCATCCTGGTTTCCCAAAAATATATAAAGATCTAAAGCAGATTGTTTGGTGGTCGGGAATGAAGAATGATATAGCAATGTTTGTGGTGGAATGTTATACGTGTCAGCATGTTAAGGCTGACCATAAGAGGCCTGGTGGTAAACTAACACTACTGGATATTCCTTGTTGGAAGTGGGAGAGCATTTTGATGGATTTCATCACTGGCTTACCGAGATCTCCCCTGGGGCACGACACTATTTGGGTGATAGTTGATAGATTGACTAGAAGTACTCACTTCGTACCTTTTAATATCGGATATTCTATGAAGAAGATAGTTGAATTGTACCTTGATAAGGTTATCAGGTTGCATGGAGTCCCTGTAAGTATCGTATCGGACCGAGACTCTAGATTTATGTCTCATTTTTGGAAGAGTTTACAGGAGGGGTTGGGTACCGACTTGAGGTATTCCACCGCCTATCTTCCGCAGATAAACGGTCAGATGGAAAGAGTTAAACAGATAGTGGAAGATATGATAAGATGTTATATCATGGATCACGTTGGTGCTTTGGATCAGCGTCTCGACTCATGGAGTTTGCATACAATAATAGTTATCAAGAGAGTCTGCAGATGGCCCCATTTGAGGCCTTATACGGGAGGCATTTTAGGACTCCTTTGTTTTGGGCTGAAGTTGGTGAGAGATCATTGCTAGGTCCGAAAGCCCTGGAAGATATGAATTGTGTCGTGACTCATATTTGAGAAAAGCTCCGTGTGTATAAGAACACTATGAGAAATATGCTAATCAACGAAGGGTTGATCTGAATTTCGCTGTTAGGGACATGATTTTTCTGAAAGTTTCTCCGATGTATGGTGTTAAAAGGTTTGGAAGGAACCACAAGATAGACCCCCGGTACGTGGGACCTTTTCAGATTCTTGAACGCATCGGTGTATCAGCTTATAGGCTGGAGTTGTCTGCTACCTTCCCTAGTGTCCATGATGTTTTCCATGTGAGCCAGTTGCGGAAGTGTATTCGTAATGATCGTCAAGTCCTCAACTCGGTGCCCCAGATTCATCACAACCTTTCATACGTGGAAGAACCTGTTCGTATTCTGGATTCTTTAGATCGAGTGTTGCGGAGGAAGACCATCCCCATGGTTAAGGTTCACTGGCGAAATCAAGACGTCGAGAGCGTGACGTGGGAATTGGAGTCGGCGATGAGAGAATCTCATCCGCATCTTTTCCCTTAGTTAAGGTATGTCTCAGGGATTTTGATAATAATTGGGTTTTGGTTTGGGTTTGGTTTTGAGGTTATGTTAAGTTTCAGGATGAAACTTCTTTTTAGGGGGTGTGACAGTAACGCCCCCGATTTTCTGATGTCATTATTTGGTTTGTCTATGTCATAATTTCGACTTCAGGGCATTACCACCATTTTTTGTTTTGTTGATGGAGCTGCACCATTTGTGTGTTTTCACGTCCGTCGGGCCTATTTATCCAGATTTTGCGATTCTGTTGGGTTGGAATGTATTTCCGGTTATAATGGTTGCGGTTTTGAGGACTTGGACTTGTCCGGTTTTGTTGCGTTCTGTGCATTTTGGAGTCTCGGAACGTGTTTTGGATCCTTGTGAGGATTTTATTTGCTTGGGCACGATATTGATGATAGTGTCTCAAGAATGGTACGTGGGATTCTAGGGTTGTCTTCGATGTTGAATTCGTTTAAATTCAACGCGCGTTTGGGCTCTGTTTTGAACTCTTATTTTCCTTGTCAAACTACTCTGAATATGATAAATTATTCTAATTAATTTTTAGCATAATGCTGCTTTGATTCTCTGGAAGGCCCTCCTTAGGGCAGGTTTCTCCCTTGGCGTTCGACAAATTTTTCGAACTGTGTTCGGCGATCGGGATTGTTCTTCTTCATGATTTTTTTGGGTGGTTGGCTTTGTTCTCGAGAATAGACTTTTGTTCTCGAGAAGATCTTTCTTGTACTCGATAACATATCCCTTATTCTCGAGAAGACCTTTTCTGTACTCGAGAATAGACCTTGTTCTCGAGAAGAATTTTCTCTCGAGAACAACCCTTCTGTCTCGAGAAAGTTTTATTTATACTCGAAAACATCCCTTCTATTCTCTAGAAGGTTTTATTTATACTCGAGAACAGCCCTTCTGTTCTCGAGAAGGTTTTATTTATACTTGAGAACAACCCTTCTGTTCTCAAGAAAGTCATTTTATACTCGAGAACAACCCTTTTATTCTCGAGAAGATCATTTTGTACTCGAGAATAGCCCTTCTATTCTCGAGAACACCTTTCCTGTACTCGAGAAATATGTTCTCCCACCCGAGAAACCCACTCCTAGTTCCCGGGAAATGCTTCTTGGTTCTCGAAAATTTATGCCTGCTTGTTCTCGAGTACTTTGGCCTTCCTCTCGGGATGAGCGGTTCAGCCAAACCTGATTCTTTTCTTGAGTGTGGTTATACTGTGTAACATCCCTCAGACAACTAGACCCCTAGGAGTGGTTTTGTCATGGCTAGGTCATGACAAAACCCTAGGAAGCCCAAGAAAACAAGTGGACCTAGGAATGTAGGTGTGATCACTATGATCTGCACATAATAGGTTTCTAAACACTAGTTTAGGATGATCATGGGGCTTCACAATGACTCCAAGACACAACCACAACCTTACCAACCTATTGTAAGGTCCATTAGAGCCCTAAGGGTCCATTGGAGTCAACCTAGTTTGGGCAAGTTGACCTAGGATCATCCTAGTCCTAAATTGGGCAAGGTGCCTTAACTAAGGGCAATGTGCCCCTAATGTGCCCAACCAACCCTACCTAGGTCTTCCTAGACCTAAGGTGAAGTCAATGGGTTACCAAAGACCCATTGGGGTCAACCTTAGAGGCTAAGTTGACCCAAGTCAACCCTAGCCCTAAAGTGGTCAAAGTGCCCTAACTAAGGGGCAAGTGATCACCAAGGTGCCAGGTTAACCCTACACAACCCTTCCTAGACCTTAGGGGAAGCCAAGCGGTCACCAAGGACCCCTTGGGGTCAACCCAAATGGTCATGTTGACCAAAGTCAACTCATGGGGTCAAAGTGGTCAACTTAGGTTAACCTAGCCCAATTCAAGTGGGCTAAGCCCAAGTGGTGTGGCCCATTAGTCTAAGGAAGTGGAGAGACATATTTTAGGCCCACCAAATTCAGAGAATGATGACTAGGAGAGAGAGAAAGGAGTTACTCAATTTTTGAGGAGAGAGAAAATGGAGCTTAGTGGCCATTATGGCCATGGAGGTTTCAAAACACCCCCACCTTGATTGGCCTTTACTCCTTGGAGGCAGGGGAGGTGTTTTCAGGAGCTAGCCGGCCAATGGAGTGGCTCAGCCCTTCAAATGGCTAAAACCGAAAATGTCCTTTAATGACCATTAATGGCCATTGGAGTTACACCCTTCCCCATCCCCAATTAGGGATCTTAAAAGCATCACCAGGCAGAGGGGAGAAGGTTACAACCTTTACCTGGAGGATTCGAGGCACTTGACTGTGCTATTGCAGAAACCCGATCGGCGCCACCACCACCATGGCAAAACAAAGATCAACATGCCTCCAGCCCTCCCAACAAGTACTCCCTTACTCTTCTTCTATGGGTAGATCATAGGATTCAATAGGGATAAGAATCAGGCTCAATTGAGCCCGATTAAAGCTTTTTCATTTTCTTGGTTTTCGGGAAAAACCTCATTGTCAGGATCACCTGAATCCGCCCCTCCGGCGGCCGTGCCGCCGCCCGGTGATATCCCCCACCCCAATGGAGGTGGCAGCGGTAGTGGCCGGCTAGGGAGGTGGCCGGGTTGCTAGGAATTGGGGCTGGAAAGTACTCCAGGTCGGGTTAATCGCGGCCATTGGCTGGAGGTAGAAGATGATCCAGTGCCATCCGATCTTGCGCTAAGATTCGTGCGGGATTAAATAAAATCAAACTATACCTATTGTATTATTCTGTCACACAATTTGCAGTATTTTTATTTAAATTTTAAAAATACCTAGGTGTTGTTTCAAAGAAAATTTCAACATGCAAATTGTAGCCCTATATAACACCCCCATCTGTCACATGTCATATAATAGAAGGTCCAGCTGGAACCTGACGTCATATACCACAGACAGTCGGAAGGGTTACAAAAGAATATTCAAACTATCAAATTAAGACTACTTGTCCTACACAGAGCATTCTAGCAGAAGCTTTTAAAGGTTGAAAGAACGCAAAACTTAAATCCAATAAATATGAATGTCCACGACCACAACCACAAGAATGAAATAATAATACACTGAAAGAAACTTGGCCTTATGGCCTTACAGAGGTTCACTTAATAAATAGAGTTTTCCATACATCGACTCACAGGCTGGCCACACATGACAAAAGTAAAAACAACTATTCTTTACGGCCTTCTAGGGCCAGCACAGCAACATGGGCTCCAACCCGCTATTTGGTACTCGGCTCCACAGCACCTGCAAGCACATTCCACCGCACGGTGGCAAATAAAGCAACGGTCAGCCAAAAGCCGACCAAATTATAACGACCCCGCCCCTTACTCGGGACGGCAGTGCTCTTTCCCTGCATAACATTAGCCCAGCTAAACGAAAAAATGCAATTATATATTTCACCACAGGTGTAGGCTCGCACGGCCAAACACCCCATGCACTCAGGGTACATTAATGGTGAATCCGGTCAATTCCATGGCTTCACCACCATCCAAAAGATGGAAACCATGTGAGCATTTAGCCTTTCTAACCACCGTCTAAGGCTCCCAACTATGCCAACATCCAGTCCCCTTTTTGGGTCTCTCGCACCGAACCACATAGCCTAGGTCAGATTCCACTTGCCCGTTGCTCACACCGCCTAGTCAATTTAAGTCCTACGTGCGGGCCAAGCTTCTCTCGGATCACAAATTTTCCAAACAATCACATAACCCAGTTATGTTCAAGGCCGGTTCCCAGACCGCCAAGTTAGCAGAACAACGATTCCGCTCAGTTTTCTGGGTGCGCCTTGGAGCTAACCTCCAAGGATCCCTGCTGCAATCTACCGCGTAGAAACCCGAAAAACCCAAAGCACGGAGTCTTCTCCGGCAAATCATACAAATGCAACATCACCGATCTAGACCAACAAGTCCGGGTAGGCTTCACACACAATGCATATGTCCATACTTGCGATTCCGGACTCTATATGCAACACAAGGAGGACTATTCACATCAACCCCAAGGAACACCACGCACTTATCGCACACTCGCGGAAGAGGGATTCCCTATGTAGAAATAAAGAGCTTCACATGCTCAAGTTGAGAATAGTTACCCTTGTAGTCCGTTTTGGCGCCATGGAAAAAACTACACGGACAGAACTCTTTGCAACGAACTTTCCTCTACGGATCCGCTCTCAGATCTCGAAACGGTGCTCCGATGCTCCGCCGGCGGCCGGAAAACCCTTCCCTCTTCCTCCTCTTTCCAACTCCTTGAGAGAAAGAATGGTTGGAGAGAAATGAAGGATTAACTCCCCTGTTCCTGGCCTTATCAGAGAAGGAAACCATCTGGGCCGTTGGATCTTATTTAAAGAAAACGAACGACTCAGATCCGCTCAAAAATCTCCAGACCTGGGCTGAACACGGCTTGGCACACGGCCGTGTCCCAGGCCGCGTGCCTCGATCCAGGCACGATCGTCGAACGAAGAAAAGACACACGGGCAAAGACACGCCTGTGTCTCACCTGACACGCCCGTGTCAGGTCTCTCGACACGCCCGTGTCCGGGGGTGTGTCACGCATAACCGCCACGCCAACCGACATGACCCAACTGAACACGGGTGCTGACACGGGTAGGCACACGCCCGTGTCATCTAGCCATGTTCCTAGCCGTGTCCTTCTCGGGATGAAATCGGCCAAAACACTAGCTAGACACGGCCTTGGACACGCCCGTGTCCTAGGCTGTGTACCCCTATATAGGCACCAAAAAATTCCTTTTTACGCGATCGACTCAAATACAATTTTCGGGGCATTACAAATCTCCACCACTTACGGAATTTCGTCCCGAAATTAAGCAAAGGTACACGAATCTAAATAATACCCGAGTGGAATAACTCGGGATACTCCTCCAACATAGCTTGCTCTCGCTCCCAAAAAGTTCCTCCCGTCCACAGTTATCCCAACGGACTTTAACCAATCAGACCTCCTTGTTGCAGAGTCGTTTGACTGCAACATCTTCAATACGTACTGGCTTGACCCTTGTTGTCAACCCATAATCAACCGGTACTTCATTGTCCGTAATTATCTGTGAAGGCTCTTGCACTGCCTTACGCAACACCGACACGTGGAACACGTCATGTAGCCCACTCAATTCCGCCGACAGCTTCAATCTATATGCCGCCTCACCAACACGCTCCAGGATTTCAAATGACCAAGGTATCTCGGACTTAGCTTCTTCAAGCGTCGAACCCACGATACACCCTTGAACGGCTTGATTTTTAGATATACCATGCCTCCAACACTGAACTCCACGCTCCTATGCTTGGTGTTGTAGTACTTTGACTGTCTATCCTGAGCGATCTTCAACCGTTCTTGAATTGTCCGTATCACTGATGTGGCATCTTCCACGGCTTGACGTTTATACAACTTCGATTCGCCTGCCTCCAACCAAGACAACGGCGTACGACACTTCCTCCCGTACAAGGCTTCGAAAGGCGCCATTCCAATACTTGCCTGAAAGCTGTTGTTGTACGCAAACTCCACCATGAACAGGTGCTCTTCCCACTGCTTTCCAAAATCTAGGATGCGCATACGAAGCATGTCTTCCATCGTCTGGTTGAACCTCTCGGTTTGGCCATCCGTCTGCGGATGAAAGGCTGTACTGAACTTTAGCTTAGTACCCAACAGACTATGCACCAACCTCCAGTCATTCGACGTGAAGCGTCTATCTCGATCACTAACAATACTGCGGGGCACACCATACAATCGTACAATATTCTCCACATAGAGTTTGGCTAACTTTTCCACCGGATCTTCCTTCCTATTCGGAATAAAGTGCGACACCTTTGTCAACCTTTCGACGACCACCCAAATGACATCGTTTCCCTTCTGTGACTTCGGCAAACCATGCACAAAATCCATAGATAGGTCGTCGAATTTCCATTTTGGGATAGGTAGGGGCTTCAAGAAACCTCTGGGCTTCTGGCATTCCGCCTTCACCAATGCACAAGTACGATACTTGGCCACATAAAGTGCTACATCCTTCTTCAATCCTGGCAACCAGAATAATTTCTTCATGTCTCTATACATCTTCGTACTTCGCGGGTGGATTGAGTACTTGGTATGATGAGCCTCATACATCAACTCCTCCTGAAGATTATCCACACTAGGAATGCATAGGCGACCGTCCTTCCTTAGCAACCCATCCTCAACAGCAAACTGGGAATTTGACCCATCCAATGATTCATCCAAGATCTGCTTCATGCTGTTATCCTGAACCAAAGCACGCTGAAACCTATCAGCTAGGTTACACTGGACCTCTTTCCAAAATAGTTTCGCCTCAACACTAGACTGCATGTCGACACAAGATATCTCCAAAGCCTCCAACTCATGGACCAATCTCTCATCATGTACCGATAACTAGTTAGACTGCGCCGGAGTCCTGCGAATCAACGCATCCGCCACCGCATTTCCCTTCCCTGGCACATAATGTATCTTGAAGGTGTAGTCCCCTAAGAACTCCATCCACCTACGCTGCCTCATGTTCCGATCCTTTTTATCCAACAAGTACTTCAAGCTCTTATGATCGGTGTAAATATCGACCTTCACACTATACAGGTAGTGCCTCCCAAGTTTTAGGGCAAATATCACGGCCGCTAACTCTAAGTCATGAACCGGATAATTCCTCTCATGAACCTTCAGTTTTCATGTACCATAGGCTATCACTCTCCCATGCTGTAGCAGAACACAGCCCAAACCACTACCCAAATCATCACTATAGATCTCTAACCCTTCGGTTCCAACTGGCGAACATAAAATAGGCGCCGTGGTCAACCGCCTCTTCAACTTTTCAAAAGCCTGTTCGCACTCCGGAGACCACCCAAACTTTTGATCCTTCCTAGTCAACGTCGTGAGTGGTAGCGCTATCCGCGAGAAGTTCTCTACGAAGCGGCTGTAGTAGCCAGCAAGCCCCAGAAAACTCCGGACCTCTGCCACTATAGTCAAAGCAGGCCACTCTCGTATCGCCACTATCTTCGCCGGATCCAGAGCTATCCCTTCTCCACTGACAACATGACCAAGGAACGCTATCGAGGATAACCAAAATTCACACTTGGAGAACTTAGCATACAACTGATTCCTCCTTAACGTCTCCAACACTATGTGTAAATGATTGTAGTGATCCTCCTCGCACCGCGAGTACACCAGGATATCATCGATAAATACTATCACGAAACGATCCAGGTACTCTCTGAACGTCCTGTTCATCAGATCCATAAACACGGATGGCACATTAGTCAAACCAAACGTCATGACCGTGAACTCGTAATGCCCAAATCGCGCACTGAATGCTGTCTTTGGGATGTCGCCCTCCCTTATCCTCAATTGGTAGTATCCGGATTTCAGATCTAACTTCGAATATACCGTTGACCCAACCAACTGATCAAATAGATCATCAATCCTCGGAATCAGATATTTATTCTTTTCTATAAGCTTGTTCAATTCCCGGTAGTCGATACAAAGCCGCAAGCTCCCATCTTTCTTCTTAACAAGGAGAACTGGTGCGCTCCAAGGCGACGAACTTGGACGCACATAACCTTACTCTAGTAACTCATGTAGTTGCACTTTCAACTCCGCCATCTCTCGCAGCACTAACCGATATGGAGAGCGTGACACCGGTTTGGCACCCGGTACCAGCTCAATGGTAAAATCAATCTCCCGCTGAGGAGGGGCTCCTGGGAGATCATATGGGAACATATCGGGATAATCAGACACAAATGGGATACTGCCAAGACTTGGCTTAGGCGTCGAAGTCTGCACTAGAGAGACAAACAACTCTGCCCCAGACCGAACAGCCTTGTTCACCTGAAGGGCTGACATCAAAATCTTACCTGACCCCTTTATGCCCGCAAAAGTAGTCTCCCGATCAGTGTCCAGACCCAAATTAACTTCCTTACGGTTGCAGTCAATGCATGCACCCTGCCCCGAGAGCCAATCCATACTGAAGATTACGTCGTACTCCGCTAACGACAAAAGCGACGCTCGCAAATCAAACTCCTGGTCTCCAATCTGAATCTTCACTACGCAGATTCTATCCGCACGCATTGAGCACCCATTTGGTAACAACACATCCAACTTGTTTTTTGCCATCGAGGACGGAATTCCGATGCGCGATATGAATGTTTCGGACAAGAAGAAATGCGATGCTCCCATATCAAACAGGGATCTCGCCGGAAACTCAAAGATCAATACAAATCCTAGCATCAACAATAGTAAGCTAACAAACAAAAGAGGTAACAACTACATAGAGTTAATCTGCTATAAATTAACTCATACCTGTCACCACGTCAGTTTGTTTTATGGCCTCTTGCAAAACAAGGTTGTAGACTCTAGGCTGGGCTGGAGTATGATGGGACGCGGTTGACTCCACTGTCTTCCCTTTCTAAGCATAAGTCGCTCCAGACTTCCTCTCGGACTTTGTATATCCGCTCCAAAACTCACGAGCAAAATGCCCCATCTTCCCGCAGTTGTAGCAAGCTTCTGGGGCTCGACTTGTAGTTGCCCCCGACGCACCAGACGAAGGGGCTGAGTTCGAAGTCTTCTGCTTCTTGTTCCACTTGCGGAAACTTGACTTGGCATTTGGCACCTTGAACTCAGACTTCTTTTCTCCTGGGTCCTTCTTCTCTTGAACTTTCTTAACGACCTTCTCCAATGATCGGGCCAAATTGACCAAGGTTAGGAAGCCTTGCGCCTTAGGCCCAACAAGTAGTAGATGTAGATCGCCGCATAGACCCTCATAAAATAAGTTGGTCTTCCGTTCTTCTTCCATAATCGTAGCACCAGCATACAGACCCAACCGTGTGAACTCATGTAGATACTCGTCTATGCTTCTAGATCCCTGTGTCAACCCAAGAAATTGGTTCTCCATCTCCAACTTCTGAGCAGAGGGTACAAATCTGGCTAGGAACAATCTTGAAAATTCCTCCATAGGCACATCAACAAGCAGCCTACCCACTAAGAGATGAAACTCCAACTCATCCCACCACATCCTCGCCTCACCCACCAAAAGAAGAGTCGCTATGGTGGTCTTCTGCCACTCCTCAGTTAACGTGGTCTTCAAGACCCTCTTTATCGAAGAGAGCCAGTCCTCAGCTTGAGCTGGAATTCCAACCCCATCGAACCTCGGAGGATTAAAGCCCATTACAAGCTTTAGCTGCTTCTCCGTAGCTCTCATCGGCTCTACCAGATCAACTGCTGTGCGCTCCACCACTCTCGGCTCTGCCGCCCTAATTGGTTCTTGCTCATTCGCAGGAGGTGTGTGATGCATTTTCCCTACAGGTTGGGCATTTATCATTGCGAATACGGCTTCAGCCACCATCCTGATGGTTTCCGCTGAAGGAGGTGTTGTAGGCACGTCCTTTGGTGCACTTCTTTCCCATGATTGCGGACGCTCTGATTGACCAGCACCGCTCCTAGCTGCCTATAGTAGCAAAGACACACGATTAGATGACAAACAAATTGCTAAAAGCAATCATTGGAACACACTCAAATTCCACAAAATAAGTTTATTTTTTCATTCATAAGTGGACATTCATGGGTTCTTTTTGATGTTATAACGATGACGCACACATGTGCTCACCACCCCTTAAAAGAATTCGCCCACGAATTCAGTTAAGCCTGACCGTAACCAGAAGTCTGATACCAAATTGTAACACCCCCATCTGTCACATAGCATATAACAGAAGGTACAGCTGAAACCCAACGCCATATACCACAGACAGTCGGAAGGGTTACATAAGAATATTCAAACTATCTAATTAAGACTACTCGTCCTACACAGAGCATTCTAGCAGAAGCTTTTAAAGTTTGAAAGAACCCAAAACTTAAATTCAATAAATATGAATGTCTACGGCCACAACCACAGGAATGAAATAATAATACACTGAAAGAAACTTGGCCTTATGGCCTTACAGATGTTCACTTAATAAATACTGTTTTCCATACATCGGCTCGCAGGCCGGCCACACATGACAAAAGTAAAAACAACTATTCTTTACGGCCTTCTATGGCCAGCACAGCAACATGGGCTCCAGCCTACTATTTGGTACTCGGCTCCGCAGCACATGCAAGCACATTCCACCGCACGGTGGCAAACAAAGCAACGGTCAGCCAAAAGCCGACCAAATTATAACGACCCCGCCCCTTACTCGGGACGGCGGTGCTCTTTCCCTGCATAACATTAGCCCAGCTAAACGATAAAATGCAATTATATATTTCACCACAGGTGTAGGCTCGCACGGCCAAATACCCCATGCACTCAGGGCACATTAACGGTGAATCCGGTCAATTCCGTGGCTTCACCACCATCCCAAAGATGGCAACCATGTGAGCATTTAGCCTTTCTGACCACCGTCAAAGGCTCCCAACTATGCCAACGACCAGTCCCCTTTTTTGGTCTCTCGCACCGAACCACATAGCCTAAGTCCGATTCCACTTGCCCGTTGCTCACGCCGCCTAGTCAATTTAAGTCCTACGTGCGGGCCAAGCTTCTCTCGGATCCCAAAATTTTCCAAACAATCACATAACCCAGTTATGTTCAAGGTCGGTTCCAAGACTGCCAAGTTTGCAGAACAATGATTCTGTTCAATTTTTCGCATGCGCCTTGGAGCTAACCTCCAAGGATCCCTGCTGCAATCTACCGCGTAGAAATTCGAAAAACCCAAAGCACAGAGTATTCTCCAGCAAATCATACAAATGCAACATCACCGATCCAGACCAACATGTCCGGGTAGGCTTCACAGACAATGCCTATGTCCGTACTTGCGATTCCGAACTCTATATGCAACACAAGGGGGACTATTCACATCAACCCCAAGGAATACCACACACTCACCGCACACTCGCGGGAGCGGGATTCCCTATGCAGAAAGAAAGAGCTTCACATGCTCAAGTTGAGAATCGTTACCCTTGTAGTCTGTTTTGGCGCCATGGAAAAAACTATACGGACAGAACTCTTTAAAACGAACTTGCCTCCGCGGATCCGCTCTCAGATCTCGAAACAGTGATCCGATGCTCCGCCGGCGGCCGGAAAACCCTTCCCTCTTCCTCCTCTTTCCAACTCCTTGAGAGAGAGAATAGTTGGAGAGAAATGAAGGATTAACTCACCTATTCCCGACCTTATCAGAGCAGGAAACCATCTGAGCCGTTGGATCTTATTTAAAGAAAACGAGCGGCTCAGATCCGCTCAAAAATCTCTAGACCTGGGGCGAACACGGCTTGGCACACGACCGTGTCCCAGGCCTTGTGCCTCGATCCAGGTACGATCGTCGAACGAAGAAAAGACACACGGTCAAAGACACGCCTGTGTCTCACCTGACACGCTCGTGTCGAGTCTCTCGACATGCCCGTGTTTGGGGGCGTGTCACGCATAACCGCCACGCCAACCGACATGACCTAACTGAACACGGGTGCTGACATTAGTAGGCACATGCCCGTGTCAAATGACACGCCCGTGTCATCTAGCCGTGTCCTTCTCGGGATGAAATCGGCCAAAACACCAGCCAGACACGGCCTTGGACACGCCCGTGTCCTAGGCCGTGTACCCCTATACAGGCACCAAAAAATTCCTTTTTACGTGACCGAATCAAATACAATTTTCGGGTCGTTACACCATATGTGTCTACTTTATTTTAAAATTGGTTTGAACCAGTTTGGGGTTCAGGTTAGACCTCAACACTCCATTTGGTTGGGTTATACCTAGGGCTAGTCAGATATTTAAATGTGTGCCCCCACTTCACTCCAAGTACAAATGACCTGAAATTTGGACAGGGAGTCAATAATACCTATACCTAGGTCGTGTCCAAAAATGGTAATTTTTGAAGATACTTTCTTTATAGTTTTTGAAATTATTTAATTATCCTAGGGAAATTTAATTAGGGGACCTAATGACCTCCAAACTCTCCCAAATTTTGATGAGTGGTCCTTGGGGTCATCATAAAGCTCTGGATAAAATTCCATCTCATTTGGAGATGATTTGGGTTGAATTTTTGTAAACGCTAGCCTTGGCCTAAAAAGGGGTATTTAGGTCAAAGTGTTCCTTGTGGGTTTTAGTGGTCAAATAACCTCAATAGAGGTCAAAACTTGGGCCATTGGATTGATATGATGCTAGACACCCTCACATGGAATTTGGGGTAGGTTGGGGTAGATTTGCCCTAGGACCCAAGTACATGCCCTAAGGTTGGGCTTTGGGGATGTGGCGGGCATGGGGTGAAATACCCTTGTATGGACTTGGTATTTAGTCGATGTGATCCTAGGGTGGTGAAAATCCCTAGGGAGAGATATGGTGGGATTTAGACACATGCACACCACTTAAACCATTGGGTAAGTTTTTGGGTCCATACACCTTAGGGAATGTCTAGTGGCTCATATGACTTTGGAACTGCTTGATATTTTGGTAGAGGTCATTTACATAATCATATTAACCACTGAAATATACTACATAATGTTTTGATGAGTTTACAAGTGGATTCCTTTGAAAAGTGCACTATCATGAGTTGTTTGAAGAATTTTATTATATGACTTCCTAACCTTGGGTTTAGATGGTATTTGCTAGGTTTTAAGACTATAACAAGCCCTGGAAATTTGTAATATAAATTTTTGATCATTATATGAGGTACTTCATTCACAATCCATCAAGTTGCACCTTCTACTTAGAAATTACTTATGAATAAACCACTCAATGGAAAATTATGAAATTTGGTAAGAAGACATTTATTGACATTTTAATGCTCTGTGAATTTTTATGGAAGTTTTGGAAGTCTATCTCTAGGGGTTGGTTCACAAGATGTTGTTTTCTAAGTAAAAGTAATTGAATTTATTTTGATGCTTATTAAGCTTGATAAAATATGATTTTTGGTGAGAGGCCCTTTCTGATCATCCTTGAGATTTAGTAAGTTTTCTACAATTTTTTGATGATTAAATTTAGTACTTTCTTCTTTACCCATAATTAATGGCTTATTATTGGATTAATTAATTAGAGGACAAATCGTTTATGGAAAAATCATGAAACTTGGTATTTACTATTATTCCTCTATTATCTAGTGTTCATAAATTTTAGGTCGCCATCGTGTGAGAAAATATTATACTTCATGTTCAAGTTACTCATGGCCTAACTTTGGGAAAAATTAATTAAATACCAAATTAATTTGGAAAATTATAAATTTTTGGAGATAGGATAATCATGTCATGATAGACCCCCATTAAATATCTTAAGGCTTGTGGATGAAAATTTGGAGTACCCCCTATCAGGTACATCATATAACATATGTTGGTCTGCATTTAATAAAACTGCGGAAGTTGTGATAATATGGGATATGGTCATAGGAAGTGGGGATAAATTCACGCTGATTTGGTAAGATGAAAAAGAGCTTCATTAGGAATCATGATGAGGAGAGTGTTGGGTTGGCTAGAGTTAAGAGGTGCTCGGGATCGACGAAAGATCGTCTTTCCTGTGGAGAGAGAGAGAGGGTCAAAACACATTAGGGTTAGATCCAGAGTAATATTAAAAGGGATCGGGAATCGAGTATAAACTAAAACTAGTAAGTGCATTGCTAAAGGGAACGATGGGCTTCAGCTACCATCATAGTTCCTAGTGCCCTATGAGAGCTCTTCACTGGGAATAACTTGGGCAGTCTTGGGCTAACCTAAACTGTAGGGAAACTTAATGATTAAGAGCAACTAGTATAACTATGGGTGCACTATCACACATCCCGGTGTCTCGGGAAGTTAGGTTGGGTCTCACGAGAGATAGGCTCGGTGGTTTTGGTGATGGGAAGGTTAGCTAGGCGAGATGATGGCTCGGATGGTTTCAGATGGACGGGTTAGTCTGGGGAGCTTTAGCTCGGTAGATATTTGCGACGGAGGGGATTGTCTGGGGAGCTTTGGCTTTGTAGATATTTGTGACGGACGGGATTGTCCGGGGAGCTTTGGCTTGGTGGTTGATACATCAAGATTGTATGTGCATAAATTATATGGTGGTGGGTCTTCGGTGTTGGAGGGTCGATGCACCGATGCAAATAGGTTGACTCGGCAAGTGTGGTTTAACACTTTGCCAATTAAAGTCTGGTGGACCAGCCAACAAAGTGTACGCAGGAGCTCTGCTTAGTGCACCAGCATTGAGGCGTACGATAGGTCTGACTGGTAATGCAGTTACTAGTTTAGAGGTGGGAGAGGCCCAACCCACCGATTCTGTTTGCCACTACGGAGGTATCCTGGGAGGTTAGGCTCCAGAAAGTGGGAACTAAAGGTCTGTGTGCACATAGTGGGGTGGGTGTGTTGCACTTGCGTGATTCATGACAAAACATAACATAGCATAAATCATTGCATATAACCCTTAACACCTAATGTATAAAGTGGTATGGGATGCTTTATACAATAGGCCCTGCAAAACGACCCCTTAGTCTACAAGCTAAGGTTATTATTCTATGGATATATATATTGCTTGCTTGAAAACCGACACTCCAACATATAAATCAGTATGAGACTTTTTATATGATGGGAGCCTTGTAAAAGATCCCTAAACTTATAAGTTTGTATGGACATTCATATAAGTTAAGGTTACTTGTTTCTTTTCATATACTTACTGCTCTGCTTTACTTTCTACCTTACTGCTAGCTTGTACCTTCCTTCATTAGTTGTAAATACATTATAAATAACTGCTAGAATAGTTCCACCATCACCTACCTTGTTTATTCTCCACCTTTATTAACTTTTCTTTCCTTCTCCTTGCTCGGTGCCTAGGAGCCATGGGGGGGGAGGGGTAGGGGATGATAGGACTTAGTCTTTTAGATTAACGGTTTTTGGACCAAATCATTTTAGGGGATCGTGGAGCCTAGCTTGGAGGTGCAGCCCCGGAGGTCAGTACGCTTGGAGACGGGACAATCTAGCATCGGAGTTCAGATAGACGGGACAATGAGTCTCATTCGCTAGTAGTTGTTATAGATATTCTTCCGCGATGAGTGACTTGTAGTGAGGACTTTGATGTATCGGGCATGAGCCCTATTTCCAGTACTTTTATTATTGTTGTTGTGTACTCTCCCTTCATGGAGAAGTATTACTCTATATGTGATTATTGTGGAAATGTGTTAGAGTTCGAATTTCACGTACTCTCATACTTTATTACTATTCTGTGATCGATATGTCCAGCAGGATCAGTGTTTTGTAGTGATGACCTTCCCAAGCGTGATGGTGTCACCACAAAGCGACAGTTCTGGGCCTAAGACCTCATGGTTTAAAAAGGAAAAATGGGGTCTTATAAGTGGTATCAAAGCAGGTCTCGATCGAAAATGTACCAGTCCACTAACCCTGGGTCACCCCCACACGAGTTTAGTTTGGGGACAAGCTAAGCAACTGAAGCAGCCGTGTGCAAATATGGGGGATCACATGTAAATTGTCCACTTTTAACTAGGTTTGGGTCAATTGCTTACAAATGGTCTTTTTTATGCCGCCTCTGACACAACCTACACCACAGCGCGGAGTCCAGCAAACTCCGAATATTGCACCACCTCCCCCGGCCCCCACTCTGTTTCTACAGTCGGACGTGGGGCAGACTCTGACAGCCATTCTTGAGGCTTTCAGGGCTTAGTAGGTTCTGGCACCGCAACCAAACTCGGGGGCCAATTGGATGAGCATCTTCTGAGGAATTTCTCCCCCATCTTACTTGGGCACAGAGTCGGCTGTACGGACAGAGGAGTGGCTTGACATCATGTATGATATGCTGACCGGGAGACGGTGCCCATGGTAGGAGTGGGTGCCTTTGGTGGTCTCTTACTTGGAGTCTCATGCCAAGAGATGGTTGCAGACATCGCTGGACACGACATTTACAGATAGGGAGGTTGCTGACATTACTTGGGAGGAGTTCAGGGCCGCTTTGTTGGAGCACTTCATTCCACAGTCGGCAAGAGATGAGTTGGAAGACAGGTATGTTCCTGTAGTTGAGGAAGGGAAACAAGACGGTGGTGGAGTTCCACCGGTAGTTCAATCATTTAGCCTGGTATGAAGACTCTTATTAGCTGGCTGAGGCAGGATACATCAATAGGTTCTATAAGGGTCTACCAGAGGAATTGAGAGAGGATCTTTTATTCGTATCCGACGGGCCTATACCTCAGATGTTGGAGATGGCAAAGAGGATTGAGGAAGATTGGCACATGACTCGAGATAGGAAGAAGCCAACTGAGGATCAGGGACGGGGAGCCAAAAATGATCTGCGAAGGGGCCGTATTGCTGATGGGAGAGATGGGAGAAGGGCAGAGGACCAACCTCATCAAGAGGTGAGACAGGAGCCAAGGGAGCCAGTGGTAATGGCTCCTCAAACTCTCTAGATGCGGGAGATATAAAGCCCCAGGGGTATGGAATTTCCCCCGCCAGAGTGCTACAATTATCATCAGGTAGGACATATCCGGTGAAACTACCCCATTAGGAGGGCACCCCTACCAGCACCACAGGCTTCCCCGCCTGCTCAGCAGTTTGGAGGTCAAGGATGTAACGCCCTGAAACTTAGAGGAGCAAAGGGGGATGTTTTGGGCCAGTTTGAGTTCTGGCTGCAGGCACACGGCCTGGGACACGGGCGTGTCCCAGGGCGTGTCAAGCCTGTGTCGACACTTAGGCGCGAAGTCGACACTTTGATCTCGACATTGTGTCGAGACTGGGCACACGGCCTGCGACACGGGCGGGTCGCAGGGCGTGTCGACCCGTGTCGACACTTAGCCGTGAAGTCGACACAGTGCTTCGACGTTGTGTCGAGACATGCACACGGCCTGCGACACGGGCGTGTCGCAGGGCGTGTCAACCCGTGTCGACACTCGTCCCGCGAAGTCGACACTTTGGTGTCGACAATGTGTCGAGACATGGCATACGGCCTGCGACACGGGCGTGTCGCAGGGCGTGTCGACCCGTGTCGACACTTAGCCGCGAAGTGTCGAGACCATATACACGGCCTGGAGCCCATGCGTGTCAAGGTGACACAGGCAAGGACACGGGCGTGTCCTAGAACCCGTGCAGTGCTCGGGTTGAAAACGGGGAAAGAATCATGGGGTACACGGCCGGCTACACGGCCGTGTCAGGTGGAACACGGGCGTGTCAGCTCGAACACGAGCGTGTTCGATACCCGTGTGAGGTTCCAGGTGATTCGATTTTGACGGCGAATGAGGCACACGGCCCTGGACACAGGCGTGTGCCAGGCCGTGTTCGGTCCAGATTGGGCATTTCAGCCCGGAATCAAAGCCGTTCGTTTTCTTAGGTTGAGACCCAATGGCTGGGGGTTGTTCCTGAAGGGATATACCCGTGAGTTGACTTAGAAAACCTCACTTTTCATACCTTATCATTTCTCCAAGTCCTTGGAGAAAGAGGAGAGCCATTGGAGGAAGAAGAACTAGATCCCGCCATTGAATGAGCTTCGGAGCTCCGAATCGCAAGCCGACTCCGGATCCACGGAGGCAACGCAAGTGCGGTGATTTTCATCCGGATACTTTTCAATGGCGCCAAAGAGGAACTCAAGGGTAACGATCCTCATCTTGAGCATGAGTCGCTCTCTTTCTTTGCATAGGAAGCCCGCTCTCGCGAGTTTGCGGAGAGTTGGAGGCGTTCCTTCGGGTAGATATGTGAAGTCCCTGTTATTTAGAGTCCGTATACGAGAACGGACATAGGCATGATGTGTGAAGCCTACCCGGACATGTTGGTCTGGATCGGTGATGTTGCATTGCATAAGGCCGGAGAAGACTCCGTGCTATTGGTTGTTTTTCGGGTTTTCTACGCGGTAGATTGCAGCAGGGAGCCTTGGGGACTAACCCAAAGGTGCACCCGGAAAACTGGGCGGATACGAGATCTTGCCAACTTGGTGGCCTGAGAGCCAACTTGAACATAACTGGGTTATGTGATTTGTGATGGACACAGGACTCGGTGGAAGTTTGACCGGCGCATATGGCTTAAATTGTCGTTGCGATGTGAGCACGGGTTAGATGGAACCGTACCCGTTCTATGTCGTTCGGTTAAAGAGACCTAAAGGCACGTGGCACTTACCGTTGGCATAGAGTTGGGTCTTCGGCGGTTGATGGCTTAAATTGACGTGACCAATGCCAGGAAGACAAATTGCTCATAGGTTTGGTCGTCAGTTGGTGGTGGTGAGTCCGGAATGTTGGTGGCTTAAATTGACGCGACATAGACTGGTTCACCGAGAATGTGCCCTGAGTGCACGGGGCGTGTGGCCGTGCGAGCCAACGCCTGTGATGAAATGGCTATGGTTATATAAATTGCTCGCTTATGCTAATGAAATGCAGGGAAGGAGCATCGGCGCCCCGAGTTGGGGGCGGGATCGTTATAATTTGGTCAGCATTGCTGACCGTTGCCTTGTTTTGCCACCGTGCGGTGGTTTGTTGTTTGCAGGTGCAGCTGGACCAAGCGGTCAATAGCGGGCTAAAGCCCTTTTTTTTGCGAAGCCGGCCCTCGAAGGCCCGAATGGAAATGTTTATTGCTTTATTCATGTATGACCGGCCTGCGTGCCGTGGTTTGTAAATCATGTCACAGACAAGTGAAACATTTTGTAAAGCCTTAAGGCTTATTTTGAGTATTTTTGTAATAACATTCCTATTTGCGTATTAGTGGACATTCATGCTCTTATGCTAGGTTGTTGTTTTACAACTCTTTTAAACTGCTTTCGCTAGAATGCTCTGTGTAGGACGTTGAGATTGGTTGGATGGTTTCCATAAGTAACCACCCGGTCTGTCTGTGGTATATGGCGTCGGGCCCCGGCCGGACCTACTGCTATATGCTATGCGACGGATAGGGGGTGTTACAATTTGGTATCAGACTACTGGTTTTGGTCAGGCTTAAACTGAATTCGTGGCCGAATTCTTTTTAAGGAGTGGTGAGCACATTGTGTGCGTCATCGTAATAACAGTAAAAAGAACCCATGAATGTCCACTTAGGAATGAAAATACTCGTGTTTGAGGAACCTGCGTGTTCCTATAATTGCTGTTTGCAATTTATTTGGTCGCTTAACGGTGTTTTGTACCACTATAGGTGACCAGAAGTGGTGTTGGGCCGTCAGAACGCCGAGTTTCTGAGGCTAGTAGTGCACCGGATGTTGCTCCTGCAACACCTCTGTCGGCTAAAAATATACGATTGGTTGCTGAAGCGGTGTTGGCCGTGATCAATGCGCAGCCTGGAAGGCAAGCGCAGCAGCCCGCTCCTGTGATTGAGCAAGTACCTCTTCAAGAGGCTGAGCCGAGGAGGATGGAGCAAGTGGTTGCGGAACCAATAGTGCCAAGGAGGGCAACTGAGAGGCAGCTGAAGCATGTAATGAGCTTTAACCCTCCGCTATTCTCGGGGTTGGGAACCCCATCTCAGGCTGAAGACTGGCTCTCCAGGGTGAAGAGAGTCATGACAGCGACGGAGACGGAGGAGTGGCAAATGACCACCATCGCTACGTTCCTGCTGGACGGTGAAGCGAGGATGTGGTGGGAAGGTTTGGAGCTGCACTTACTGAGAGGTAGGCAACTTTGTGATGTCTCGATGGAGGAGTTCTCGAGATTATTCTTGGCACGATACCTCCCTTCTACTCAGAGGATTTCAATGGAGAATGAGTTCCTGAAGTTAGTACAGGGTGAGAGGAGCGTGGATGAATATCTCCACGAGTTTACGCGTTTGAGTCGTTATGATAGCTCCACCATCATGGATGAGGAGCGCAAGACTAATCGCTTTTATGAAGGCCTGAGGGATGAGTTGAGACTATTACTGTCGGGGCCAATGACGCAGGGTTTCTTAACCTTGGTCAATACTGCCCGGTCCTTGGAGAAGGACATGAAGAGTGTGCAAGCGAAGAAAAGCTTGGGTGAGAAGAAATCTGAGTTCAGAGTGCCGACTGCTTCAAAGTCCGGCTATCGGAAGTCTTTCAAGAAGCATAGGACTTCGGGTCCAACTCCTTCTGGCGCTTCTGGGGCGACTACGGGTCGGACCCAGGGTGCGTGTTTTACATGTGGAAAGACGGGGCATTTCGCCCGCGATTGTTGGAGCGGACGTTCTAAGTCCGAGAGGAGGCCGGGAGCTACTTATGAAGAGAAGGGAAAGGCGGTGGAATCGACCGCATCCCATTATGCTCCGGCCCAACCAAGGGTCTACAATCTTGGCCAACAGGAGGCCATTAAACAAGCTGATGTGGTGACAGGTACGGTTTAATTTATAGCAAGTCAATTCCTTTATATGCTTGTTATGCACATGTTACCTTACCACTACTTGTTTAGGATTTGTGTTGATTTGTGAAAATCCAGCACGAGCACTCTTTGATACGGGAGCTTCACACTCCTTCTTGTCCGAAGGATTTATATTACGCATCGGAGTCCCTTCTTCGATGGCGAAGGATAAGTTGGATGTGTTGTTGCCAAATGGGTGTTCGATACGAGCGGATAGGATCTGCGATGTTAAGATTCGTATTGGAGAGAAGGAGTTTGACCTGCGGGCGTCTTTACTTCCGTTGGTGGAGTTTGACGTCATATTTGGCATGGACTGGCTCTCGGAGAAGCAGGACCATATAGATTGCGGTAGCAAGGAAGTCAAGCTGGGAGCAAGTCGTGAGACGACTTTTACGTGCTTAAAGGGGTCGAGCAAGACGTTGATGTCTGCTCTTCAGGTGGTGAAGGCGGTTCGTGCCGGAGCAGAACTGTTCTTTACACTAGTGGAGGTTGCAAAGCCGAAGCCCGCGTTGAATTGTATTTCAGTGGTATCGGAATACCCTGATGTGTTCCCCGCAGATCTTCCTGGAGCCCCGCCTCGACGGGAGATAGATTTTACGATCGAGCTAGTGCCAGGTGCAAAGCCTGTGTCACGATCTCCGTATCGGCTAGCGCCTAAGGAAATGGTGGAGCTGAAAGTTCAACTACAAGAGTTGTTGGAGCAAGGGTATGTGCGCCCGAGTTCTTCGCCTTGGAGCGCGCCGGTCCTCTTTGTTAAGAAGAAGGACAGAAGCTTGAGGCTATGTATTGATTATCGGGAGCTAAACAAGCTAACTGAGAAGAACAAGTACCCGATCCCCCGGATTGATGATCTCTTTGATCAGTTAGTCGGGTCGACGGTGTACTCGAAGTTGGATCTCAAGGCTGGGTACTATCAGCTGCGAATAAGGGAGAGTGATATCCCGAAGACAGCGTTTAGTACGAGATACGGGCATTATGAGTTTACGGTCATGCCGTTTGGGCTGACTAATGCGCCGTCAGTGTTCATGGATTTGATGAACAGGACTTTCAGGGAGTACTTGGACCATTTTGTGATCGTCTTCATCGACGATATTTTGGTGTACTCGCAAAGTGAGGAGGATTACTTCAAGCATCTCCATTTGGTGTTGGAGACACTCAGGAAAAATCAGTTGTATGTCAAGTTCTCGAAGTGCGAGTTTTGGCTATCCTCAGTGGCGTTCCTCGGGCATATAGTAAGTGGAGAGGGTATTGCTGTGGAACCGACGAAGATTGTTGCGATACAGGAGTGGCCTGAGCTTGCTACGGTAGCAGAAGTCCGGAGCTTTTTGGGGCTTGCCGGCTATTATAGGCGCTTCGTAGAGAACTTCTCGCGGTTAGCTTTACCTCTCACTACTTTGACGAGGAAGGAGCATAAGTTCATTTGGACGCCGGAGTGCGCGCGAGCTTTTGAGGAATTGAAGTGTCGGTTGACCACGGCGCCTGTATTGAGTTCGCCATGTAGAACCAAAGGCTATGAGATATATAGCGATGCTTCAGGCAGCGGTTTGGGTTGTGTGCTACTGCAGCACGGAAGCGTGATAGCTTATGGCTCGAGACAGCTAAAAGTGCACGAGAGGAATTATCCGGTCCATGACTTGGAGTTGGCGGCCGTGATTTTTGCCTTGAAGCTGTGGAGACACTATTTGTACGGTGTGAAGATTGATATCTACACCGATCACAAGAGCCTAAAGTATCTAATTGACCAGAAGGATCTGAATATGCGGCAGCGTAGATGGATGGAGTTCCTGGGGGACTATACATTCAAGATCCACTACATGCCTGGCAAAGGGAATGCGGTTGCGGACGCGTTGAGTCGCCGAGCCCCAGCTCAAGCAAATTGGCTATCAGTGCATGATGAGCGGTTGGTGCAGGAGTTGGAGGCGTTGGAGATTGTTTGTGTGGATAGACAATCTAGTGCTGAAGCAGTGCTGAATTGGACTGAAGTCCAATATGACCTGGCTGATCGGATTCGGCAGGCTTTGGATATGGATGCTCATATGAAGCAATTCATGATAGAGGCTCTGGATGGGTCAAATTCCCAATTCGTCGTGGAGGACGGATTGCTGTGGAAAGACGGTCGTGTGTGCGTCCCAAGTGTTGGCAATTTACGGGTGGAGTTGTTGTACGAGGCACACCATACCAAGTACTCGATTCACCCGGGGAGCACGAAGATGTACCGCGATATGAAGAAACTGTTTTGGTGGCCGGATTTAAAGAAGGATGTGGCGCTATACGTAGCAAAGTGCCAAACTTGCGCCTTGGTAAAGGCGGAGTGCCAAAAGCCGGGAGGATTTCTTAAGTCCTTGTCTATTCCGGAATGGAAATTTGACGACATCTCTATGGACTTTGTGCACGGTTTGCCAAGGTCGCAAAAGGGGAACGACGCCATTTGGTTGGTTGTTGATCGATTAACAAAGGTGTCGCATTTTATTCCGCATAGGAAGGATGACCCGGTGGAGAAGTTGGCAAAGCTTTATGTGGATAACATAGTGCGGCTTCATGGTGTGCCCCGCAGCATCGTGAGTGACCGAGATGGGCGGTTCACGTCTAATGATTGGAGGCTTGTGAAACAAATGTTGGGAACAAAGCTGAAATTCAGCACAGCCTTTCATCCACAAACGGATGGGCAGACCGAGATGGTCAATAGAATGATGGAAGACATGCTTCGCATGTGTGTCTTGGATTTTGGAAAGCAATGGGAGGACCACCTTTATTTGGTGGAGTTCGCATACAACAACAGCTACCAAGCGAGTATTCAGATGGCGCCCTTCGAGGCCCTATATGGTAGAAGATGTCGCACGCCGTTGTCTTGGTTAGAAACGGGCGAGTCAAAGTTGTATAAGCGATCGGAAGTGGATGATGCTACTTCTTTGGTGATGACCATTCGGGAGAGGTTGCTTATCGCTCAGGACCGGCAAGCAAAGTACTATAATGCCAAGCACAGGAACGTGGAGTTCGCTGTGGGCGAATATGTATACTTAAAGATCAAGCCGTTCAAGGGTGTCTCGCGGGTGCGGCGATTGAAAAAGCTAAGCCCGAGGTACCTTGGATGGTTCGAGGTTCTGGAGCGAGTAGGAGAAGCGGCCTATCGGCTGAAGCTTTCAGTGGAGCTAAGTGGTTTACATGATGTATTCCATATTTCGGTGCTTCGGAAGGCGGTGCAAGAGCCTACGCAAGTGATCGCTGTTGATCAAGTGCCGGTGGATAGTGGGCTAACGACAAAGGTCAAGCCCGTGCGGATTGAGGACTCGGAGGTCAAGCGACTACGCAATAAAGAGATCAGGATGGTCAAAGTCCGGTGGGACAATTGCGGTCGTGAGGAGCTCTCTTGGGAGCGAGAGCAGACGATGCTTGACGAATATCCGGAGTTGTTCCGCTCAGGTACAAATTTTGTTTTTGTACATGTTTTTCCCTTTATGTAATTTCGTGGGCGAAATTCTTTTAAGAGGGGTAGAGTTGTAACGCCCCGAAACTTAGAGGAGCAAAGGGGGATGTTTTGGGCCAGTTTGAGTTCTGGCTGCAGGCACACGGCCTGGGACACGGGCGTGTCCCAGGGCGTGTCAAGCCTGTGTCGACACTTAGGCGCAAAGTCGACACTTTGGTCTCGACATTGTGTCGAGACTGGGCACACGGTCTGCGACACGGGCATGTCGCAGGGCGTGTCGACCCGTGTCGACACTTAGCCGTGAAGTCGACACAGTGCTTCGACGTTGTGTCGAGACATGGCACACGGCCTGCGACACGGGCGTGTCGCAGGGCGTGTCAACCCGTATCGACACTCGTCCCGCGAAGTCGACACTTTGGTGTCGACAATGTGTCGAGACATGGCACACGGCCTGCGACACGGGCGTGTCGCAGGGCGTGTCGACCCGTGTCGACACTTAGCCGCGAAATGTCGAGACCATGTACACGGCCTGGAGCCCAGGCGTGTCAAGGTGACACGGGCAAGGACACGGGCGTGTCCTAGAACCCGTGCAGTGCTCGGGTTGAAAACGGGGAAAGAATCATGGGGTACACGGCCGGCTACACGGCCGTGTCAGGTGGAACACGGGCGTGTCAGCTCGAACACGGGCGTGTTCGATACCCGTGTGAGGTTCCAGGTGATTCGATTTTGACGGCGAATGAGGCACACGGCCCTGGACACGGGCGTGTGCCAGGCCGTGTTCGGTCCAGATTGGGCATTTCAGCCCCGAATCAAAGCCGTTCGTTTTCTTAGGTTGAGATCCAATGGCTGGGGGTTGTTCCTGAAGGGATATACCCGTGAGTTGACTTAGAAAACCTCACTTTTCATACCTTATCATTTCTCCAAGTCCTTGGAGAAAGAGGAGAGCCATTGGAGGAAGAAGAACTAGATCCCGCCATTGAAGGAGCTTCGGAGCTCCGAATCGCAAGTCGACTCCGGATCCACGGAGGCAACGCAAGTGCGGTGATTTTCATCCGGATACTTTTCAATGGCGCCAAAGAGGAACTCAAGGGTAACGATCCTCATCTTGAGCATGAGTCGCTCTCTTTCTTTGCATAGGAAGCCCGCTCTCGCGAGTTTGCGGAGAGTTGGAGGCGTTCCTTCGGGTAGATATGTGAAGTCCCCGTTGTTTAGAGTCTGTATGCGAGAACGAACATAGGCATGATGTGTGAAGCCTACCCGGACATGTTGTTCTGGATCGGTGATGTTGCATTGCATAAGGCCGGAGAAGACTCCGTGCTATTGGTTATTTTTCGGGTTTTCTACGCGGTAGATTGCAGCAGGGAGCCTTGGGGACTAACCCAAAGGTGCACCCAGAAAACTGGGCGGATACGAGATCTTGCCAACTTGGTGGCCTGAGAGTCAACTTGAACATAACTGGGTTATGTGATTTGTGATGGACACGGGACTCGGTGGAAGTTTGACCCGCGCATATGGCTTAAATTGTCGTTGCGATGTGAGCACGGGTTAGATGGAACCGTACCCGTTCTATGTCATTCGGTTAAAGAGACCTAAAGGCACGTGGCACTTACCGTTGGCATAGAGTTGGGTCTTCGGCGGTTGATGGCTTAAATTGACGTGACCAATGCCAGGAAGACAAATTGCTCATAGGTTTCGCCGTCAGTTGGCGGTGGTGAGTCCGGAATGTTGGTGGCTTAAATTGACGCGACATAGACCGGTTCACCGAGAATGTGCCCTGAGTGCACGGGGCGTGTGGCCGTGCGAGCCAACGCCTGTGATGAAATGGCTATGGTTATATAAATTGCTCGCTTATGCTAATGAAATGCAGGGAAGGAGCATCGCCGCCCCGAGTTGGGGGCGGGATCGTTATAATTTGGTCAGCATTGCTGACCGTTGCCTTGTTTTGCCACCGTGCGGTGGTTTGTTGTTTGCAGGTGCAGCTGGACCAAGCGGTCAATAGCGGGCTAAAGCCCTTTTTTTGCGAAGCCGGCCCTTGAAGGCCCGAATGGAAATGTTTATTGCTTTACTCATGTATGACCGGCCTGCGTGCCGTGGTTTGTAAATCATGTAACAGACAAGTGAAACATTTTGTAAGGCCTTAAGGCTTGTTTTGAGTATTTTTGTAATAATATTCCTATTTGCGTATTAGTGAACATTCATGCTCTTATGCTGGGTTCTTGTTTTACAACTCTTTTAAACTGCTTCCGCTAGAATGCTCTGTGTAGGACGTTGAGATTGGTTGGATGGTTTCCATAAGTAACCACCCGGTCTGTCTGTGGTATATGGCGTCGGGCCCCGGCCGGACCTACTGCTATATGCTATGCGACGGATAGGGGGTGTTACAAAGGATGTGGTCGAGGACGTGTATTCCAGTACGAAGACCACAGAGATGATAGAGGGAAAGTGTATGCCTTGGATCTGGCTCAACCTCGAAACCTGGAACAAGTGATAACAGGTACGCCAGTAATTTTAAGTTCTTTTCTTTCCTAAAAAGATTGACTCATGGATATAAAATTGTTAGAACTAGGAAGGAAAATCATAACTGGATCTCTAAGATATTTAACTACCCCATGCATAGTCTTCGTCGGTAGTAAGCCCACTTATATATTATTCGATACGGGTGCTTCGCACTCATTCATGTCAGAAGACTTTGTGGAAGGACTAGAAGGCGTGGAACGATTCACAGGCTTGACCGTGAGGGTGCGTCTATGCGACGGATCGGAGCTATTCACCTCTGCCCACTGCAACATGGAGGTGGAAATCGGCGGAAATGAATTAGAAGCACAAGCGACAATCCTAAGGATGCCAACCTTCGATCTGATCCTAGGCATGACATGGTTGCATTAGAACCATGCCCAGATCAACTGCCTGTCAAAGAGGATCACCTTGAGGCATGGGGTTTCCTACATTGTCATCGAAGCTATTAGATCTGCCTCCCATCACTTGTTATCATCCGTACAGGCCGTTAAGGCCCATCTGCAAGGAGACGAGGTTTACCAAGTGCTGTTCGAGATGGCTGATGCCAAGGATTCCAATCCTAATATCCCGGTGGTACAGGATTTTGCTGACATGTTTCAAGAGAAGCTGTCAAGGCTACCCCCGCATCGGGAGAAGGACTTCCAAAAATAGGGGGCTAAGCCAGAATCTAGAGCTCCCTATCGGATGGCCCCGAAGGAGTTGGTGGAGTTTCGAAGCCACCTGTAGGAGCTAGTGGAAGCCGGATTTGTCCGGCCAAGCCCTTCACCATGGGCGAATCATGGCTGTCTGTTTCCTTATTTTGGGATCCAACGGTTCAGGGTTGTTCCTGCTGTGTTATACCAGGGAATAGGGTTTTGATGCCTTCATTTTTCTTAAGCTATATATTTCTAAAGTTGTAGAGAGAGGGTAGAGCAAGGAAGATGAAGGAAGATAGATCCGGCCGCCGGCGGAGCTTCGGAGCCCCAAATCGCGAGTCGAGTTTGGATCTACGGAGGCGAGGACATTACGGTGCTTTTCATCTGCATAGATTTCCATGGCACCAAAAAGGAATGTTAGCGTAACGATTCTCATCCTAGGATATGTGAAGTCCTCTTTTCCTTTTCATAGGAAGCCCGCTCTCGCGAGATTGCGGTGAGTGTGAGGCGTTTCTTCGGGTAGACATGAATAGTCCCCGTTGTTTTGCATGTAGAGTCTGTAATCGACAAACGGACATAGGTGTGATGTGTGAAGCCTACCAAGACAAGTTGGTCTGGATCGATGATTTTGCATTGCATGAATGGTCGGAGAAGACTCCGCACAGTTGATTGTTTTTCGGGTGTTTCTACGCGGTAGATTGCAACAGGGAGCCTTGGGGACTAACTCCAAGATGCACCCGGAAAATTGGGCAGATGCTTGGTTCTGTAGTCTTGCTATCCTGGGAGCCAACTTGCATATAACTGGGTTATGTAATATTGTGTATTTGATACTGGGCTTCGGGGAAACTTAACCCGTGCCGATGATTTCAATTGTTGTCGAAATATGAGCACTGGGTTGAGTGGAACAGTTCCTGCTCTATGCAGTTTGGTGTTAGAGGCCTACCGATGGTATAGAGGTCGGGTCTTAGGCTGTCGATGTTTTCAAGTGACATGACTTCTGCCAGAAAGACTCAAATGCTCACGAGATTTTTCATCCATGTGGCGGTGGTGAGACAGCGGACTTTGACCAGGTTCACCGAGAATGTGCCCTAAGAGCACGTGGTGTGTGGCCGTGCGTGTCCACGCCGGTGATGAAGTGTTTTTACATTATACTGCTTTGTTATGCAAACAAAGTGCAGGTAATGGTCATCGCCGCCCCAAGTTCTGGGGCGGGGTCGTTATAATTTGGTCAGCATAGCTGACCATTGCTTTTATTTGCCACCGTTGCGGTGGATTGTTGCTTGCAGGTGCCGCGGAGCCAAGCGGTAAATAGCGGGAAAAAGCCCCTGTTGCTGAGCCGGCCCTCGAATGCCTAATTATTAAACATTTACTTGTGTTATTCATGTGTGACCGGCCTGCGTGCCGAGGTTTAGAAAACACTTTAATTTGAGTAAACTATTGTAAGGCCATAAGGTCGTGTACTTGTGTATTGTACGTTCATTCCTTCAGGATTTATTTAGTGGACATTCATGCTTTTGGCTGGGTTATATTTATTTCAACTTTTAAATTTCTTCCGCTAGAATGTACTCTGTGTAGGACGTTGGCTATTGACAGGATGGTTTCCATTCCGTAACCTTCCGGTCTGTCTGTGGTATATAGTGTCGGGCCCCGGCCGGACCTACTGCTATATGCTATATGACGGATAAGGGGTGTTACATATTTAACTCAGCTGAATGTGTCGAGACATAAGGATAGTATGTGTCTACACAGATGAAGTATGTGCCGACAAAATTACCCGGGTGTCGACACACTTCCTTTGGTGTTGTCGAAAAACTTCAGAAACTGTCGACATAGCTCTTCATTTAGTCTCAAAACTACCTTTATATAATGTGTCGACATACTTCAGAAACTATCGACACCACTGATATAGACTCAAACTCTATAAGTTGACACAAGTCCTGTGTGTCGACAAAACTCTTCATTAAGTTCTCGACACAGCTATTTTATAATGTGTCGACACAAGTCCTGTGTGTTGACACAGCTTCTCCAAATGTCGACCCAAGTCCTAAATGTCGACATAGTTGCTTCTTTACAATTGTCAGTACAACAAGGTCTAAGTGTGTCGACACAAGTTATGAGTGTCGACACAGTTGATGTCGACTTAAACACTTGGTCTCGACACAAGTCATGTATGTCGACACAGACTTGCTTCTTGTCTCGACACAGCTCCTTCAAAGGTGTCGACGCTAAATAAGTGTCTCGACACTTTTGTATTTAAAATAATTTCTGCATTCTTCTGCCTGCACAAGCAAACTCAATACACCATCAAATACAACCTGATGTATATCATTGAGTCAGGTGAGGCTTCTCCAAATCAGGTACATAATTTACAATATACCCAACAATCTCCCCCTATTTGGAGAAGTCATAACCCTTAGTTAATGATATACACCAATATAATAAAAGTAATAAACATGATGTATACAGACATTTCAAATAGGATTATTCATAAGCAGCAATAGTATGTTACACACAAATATTCAAAAAGAAACATCATAAAGAAAACATGCAACTCAGAGACATAGATATATAAATTGTTGTCAACCAAGAATTTCTTTATCATATAACCAAAGTAAGATTACAAGGTTTATGTTTTTTATAAGAACAGCAAAAGGTCTACATAGCTCTTCTAGAACCTAGTCAATCTAAATTTAATGTTGATCTGGTTCCTTGATGACAATCCCTTTGCTTGTCTGAATAGTAGCTTTGATTTCAGCTTCAGTATCAGTAACAAGCTTCTTACCCAGGGAAGGCGAACATGGTGTGCCTCATTCGACGCCGAAACCGTCGCGTCCCGAAAAGAACACGGGCACTCGACACGCCCGTGTCAGGCTTGACACACCTGTGTCATCCAGTACACACACGTGTAGCTGGGCGTGTTCCTCCATCGACAAAGGACCAACACCGACCCGAGAAGAACACAGGTACTTG
The DNA here is from genome assembly GCA_039583875.1 of Platanthera guangdongensis. Taxonomy (NCBI): domain Eukaryota; kingdom Viridiplantae; phylum Streptophyta; class Magnoliopsida; order Asparagales; family Orchidaceae; genus Platanthera; species Platanthera guangdongensis. Next base: position 171,097,814 of record CM077163.1, on the reverse strand, counting down.
ACACCCCCGCGTCGAATTTTACACGCCCCTGTCAGGTTGAACACGCCTGGGCTCCAGGCCGTGTTTCACCACCGACACAGCAAGGCTTACTGCTCGAGCATGACACAGTCTGGGACACGCCCATGTCTCAAGCCGTGTTCGATATCTCGAGTACCTTTCGTCGAACACTCGAGACGATCGTCGAACCCGAGCAGGACACGGCCCTGTGACATGCCCGTGTCCCAGGCCGTGTGACCTCTACCAAGTGCCAGACTTGGCTCCAAGCACAACCCATCGTTCTTTTGAGTTTCGCGACGTTACAACTCTCTCCCTCTAAAAAGAATTTCGCCCCGAAATTACATAAAGGAAAATATATAAACAAAACTCAAATGGTACCTGAGTGGTATAAATTCGGGTACTCCTCAAGCATGGTTTACTTTCACTCCCACGAGAGCTCCTCCCGACCACAGTTGTCCCAATGGACCTTGACCATCCTGATTTCCTTGTTACGCAATCGCTTGACTTCCGAGTCCTCAATGCGAATGAGCTTGACCTTCGTCGTCAACCCATTATCGATGGGTACTTGATCCACCGCAATCACTTGCGAAGGCTCTTACACTGCCTTGCGTGACACCGATATGTGGAATACATCGTGTAGACCACTTAGTTCTACCGATAGCTTTAACCGATATGCTGCTTCACCAATCCGCTCCAGAAGCTCAAATGGTCCATGGTATCTCGGGCTTAGCTTCTTCAAGGGCCGTACCTGCGAGACACCCTTGAACGGCTTAATCTTCAAGTACACCCAGTCGCCAACAGAAAACTCCACATTCCTATGCTTGGCGTTATAGTACTTAGCTTGGCAGTCCTAAGTGATTAGAAATCTTTCTCGAATGATTCGCACCAATGAGGTTGCCTCTTCCACCTCATGCCGCTTATACAGCTTTGACTCACCCGTTTCCAACCATGACAACGGCGTGCGGCATCTCCTACCATATAGGGACTCGAAGGGCGCCATTTGAATGGTCACCTGGTAGCTGTTGTTATAAGCAAATTCCACCAAGTACGAGTGTTCTTCCCACTGCTTCCCGAAACCCAGAACGCACATGCGAAGGTTGTCTTCCATCTTCCTCTTGACCCTCTCAGTCTGACCATCTGTCTATTGATGAAAGGCTGTGCTGAAACTCAGCTTGGTTCCAACATCTGTTGCACCAACATCCAATTTATTGGACGTGAACCGCCCATCTCGGTCACTCACGATGCTGCGGGGCACATCGTGAAGCCGGACAATATTATCCACGTACAATTTTGCTAATTTCTCCACATAATAATCCTTCCTATGCGGAATGAAGTGCGACACTTTCGTCAAACGATATACGACCACCCAGATGGCGTCGTTTCCCTTCTGCTTTCTTGGCAAATCATGCATAAAGTCTATAGTAATGTCGTCGAACTTCCACTCTAGAAAAGGAAAGGACTTCAAGAATCCTCCAGGCTTCTGGCACTACGCCTTCACTAAGGTGCATGTGTAAGACCCCCCTCCCCCTAACCAAGGAGGGCTATCGGGTCTTATGCCCAGAACCGCCATCTTACGGTGGCACTAACGCACGGGTTAGTCGACACCGCAACACGCCGATTCTGCCGGCTAATACGATCATATAACCTGTAGGCCAATATGAGAAATAGAAGCATAGCAGTATATCAAATCCACTAGTCCACAAGACATAGAGTACATATTATATATATAAATGAAAAGTACAGAAATATAGTCCACACTGAGTACAAATGAAAGAGTAATAAGGGCTTATGACCAGTACATCATATCAACTCTCTCTCTCAAATCAAAGCGGAAGCTAATCTAATACATCAAAACTCGTCCCACCTGAGGACGCGCAGTAGTAGTAGTTTGCGGTAGCGATATCTGCTCCTCAAATCCTGCGTCATCGTCGTGCTGGTGCTCCATCTCCATGAGCTCCTAAAATAGTATGGTCACCGACCATTAGTCAAAAAGACTTAGTCGTTTCCTCCGCACCTTGCCCCGCAGCTCCTAGGCACCGAGCGGAATGACGAAGCAGAGGACAACAAGTGGTAGAAAAAGTGGAAGCAGGTGACAAGAACTAACTAGCAGTTGTAATAGTTGTTAATATTCTACTCTAGCAGTTCTAAGTATATAGTACAAGTAAGTAAAGTGCAGTACTAGTAAAGTAAGTAAAGAACAGAAAGTAAGAGCAAGAAAATAAAACTAGGCTACCACTATATTACCATCACAAAAGTACCTTAACTTAAAAAAAAGCCCATACAAATTTATAAGTTAAGGTTTCCAGGAAATTTAACTTATCATATAAAAGAGCCCATACTAATTTATATGATAAGGATCTATGAAGCGTATGACCTAATATGAATGAATGTTATGATGCAATTTGTGCACAGGCATGTGCAACTCACACACAATGATTCTGTGATCACAGACCTTTAGTTCCCACTTTTTGAGAGCTAACATCACTCTCGGGTACCACTGTTGTGGCTACGGCAGTAGCGAAGCGGGCATCTCTACTTCTAGGCCGGTATGCACACTACCAAACCTTAGTCCCCTCTCATACGAATCTGTATACGTCCAAGGTGCACTCTAGAGTCTCTGTGTACGTACTTTGTTGATAATCCGTCAGTCTTGTTAGGTCGGGTGTGCGTTATCGGGGGTCGTCCTCCAGACCGCAGTGTAAAAATAACCCACTGGCCCCTCTAACCCTCACACCCTCCTGGTGCACCGTACTGCCATCGGTGTGATGAACGACCATTACCGCATGCCTCGCCACTAAATTTATGCACATGCAAGTATTTCATCCCGAGCCTTCAGCTCGCAGGACCAACCCATCCTGAATCCCTCCAACCGTTCACGGGTGAGCATTTATCACAATCCCTCCAACCCTACACGGGTGAGCATTTATCACAATCCCTCCAACCATACACGGGTAAGAACGCACAATAGTTCCTTTATTCCAAATCCCTCAAACCCGTCACGGGTGAGAATGAGTCATAATGTCCTAACCTAATAGACTACTCTTGTCTACGGGTTATTATACTTAACGGTTTAAGGTTAATCCCAGGACTGCCCAGGGTATACCCGGTGAAGGGCTCTCGGGAGCACTAGGAACTACGATGGGATTACGCCCAAAGTTCCCTTTCTCAAGGATAATTACTTTTATTGGTGTCTACCCAGGATTTATACCCCAACTCTCGTGTTGCTTTAAAATGACCCTAAAGACTTAAGGTATTATTAGGAGAGCGACGGTCTTCCGCCGGTCCCCATTATTATTGCTGTCACGGGACTTGCACTCTTCCACACATGGTTAAGGAATCCTCTAGGAGACCCACCAGGGTTAATTCCGCCACTAAGATCCTCACTTTACTAGTTATTCAGATTCCTCCCCTAGTGGCCCTTCTAGTACGAACATCGGTGCTAGACCCTTACCCATGTTCTGATACCACCCACAAATGTGACCTTCTAATTCCTCTGGCCATATGCCTCATATTATTTATCCTAGGATGGTATGCACCTATATGATGACTAGGATGAATTTTCATAATTTTCTAATCACTTACACCATTAAATTAATTTCTTTAAATGAAATCCCTAGTCATTTTGCACATGAAGTATTGATAATATTAAACCTACTGTCCTAGAGATTCTTCCAGGTATATAATATGACAATTAATGGGACCTACCAAAATTTCATGCCTTTTTAATTCAGATTTATAATTAATTCATATTTATTACTATATCCACAAATCTAGATTTTTCCAAATGAAGTACATAAAATATTATCTCAAAAAATCTAAATAACTTACAAAGCCTTGATAATAATGAAATAATGCTATGTCCAGATTTCCAGTTACATCTAGGTTGAAATGGCTTATCCATGATCAATTAGATATTTTTACCAAAATGCCATTATGGGGCCTAAGTACATTATTTGTCACTCCAAAAATTCTGAAATAATTGCACAAGGTATAAAACATACAATTAAAGTAATGTGAATTTTCTCAGAGTTTTCAAAGGAATATAACCATCATTTCTACACAAAATTCCATAAGGGTAAAATGGTCATTTTGCTCCTTAAACTAACTAAACTTCATCCAACAGAGGTATAAATTATTTGAAGTGTTTATTATGTCACTCCTTAGTCCTCAACAGAAATTGAACATTTTATGATAAGGGTAAACCTATTTTAAATTTATTTCCTAAAAGGAACCTAATTTTCATAAATTCAAAATAATGGGATTTTTGTTCCCAAAAATCCCAACATTGCTCTGAGAGGCGTATTACACCCTCATGTGTCTCCATAATGAAAATCATGATTTTTGGTTGTTCCAAGTTGGCTGTATACACATTATTTCATTTTAGGCTAAATGCACAATAAGCCTATAACAAGCCAACACATACAAGTGGGTTACCCAACATGCATTTGTCCAAATTGGCAGAAATTTACAACATACATTTATAATGTCCCTAAGGACATGCCACCAAAATATGGGGCCATTTGGAGTCATATTACTCCAAATATTTCATTTATTTACTTTTTGATATTTAAGAAAAAACTATAGACATTTTATTCCAAAAAATTCTCAATTTTTGGCAGGGTTAGATATGCCCATAATCATGCATGCACCCAAACTTTGGGGTCATTTTGATTAGTGGTTTGGCTTGGGCATCAATTTGAAATTCTGCCCTAGCCTAGTACCAGTCGTAGGAAAACTGACCTACATCCCAATCTACTCTACCATATTTGATGTTTAAGGTATCAAATTAAAATTAAGACATTAAGCTACAACTTGCATTCAGGGTGCATGACCTTGAAATGCTTCTAAGAGGCCTAAATATATCTTGTAAAAAGGCTGTAAATATGTGACAATTAATACAAACACTATAATTTGATATAATTTAATTTAAATATCAAGTTGCACGAATCTTGATGCAGGATGAACGGAATCTGGTCGTCTTCTAGCTCCAGCAGACGGCTGGGATTCGTCTTTCCTGTGCCTCTTTTTCTGGCTGTTTCCGGCCAGCTGAGCCACCGCCACCGCCGGCAATTGTCTCCTCCACCTTCACTAAGGTAGTGGCTAGCGTTTCCCGGCGGTGAGGCCCCGGAATTGGATCCTCCGGCGAACCCGAGCAAGAAGAAAAGCTCGGAAAAATCTCCATTTCCTCACATGATATCGGGCTCAATTGAGCCCGATGTCTCTCCTAGAGGATCTAGAAGGCTAGTACGGGTAGAGAGGCAGCGAAACAGACCTGAATCAGGCCTTATCGGCGAGTGCGGCGGCGGTTGGCCATGGTTAAGCTGCTCCGGCAATCTCCTGCTCAAAATCCCATTTCTCCAACAAAATCTTTGCTCCAGGACTCATTCTCCACTCAATTCCACTCACTGAAGCTGATGGTGGGGTTGATTTGGGCTGGGGAGAGCTGTATGTGGAGATAACTCCAATGTGAGCTCGGTTTAGGCTTTGGTTGTATCACCAATGGTGCCAAGTGGCCACCATGCTCCAAATTCCTCTAGAAATTCTCTGAGGAAGCCAGCCAGCACAATGTTGGGCTGATAGAGCCAAAGCCAAGTAGCCTCAGCCTCTTTAATTCACGATCGTCGAACGGGCAGATTTCGTCGATCGTCGAACGCAGGATTCACTCGACGATCGTCGAGCAGATTTCGTCGATCGTCGAACGCAGTGGTTGCTCGACAATCGTCGATCAGATTTTGTCGATCATCGAATGCAGTGGTCGCTCGACGATCGTCGAGCAGATTTCGTCGATCGTCGAACGCAGTGGTCACTCGATGATCGTCGAGCAGATTTTTATCGATCGTCAAACGCAGGGAAACACGCTACAATCGTCGAACGTAGGGCGGGGACACGCCCTGGGACACGCCCGTGTCCCAGGATATGTTACCCAAATATTTTTCCTGCTGAAAAGTTGGGATGTTATCAGTCGTCGAGCACCTTTCGCCGATCGTTGAATGCAGGGCGGGGACACGCCCTGGGACATGCCCGTGTCCCAGGCCGTGTCACCCAAATATTTTTCCTGCTGAAAAGTTGGGATCTTATCAGTCGTCGTGCACCTTTTGCTGATTGTCGAATGTAGGGGGACATGCCCATGTCCCAGGCCGTGTCACCCAAAAAATTTTCCTGCTGAAAGTTAGGATGTTACAAATCTCAATAAACAAGAAAATAATTTCATCCCCGAAATTCAAGATCAGGTCTACGGGGATTCTACTAGCAAGAGTTATAAGAAATTTAAAATAAACTAAAGTATACCTGATGTGAATAGCTATGGGTGTTGCTCCAACATCAGGTCCCTTGGCTCCTAAGTGTGTTCCTCCCATTCATGGTTGGACCACAACACCTTCACAAGAGGGACCTTCTTCTTCCACAACACTAAGACATCTGTATCATCAATCCAGATCGACTCCAGTCTGACGGATCTATCTCGTGCTATCAGACCGGCTGTAGTAGTAACATGTTGCTCCGGCCGTAGGAGTGCTCTCCATAGAGAAGAGACATGAAAGACGTTGTGCAGTGTAATCAACTCTAGTGGCAGCTGCAGTCTATATGCCAAGGGAATGATCCGCTCCATAATCAAGTACTGCCCCCATATATCGTGGACTGAGCTTCTTGCGCCTCCACACCCGAGAGACACCATGTACCAGACGTATCTTTAAGAATACCATGTCTCCTACCAGGAACTCCACCTTCCTATGCCGAGCATCATAGTATTTAGCCTGTCTACTCTAAGCTTCCAGCATCTGATCCCTGATCAAACGAATCTGAGCTTCCGTATCTTACACAAAATCAGAGCCAAGAGTCTTGGTGTCCACATCCTATACCTAAGATAGCAGTGTTCGGCATATCCTTCCATACAAAGCCTCATAAGGAACCATCCCAATGCTAGCTTGGTGGCTGTTATTGTAAGAGAATTCGATCAATGGTAGCAACCTCTCCCAAGGCTTCCCCATATCCAATATGCAAAATCTGAACAAGTCCTCCATCGTCCTATTTGTCCGCTCCGTCTGGCCGTTGGTCTGCGGATGGAAGAAAGTGCTAAAGGTAAGTCGGGACCCCAAGTAAGCCTACACTGCCCTCCACTCCCTGGAAGTGAACCAACCATCACGATCCGAGGCGATAGTCCTGGGAATGCCATGGTATCTGACAAACTGATCTATGAATAATCTCGCCAAAACTGCAACGGGAGCATCCTTCCTGATTGGAATGAAACGCGCTATCTTGGTCAGTCTGTCGATTATGACCCAAAAGGAATCGTTCCCGGAGTGGGAGCGAGGTAGTCCGTGTATAAAGTCCATAGCAATGTCCTCGAACTTCCACTCTAGGATTGGCAGTGGCTTTAGTAAACCTCCTGGGCTCTTACATTCCGCTTTCACACACTGATAAGTCTCGCAATGTGTCACAAAATAGGTGATCACCCTCTTCATCCCATGCCAGTACATGGTCCTCCGAAAGTCTGCCCACATCTTGGTGATGCCGGGATGCACTGAATATTTGGAGCAATGAGCCTCTCTGAGTATGTCACCCCGGATACCATCTCCTGCTGGTATGTATACTCGCCCCCGGAATCGAAGGAGATCATCTTGCAGTGTGTAATCCTCAAACTTGCCCCCTTTCAGGGCACTGAAAATCGGCTCTAATGCAACATCCAACCTCTGATGTGTTCGGATGCACTCCCGTATATCATCACCACTGATCACTGAGCTCAAGTACTCTCGATATACCACTGGTTCGGTCTCAGATACCATGGTAATATGCATGTATTCCATCATCCGTAATAGCTCTATAGACATCAATCGACGCTCCGGTCCAGAAGTGCCGACTCTCCTACTCAAAGCATCTGCTACTATGTTTGCTTTTCCCGGATGATAGTGGATCTTATAATCATAGTCACAGAGGAATTCCAGCCATCTCCTCTATCACAGGTTCAAGTCCTTCTGCGTATAGATATATTTAAGATTCTTGTGATCTGAATAGATATCACAATGAATGTCGTATAAATAATATCTCCACATCTTTAGGGTGAATACCACAGCCCCAAGCTCTAAGTCATGTACTGGATAGTTATGCTCATGCTTCTTCAACTGTCTTGAAGCATAAGAAATAACATGTCCATGCTGCATAAGGACAACACCCATCCCCTTGTAAGAGGCATCTGTGTAGATCTGAAATCCTTCACTCCCGGATGGGAGCGTAAGAATAGGGGATGAGGTGAGTCGGTCCTTCAGCTCCTGAAAAGCTATCTCGCACAGCTCTGACCAAACAAAACCTGAATCCTTCGTCGTCAAGGACATGAGGGGGAGGGCTAACCCCGAGAATCCCTCCAAGAACTTGGGATAATAACCGGCTAACCCCAAGAAATTGCGTATGTCTGATGCTGTCTTAGGTCATGGACAATTCCATACTACCTCTATCTTGGTTGGACCACTGCCAATCCAGCCCCACTGATAGTGTGCCCCAAGAAAGCCACCTCCTGTAGCAAGAACTGGCACTTAGAGAATTTCGCATACATCTGGAATTCTCTCAGTCTCTGCAAAACCTGTGTCAAGTGTTCTGTGTGCTCCTCTTGAGTCCGGGAATAGACCAGAATATCATCGATGAACACAATGACGAAGCGATCTAAGTAAGGTTCGAATAAACAGTTTATTAGGGTCATGAATGCGGAGGGGGAATTCGTAAGCCCAAAAGGCATCATCGTGAACTCGTATAACCCATATCGTGAACTGAATGCAGTCTTCGGTATGTCCTCTTCCCGGATGCAGAGCTGGTAGTAACCAGATCGCAAATCTAGCTTAGAGAACCAGAAGGCTCCTTGCAGTTGATCAAATAGCTCGTCTATCCGAGGCAGTGGATAGGTATTGTTGACCGTTAACCGGTTCACCTCCGAGTAATCTATGCATAATCGTAACGACCCATCCTTCTTCTTCACAAAAAGAACTGGTGCTCCCCACGGCGATGAACTGGGCCGCACAAATCCCGACTCAACTAGCTCCTGAAGTTGAGTCCTGAACTCTGCCAACTCTTTGGGAGCCATCCTATAAGGTTCCCGGGACACTGGCCTCGCTCCTGGTATCAACTGAATCCTGAAATCCAAGTCCCTGGCTGGTGGTAGTCCGGGCAATTTCTCCAGGAAACACGTCGGAGAAATCTCGGACCACCAGAATATCCGAAATAGAAGCCTCTGCTCCCACCATCTCAAAGCAAATAAGGTAAACCTCCTCTCCTTGCTCGTAGGCCTTCACAGCCTGTACAAAAGATAACAATAGGTGGGAGGTAGGTTTAATACCTTCGATGATGACATGGGAGTCTCCATGCCTTAGTGTGATCCTCCTTGATGGGTAATCTATCTGAGCATGGTTCCGATGTAACCATGTCATGCCCAAAATCAAATCGATGTCCTGCAGCTTCAGAATAGTTGCTGGCGCCTCAAATGCCTTGCCGCCAATCTCGACCTCCATATTGCAATGTCTAGTGGTCCGCAGTTCTGACCCATCGGGTAGACGCACCCTCATCTCTAGTCCCGGAAATCTTTCCACGCCTTCAAGTCTGTCTATGAAGGCCTCAGATACGACACGAGTGCGAAGCACCCGTGTCGAAGAGGGTATGTGCGGGCTTGCCACTGATCATAACTATGCCTGAGATTTATTGGAGGTATAAAGGATGTTATTTCTATGGTTTTCAAGGCACTGCTAAGGTTGAAATTTCTAAATTAAAACAATTTAAGTACCTGTAATCACCTCCTCGGGGTTCCTCTGCTCTATGAGGTCCAAAGCGTATATCTGCTCCTGATTGCGTCCCCTGCCGTGATATCCCCGGCCTCGGCCTCGGCCTCGGCCTCAGCCCTGCTGTACTGGGACCACTGGAGGTGGAGGAGGAGGATGATGGAATCGATGCGAACACTCAGATCTAATGTTCCCGGGTTGGCGGCATCTGTAACAAACTACCTGCCTGTGGCCATGGTCATCCTGTATCCTCGGATCATGCACCTGTAGGGTTGGGGGACTAATACTGGAGGAGGTCCCTGCTCCTGCTTGTAGTTGGGACGACGACGTCCCCCACCCATCTTGTATCCAATAGTCCGGCCTCTCTGAGAGCCCCTGCTGCTCTCTCCTGATGTCGACCCATCACACGTTCTCTTCCCTCTGCCTTGCAGCATCAGTTGGTCAGCCTCCAGCTTCTTCGCCATCTCGATAATCTGGGTGGTCGTGCCGTGACAAATGAACAACAAATCCTGCCTCAAATCATCTATGAGGCCCTGGTAGAACCTCTTGGCATACCTCCTATCATCAGTATCATGTATCCCTACGAACCTGGCAAGGTGGGAGAACTCCCTCTGGTACTCAATCACTAACCTGCTCCCCTGCCGGATGTTTAGAAACCTCTCCTCCAAAGCATCTCTGTCTGTATTAGAGATGAAGTGATCCAAAAATACATCGCCAAACTCCTTCCACGATATGTCTGATAGCTCCCATTCCGCATATGTAGACTCCCGCACTGATTTCCACCATATCTTCGCATGAGCCTCTAGTGCAGAGGTGGCTAGAGGTACTGCCTCGCCGATGGGGCAGCTGATGCCTACCAAAATCTCGTGTATGGCTTCCAGCCATTCCTCCGTCTTTATCGCATCCTCTGTCCCACGGTACATCAGTGGGAACAGGATCTTGAAGGCACTCAGCCAGCTTGACCCCGGATTTGGCTGCGGAGCCGGGACTTGCTGGGCTTTAAAGGAATCCAGGATTGCCGTCAAAGTCTGCCCCATCTCCTTCTGTAGAAATGGAGTGGCAGCTGGAGGGGGAGGAGCCACATTTTGTGGAGCGACGACCTGTGGAGGTTGCATAAAGGTAAGGTTAAAACAGAACTGGCCTAACTCATTGAACTTAGTGGACTGTTTTATGTGACTTTTTTTTACACATGGACACACCACTACTTCTGCAACATAGTTTGTCCGCAAACTAATGCTCGAGCAGGGTGGTCCAGTGTTGTGGACTTCTTTCTCATATGATCATTTGTTCAAGTGATACCAGTTTGTAAGACCCCCCCCCCCCCCTCCCTCTTACCAAGGAGGGCTACCAGGTCTTATGCCCAGAACTGCCGTCTTATGGTGGCACTAACGCACGGGTTAGTCGACACCGCAACACGCCGATTATGCCGGCTAATACGATCATATAACCTGTAGGCCAATACGAGAAATAGAAGCATAGCAATATATCAAATCCACTAGTCCACAAGTCACAGAGTACATATCATATATATAAATGAAAAGTACAGAAATATAGTCCATAATGAGCACAAATGAAAGAGTAATAAGGGCTTATGTCTAGTACATCATATCAACTCTCTCTCTCTCAAATCAAAGCGGAAGCTAATCTAATACATAAAAACTCGTCCCACATGAGGACGCGTAGTAGTAGTAGTCTGCGGTTGCGGTATCTGATCCTCAAATCCTGCCTCATCGTCATGCTGGTGCTCCATATCCACGAGCTCCTAAAATAGTATGGTCACCGACCATTAGTCAAAAAGACTAAGTCGTTTCCTCCACACCTCGCTCAGCAGCTCCTAGGCACCGAGCGGAAGGAAGAAACAGAGGACAACAAGGGTTAGCAAAAGTGGAAGCAGGAGACAAGAACTAACTAGCAGTTGTAATATTTGTTAATATTCTACTCTAGCAGTTCTAAGTATATAGTACAAGTAAGTAAAGTGCAGTACTAGTAAAGGAAGTAAAGAACAAAAAGTAAGTGCAGAGAAATAAAACTAGGCTACCACTATACTACCATCACAAAAGTACCTTAACTTATAAAAATGCCCATACAAATTTATAAGTTACGGTTTCCAGGAAATTTAACTTATCATATAAAAGAGCCCATACTAATTTATATAATAAGGATCTATGAAGCGTATGACGTAATATGAATGAATGTTATGATGCAATTTATACATAGGCAAGTGCAACACACACACAATGACTCTGTGATCACAGACCTTTAGTTCCCACTTTTTCAGAGCTAGCATCACTCTTGGGTACCACTACTGTGGCTACGGCAGCAGCGGAGCGGGCATCTCCACTTCTAGGCCGGTATGCACACTACCAAACCTTAGACCCCTCTCATACGCCTCTGTACACATCCAAGGTGTACTCTAGAGTCTCTGTGTACGTACTTTGCTGACAACCCTTCAGTCTTGTTGGGTCAGGTGCGCGTTATTGGGGGTCGTCCTCCATACCGTAGTGTAAAAACAACCCACTGGCCCCGCTAACCCTCACACCCGCCTAGTGCACCGTACTGCCATCGGTGTGATGAACGGCCAGTACCGCATGCCCTACCACTAAATTTATGCGCATGCAAGTATTTCATCCTGAGCCTTCAGCTCGCAGGACCAACCCGTCCTGAATCCCTCCAACCCTTCACGGGTGAGCATTTATCACAATCCCCCCATCCCTACACGGGTGAGCATTTATCACAATCCCTCCAAACCTACACGGGTGAGAACGCACAATAGTGCCTTTATTCCAAATCCGTCAAACCTGTCACGGGTGAGAATGAGTCACAATGTCCTAACCTAATAGACTACTCATGTCTACGGGTTATTATACTTAGCGGTTTAAGGTTAATCCCAGGACTGCCCGGGGTATACCTGGTGAAGGGCCCTCGGGGGCACTAGGAACTACGATGGGATTACTCCCAAAGTTTACTTTCTCAAGGATAATTACTTTTATTGGCGTCTACCCAGGATTTATACCCCAACTCTCGTGTTGCTTTAGAATGACACTAAAGACTTAAGGTGTTATTAGGAGCGCGACGGTCTTCCGCCGGTCCCCGTTATTATTGCTGTCACGGGACTTGCACTCTTCCACACATGGTTAAGGAATCCTCTAGGAGACCCACCTGGGTTAATTCCTCCACTAAGATCCTCACTTACTAGTTATTCAGATTTCTCCCCTGGTGGTCCTTCTAGTACGAACATCGGTGCTAGACCCTTACCCATGTCCTGATACAACCCACAAATGTGACCTTCTAATTCCTCTGGCCATACGCCTCAAATTATTTATCCTACGATGGTATGAACCTATATGATGACTAGGATGAATTTCCATAATTTTTCAATCACTTACATCATTAAATTAATTTCTTTAAATGAAATCCCTAATCATTTTGCACATGAAGTATTGATAATATTAAACCTACTGCCCTAGGAATTCTTCGAGGTATATAATATGACAATTAATGGGGCCTACCAAAATTTCATGCCTTTTCAATTCGTATTTATAATTAATTCCTATTTATTACTATATCCACAAATATAGCATTTTCCAAATGAAGTACATAAATAATTATCTCAAAACTTCTAATTAAATTACAAAGCCTTGATAATAATGAAATAATGCTATGTCCAGATTTCCAGTTACATCTAGGTTGAAATGGCCTATCCATGATCAATTTGAGTTATTTACCAAAATGCCATTATGGGGCCTAATTACATTATTTTCACTCTAAAAATTCTGAAATAATTGCACAAGGTATAAAACATACAATTACAGTAATATGAATTTTCTCAGAGTTTTCAAAGGTATATACCCATCATTTCTACACAAAATTCCATAAGGGTAAAATGGTCATTTTGCTCCTTAAACCAACTAAACTTCATCCAACAGAGGTATAAATTATTTCTAGTGTCTATTATGCCACTCCTTAGTCCTCAACAAAAATTGAACATTTTATGATAAGGGTAAACCTATTTTAAATTTATTTTCTAAAAGGGACCAAATTTTCAGAAATTCAAAATAATGGGATTTTTGTTCCCAAAAATCCCACCATTATTATGAGAGGTGTATTACACCCTCATGTGTCTCCATAATGAAAATCATGATTTTTGGTTGTTCCAAGTTGGCTGTATACACATTATTTCATTTTAGACTAAATGCACAGCCTATAACAAGCCAACACATGCAAGTGGGTTTACCCAACATGCATTCGTCCAAATTGGCTTTAATTTAAAACATACATTTATAATGTCCTTAAGGACATGCCACCAAAATCTGGGGCCATTTGGAGTCATATTACTCCAAAATTTCATTTATTTACTTTTTGATATTTAAGAAAAAACTATAAAAATTTTATTCCAAACAAATTCTCAATTTTTGACAGCGGTTAGATATGCCATAATCATGCATGCACCCAAATTTTGGTGTCATTTTGATTAGTGGTTTGGCTTGTGCATCAATTTGAAATTCTGCCCTAACCTAGTACCAGTCCTAGGAAGACTAACCTACAGCCCAATCTACTGTACCAGATTTGATGTTTAAGGTACCAAATTAAAATTAAGACATTAATCTACAACTTGCATTCAGCGTGCATGACCTGGAAATGCCTCTAAGAGGCCTAAATATAGCTTGCAAAAAGGCTATAAATATGTGACAATTAATACAAACACTATAATTTGATTTTATTTAATTCAAATATCAAGTTGCACGAATCTTGATGCAAGATGAACAGAATCTGGTCGTCTTCTACCTCCAGCAGACGGCTGGGTTTCGTTTTTCCTGGGCCTCTTTTGCTGGCTGTTTCCGGCCAGCTTAGCCACCGCCACCGCTGGCGATTGTCTCCTCCACCTCCACTAAGGTAGTGGCTAGCATTTCCTGGCGGTGAGGCCGCCGGAATTGGCTCCTCGGGTGAACCCGAGCAAGAATAAAAGCTCGAAAAAATCTCCATTTCCTCACAGGTATCGGGCTCAATTGAGCCCGATGTATCTCCTAGTGGATCTAGAAGGCTAGTACAGGTAGAGAGGCGGCAAAACGGACCTAAATCAGGCCTTGTCGGTGAGTGCGGCGGCGGTTGGCCATGGTTGAGCTGCTCCGGCGATCTCCTACTCAAAATCCCATTTCTCCACCAAAAGCTTTGCTCCAGGACTCATTCTCCACTCAATTCCACTCACTGAAGCTGATGGTGGGGTTAATTTTGGCTGGGGAGAGCTGTATGTGGAGATAACTCCAAGGTGAGCTCAGTTTGGGCTTTGGTTGTATCACCAATGGTGCGAAGTGCCCACCATGCTCCAAATTCCTCTGGAAATTCTCTGAGGAAGCCAGCCAGCACAATGTTGTGTTGATAGAGACAAAGCCAAGTGGCCTCAGCCTCTTTAATTCTCGATCGTCGAACGGTCAGAATTCGTCGATCGTCGAATGCAGGATTCACTCGACGATCGTCAAGCAGATTTCTTTGATTGTCGAACGCAGTGGTCGCTCGACGATCGTTGAGCAGATTTCGTCGATCGTCAAATGTAGTGGTCGCTCGACGATCGTCGAGGAGATTTCGTCGATCGTCGAACGCAATGGTCACTTGACGATCATCAAACAGATTTTTGTCGATCATCGAACGCAGGGAAACACGCTACAATCGTCGAACGCAGGGCGGGGACACGCCCTGGGACACGCCCGTGTCGCAGGCCGTGTCTCCCAAATATTTTTCCTGCTGAAAATTTGGGATGTTATCAGTCATCGAGCACCTTTTGCCGATCGTCGAATGCAGGGCGGGGACACGCCCTGGGACACTCTCGTGTCCCAGGCCGTGTGACCCAAATATTTTTCCTGATGAAAAGTTGGGATGTTATTAGTCATCGAGCACCTTTCACCGATCGTCGAATGCAGGGGGACACACCCTGGGACATGCTTGTGTCCCAGGCCGTGTCACCCAAAAAAATTTCCTGCTGAAAGTTGGGATGTTACATCATGTTTGACACTTCGCCACATAGAGTGCCACATCATTCTTAAGTCTTGGCCACCAGAACAATTTCTTCACATCACGGCACATCTTCGTTCTCTCCAGCTGAATCGAGTACTTGGTATGATGAGCCTCGTTCAACAATTTAACCCGCAATTTGCCCACATTCGGGACCCACAAACGACGGTCCTTCCATAACAAGCCATCCACAACCTCAAATTGGGAATTTGACCCATCCAAAGCCTCAACCATGATTTGCTTCATGTGGCCATCGATATCCAGAGCCTGTCGTATCCGATCAGCCAGGTCACACTGAACTTCAGTCCAGTTCAATAGCACTTCGACACTAGTTTGCTTGTCAATACAAGAGATCTCCAATGCCTCCAACTCCCAAATTAAGCGCACGTCATGAACCGACAACCAGTTGTCACGTGCAGGTTCCCTATGACTCAACGCGTCCGCAACCGTATTGCCTTTCCCAGTCTCATAATGGATCTTGAATGTGTAGTCCCCCAGGAACTCCATCCATCTATGTTGCCGCATGTTTAGATCCTTTTGATCCAATAAGTATTTCAGGCTCTTGTGGTCGGTATAGATATCGACATTCACCCCATACAAGTAATGCCTCCACAGCTTCAAGGAAAAAATCACGACCGCTAACTCCAAGTCATGGACCAGATAATTCCTCTCATGCAATTTCAGCTGTCGCGAGCCATACACTATCACACTTCTATGCTGTAGTAGGACACAACCCAATCCACTGCCTGAAGCATCACTGTAGATCTCAAAGCCTTCGGTCCCACTTGGCGAACTAAGAACCGGCGCAGTGGTCAACCGACTTTTCAACTCCTCAAAAGATCGTGCGCACTCCGACATCCAAACAAACTTCTGCTATTTCCTCGTCAAAGTCGTGATGGGTAACGCTATTCGTGAAAAGTTCTACACGAAGCGCCTGTAATAGCCGGTAAGCCCCAGAAAACTCCGGACTTCTGCTATTGTAGATAGCACATGCCACTCTCGTACAGTAACAATCTTTGCCGGATCCACCGCAATTCCCTCTCCACTGACTATGTGACCAAAGAACGCTACTGAGGACAACCAAAACTCGCATTTGGAGAACTTGGCGTACAGTTGATTCCTCCTCAGTGTCTCTAACACCAAATGCAGATGCTTAAAGTGATCGTCCTCACTCTGCGAGTACACCAATATATCATCGATGAAGATGATCATGAAATGGTCTTGGTACTCTCTGAAAGTCCTGTTCATCAAATCCATGAACACTGACGATGCATTAGTCAGTCCAAACGGCTTGACCGTATGACGTAGGGGTCATTCGGAGAGCGTCACGGACACAAGTAATCCAACCATTCCCAACACACCTTAGATCTATCACTCCTACACAAGCATCTAGCGACTTGTAACAGTTCAGATCAAACGCAGCACATAAAACAACAAGGAGGAGTGATCGACTCGAAACAACGATCAAGAAAAAAAGTCGGATGATTCCCCAAATTAACGCAAATGTTGCCAATACTTTTTGAGAGTAAAATCAAGGCTATAGGACAAGATTCACTCAAGCAAGTTGGATCTATCCGATCCGGATTTAAAGAAGTTCAAAAACGATGAAATCAAATTATAAATGGCGAGCGATTGAATTTAAAAATCACGGAAACAATGGTTATTCAACCTCCACAATACTAGCAAGAAATCACAAAGATGAGAGGGAAGAAATTACCCAACCCGGTTTTCATGAACACACTTGATAAGGTGGGAGAATCACTCTCTCCACAGATCCACCGGCGTCACACCGAATGGGGCTGCAACCTTCTTCCTTGGAGTCACACCGAAGGAAGCCACGTCGGCGTCGCACCGAAGAGGGGAGGAAGGAAGCAAGGGGCAGTGGCTTCACAACAAGGTCGGCGGCTTGGAGTCTCTCCTTGGCCGAATTTCTCACATTGAGGAATTTGTTTAGGGTTTGCAAATCTTGTCTTCCGTTAGCATCATCATGGCTCTAAAAGTCTTTATGTTGTAATGCCTCGACAACCGGATCATCATCAAGTATTGGTGGCGAGGTTGGCGAGGCCGGAACATCAATCCTCCCCTCCTCAAAATCATGTATCTCTGATGAATGGTCCAAGAAGTAGCGGTGGATAAGAGTGGCATCCAAGCGTCGAAGCTCCGTCTCGAGTACCCATGAGTCGTTCGAAGGGGGGCGGTCACACCAATGGATGAGGAAGCGGTAGGTATCACCATCCATAGTAGCTAGTGCCTCAGCCGCAAGTATCCATTCTGGAGTAAGAAATGTCTTGGGAAACCTGGGGAACTTGTTAGTAGTAGGAATAAAGGAATGCAACTCGCCATCTGATGATATACCTGTGGGGAACGTAAGAGAGAGGTCATCCAAACTACCACTCCCCAACCCATTAGAAAATTTAGTGGAAGGAGAAGACGACAAAGAATTCAACTCTGGTGGAGGCGAAACAAACAGCGTCAAATCCGAGACATTTAAAATGCGGGAAATACCCATATCAGCAGGGAAATCCAAAACGAAAGCATTATCTCCTAGTTTCTTTAGAATCTGAAAAGGGCCGGCGCGCTTTGGTGCTAACTTTTTAACGGTGCCAGTGGGCAGTCGTTTGGGAACTAACAGGACTAAGACCAGATCGCCAATATTAAATTTTGACACTCTCCTATGTTGATTAGTGTGTGATTGATAAGACTCGTATTAAGTAGCCAAGGTAGCCTGTATACGAGGGTGTAGGTCATGAATGTGTTGGGCGAAGGATTGTGCGAATTGACTTGCTTTGCACATTGGAGGCAATAGAACCAAGTCAAGTGGCACAAGGGACTCGTACCCGTGGACAATCTCATTGGGAGATAACCCCGTGGACCTATTTTTGGAATTATTGTAGGCCAATTGGGAATGGGGAAGAAGTAGGTCCCAAGTGCCCTTGTGATTGCTCACAAGACATCTAAGAAGATTCCCCAGGCTCCGATTAACCACTTTCGTCTGCCCATCATTTTATGGATGGTAGGTGGCGGAAAACAATAATTTGGTACCCATTAAAATCCAAAGTGTTTTCCAAAAATAACTCGTAAACTTGACATCTCTATCCGAGACTATTGTCTTCGGCACTCCATGGTGACTAACGACGTCCTTAAAATACAACTTTGCCACGTGAGACGCGGCATTGGTCCGACTACACAGAATGAAATATGCCATTTTAGAAAATCTATCAACCACTACCAAAATAGAATCGTGACGGCGTAAAGTGGTGGGTAGGCCTATAACAAAATCCATACTCACGTCTTCCAATGGTGTGGAAGGGATAGGCAAGGGCGTGTATAATCCTACGTTGGTCTTGGTGCCCTTGGATACCTGACAGGTACGACAACTACTAACTACCCTTCCCACCATCGCCTTAAGTTTTGGCCAACAGAATTTCTCCTCAACTAGCGTATTTTCTCCTCAACTAATGGTGGGTGGGCTCCCAAATGATATGAAGTCGTAGAGAGGACCGCGGGATACACAACTTCCCATGCCTAAATAGGTAACCGTCTCTAATAACAAACGCAGTTATCGTCGTGGGGGAGCTATCCTGAGCGGATAAATAGGATTCCTTAAAATCTGGGCAGGTAGCGTACTGATCTTTAATGCGTTCAAAACCTACAATGTTAACCTCCATAGTGGAAAGCAAGAAGGTAAGGCGACTAAGAGCATCCGCAACTCGGTTATCTGACCCCTTAATGTGCTTAAGGTTAAACGTGTAACCTTGTAGGAAAGCTACCCACTTAGCGTGACGCGGGCTGATTTTATGCTGGCCATTGATGAAGTGCAAAGCTTCGTGAACAGAGAGGATCACAAACTCCTTGGAGAGGAGATAGTGCCTCCAATGGTGCAAACACCGCACAACCGCATAAAACTCCCTATCGTAGTTGGAATAATTTAGCTTAGCGTCGATTAAATTCTCACTAAAGTAACTAAATGGGTGCCCCGCCTGACTCAAGACACCTCCAACATCCACCCGAGAAGCATGACAAGTTAACTCAAAGACTTTGGTGAAGTCTGGTAGACGCAAGAAAGGTGCCTCAGTCATAAGCTTCTTAATGCGATTGAAAGCAAGGGTATCAGAATTCGTCCAAGTGAACTCGCCCTTATTCATGCACTCCGTAATGGGGGCCATGATGCTACTGAAGTATCGTATGAAATGGCGATAGAAAGTAGCTAATCCATGAAAACTACGCACCTCACGTAGGCTAGTCGGTTCGGGCCATTCCCGTATCACTTGAATTTTACCAGGATCAACTCGTATGCCGTCAGACCCGACAATATAACCCAAAAGCTCTACCTCTGACGCGTAGAAAGTGTGCTTCTTAAAGTTTAGAAACAATGTTTCCTTCCTCAGGGTGGAAAGAATCGCTCTCATATGGGAAATGTGCTCGTCATCGGTGGTGTTGTAGACTAAGATGTCATCAAAATAAACGACCACATACTTTCCCAAGAATGACTGAAAGTCATGTGTCATCATCTGGGAGAAGGTGCTGGGGGCATTGGATAACCCAAAGGGCATCACAAGCCACTCATATAACCCATCCTTAAACTTAAACGCAGTCTTCCATTCATCTCCCTCACGGATACTAATCTAGTGATAGCCACTCCATAAGTCCAACTTCGTAAAGATAGTGGCGCCAGATAAGACATCTAAGAGGTCATCTAATCGTGGAATAGGAAACCTATACTTGATAGTAATCTTGTTAATAGCACGGCTATCAACACACATCCGCCATGTACAATCCTTCTTGGGGGCAAGCAAGGCTGGTACCGCACATGGGCTCAAGCTAGTCCTAATGAACCCCTTCTTCAACAGGTCCTCAATCTGGGTCTGTAACTCCTTATGGGCAGCGGGATGAAGTCTATAATGGGGCTGGTTGGGTAGGGAAGATCCGGGAATAAGGTCTATCACATGCTGTATATCCCGAAGTGGTGGCAACGTCGATGGTAGCTCATCCGGGTAAACATCCTTATATTCTTCCAACAATGCCCGGAGCTCACTAGGTAAGTCGTACAACACTCCCAAATTAGTCGTTACACTCATAAGTACTAAAGCATACAACACTCCATCAAGAAATGAATCCTTCACAAATTCCTTTTTACCTACTAGACTCAATGTTTTCCTCTCGATTGAGATA
The DNA here is from genome assembly GCA_039583875.1 of Platanthera guangdongensis. Taxonomy (NCBI): domain Eukaryota; kingdom Viridiplantae; phylum Streptophyta; class Magnoliopsida; order Asparagales; family Orchidaceae; genus Platanthera; species Platanthera guangdongensis. The sequence continues at coordinate 171,076,884 of CM077163.1, read as the reverse complement.
GTGGTGTCCTTAGCCACAGCTACTGGTTCCTTCGGAACGGTCGGCCTCAACGTAATGACCTTGCCATTAAATTTAAACTCGTACGTGTTGGACCTCCCAAAGTGTGTCACGTCGCGGTCATATATCCACGAACGGCCCAACAACATGTGACAAGCATCCATTGGAAGGACGTCACACCACACCTCGTCAGTGTAGGATTTGATCGAGTGGGGTTCTAGGCGTCGCTTGGTGACCGGAACGGTAACCTTATTGATCAAAGCTACCTGATACGGAGTCGGGTGGGGCTGCGTGGTCAAGGCCAGTCGTGTAACAACATTTTCAGAAACGACATCCACACAGCTACCACTATCTATAATCAGTTTGCAGAGCTTCTCACCACTCTTAAAAATCAGAGAAAATATGCTCGTCCTCTTCCGATCATCTAACGGACGAGGAGTGGTCAAGATACAACGCAACACCATAAGGCGGTGATCGTCCTCTAAATCACTTGGGACCCCATCTGGGTCACTCTCCTCTGCAGCCTCATAAACATAATCAGCGAGGTCGATAGTCGACTCTAAAAGGGCTATGGCCTTTGTCTTCATTGGGCACTCAAAGGCATAGTGGCCTTGAATGCCACAAGAATAACATGTGGCATTGGTCTTACTAACCTTCCTTATGGGGATACGCTCACCCGCGAGATTCTTAGTGTTCATAGCAGTGATCAATACCGACTTCGACTCGGTGGACCTAAACTTCCCCTTATCCAGGTATGTGGAGGCAGATGCTCCAGTCGTGGACTTGTTATTTGCATATGAATAGCAGAAATGGGCCTTAGAGGCTAGATGTTTTTTAATGTTGAGGGCAGCATTGAAGGTCGTATTCAGGTCCTTATGACCATATCGCAAGAGCTTTCTTTGAATCTTGGGTTGAAGCCCTTTATGAAACCTAGATAATGTGACTTCGGGAATCTCCCTAAGATCACAACGCACCATACGGTCCTTCAACTCTCCCATGTACTCAGCTACTGAATTTGAGCCCTGCCGCAGGGTGGCAAGCTCATCGAACATCTGTGTTCGGTGGTACGCAGGGACGTACTGACTGGTTAGCAAATTGTTCATCACTAGCCAACCTATAAGTGGGGCTCCATGTCCGGTTCCTAATCTCCGCTCCTCATTCAGCCAATACGCCTTCGCACGGCCTGTTAACTTCATCCTGGCAACTTGGACCTTTTGAGGGTCCGTGAGATTGTGCCATTCGAAGTAACATTCCATGTCAACAGTCCAATTAAGGAAGATCTGGGGTTCTCCCATTCCATCGTACGTGGGAGTATTAATCTTAATGGCCCTAGTGATATCAAAACCTCTCTCGTGGCGGTGTTCTCGAGCGGGTACTCGGGGAGAGTCCACATCAGAATCCGAATCAGAGATTTGTTGGCGCCGGTGGGGCTGCGCAACATTAACGAGTGGCGGTGGCGGCCCTCCTTGATTCAAAAGGAGTTGTCCTAACATGGCCTAACCTCAGTCATTTCGTCACGTAGACCCGCTATAGCCACAGCGTTGGGGTCCCCTTGCTCATTCGCAGCCATCCTAGACGATGAGGGGGTAGTGTATTTCGTTCCTAGTCTAGTGCGCATGCATGTGTAGAAATATTTGAAAAGATGATTTTCCCTAGGGCTGACCCTACATGGAAAACAAAATATTTTTGAAATTTCCCGATGTAAAAAAAACTGCAGAATGTTAAATTTTTTTTTTTGAACTTTTCGCTGAAAAATAAAGATTTTAGAGCGCTATTGGCAGACCAATAGAATTTTTTTTTTGTTTTTTTTTTGTGATTTGTATTGTGCGTGCCGACAAGACTCAAGCGAGGACGTTTCAATTAGGAAATTGATACGACCGCCTTTGATACCAAATTGACGTAGGGGTCATTCGGAGAGCGTCACGGACACAAGTAACTCAACCAATCCCAACACGCCTTAGATCTATCGCTCCTACACAAGCATCTAGCGACTCGTTACGGTTCGGATCAAACGCATCACATAAAACAACAAGGAGGAGTGATAGACTCTAACAACGATCAAGAAAAAGAGTCGGATGATTCCCCAAATTAACGTAAAGGTTGTCAATCCTTTTTGAGAGCAAAATCAAGGCTATAAGCTAAGATTCACTCAAGCAAATTAGATCTACCCGATCCGGATTTAAAGAAGTTCGAAAATGATGAAATCGAATTAGACACGGTTGTTCAACCTCCACAATACTAGCAAGAAATCACAAAGATGAGACGGAAGAAATTACCCAACCCGGTTTTCATGAACACACTTGATAAGGTGGGAGAGTCACTCTCTCCACGGATCCACCGGTGTCACACCGAATGGGGCTGCAAACTTCTTCCTTGGAGTCGCACCGAAGGAAGCCACGCCGGCATCGCACCGAAGAGGGGAGGAAGGAAGCAAGGGGCGGTGGCTTCACACCAAGGCCGGCAGCTTGGAGTCTCTCCTTGGACGAATTTCTCACAATGAGGAATTTGTTTAGGGTTAGCAAATCTTGTCTTCCGTTAGCATCATCATTTCTTCCGTTAGCATCATCATGGCTCCGAAAGTCTTTATGTTGTAACGCCTCAATAACCGGATCATCATCAAGTAGTCGTGCCAAGGCTGGCAAGGCCGCGGCATCACCGTAAACTCATAATGCCCGTATCTCGTGCTAAAAGCTGTCTTTGGGATATCACTCTCCATTATCCTCAGCTGATAGTACCCGGACTTAAGATCCAATTTTGAGTCCACCGTTGACCCGACTAACTGATCGAACAGATCATCAATCCTTGAGACCAGGTACTTGTTCTTTTTTGTTAGCTTGTTCAGCTCTCGATAATCGATACAAAGTCTCAAGCTTCCTTCCTTCTTCTTAAAAAAAGGACCGGTGCGCTCCAAGGTGATGAACTTGGGCGCGCATAATCCTGCTCCAACAACACTTGAAGTTGCACCTTCAGCTCCGCCATCTCCTGAGGCACTAGCCGATACGGAGAGCGTGACACAGGTTTCGCACCTGGCACTAGCTCAATCGTGAAATCTATCTCCCGTTGAGGAGGTGCTGCAGGAAGATCGCCAGGGAACACATCATGGTACTCGGATACCACTGAAATACTGTCCAACATAGGCTTAGGCTTTGCAACCTCCAATAGCGTGAAGAACAACTCTGCACCAGCACGAACCGCCTTCACCACCTGAAGAGCAGACATCACACTCGTGCTCGACCCTTTCAAGCCCGTAAAAGTCGTCTCACGACCTGTTCCCAACTTGACCTCCTTGCGACTGCAATCAATATATGCTTGCTGCTCCAAAAGCCAGTCCATGCCAAATATCACGTCGAACTCCACAAGCTGCAGTAACGATGCTTGCAAATCGAACTCCTGACTCCCAATACGAATCTTTACGCCACAAACTCTATCCGCGCGCATCAAGCACCAATTCGACAATAACACATCCAGTTTGTCCTTTTCCTTCGAAGAAGGTACTCCGATGCGCGATATGAATCCTTCGGACAAAAAGAAGTGTGAAGCTCCCGTATCAAATAGTGCTCTCGCCGGATTCTCAAAAATCAAAACAAAACCTATACAAGCAGTGGTAAGGTAACACGCGCATAACAAGTATTTAAAAATTAACTTGCTATAAATTTAAACTGTACATATCACCATATCCACTTGCTTGATGGCCTCTTGCTGGCCAAGATTATAAACTCTAGGTTGAGCATAATGGGATGCGGTTGACTCCACCGCCATGCCCTTTTCCTCATAGGTTGCTCCCGGCTTTATCTCGGACTTTGGACGTCCACCCCGACACTCACGGGCATAATGCCCCAGCTTCCCATAGTTGTAACATGCGCCCAGGGTTCAGCCTGTAGTTGGCCTAGATGCACCAGAAGAAGGGGTCGGGCCCGAAGCCCTAGCTTTCTTTTTACACTTATGGAAAAAATCTTTGAGGAGTTCGACACTTTGAACTCCGACCTCTTTGCACTGGAGTCTTTCTTCGCTTACACATGCTTCAGATCCTTCTCCAAAGACCGGGCCGTATTGACCAGGGTTAAGAAGCCCTGCGTCATTGGCCCCAAGAGCAGTAGCCATAGGTCATCCCTCAGACCCTCATAGAATCGGTTTGTCTTACGCTCCTCATTTGCAAACGTAGAGCTAGCATATCGACCTAACCGAGTAAATTCATGGAGATACTCATCCACGCTAATCTCTCCTTGTGTCAGCTTCTGTAACTCATTCTCCAATGCTATCCTCTGAACCGAGGGAAGGTACCTTGACAAAAAGAGTCTCAAAAACTCTTCCATTGAGAAATCCGTGAGTTTCTTTGCCCTCAAGTGATGTAGCTCCAAACCTTCCCACCACAGCCTATCATCTCCGTCCAACAGGAATATAGCTATAGTGGTCATCTGCCACTCCTCCGTTTTCATCACCGTCAAGACTCTCTTCACTCGGGAGAGCCAATCTTCAGCTTGGGATGGTGTTCCCGTCCCCAAGAGCACCGGAGGATTGAATCCCATAACATGTTTGAGCTGTCTTTCAGTTGCTCTCCTAGGCACCAAAGGCTTCACCACCACCTGCTCCACCCTTCTCGGTTCAGCCGCTTGAAGTGGACCTGCTCCATCGCAGGAACGGGCTGCTGCATTTGCCTTGCAGGCTGTGCGTTGATCATGGCAAACACTGCTTCAGCCACCAATCATATGGTTTCTGCCGAGCAAGGTGTTGCAGGAACAACATTTGGTGCGGTACTAGCCTCAAAAACCGGGCATTCTGACGGCCCTGCACAACTTCTGGTCACCTATAGTTGTACAAAACACCGCTAAGTGACCAAAAAAATTGCAAAAAGCAATTATAGGAAAACGCAGGTTCCTCAAACATGTGTATTTTCATTCCTAAGTGGACATTCATGGGTTCTTTTGATGTTATAACGATGACACACACACATGTGCTCACCACCCCTTAAAAGAATTTGCCCACAAATTCATTTAAGTTGACCGAAACCAGTAGTCTGATACCAAATTATAACACCCCCTATCCGTCACATAGCATATAACAGTAGGTCCGGCCGGGGCCCTGTGCCATATACCATAGACAGACCTGAAGGTTACGCAATGGAAACCATCCTGCCAATAACCAACGTCCTACACAGAGTACATTCTAGCGGAATCAATTTAAAAGTTGCAATAAATAGAGCCCAGCCAAAAACATGAATGTCCACTAAACAAACCAGAAGGAATGAACATACAATACACAAGTACACGACCTTATGGCCTTACAATAGTTTACTCTAATTAAAGTGTTTTCCAAAGCTCGGCACGGAAGCCGGTCACACATGAATAACACAGGTAAACATTTAATAATTAGGTCTTCGAGGGCCGGCTCAGCAATATGGGCTTTTGCCCGCTATTTACCGCATGGCTCTGCAACACCTGCAAGCAGCAATCTACCGCAATAGTGGCAAACAAAAGCAACGGTCAGCTATGCTGACCAAATTATAACGACCCCGCCCCCGAACTCGGGGAGGCAATGCTCCTTCCTTGCCCTTTGTTAGCATGACCAAGCAGTATAGTGTAAAAACACTTCATCACAGGCGTGGTCATGCATTGCCACACACCCCGTGCTCTCAGGGCACATTCTCAGTGAACACGGTCAAAGTCTGCCTGGCAGAAGTCTCGTGAGCATTTAAGTCTGTCTGGCAGAAGTCACGTCACTTGAAAAAATCGACAGCCTAAGACCCGACCTCTATGCCATCAGTAGGCCTCTAACACCAAACTGTATAGAGCAGGAATGGTTCCACTCAACCCGTTGCTCACCTTGCCACGACAATTGAAATCATCGGCATGGGTTAAGCTTCCCCGAAGCCCAAGGATCGAATACACAATATTACATAACCTAGTTATGTGCAAGTTGGCTCCCAGTCTAAGAAGGCGGCAGAACCACGCATCTGCCCAGTTTTCCGGGTGTACCTTGGACTTAGTCCCCAAGGTACCCTGTTGCAATCTACTGCGTAGAAGCACCCAAAAAACAATCAACTGCACGTAGTCTTCTACGACCATTCGTGCAATGCAACATCACCGATCCAGACCAACTTGTTTGGGTGGGCTTCACACATCATGCCTATGTCCGTTTCTCGATTACGGACTCTACATGCAAAACAACAGGGACTATTCATGTCTACCTGAAGAAACGCCTCACATTCACCGCAAACTCGTGAGAGTGGGCTTCCTATGCAAAGGAAAAGAGGACTTCACATGTCATAGGATGAGAATAGATACCCTAGCATTCCTCTTTAACGCAATGGAGATCTATGAGGATAAAAAGCACCGCAATGTCCTCGCCTCCATAGATCCGAACTCGGCTCGCGATTTGGGGCTCTGAAGTTTCGCCGGCGGCCGGATCTAACTTCCTGCTTCTTCCTTTCTCTCCCCTCTCTTTAGAACTTTAGCAAGAGATAGCTCAAGAAAAATGAAGGCATCCAAACCCTATTCCCGGGTATAACACAGAAGGAACAACCCTGAACCGTTGGATCCCAAAATAAGGAAACTGACGACCACGATTCAGACGTGAAATCAAAAACCTGGGCCGAACACGGCTTGTGACATGCCCGTGTCCAAGGCCATGTGTCTCATTCGATGCCAAAACCATCGCGTCCCGAAAATAACACGGGCACTCGACACGCCCGTGTCAGGCTTGACATGCCCATGTCATCCAGTACACGCCCGTGTAGCTGGGCGTGTTCCTCCATTGACACAGGACCAACACTGACCCGAGAAGAACACGGGTACTCGACATGCCTGTGTCGAATTTGACATGCCCATGTCAGGTTGAGCATGTCTGGGCTCCAGGCCATGTTTCACGCCCGACAAAGAACGACTCACTGCCCGAGCAATACACGGCCTGGGACATGCAGTGTCTCAGGCCGTGTTCGATATCTCGAGTACCTTTCGTTGAACATTCGAGATGATCGTCGAACCCAAGCACGACAAGGCCCTGGGACACGCCCGTTTCCCATGCTGTGTGACCTCTACCAAGTGCCGGACTTGACTCCAAGCGCCACCCATCGCTCTTTTGAGTTTCAGGGCATTACAAAATAACTCCAAGTATCAAATCTCAAGACTAAAGAATTTACATCTGTCAGGATCGTCAAGGCTGTTAGACATGTCAGAACTGTCAGATGTCAGTCAACTACCGGATCAGCCGGTTGCCTCTGATGTGATCTATAAATAGAGATGAGCTATCAGAGAAAAAGAATATATAGCGAGACAGAGAAAAAATATAGAGGAAAACCAAGAAGAAGGAGGAATACTCCAAGAAGAATTCACAGAATTCTATACAGTAAGAAGATTCTGATTCTAAATCAGAGAAGGGGATAACATCTCATCAGATCTGTCAGTGTTTGCAGATTTAATTCTACAAGGTGGAAGAAGCTGGATCTACACCAACTTCTCAAGAAGATTCAACCTAGGTTCTCTCTTTCAAGAATCTTTGAATAAGCTAATTCAGGTTGAATCTGATTCATTACAGCAAAGTTCCAGAGAAAGCGGATCTGTCAAGATCTGATCAAGATTCCCTCACTACTCTCTCTATCTGGGTGAAGAAAGAAAGTAATTCTTTATATAATCTTCTATAAGATATATTTTTAGATCTGAGTGTAAGAGGTTTCAATCTCTGAGTTGTAAGCCTGTAATTATAAAGGCTGAGGTAGGGTTGTTTGCCTGAGGTAGGAGTTTAAGTTCTATAAGTTGTAGGCTTGTTGATAAGGGATGAGGTAGGGCTTGATTTCCTGAGTGGTAGGAGTGTGGATTCACTCTGAGGTAGGGTTCTTGGGAAGACCCTGAGGTGTAGGACTTGTTGAAGTCTGAGCTGTAGGAACCAGTTTGGTTTCGGAGTTGTAAGATCTGAGGATCTGAGAAGGTGGAAGGAACTTTGGCTGAATCTAGTGTACTACTAGATAGGCGAATGAGGGAAAGTGGATGTACCTATCATTTAGGGAACCACTATAAATCTGTGTTTATGCTGTGATTAGATGATTGTTTGTTGTGGTAGCTGTAAAATTTGTAATTGTGCTGAGATTAATTTATTAACTTCCTAAGTTGAATTCGAATTGAACCTTTTCACCCCCCTCTAGGTGTTTAGAGAATCTTGAAACCAATTCTTTCAGTTTATTTCATGAATATTCAATTGTCTTGATCCATATGGGATCACCTTATCATCTTGCATCAAAACACAGCCAAGTCCGATGTGCGATGCATCCACATACACAACATACTCAACTCCTTCAGTAGGTAAGGTTAAGACTGGGGCAGTACATAATCTCTTCTTCAACTCTTGGAAGGCTTCTTCACACTTATCACTCCAAATGAATGCAGTATCTTCTGAGTAAGTCTAGTTAAAGGAGAAGACAACACTAAAAATCCTTCCACGAATCTTCTTTAATAGCCAACCAGGTCTAAGAAGCTCATAATCTCCTTAGGTGCAGAAGGTCTCTCCCATTCCATCACAGCATAAATCTTGTTCGGGTCTACGAAAATACCATCCTTGCTTATAACATGTAACAACCCCATCCGTTCATATGATATATTCTAGAAGGTCCGGCCGGGGCCCCACAGGATACATCACAAAACAGTCGGTGAAGGTACAAGATGATACCAGAGTAGCGCATCGCACCTATCACAAGCATTCTAGCGGAAGCCTAGAATACAACTGGAACTCCTCATGAATGTCCAAACATAAAACTCCACATTTTATAAATTATAGGAATGTCTTACATCAAGTACAAAGCGTTGGCCTTATGGCCTTACATGACTTTCAAACAGTGGCCTAAACAGATTGGCGTGCAGGCCGGCCACAATAAAAGAAAACACACAAAAGAACACACTTAGCCTTCGAGGGCTAACAGCAGTAGCAGCAACACCAGCAGGAACATCAACCTCTATGCGTCCCGCTCCGTTCTCCCGTACCTGGAAAGGGACAATCCACCCACCGGTGGCAAACAAAAGCAACGGTAAGCGTTCAGCTGACCAAATTATAACGACCCTACCCCTTCTCTCGGGGCAGCGGTATTTTTCCCTGCAGGCATATCATATCACAAGTATGACAAGCTATATCATCAAAAGGTGCTTTCATGCACACAAGCCATCACAACCGTTCGCCACCCGGCCCAATGGTTCGTGCACTCAGGGCACATTCTTGGTGTTCTGGCAACCTCTTGCCCACCACCGTATCAGGGTCACAACCCAACGGTAAATCTCTTGAGCATTTACTCCATGGCGTGCAGCCGGAGTTAGTCTTCCTACACCGGGATGGCCCGTCGCCCCCCATTGTGTCATGGCGCGCAGGCCGAAGACTCTTGCTATGCGCTCCAACAGACCGCACTTTTTGGTCTTACATCAGACGGACATAGCGCAGGTCGGATCCTCCACCCCCCGTTGCTCAAATCGCCTTGCCTTCTCCGAGTACAGCGTACTCATGGCTATATCAAAGGCGCGGGTCGGTCTCACAAATCCTGTTCTTGGCATTCAAGCCTGGGTATATCTCTATACCCATCTCTCTTACAGCAATAGCGGGTCTTTCCTGGGCACACCAGTACTTCCTGTGACTCTCTCCACAGGTGGACACCGCACAAGCACAAATGTCAGGGGTATTTCCTAGCTAGCATGCCAGTACTTCCTGTTACTCGCTTCACAGGTGGACACCCTACGACATCAAGCATCACAAAAGGGCCTTTCCTGGTCACACCAGTACTTCCTGTGCCTCAATCACAGGTTGAACCCAAAACACCCCATGGCTATTTTCCTGGGCTACCACTCCAGTACTTCCTGCTACTCCTTTTCGCAGGTATAACCCGTAGACTCCTTACACTACACGTTTATCACGGAGTATTCTCCGGTTCGTATGCCACATCACCAATCCAGACCAACCTGTCCAGATGGGCTTCACACAGCATGCTTATTCCGTACTTCATTTCCGGATCTATATGCTAACAAAGGGGATTTCAAGCATCCACCCAAAGATTTCCAAAACCAGCCACCTCTTGGTGGGGGAAATCACAAGATATGCCAAAAATGAAGCCTTCACATGGCTAGGAAGAAAAGTCGTTACCCTTGACGACCGCTTCGGTGCCATGGCCTCAAAGCGTGCTTGCAAGACTCGCAAGATCGTTTCCTCCGCAACGCCGGCTTCAGATCTCTCGTCGGTAAACCGCAGCACCACCACCAGCAGCCCCCTATCCTTCTCCCTCCTCCTTTCCCTCTCTCTTTCTCTCTTCACTTGAAGAAAGTTCAAGGCCAAAGAAATGAGAATTCTTTCTCTGATTTCGGCCCTTAAGGAAAAAGAGAAAGAAGCTTCAGCCCTTGGATCCAGACTGAAGGAATGGACGACCACGATTCTGCCAAAAACACAGATTTTGACCCGACACGGCCTCGAACACGGCCGTGTGCCAGGCCGTGTGCCTCAAGCGGTGGTCAACCGACTTATCCAAACCAGTGACACGCCCATGGGACACGCCAGTGCCATGGGCCGTGTCGCCAACACGCCTTCAGACACGCCCGTGTCTGTGGCCGTGTACCTGGGTGAAAAAATCCCAAATCATCCCGAGACTTCACACGGCCTGTGACACGCCCGTGTCCCAGGCCGTGTGTCCAGACACGGCACAAAGACACGCCCTGTCGAAATCCTTCGGCAGGCTGAGTTCGTCGCCTGATTTGACACGCCCTGTGACACGCCCGTGTCACAGGCCGTGTTCAACACTCAACACTCACTTCTCGACACTCGACGATCGTCAAGAAGAAATCGTCGAGAATGCGACACGGCCTTGGACACGCCCGTGTCCTGGGCCGTGTGCCTCCTCTCGACGCATCGTCGGGAGCAAAAAATCTTCGAGACAAAAGCCGATCGTCGACACAACCTCGACACGCCCTGAGACACGCCCGTGTCGCAGGCCGTGTCAATTGACACGCCATGCGACACGCCCGTGTCGTAGGCCGTGTCAATTGACACGCCCTGGGACACACCCGTGTCCCAGGCCGTGTCACCCAAAAATTCCTGATTCCGAACTTTGGGCTGTTACAATCCTCCCCTCCTACAAGAAATTTCGTCCTCGAAATTTAGCGACAGGAAAGCAACAGAAACCAGCAAGAAAAATGTTACAACATATACAATTTGATGTTACAACATTCTCGCTACAGATTACACAAACAGCTCAGGGAACTTTGCTCGCATGGTTTACTCGCGCTCCCATGTCAGCTCTTCACGGCCGCAGTTGTCCCATCGGACTTTTACCATACCGACCGTCTTTTTCCGCAACTGTTTCTCGGCTCGATCTTCGATCTGAATGGGTCTAACTCTCGTTGTTAGCCCATACTCCACCGGCACACGATCATCCGCGATCACTTGAGCTGGATCTTTCACGGCCTTCCGAAGCACCGAGATGTGAAAGACATCATGTAACCCACCCAAGTCCGCCGACAGAGCTAGCCGATAAGCCGCTTCGCTAATTCGCTCAACCACTTCAAAAGGACCCAAATATCTTGGACTCAACTTTTTCAATCGTCGAATCCTGGAGACACCTTTGAATGGTTTGATCTTCAAGTAGACCCAATCGCCAACCGCAAATTCTACGTTCCGGTGCTTGGCGTTGTAGTACTTCGCTTGTCGATCTTGAGCAATCAGCAATCTCTCTCGAATAGTCCGAATGGTTGAGTTTGCTTCATCCACCTCATTTGGTTTAACAACCCGGGCTTCACCCGCTTCTACCCAAGCCAAGGGAGTACGACACTTCCTTCCATAGAGAGCTTCATATGGTGCCATCCCAATACTTGCCTGGTAGCTGTTATTATATGCAAACTCGACCATATAGAGATGATCTTCCCATCTCTTTCTGAAGTCAAGGGCGCACATTCGAAGCATGTCCTCCATTGTTCTGTTGGTACGTTCAGTTTGGCCATCCGTTTGGGGATGAAAGGCCGTACTGAAAGTCAACTTCGTGCCCTACAGTCGGTGAACTAGCCTCCAATCCTTTGACGTGAATCTCCCATCTCGATCACTTACGATGCTCCGAGGAACACCGTGAAGCCGCACAATCTGATCAACATATAACTTTGCCAAACTTTCAACCGAATCATCCCGCCTGTTCGGGAGAAAATGTGCTACTTTTGTTAGCCGGTCAACAATTACGCAAATGGAATCATTTCCACGCTGCGATCTTGGCAACCCATACACAAAATCCATGGAAATATCATCAAATTTCCACATTGGGATCGACAGTGACTTCAAATAACTGCCCGGCTTTTAGCATTCCGCCTTCACCATCGCACATGTTTGGCATTTGGAGACATAAAGGGCAACATCTTTCTTGAGCCCTGGCCACCAGAAAAGCTTCTTCATATCGTTGAACATCTTTGTGCTCCCGGGGTGAATGGAATACTTGGTATAATGCGCTTCATACATCAGTTCTTCCCTCTGTTTCCCCACATTTGGGACGCACAAACGACCCTCTTTTCGCAAAAGACCGTCATTCCAGGTGAATTTGCCTTCTGGCCCTTCATTCACATAGCGCAAGAGATCTGAAAGATATGGTACCTAAACACCTAGAGGGGGGGGGGTGAATAGGTGACCTAAACCTTTTTTGACTTTTGTTTGGCAGCACAACAGTTTTTCACTGATTACTACAGCTAACAGCAAATACAGAAATTAAGCATTCAATTCACAGCACAGCACAGCACAGAAGACACACTAATTTTATAGTGGTTCCCCAATCTTTGGGTACATCCACTTTCCCCCTTCGCCTATCTAGCAGTGTACTAGATTCGGCCAAACTTCTCCACTAGCTCAGAACCCAACAAGGTTCCTACCTCAGGCCCAAAGCCTTACACTCAGCCAAAAGGCCTACACTCAGCCACCCAGGCCTACACTCAGCCAGTCAAGGCTTACACTCAGCCAATTAAAGGCCTACACTCAGAGTTCTTCAACTCCTACACTCAGGCACCAAGCCCTACCCTCAGCCTTTATAAAATAGGCTTACAATCACTCAGATCCAATGGATCTTACAAGTTTAAAATAGAAATTACAAATGCTAACTCTACAACTCAGAAAGAATGAGAGGAGTTGAGAGTTTCTTGAAGAGTTCTTGGAAGAACTCAGCTTGATCCAAACTGACTTAGCTTTCTTCAAAGCTTCTTGAGTAGAACTGAATTAGTCTGAATCTACTGCAGTTGATCCTTGATCTCTGCTTCTTGAAATCCAGATGACTCTGAATTGTTCTTCTCAGCCTTAGTTCCAAAGACTGAATCCTTGGTTGGAGCTCTCTCTCTCCAACTACTTAGATCTGCAGTTGGACTGCCTGATCTTCTTGTGTTGATCCTCTATGTATCACTTCTTGATTTAATCTGATCAACCACTTCAATTATTCTCACAACAAGTAATGATTGTGAACAACTTAACCACTTAACTACTACATTCTGTAAACTGTGGGTGCCTATTTATAGGCTTCCTTTATGGTAACCGGCTGATCCGGTTTATAACAGACTTTTGAATTCTTTGACAGTTGCTGTAGACCGGCGGGATTGGCAGCTGTCATGTCAACCAGTCACTTCTTGAAATCTCACTAACTGTCAGATAGTGTCGAGACTTTCTGTTCTTAAGTGTCGACACTTATAGACCAAGTGTCGACACATGTTGTGTAAGTGTCGACACAAGTCTACAAGGTGTCGACACAATTCCTTGTATGTCTCGACACAGTTTCTTCTGCATGTGTCGACACTGAAATTGAGTGTCGACACAAGTACTTATACTTCATTCTTTATCTGTATTCTTCTAAGTGTCGACACATCTCCTTTGTGTCGACACATCTTCATGTGTTGAAACTGTCAAGTGTCGACACTGATTCTTGGTGTCGACACAAGTCTTCATTCTTGATTCTTCAGCTGAGTGTCGACACATTCCCTTAGTGTCGACACTTATACTTAGAATATTTTACAACTTTTCTGTTCTTTGCTAAGTGTCGAGTCTTCTGGTTATGTGTCGACACATTGTGCTGAGTGTCGACACATTCTTCAAGTGTTGACTTCTTTGAGTGTGTGTCGACACATTGTGCTGAGTGTCGACACATTCTTCATATTTTGACTCTGCTGATTGAGTGTCGACACATTGTGTTGAGTGTCGACACTTGTACTTAGTCTCTGCAGAATTTTGCAGGGTGTCGACACAACTCCAAGTGTCGACACTTTCTGATGTAGACTCAGCTCTTCTAGGTGTCGACACTTCTGCCAAGTGTCGACACAGCTTTTCTGCATTCTTCTACACAGAGTGTCGACACAACTCCAAGTGTCGACACATTCTGACTGGTGTCGACACTTCTTCCCAGGTGTCGACACAATGACTCCAAGTGTCGACACTGCTTGTCTGGGTGTCGACACAAGCTTTCTCAAGTGTCGACACTTTCCCTCTGGGTGTCGACACATGGACTTAGAAATTTTCAGCTTCAGTTCAGTGTATAACTAACCTGCACAAGTAACTCAAACAAACATCAAATACATTCTGATGTATATCATTGAGTTAGGTGAGGCTTCTTCAAATCAGGTACATTTGACCAATGTACCCAACAATCTCCCCCTATTTGGAGAAGTCATAACCCTTAGTCAATGATATACACCACTCATAATTAAAAATTACAAAATGATGTAAATCATATAAATGACAACAGGGTAAACTTGAACATGTAATAAAGCACACATGTATACTTATTAAACATTGCAGAACAATTAAGAAACACACATATTTCAGAACATTCATACTATATTTATCATATACTGTTCCAATAATGTTCCTTATACATTTTCAATGAAGTATTACAATGTTTTTCACTCAACAGATTACAACAAGCATCAAGTTAATTCCTAATCTAGTGCTGATCAGGTTCTTTAATAACAATGCCTTTTCCAGCTTTAACTTGAGCTTTCACAGCAGCAGCAGCAGCAGGCTCAGCTTCAGCAGTCTTCTTCCCTTTAGAGTCCTTCTTCTTCTGTTCTTCAGCCTTGATCTTTTGTCTTTCAAAATAATGATAGGGCTTAGGAAAGTACTTGCTAGGCTCCACAGCTGTTGGAGGTAGCTTTCCTAACTTAGCCTTCCTTCTATATTGGACAATTGCTTCCTGCCTACTCTCATGCTTTCTCCATTCAGCCTCTGAGAACCACTTGTTCCTCTCATGGGCATTGTCCTTGGCTGCTTTCCAGGCTGTAAGAATTATGTTCCTAGAAGTAGGGCTCCACTGTTCAAAATCTGGCTTTTGCTCAGCAATTTCCCTAAACTTCTTCTTTGACAGCCTAGTTTCTTCTTCCTTGTCCAAAGCCTCTTGCATTGCAGCTGTGATAGGTTGAACAACCTTTTCCAGAATAATATTAGGCTTGCCAGCAGGTGGACTATACATTGTGCTTATATCTGCATGAATCATGTCAAAGTCTGGAGGTGGATAGATTACATCAGCCACTGCCTGTTGCTCACCTCCAAGATATGTTCCTTGAATGCCAGAGTCATCTACATTGTCATCATCACAAAGGGGAGGATAGCCCAGTGTAGCCCTGATGGAATTTGATATCCATTTTGCATGTTCAGAACTGGCCTTGACTAACACTCTCTCCCCCTTTATGACTTCTTGGGCCACATGATCTCTCACATCATCTTTCTGGAATCTGATTTGGCCATCCAAATACCTTATGCCCTCTTTAAAGAAAGGTCTAAGCTTTGTAAGCTGTTCTGAAATGACCTTCTGTGAGTCTTTAATGGCAGTCTGTACAGCAGCAATCTCTGCTTGAAAGAGTTTATCAAAATCAGCTTTGGCAGCAGCAGAGGAAGTTGAAGGTTCATCTGACTTATTCTTGAGTTCAGTGACTATTGCATTGTGAGATGCAGTCAAATTATCATTCATCCTCAACTGATTCTCCAGCACATAGCCTTGTTTTACTGCTATATCTTCTACTTTCTCTTTAATTGTTTCTTGATGTTTAGCTAGATAGACCACTGCATGAGCACCCTTAGTAAAACAATCAGTCATCTCCTTTTTATTAAGGTTCATTTCAAACCTTATTGACTTGATTTCCTGTCCCAGATCAGATTGTAGAGCTTTGTGCCCTTCATCAACATAAGTTTCTAAAGCTTTCCTTTGTTCATCCATCTTGATTTGCATGGCAAGCAGTAGAGCACTGTAATCAGTGGATGGAGCTTGTTGAACTAAGGAATGTTGAGCAACTGTTTGGAGAGCCTTCTTATAGCTCTGGCTTCTTCTTTTGAAAACAAAGAACTTCTTTTTCTTAGCTTGCTCAGCTTCATCATCTTCAGAGTCTGATGTACTGGCTATATCCACCCTATCCTTAGGGCTGGATTGTTTTTCAGTATGCACATCTTGTGCCTTCTCAGTATCTAGCCTTATAGGCTCTTCCACAACTTCTATGTTCTCCCCCTCACCATCAGCATTCTTTACTGTATCAGCATCATTCTTTTCCATATCAAAATCATCCTGTTCTAAATTCAGAAATAGATCTTCCATGGTATATTCTGGTGGAGATTGTGCAGGAGATGTACTTGGTTCTTCAACCACTTTATCAGGTATCACAACAGATGTGTCTGGAAGAATAACATCTGGTTCTTGGTGTGCTTGCTGAGTTGGCTGATGGTCATCAGACAAATCAGAATTTGTTCTAGAAAAATTCAAAGTATTAAGATCAACAAGTACCTCTTGAATGAGGAGGGTGGCTTGTTCACTCTCCAGTGTAGATGGTTCTGCTACACCTGGAAGCTCCCCCTGGATGTCAGCTGCCTCCTGAGGAGCAGGTGTCTTCTCTGCAGCCACATCAACTGGACTTTCAGGAGTGAAGACCACATGTTCTTCACTGCCTGAGCTGCTGGAGGACTCTTGAGGCACAGCAGCAGTCTTCCTCTTCTTCCTGGGAGGAGAGTCTTTCTTAGAAGCTTGCTTTTCAGGGGTGGTCAATTCCTTTGACACCAGCACCCTTTCCCATCTAGAGAATATTCTTGAGTCCATCTTCCTCATATGATTTATCTTAGTTCCTGCAGCAGTGCTCATTACCTCTGGAATTGATCCAGCCAGGTAGAGACTTAGTATCCTGCCCAGATTGGGCTTCTTCAGGCTTTCCTTCACTTTTTCATAAACCACCATTGACCAGTCTGTTTTCAGATTGAAGATGATTCTGGTCATGACTTCAAACATGGAGGCAGACACTCTGTCATGTCCTCCTGGCTTGCTTAGTATTACCTTGCCCACTATTTCTGATAAGAACTTGCCTTGATTATTCATACCTTTTCTGTTAAAGACTGATCCCAACTTCATCTTTGGATCCAGTCCACACCAAGTAAGAGCTTCCCTGGTCTTAGAAGCAGTTACTTCCTCTTCATCTTGAACTTTAGGTAGCTGAAGTACCTTTCTTAAAGACTTGGGTGAAATCTTGACCTTGGTGCCATGCACCCTTGACTTAATCCTGTAGCCTGAGTCATCTACAGACGTGCCAGAAAGGAATTCAATGACTTCCTTCTTCCATATTTTCGTTGGTTCTGAAACCAAGAACTCCAATCCTGAATTGGCAATTAGGGTTAGCACTGATTTGATTTCTTGGTCGCTGTCGTCAAATGCGCCTCGCACAAGCTCATAGCCTTCGTTTACGTTCTCTTCCAGCTTGGGAGCCATTAGGGTTTTGAGAATTAGTCTTGAGATGAGAGAAATGTCGACACAAGAGTTTAGGTCTCGAAACTTTGAAAGCGTGTCGACAATCAAAGACAGAACCCTATTTATACCTTTCTTGTTTGAAGACGAACAGGCGGGATGAATTTCTAATGATGTGTCGACACTGTCAATAAGTGTCGACACTGACTTATAATGTCTCGACACTCATGTGTCGACACAAATTTAGTCAACAGATTTTATGTGTCGACACTTGGTTAAGTGTCGACACCACTATACTCGACATGTGTCGAGACTTTACTTAGAAAAATTCTGAGTAAAACTTAAGTGTCGATACTTTATTGGATGTGTCGACACCTACTCGACATGTGTCGACACTAACATTCTGAAGTGTCGACACTAACTTCCTAGATGTGTCGACACCATTTTCCTGAAGTGTCGACACTTACTATTCTGTGTCGACATAGACTTGTCTATGTGTCGACACCTTTTTACTTAGCCAATTTTTGTTCTGTATACTTAGTCTAAATTTATCATACCTAGTTCAATTTTGAACCTATTAAACTTAGCTTCTTCTAAGGGCTTAGTAAACATATCAGCTATCTGATTATCTGTTTTAACATATTCAAGTGCAATATCATTTCTTTCTACATGCTCCCTAAGAAAGTGATATTTTATCTCAATATGTTTAGTTCTACTATGTGATACAGGGTTATTAGCTATGGAAATAGCACTTGTAGAATCACAATAAAGTGGAGTTCTACTTACCTGACATCCATAGTCTTCTAGCTGATGTTGAATCCACAGAAGTTGAGCACAGCAACTTCCTGCAGCTACATATTCTGACTCAGCTGTGGAGATGGCCACACTGGTTTGCTTCTTACTACTCCATGAAATGAGTCTTCCACCTAGGAATTGACAGGATCCAGTTGTGCTTTTTCTATCTTCTTTGCATCCTGCAAAGTCTGCATCTGAATAGCCTGTTAGATCAAAATCTCCATTCCTAGGGTACCAGAGGCCTAGATAAGGTGTGCCCTTTAGATATCTCAAGATTCTCTTGACTGCAGTCAAGTGAGATTCTTTGGGGCAGGCTTGATACCTGGCACAAACACATGTAGCATACATAATGTCAGGCCTACTTGCAGTCAAGTATAGTAGGGAGCCAACTATCCCTCTATACAAGGTTTCATCCACAGGTTTCCCTGCATCATCCTTGCTTAGAGACATACTTGACCCCATAGGAGTCTTCATGGTACTGGAGGAATCCATACCATATTTCCTTATGAGTTCTAGGGTGAACTTTGACTGACATATGGACAAGCCACTTTCAGTCTGTTTAACTTGGAGACCCAAGAAAAACTTCAGTTCTCCCATACTACTCATTTCAAATTGACTTTGCATAAGCTTTGCAAACTTTTTGCAAAGGCTACTTTTAGTAGACCCAAATATAATGTCATCTACATATATTTGGACAAGTATTACTTTGCCTCTTGATTCCCTAAGGAATAGAGTCTTATCTATTTTCCCCCTTGTGAACTTGTTCTCAATGAGGAAACTAGATAGGGTTTCATACCAAGCTCTAGGAGCTTGCTTTAACCCATACAATGCTTTCCTAAGTCTATAGACATAATGTGGAAGAGTAGGATCAACAAAACCTGAAGGCTGCTCCACATATACTTCTTCTTTTAAATTACCATTAAGGAATGCTGACTTCACATCCATTTGGTATACTTTGAATCCTTGGTAGGTTGCATAGGCCAAGAACATCCTGATGGCTTCCAGTCTGGCTACTGGAGCAAAGGTTTGATCAAAATCAATACCTTCTTCTTGCCTATATCCTTTTGCAACCAGTCTTGCCTTATTCTTAATGATGACTCCTTGTTCATCTAACTTGTTTCTGTAGATCCACTTTGTTCCTATCACATTGTGATCTTTAGGCTTAGGAACTAAGTCCCAAACCTTGCACCTCTTGAACTGGTTTAGCTCTTCCTGCATAGCTTCAGTCCACTGTGGATCTTGTATTGCTTCTTCAAATTTCTTTGGTTCTATTTGAGACAGAAAACTTGAATATACTGCAGCATTCTGATTTCTGCTCCTTGTCTGAACACCTTGTCTTGGATCTCCAATGATCAGCTCCACTGGATGATCTCTTAGATGCCTGTTGGCTGGAGGCATCCTTACTTCTGGTTGTACTTCTTCAGCATCTTCATCATGCTGAGTTCCTTGAACTTCTTCAGCTCCTGGTACATGTAGTTCTCCCCCTGGACATAAGCCATCTTCTTCTACTTGCTGTCTTGCAGCAGGTACATCTTCCATGGTTAGCTTGTCCATCTTCTTAGAAAGACCTGTGGGGCTGCACACACTACTAGACAACTCATTGTTAATAAGAAGTGTCTCATCAAAAACTACATGCACAGACTCCTCTACAACTTGTGTAGTCAAGTTGTAGACTCTATAAGCCTTACTATTACTGCTGTACCCAACAAACACTCCCTCTTGGGATTTGGCAGCAAACTTAGTTAAGTAAGACTTCCCATTGTTAAGTATGAAGCATTTACAACCAAAAATCCTGAAATAGGATAGATTTGGTTTCCTGCCTTTCACTACTTCATAGGGGGTCTTGTTTAACCTTTTAGTGATGGTAGCCCTATTTATCACATGGCATGCAGTGTTTACTGCTTCAGCCCAGAAATATTCTGGCAGTGATGAATCACTTAATAGGGTTCTACCAGCCTCTATCAAGGTTCTATTTTTCCTTTCAGCAATGCCATTTTGCTGAGGTGTTCTAGGTGAAGAGAATTCTTGAAATATCCCATAGTCTTCACATAATTTTGTCATGCTTTCAGATTGAAACTCTGTACCATGGTCACTTCTAATTTTGACCACTGTACAGTTCAATTCATTCTGAATTTGCCTAACAAAACTGTGGAAGACACTAGGTGTTTCAGATTTCTGCTTTAAGAAGAACACCCAGGAAAACCTTGAGTAGTCATCAACAACTACAAAGGTGTAGACCTTCCTACCTAAGCTGTGAACTGGCATTGGACCAAATAGATCCATATGCAAGAGGTATAAACACCTCACAGCATCCTTGTTGTCAATGCTTCTAAAGGTGGATTTAGTCTGCTTGCCCTTTTGACAAGCTGAGCAAATGCCATCTTTGACACACTTAACTTGAGGACCATTCCTCACTAACTCTTTACTAAAGAGTTTGCCAATAGTCTTGTAATTAAGATGAGCAAGCCTCTTGTGCCACTTGACACATTGAGAGACTGTCTCATCAGCTACAAGACAAACTGGAGAACTATTGTTCTCAACCATAATGTCTAAACAATAGACATTTCTCTTCCTATAACCTGTCAAAATGATCTTTTGATCACTTGACCTCTTGATATGACAACCATTTTTAACAAATGAGATGTCATACCCTACATCACTTAATTGACTTATACTAATGAGGTTATGTTTCAAACCTTTAACATAAGCCACTTGAGTAATGGTAACAAGGTTAGAAGAAATGTTACCAAACCCTTTGATGATTCCTTTTTCAGAACCACCAAAGGTCACCTTTGGACCATTTTTGATTGGGATGTAGTCCTTCAGTAGTCCCCTAGTTCCAGTCATGTGTCTGGAACATCCACTATCCAAGTACCATGTAGGGGTATGGCCACTTGGATTTTCCTGCAAAACAAATTAATGAACCTTAGAACCCAAAGTAAACTTGGGTCCTTGGTGATTGTTAGTTTGCAATTTGACATAGCTACCTGCTGTCTTTCCAACAGGTAACTTGCTACACAACTTGGCACTGGCATTGTGCCAACAATCCAAAGCAAAGTGGCCAACCTTGCCACAGCACCAACATTCAAATTTGTTGTACCTTTGCTTAGGTTCTGACTTAGCTGTCTTAACTACAGCAGTCTTGTTGAATGTTGGGGCTTTGCCCTTGGACTTGGACTGATCCTGAACAGTCCTAGCTGGATTAACAAAACCCAGTCCAGTCTTTCCTTTATGATGAACAAAATCATCAATCAAGGGTAGCACTGATTTAGGTTTTGAAAACCTAGCTGCTAGCTCTTTCTCCTTCTGAAGATTAATCTCCAGTTTCTTAATTTGATCATTCTTAAATGTAATAGTACCCATCTGAATCACAGTAATGTGTTTCAGCCTGGCCACTTCATTCAGTTTTTGATCATAATTCTTCTCATAATCTATTGCAGCTGCCTTGAGATCAGCAATTTCCTTGGCCAAATTTTTGGCTAGGGTCTTGCTTTTCTTATAGGCTTGCAATAGTACTTGATATTCATCTAGGAGTTGATGAATATCTCCCTCAGACTCAGATATATTCTCATCACTTGATGAAGAATAATCTGACTCTGAACTAGAACTGGAATCAGAACTTTGAGTTAAACCTTGTACCTGACTGGGTCCTGGCTGCTCCAGGTTTTTGGTACTTTCAGTCAAAGCCATCAGTCCTTGGCTTTGACAGTCTTCTTGCTCATAGATAGATTCCATGATCTGCATAAACTCTTCTTCTTCCTCAGCAAATAGCCCAATATAGGCTTCAGCATCTGTCTCAGTGTCTGAAGAAGACATATCTGAAAGAGTCTTCTTATTCTTTGCAACAAAGGACTTCTCCTTCTTTCCTTTGAAGTGTGTTTTCTTTTTGTCACTGGATTCTTTCCTTCTTTCAGGACAGTCTGCAATAACATGGCCCTGTCTATTGCAGCAGTAACAAATTATCTTGGATCCAGTTGCCTTACTAGTCTTGGTCCTTTTCTTGTCCTTCTTTGAAGGCTTCTTTTCCTGATACTGAACCTCTTTCCCTTTGGAAGATGAAGGTCTAGACCTCCACTGTTTCTTCTTAAGGAACTTCTGAAAATGTCTGGTGAATGCAGCAAAGTCTTCATCACTTTCACTGCTTGTAGATTTTGTACTTTCTGACTCTTCAGATTCTGATTCAACTACCTCAGGAGGAGGAGTTGATGACTTGGTCCTGCTCTTTCTGGGTACATCTGACTTAAAGGCAACAGTCTTTTCTCTGTATTCAGTCCTTGTTGACTTTTCTTCTTCTTTTCTCACTGACAATTGCATCTCATAAGATAACAACTTGCCAAAAAGTGTGGGAGGAGGAATTTCTCCCAACTTTGCCATTTCTCTGATGGCACAGATCTTGGTGTCCCAGTCTTTGGTGAGGGACCTTAAGAATTTATCATTCAACTCATAGTTTGTGAACTCTCTTCCATATGACATGAGTTCATTTACAATTCTATAAAATTTCTTGTAGCATTCAGTGATGCTATCTCCTCTTCCTTGCCTAAAGCTCTCATATTCTTGATTAAGCAAGGACTTCCTATCTTGCCTTACTTCTTCAGAACCTTCCATATAGACAATGAGGGTGTCCCACATTTCTTTTGCAGTTTTACAGTGAATAAGGTTCTGGAAGGTGGCATCATCAATTGCACTAACTATTATATTCTGTGCTCTTTTGTCCATGGTTGCTAGGACAATCTCATCCTTGGTCATTTCAGAGAAATCCTTTGGAGTCCTCTGATTTGCATCCAATACTGAAATCTTCATGGGCACATATGGCCCTTCTTTGACTGTGATGTATATCCTAGGGTCAGAGGCTTCCATAAAAAGCCTAACCCTCTCTTTCCAGATCCCAAAGATCTCTTTTCTGCATATAGGTAGTTTCATTGAACCCAACTCCTTATGATTCTCTGAAGAACCCATGTTCTTGATTTTCTTGAAACTGTTTCCTGTTTCCTGACTTATACTGAATCTGCCAAACTGGATCTCCTCAGACAGTTAGTCCTGATTTTGAGGAACCTCGCTTTGATACCACTTGAAAGATATGGTACCTAAACACCTAGAGGGGGGGGGGGGTGAATAGGTGACCTAAACCTTTTTTGACTTTTGTTTGGCAGCACAATAGTTTTTCACTGATTACTACAGCTAACAGCAAATACAGAAATTAAGCATTCAATTCACAGCACAGCACAGCACAGAAGACACACTAATTTTATAGTGGTTCCCCAATCTTTGGGTACATCCACTTTCCCCCTTCGCCTATCTAGCAGTGTACTAGATTCGGCCAAACTTCTCCACTAGCTCAGAACCCAACAAGGTTCCTACCTCAGGCCCAAAGCCTTACACTCAGCCAAAAGGCCTACACTCAGCCACCCAGGCCTACACTCAGCCAGTCAAGGCTTACACTCAGCCAATTAAAGGCCTACACTCAGAGTTCTTCAACTCCTACACTCAGGCACCAAGCCCTACCCTCAGCCTTTATAAAATAGGCTTACAATCACTCAGATCCAATGGATCTTACAAGTTTAAAATAGAAATTACAAATGCTAACTCTACAACTCAGAAAGAATGAGAGGAGTTGAGAGTTTCTTGAAGAGTTCTTGGAAGAACTCAGCTTGATCCAAACTGACTTAGCTTTCTTCAAAGCTTCTTGAGTAGAACTGAATTAGTCTGAATCTACTGCAGTTGATCCTTGATCTCTGCTTCTTGAAATCCAGATGACTCTGAATTGTTCTTCTCAGCCTTAGTTCCAAAGACTGAATCCTTGGTTGGAGCTCTCTCTCTCCAACTACTTAGATCTGCAGTTGGACTGCCTGATCTTCTTGTGTTGATCCTCTATGTATCACTTCTTGATTTAATCTGATCAACCACTTCAATTATTCTCACAACAAGTAATGATTGTGAACAACTTAACCACTTAACTACTACATTCTGTAAACTGTGGGTGCCTATTTATAGGCTTCCTTTATGGTAACCGGCTGATCCGGTTTATAACAGACTTTTGAATTCTTTGACAGTTGCTGTAGACCGGCGGGATTGGCAGCTGTCATGTCAACCAGTCACTTCTTGAAATCTCACTAACTGTCAGATAGTGTCGAGACTTTCTGTTCTTAAGTGTCGACACTTATAGACCAAGTGTCGACACATGTTGTGTAAGTGTCGACACAAGTCTACAAGGTGTCGACACAATTCCTTGTATGTCTCGACACAGTTTCTTCTGCATGTGTCGACACTGAAATTGAGTGTCGACACAAGTACTTATACTTCATTCTTTATCTGTATTCTTCTAAGTGTTGACACATCTCCTTTGTGTCGACACATCTTCATGTGTTGAAACTGTCAAGTGTCGACACTGATTCTTGGTGTCGACACAAGTCTTCATTCTTGATTCTTCAGCTGAGTGTCGACACATTCCCTTAGTGTCGACACTTATACTTAGAATATTTCACAACTTTTCTGTTCTTTGCTAAGTGTCGAGTCTTCTGGTTATGTGTCGACACATTGTGCTGAGTGTCGACACATTCTTCAAGTGTTGACTTCTTTGAGTGTGTGTCGACACATTGTGCTGAGTGTCGACACATTCTTCATATTTTGACTCTGCTGATTGAGTGTCGACACATTGTGTTGAGTGTCGACACTTGTACTTAGTCTCTGCAGAATTTTGCTGGGTGTCGACACAACTCCAAGTGTCGACACTTTCTGATGTAGACTCAGCTCTTCTAGGTGTCGACACTTCTGCCAAGTGTCGACACAGCTTTTCTGCATTCTTCTACACAGAGTGTCGACACAACTCCAAGTGTCGACACATTCTGACTGGTGTCGACACTTCTTCCCAGGTGTCGACACAATGACTCCAAGTGTCGACACTGCTTGTCTGGGTGTCGACACAAGCTTTCTCAAGTGTCGACACTTTCCCTCTGGGTGTCGACACATGGACTTAGAAATTTTCAGCTTCAGTTCAGTGTATAACTAACCTGCACAAGTAACTCAAACAAACATCAAATACATTCTGATGTATATCATTGAGTTAGGTGAGGCTTCTTCAAATCAGGTACATTTGACCAATGTACCCAACAAGATCTTCATCCAACTCCGTTGCCCGTCGAACTCGGTCTGCAAGGTCACATTGCACCTCAGTTCAGTTCAAACATGCAATGGCAGTGGAATTCTTGTCAACACAATAGATCTCCAATGCCTCCAGTTCCTGGATAAGACGTTCATCATGTCTTTGTAACCAATTTGCTCTCGCCGGAACTTGCCGACTCAAGGTATCCGCGACAACATTCCCCTTCCCGGGCGTATAGTGAATCTCGAAAGTGTAGTCCCCAAGGAACTCTAACCACCTTCGTTGTCGCATGTTCAAGTCTTTCTGCTCCAAAAGATACTTTAGGCTCTTATGATCGGTATAGATCTCCACCTTCACTCCATAAAGGTAGTGTCGCCACAACTTGAGTGCAAAAATCACCGCCGCTAATTCCAAATCATGGACGAGATAGTTTCGCTTGTGCACCTTCAGCTGGCGTGAGCCATAAGCAATCACCTTTCCGCTCTGCAGAAGAACGTAGCCTAAGCCGCTCCCTGAGGCATCACTATATATCACAAATCCATCGGTTCCACATGGCGAAGACAACACTGGTGCCGTGGTCAACCGAACCTTCAGCTCTTCAAAAGCTCGTGCGCAATCTGGCGTCCAAACAAACTTCTGATCTTTTCGCGTCAGTGTGGTTAGCGGCAAAGCGATCCGCGAGAAGTTTTCCACAAATCTTCTATAGTAGCCTGCAAGGCCAAGGAAACTCCTGACTTCGGCCACGGAAGACAACATTGGCCAATCTTGTATGGCTCTTATCTTCGCTGGATCCACTGCAATGCCCGCTCCACTCACCACATGGCCCAAAAATGCCACTGACGATAGTCAAAACTCGCACTTTGAGAACTTGGCATATAGCTGATTTTGCCTCAATGTGTTCAACACTAACCACAAGTGAATCTCATGCTCAGCTTTGGACTTCGAGTATACCAGGATCTCATCAATAAACACTATCACAAACAGATCCAGGTACTCACGAAAAATATGGTGCATCAGATCCATAAACACCGAGGGCGCATTGCACACTCCAAAGGGCATGACGGTGAACTCATAGTGCCCATAACGCATTCCAAATGCGGTTTTGGGAATGTCACCTTCCCGAATTCTTAACTGGTAATAACCAGACTTCAGGTCCAACTTCGAATAGACGGTCGAGCCCACCAGCTGATCAAATAACTCATCAATCCGAGGTATAGGATACTTATTCTTCTCGGTCAGCTTATTCAATTCACGGTAATCGATACACAACCGTAACCCACCATCTTTCTTTACAAAAAGCACAGGCGCGCTCCAAGGTGACATACTTGGGCGGATATAACCTTGCTCTAGCATTTCTTATAGTTGAACCTTCAACTCAGCCATCTCTTTAGGCGCAACGCGATATGGTGAGCGGGCCACGGGTTTCGCACCTGGCACAAACTCAATTGTGAAGTCAATCTCCCGCTGGGGTGGTAGCCCAGGGAGATTCGCGGGAAACACATCTGTAAATTCTGCCACAATCGGAACCTCGCACAAAGTGGCCTTAGGCTCCACAGCATGAATTAGTGCAAAGTAACACTCCGCACCCTTCCGAACAGCTTTGACTACCTGGAGTGCAGACATCAACGTCCCGCTCACTCCTCGCATACCCGCGAACTTGGTCTTCTGTTCGGTATTCTGGCCCAACATGATTTCTTTGGACTGGCAATCAATCATACCATGCTGCTCCGCAAGCCAATCCATCCCAAAAATCACATCGAATTCCGATATTGGCAAAACAAATGCGGTTAAATAAAAATCCCGACTTCCGAACTGAACCGCCACATCGCAAGCTTGATCTGCAAGCATCCAACAACCATTCGGCAACATCACTCTGACGCTATCTGTCTTTGCATGACTGGGTATCCCAAGCCGCGTAATAAACGCACTAGATAGAAAAGAATGCGATGCACCTGTATCAAACAGTACTCACGCCAGCGTGTCCCGAATCATCACAAAGCCTATGACAAACATGTTACACACACAAACCACAAACATAGGGGTACTAAGCTAAGCATACAAACAATAGCATATGCAAAACTAACTCATACCTGTGACAACGTCACTCTGCTTGATGGCCTGTTGCAGGCCAAGATTGTAGACCCGGGGTTGCGCCTGCGAGGCAGAGGAATCCACCACCGCTTTTCCTTTTTCTGCATAAGATGCTCCCGCCTTCTTTTCACTCTTTGGCGGCATCCGACAATCTCGCGCAATATGCCCCATCCGACCACAATT
The DNA here is from genome assembly GCA_039583875.1 of Platanthera guangdongensis. Classification (NCBI taxonomy): domain Eukaryota; kingdom Viridiplantae; phylum Streptophyta; class Magnoliopsida; order Asparagales; family Orchidaceae; genus Platanthera; species Platanthera guangdongensis. The sequence goes on along the minus strand of CM077163.1, from coordinate 171,049,042 downwards.
GAAGCAGGTATGAGTGTCTGGCTTGGAGGTTGCCCCTAATGTTGCTCCCGTTGCAACTGATGAATGAGCTTGTCCACTAGGCTTGGACTTCTTACCCCATCTCTTCTTATAAAATGGTTTTCCCGATCGGGGCGCCTTCCACTCCGGTTGCGTCACAGCCAAAGCTCTCTTCCCTTGCACCCTTTTTATGTCCTTTTCCAACGCGGTCGCGGTGTCAACCAACGCTTGGAAACCTTGGTTCACAGAACTGGACACAAGGAACCTCAGTTCGTCCCTCAGCCCTTCATAGAACCGATTAGTCTTCCGCTGCTCATCAGCAAAAATCGAACCCGCATACTGCCCCAAGCGAGTAAACTCATGCAGGTACGCGTCAACACTGCCATCACCTTGAGTTAACCGTTGGAATTCATTTTCCATAGCTATCCGTTGAGCCACAGGAAGGTGCTTCGCAAGGAAGAGCCGGGAGAATTCTTCCATCGATACTTGGGTTAACGGACGACCCGCCAAATGATGCAACTCCATCTCATCCCACCATAAACGCGCTTCTCCTTCAAGCAAGAAGGTGGCTAAGGTAACTTTCTGATGCTCCGTCGTTCCTATCGCCGTCATCACTCGCTTGACGCGCGATAACCAATCCTCAGCCTGTGTCGGGGTTCCCGCTCCCGAGAACGTAGGCGGATGGAAACTCATAAACCGCGTTAGCTGCTTCTCAGCCGCTCGAGGAACCACATCCATGACAGGTTCAGGCCTTGCCGCCACCTGTTCTGGCCTCACAGCCGCTTGTTCCTGCCTAAGTGGCTGACCTTGGATCATGGTAAATAAGGCCTCCGCAACTAAACGCACATGTTCCTCAGACGGTGGAGGTGTAGGCACCGCGGCTGGTGCCGTACTTTCATCAGAACGCTGGGGCTCAGACGGCCCAGCTCCACTCCGTGTCACCTAAACGTGGACAAGACACACACATTAGCGGTCGTACCCAAGCAAACAACACAAAATAGGAACACGCAGGTTCCTCAAACATAGCAAGTTTGCATTCCTATTATGGACATTCAGGAGTTCATTCGTAGACTTTGGTTTGCACAAACACGTGCTCGCCACCCCACAAAAGAAGTCGGCCACGACTTCGAGAGGGAAAGACCAAGACAACCGATACTAAAAATGTAACAACCCCATCCGTTCATATGATATATTCTAGAAGGTCCGGCCGGGGCCCCACAGGATACATCACAAAACAGCCGGTGAAGGTACAGGATGATACCAGAGTAGCGCATCGCACCTATCACAAGCATTCTAGCGGAAGCCTAGACTACAACTGGAACTCCTCATGAATGTCCAAACATAAAACTCCACATTTTATAAATTATAGGAATGTCTTACATCAAGTACAAAGCGTTGGCCTTATGGCCTTACATGGCTTTCAAACAGTGGCCTAAACAGATTGGCGCGCAGGCCGGCCACAATAAAAGAAAACACACAAAAGAACACACTTAGCCTTCGAGGGCTAACAGCAGTAGCAGCAACACCAGCAGGAACATCAACCTCTATGCGTCCCGCTCGGTTCTCCCGTACCTGGAAAGGGACAATCCACCCACCGGTGGCAAACAAAAGCAACAGTCAGCGTTCAGCTGACAAAATTATAACGACCCTACCCCTTCTCTCGGGGCAGCGGTATTTTTCCCTGCAGGCATATCATATCATAAGTATGGCAAGCTATATCATCAAAAGGTGCTTTCCCTTTTAAGCCATCACAACCGTTCGCCACCCGGCCCAACGGTCCGTGCACTCAGGGCACATTCTTGGTGTTCTGGCAACCTCTTGCCCACCACCGTATCAGGGTCACAACCCAACGGTAAATCTCTTGAGCATTTACTCCATGGCGTGCAACCGAAGTTAGTCTTCCTACACCGGGATGGCCCGTAGCCCCCCATTGTGTCATGGCGCGCAGGCCGAAGACTCTTGCTATGCGCTCCAACAGACCGCACTTTTTGGTCTCACGTTAGACGGACATAGCGCAGGTCGGATCCTCCACCCCCCGTTGCTCAAATCGCCTTGCCTTCTCCGAGTACAGCATACTCATGGATATATCAAAGGAGCGGGTCGGTCTCACCAATCCTGTTCTTGGCATTCAAGCCTGGGTATATCTCTATACCCATCTCTCTTACAGCAATAGCGGGTCTTTCCTGGGCACACCAGTACTTCCTGTGACTCTCTCCACAGGTGGACACCGCACAAGCACAAATGTCAGGGGTCTTTCCTAGCTAGCATGCCAGTACTTCCTGTTACTCGCTTCACAGGTGGACACCCTACGACATCAAGCATCACAAAAGGGCCTTTCCTGGTCACACCAGTACTTCCTGTGCCTCAATCACAGGTTGAACCCAAAACATCCCATGACTATTTTCCTGGGCTACCACTCCAGTACTTCCTGCTACTCCTTTTCGCAGGTATAACACGTAGACTCCTTACACTACACGTTTATCACAGAGTCTTCTCCGGTTCGTATGCAATATCACCAATCCAGACCAACCTGGCCAGATGGGCTTCACACAGCATGCCTATTCCGTACTTCATTTCCGGATCTATATGCTAACAAAGGGGATTTCAAGCATCCACCCAAAGATTTCCAAAACCAGCCACCTCTTGGTGGGGGAAATCACAAGATATGCCAAAAATGAAGCCTTCACATGGCTAGGAAGAAAAGTCGTTACCCTTGACGACCGCTTCGGTGCCATGGCCTCAAAGCGTCCTTGCAAGACTCGCAAGATCGTTTCCTCCGCAACGACGGCTTCGGATCTCTCGTCGGTAAACCGCAGCACCACCAGCAGCAGCCCCCTATCCTTCTTCCTCCTCCTTTCCCTCTCTCTTTCTCTCTTCACTTGAAGAAAGTTCAAGGCCAAAGAAATGAGAATTCTTTCTCTGATTTCGGCCCTTAAGGAAAAAGAGAAATAAGCTTCAGCCCTTGGATCCAGACTGAAGGAATGGACGGCCACGATTCTGCCAAAAACACAGATTTTGACCCGACATGGCCTCGAACACGGCCGTGTGCCAGGCCTTGTGCCTCAAGCGGTGGTCAACCGACTTATCCAAACCAGTGACACGCCCATGGGACACGCCCGTGCCATGGGCCGTGTCGCCAACACGCCTTCAGACACGCCCGTGTCTGTGGCCGTGTACCTGGGTGAAAAAATCCCAAATCATCCCGAGACTTCACACGGCCTGTGACACGCCCGTGTCCCAGGCCGTGTGTCCAGACACGGCACAAAGACATGCCCTGTCGAAATCCTTCGGCGGGCTGAGTTCGTCGTCTGATTTGACATGCCCTGTGACACGCCCGTGTCACAGGCCGTGTTCAACACTCAACACTCACTTCTCGACACTCGACGATCGTCGAGAACAAATCGTCGAGAATGCGACACGGCCTTGGACACGCCCGTGTCCTGGGCCGTGTGCCTCCTCTCGACGCATCGTCGGGAGCAAAAAATCGTCGAGACAAAAGCCGATCGTCGACACAACCTCGACACGCCCTGCGCCACGCCCGTGTCGCAGGCCGTGTCAACTGACACGCCCTGGGACACGCCCGTGTCCCAGGCCGTGTCACCCAAAAATTCCTGATTCCGAACTTTGGGCTGTTACATAACATGACCCAAAAAGGACACCTGAGGTATCCAGAACTCACACTTGCTCAGCTTAGCATAAAGCTTATGCTCCCTTAGGGTCGACAAAACCAAACACAAACGCTGAGTATGCTCCTCAACGTTACGGGAATACACCAAGACATCATCTATGAACATAATAACAAATCGGTCCAAGAAGTCCTTAAACACCTTGTTCATCCAATCCATGAAAGCAGAGGGTGCATTGGTCAAACCGAAAGACATCACCAAAAACTCAAAATATCCATGCCACGATTGGAAGGCTGTCCGTGGAATATCTGCCTCGCAAATTCTCAACTGGTGGTAGCTTGAACGAAGATCAATCTTTGAAAATACCGAGCTAGCACGCAACTAATCAAACAAATCATCAATTCTCGGCAAGGGATATCTATTCTTAACGGTCACCTTATTCAATTCTCTATGATCGATGTAAAGCCTCATCGATCCATCCTTCTTCTTTACAAATAATACGGGAGCACCCCACGGGGAAGAACTTGGTAAAAAAAACAACACCGTAGCAATTCATCAAGCTGAGTACGCAACTCATTCAACTCACATAGAGCCATACGGTACGGTGTTTTGGCAATAGGATGAGTACCTGGCTTGAGGTCCATCACAAACTCTATCTCCCTCACCGGAGGAAGTCCTGGAAGACTAACAGGAAAAACATCTGGAAACTCTCGCATCACCGAGACATCATCAAGACGTGGTGTAACAAAAGCAGTTTCCAAAGCAGAAATAGAGACCAAAAATGCCTCACAACCAGACTCGATAGCATGATAAGCATGTACCGTAGAAATTATAGGGGAAACCCTGTCCTGAAATCCATAGACGCTCATAGATTGTCCATTGTCCATCCTGCAGTCCAGTCACTTTGCCTTGCACTAGATGACCGGATCATACTTGGACAGCCAGACCACGCCCAAAATCACATCAAAGTCTGCCAGATCCAACACTATAAGATCTGCAAAGTTTAGGAGATCGCCTAGATAAATAGGGCATTTCAGAACTCCTTGATTAGATATCACCGAATCACCGGAGGGAAGCCTGACGTTGAAGGAGTCTCCTAACTGATCAACGTTCATATGATGTTTATCTATGAACCTCCGGGACACAAAGGAATGGGTGGCACCCGAATCAAAAATAACATGCTCCAACCGATTCCGCACCTTAAAATCCCCTAAAACATTAGCATACATAACTAAACGAATGCTAACTAGGGCAAAAATGAGAAATAATAAAGATAATCAAACTGGGGCTAACCTGACATAACTTGCGTAGAGGTTTGAGCTTCCTCTCTGGTCACAACATTCAACTTTTATTTTCCTTTGTCTTGGTTCGGCGACGACGGTAGAGCCCGAAGCGAGGCAGGCTATAGTGGAGTCTGAGCCTAGGTGCATGAAGACTTCAGCTGCCCCTTCTGCCCGCACTGGAAACATACCTTGTCTTTCAATCAGCAGCGACTCACGTCATGACCCTTCTTTGCACAGATCGGGCACACCAGATCACCTTTGGGTGCACCTTGGATGGCGAGCACTTGCTGCTGCTTCAGGGTGGCAGTCCTCTTGAAACACCTTTAAAAAGGGTGGCAGGTCGACCGCAAAAACTACATACCTCTTTACTTCTCTTCTTCAAAGAAGGGACAGATGCTCTGTAGCTTCCATCCTCCTCACATTTTCTCTTTTCCTTTCTCGTCGCAACACCTCGATTCTTGGCGTTCTCGATCGCCTCTACCTTCAAAGCGGATTCCACTGCTTTAGCATGGCTTTCGGCTCGATAAGCGCATGCCAATTGCTGGACATCGCTTCTTAATCCTTCGAGGAAATTCTTCACTGTCCCTTCCTCCGAAGCAATCAAATCAGGAGCAAATCTGCTCAGCTTACTAAATTCGATCTCATATTCGCTCAAAGTGAGCTGTCTCTACTTCAAATGCAGGAAATTGTTCATCAATCGGTCCTGCTCGTCCGAGGGTAAGAACTTCTTCAGCAGCATCTTCTTGAAGGACTCCCAACAATATCCTTCCGCCAAACCATCCCTTTCTCAAATTTACCAGGTCTTTGCTAGGACTTTTAGCTGGTAGGTCACAAGCATCACCTTCTGGGCTTCAAAATCCTTGAATACATAAACATATCATCCATAAAGATTATCCAACTACCCAAAACCATGAAATCAGCACTCCCGTCATAAGTGGGAGGTCTCAATCACTAGAAATACGATATAAGGTTCATATCTGGTGGTAGCATCATTGGGGGTACCAAGGGAGTAGAATTAGCAGGAACGGCTTGAATCACGGTAGAATCTTGTGCTACGGGTTGTTGCGCGGGAGAGGCAGACAACAATGACTGAATCTACGACTGCATCACAATAACTGCCTCGACATAGACTCATTACATTGATGCAAGCTCTCGATCAACGCATCACTCTGAGCACCTGACGACTCACCCTCTAACTGGGGAGTCGACCTCATCATAGGACACTTTGGAGGCAAATCTAAAGAGGTAACAAATGGCTCGTCAAAAATCCTAGATTACAACTAGGTCATACAACTAGTTCAGACCATACTTAAGACAATTGCTTATGCTGCAACTTGTTCTGGGATTTGATAATGATGATATGTCTTACTTAGGATGATATACTCTCATCCTATTTACTCGTGTGCCTATGATATGAATGCATGAATTCTTTATTCTTCTTTAAAATCATGTGTGTACATGTGTCATCCTGTAAAGCTTAGCCTAGCACGCGTGCATATGCGATGATGTGCTATGTATGTAGTGTTATGCTTTCTATAAACACCTTAATGCATGCATGAGCGGCGTACACATGAAATGTTATGCATCCCATACTACATAACATCGCATGCAACAAAAAAGAAAACATGATAACGGGCACCCATGTGGTGATGGTTATGCATCCCATACTACATAACCGTCACATGTTGCCTCCTATGGTGGATCCATATACAATCACATATTATGCATCCCATACTACATAATATGACCCGTATACTTCTTATCATACCATGAGTGTAGTAACTATGCTTCAGTTATGACATACTGATGACACATCGGTGTGTGTATGAAAATGAATGAAGGAAAACAACTAAACGAGATTGGGTGGTTCGACCAACTTGTCAAACCAAACCTCCCTCTGATACCAACTGTCACAACTCACATTTTCACCGCCAAAAGTATAACAGAGTAATGAAAAAAATACGCATCATGATGCCACGTCAGCAAGGGATAACTGCGGACGCTCAGGCAAAACTTCTACTTAGCCATGAAGAAAGGTTCTTTAAGTTATTTAGAGTAAAAATCAATTTGAGTATAATAGTTAGCCATATCCCTCGGCTTACTGGCTAATCTAGTCCATGAAGAAAGTAGTTATACGCTACGAAAAAATACTTCTTTTATGAGATTAACCTTCCTATATGAGTTTAGAGGTTTTTAGAGGACACCTCAAGGTATGTAAGTTCTAAATTTATAATAGTAATAAATGTAGATTTTTATGGTCGCTAAATATAGTGATTTAACATTTTAAAAATATGCAATGCATGAGATAATAGTAGTAATTTTTGTTCTTGAAAATAACTACCATGCAATCCTAACATAAAATGCCCCAGAGAGCAAGTCATCCACATCTACAAAAAGAAAACTAAGCAGCTAGCAAGTATCCAAAAAGAACAACAGTCCCGTGGGCGTCAACAATCTGACATGAACCCACATAAATCCAAGTATGTTTGAACTAGTAAAGCAAAATAAACAACAATCTACCTCGCTATGGCGATGCAACAACCACGACCAACACTGTCGCTCAAGCACTCCAAAACCAACACTGAACTCAGCTGCAACTCTGAACCTGAGGCATTCCAAAGACAGAGCACCTCAGCAAGAAGGTACAAGTGATGGCAGAAAGTAAGCCAAAAAGTAACCAAAGTCAAGGGGTACCAACTCAATACCAAAGGAAAAATACCTAATTAAGGTACAACAGTAAGGTACAAAAGTAAAAAGGGAAACACTTACGTGAAGTGTCACATAAAACAACAACACCCTAAAAGCACAAGACCATAAGGGAAAAGGGTCAAGATTAAAACATCAGGAAGAGGAACAAACCCCTACTAACCACATGTGGTCAACTCCACCAAAAAAAAACCAAAACGGGCGTGGTGGCCAACCCCAAAGACAATTCATCCGTCTAAAAGTGGGCGAGAAAAGATACACCACCGTACACCATAAATGCCCAAAAACCCCGGTATAGCCCCACAAAGTGCTAATAGGTAGATAAAACGTTGCGGCAGTGGATTCACCCACTAATAACACCCGCAACAAAGAAAAACCCAGAAGGAAAATCCTATAACGATCTGGGTTTAGAGCTCAGAGGCACACCACAACCCAATCAGGGCCTGACGGCTTATCTCACCCCACGACATTGCCACGAAGAGAAACCATGATAGAAATCTCATGTCGACAATGACACATCAGATTCTACTAGACAATTCTAGAATGAAACGGTTGATCAACCTTTATTAAGAAATAAGAATTTACAATCATAAACAAACTCTAACGCATCCTACATGAAAATTACGGATCAGTAATAAAAGTGGGATTTAATCACATCATCAAAACGTATAACCTTTACCAAGCTAGACAGAAAAATCAAAAACATGATGATTAAAATTGCAATTGGTCAAGAGAACATATCAGCATGATACATTAGTAAATTAATTCAATAATCATGAACACATGTAGTAAGAAATTTCTGCAAGAAAAAATTAGGGTAAAGAAGGGAAGTGAAGGAGAAAACCATCACTTGCCATGATTTTGTTTGAAAAAATTCTCCAAATCACTACTTGACGTAGATCGGGGCTAGAGAAGACGAGGGAAGTCGAAATCTAACAAAAATGGCCAAAAATTGGATTTGGAGCCAAAAACCCTAGCGAGAAAATCTCAAGAAAAGGGGAAGATTTTACCACGATGGTGTAGCTCTCACTGAGAGCTTTCCGGATCTATAATTGGTTGAAGAATCCGAGCACCGGAGCACCGTCGGTGTCCACCGGAAGAATCACAAAACTCTCTCTTGCTCACGCCGCTCTGGTTCGGGAAGAAGAACAGTAGGTCGGTCCAAAGTGGAGGAAATAAGAAGTAGGTATTTATAAACCTAGGGTAAAATCAGGATAACCGCACTCAAGAAAAGAACCGGGTTTGGCTGAACCTGTCATCCCGAGAGTAAGGCCAGAGTACTCGAGAACAAGCAGACATAAATTTCTGAGAACCAAGAAGCATTTCTCGGGAACTAGGAGTGGATTTATTGGGTGAGAGAACATATTTCTTGAGTACAGGAAAGGTCTTCTCGAGAACAAAAGGGCTATTTTTGAGTAGAAAATGATCTTCTCGAGAACAGAAGGGTTGTTCTCGAGTATAAAATGACCTTCTCGAGAACAACAGGGCTGTTCTCGAGTATAAATAAAACCTTCTCGAGAACAGAAGGGTTGTTCTCGAGTATAAATAAAACCTTCTTAAGAACAGACGGGTTGTTCTTGAGTATAAATAAAACCTCCTTGAGAATAGAAGGGCTGTTCTTGAGTACAAAAAATTCTTCTCGAGAACAAGGTCTGTTCTCGAGTATAAAAAAATCTTCTCGAGAACGGGGGGGGGGGGGGGGGGGGGGGGGGGTCTGTTCTCAAGTACAAGAAAGATCTTCTCGATAACAAAAGTTTGTTCTTGAGAACAAAGCCAACCACCAAAAAAAATCATGAAGAAGTACAATCCCGAACGCCGAACTCAGTTCGAAAAATTCGTCGAACGCTAAGGGAGAAACCTGCCCTAAGGAGGGCCTTCCCGAGAATCATAGCAGCATTAGGCTAAAAATTAATTAGAATAATTTATCATATTCGGAGTAGTTTGACAAGGAAAATAAGAGTTCAAAATAGAGCCCAAACACGCGTTGAATTTAAACGAATTCAATAGCGAAGATAACCTTAGAATCCGACGTACCATTTTTGAGACATTATCATCAATAATTTACCCAAGCAAAGAAAATCCTCACAAGGATCCAAAACACGTGCCGAGACTCCAAAATGATCGGAACGCAACAAAATCGAGCAAGTCTAAGTCCTCAAAACCTTAACCATTATAACTGGAAAGACATTCCGACCCAACAGAATCCCAAAATCTGGATAAATAGTCCCGGCGGACGTGAAAACGCACAAACGGTGCAGCTCCGTCAACAAAACAAAAAATGGTAACGCCCTGACGTTGAAATTATGACATTGACAACCAAATAATGACATCATAAAATCGGGGGAGTTACATCCAGCATGTTCTAACTGACATGCAGGTTGCAGACATTTTCACGAAGACACTGGATGAGACCAAGTTCTCGTTCCTCAAAACAGAACTTGACATGCTCAACAAGGAATGCCAAAGAAAAGGGCCACACAACTAAGTTCAGAGTCGGATTAATTTTCAAAAATCAAGAAAACTCTAAGTCTGGACTTCATTTCTCGAGTACCTCATTTATTCTCAAGAACTTTAGACTTGCTTCTCGGGAAGAATAGCTCTACTCATGAACAAGACTCCTTCTACTCCTTCTCGGTATATATAAATAGATTAAGTCCATAAATTTCCTATTCCTGAAGTTCAAAATTCCTCTCTCGAGAAAAACTTTTCACCTTCTTCGTCCCCACAGCACTGCCGTAAACAACCATATATGTCTTCTCGTCGGCCAGCAGATGTTTCATTCCTCAAATTAATGGCTCCCGCATCAAGGTTAGGCATCGACAGCAAACTCATCTGCACTGTAATTGGCGAAATTTCTGTTTATTTTAGAAACATACTCATCTTGCTCGACACCACTGTACTGACGTTTGTTCTCCAACACCCTTGCAAAATTCTCGTTTCTGGTGTAGAAGAATTTTTCAAGAATGCCAAGGTCAAGTAGAATGGCAAAGTGATGAAAACTAAGGTTTGGGAAATCAAGATCAAAATGACTTCCACCTCTGTTTCTCAGTTTCTACGGCTGCTGCTGATTGACATGGAAGATGATCTAATAAGTACAGACTATGAAAGGGCTTACGGCTTTTGTGGCCTTCCCGACTCAACTATCACTATCCTCCGACAACACATGAATGCAGAGAGCAAACTTCTTGCAGATATTCTGGGAAAAATCCTTCTCTGCCACACCAATTCTATTAGCTACATCACCACTGAGTTCGTTGCAATGATGACTGTCGTAATATGCAGAAAGAAGTTTCAATGGGGGATGATGATTTTCGATAAGATCAAGGCAAGTATCAAAAGTCCCAACTATGGTAGAATTCTATCTCTTTATCTGAATCATATGATGCCAGATGTTTTTATCTTGGATAAGGGAATGGACCTTCATCACATGAAAAAGGTCTCAATATCCTCCATCTAGAGATGAGAAATCAAGCTTCAAAAACCAGACCAAGCTCCAAGGACAGATGAAGATGAAGTCAGGTCTCCATCTCCCCTCTCTCATAAAATAACTGATATAGCTGAACCAGTTATTGAGGGGGAGCCTGCTCCATCTATGCAAGTGCAGCCTACTCAAATTCAAACTCCAGCCACAGTTAATACAGATGCTCAAGCCCAAGTCACAACTTCACCTATTACTATACATACAGTTCTAGAAGAAGATTCAGCTCCATCTGCTTCTGCCAAGTACACTTCTCTCCAATAAGATAGCTTAGGATTTATTGTTGCAGTTCTACATGATTTAGAAATTCTGACTGATGCCCAAACAAATGATCAAATTTTGTTTATAGTTGATGACATTGGCAAGATGATAGAGGAACTAACCTCTAAAGAACCTCTATCCTCTCTACATAAAGAAAATCCTTCTCCATAATAAAAATCTCCTCAACTAGAAAAACCATCTGAACCAGAAATTCCATCTCAGCCCCAGTCTCCTGCTAAGGATGTGCCAGATGAAGAGGTAGCCTCTATTTCTGATTCTGAAGAAGAAGTACCTCCTGAAGCTGCTGAACCTCCTCTTCCAAGCCTACACTTCAACATTCCCACTTTCCTAGGTGGTGATGCTGAAGATGAAATAAATACTGCTAGAAGAAATTAGATTTCTACATCTACTATGCTGATTGAAGAAATAGTTCCCTAGAAAGCTCTAATTCAACCTCCTTCACCTCCTCAGACTCAATTCATTCCTGAAGATAACATGTTGAGTAAAATAGAAGCTATGCTGGCTGAATAAAGAAAGTACTTTGATGCCTCAATTCAAGCTATAACAGATAAAGTAATTGCATTGGAAAAGGAAATGAACCGAGGATTTGCAGAAATCCAGAACAACACTCATGCGTTCAAAAGGCTCTTGCAAATTGGAGGCAAAGCTATAGACCACACCATTACCAGTATTGGTGAAGTAATGCATCAATCTGTCACTCTAGCTAACAATCAGATTCAGTTGAGAAAGAAAGCTCAAGAGCAAAACTTCAAGACATGTGAAGAAGTTGGCAAGTTCAAAGAAGAAGTCATAGACACCCTCTCTGTAGAAGTCCGAAAGGGGGAGGATAAAGTAAAAGAACAGCTAGATAAGCAAGTACAAATGATGAAAGATCTATGGGCTAATCAACTTAAAGAGATTCAAACATCAGTGCTACAGGAAATTAAGAGCACAAAGCATTATACTTATGATATTGCAACGTGGATGCACAATCTGATCTTCCCTGATTTCTCAGTTGATCCCACTGCAGCCCCTCTTGCCAGCCTGGATGTTCATGTGCCTACATTCTCTCCACATCCAGAACTTTATGAAGCTCCACCTCCTGAAGCCTAATCACAAGGCTGGAATTCTGAACAAACTAATGTGCCTCCGCAAGTACCTCCTCAAATACCTCCTGAAGTACAAATACCTAAAATAAGAAAGTATGGTGAAAGTGCCTCTACTAGTAGGTCCACTCCTATACTAGAACATGAAGAAAGAGAATTTGATGTGGTCTGGAGCCCTACATCTAAATCTATCATTTTGGATACTTTAAGACTTGTAATGGAATTCAGTGGACACAAGGATGCCTACTTCTCTAATACTGAGTGGATGCAGTATGAAAAATCCTTGACTCTAAGAAGGCTATATTATAAGAAGTATAGTCGAGATGATCCTACTGCAGCTCCCATTCCAGCCAAGTACTTTCCAAAGCCATACATGTATTTCCAGAGACAAGAAGACAAATAGCAGAGGCAACATCAACAACATGCTAAGAAGTGATTAAAGATGATCAGAAGCGTGATATATGATATTTTGTGGATTAGAACTTTTCCTGGACAATCTATATATATATATATATAAATATTTTAACTTTGATGATTTATATCTTCTATTTCATAGCATTTTTTATTTACTCAGCTTATTAGTTATTGTATTGGTTTATCTTGTTGTAATTCACCTTAGTGTAGAGGGTTCTGACTTCTACAAATAGGGGGGGATTGTTAGGTATTGTATCCACAATAACCCAAATTTGTATGAAGTCATTCTTGAACTAAGATGAATTAATTTTGTATTTGATGCCTTTTCTAGTTGAGTGCTTGCAGGTTATAATTGCCAAGTGTAGACCAATATCAGTTTACAATGGTTCACCAAACACAAAACCATACAATGTAATCCCTTATTGTGTGATCCATGGTGTTGACTCATGTATAACTTCTCTATTGGGACACACTTCATATTCAAGTACTAAAGTCATTGGAGAAAAGCTGGTTGCTGGTTTCATGGAAGAAATTAATTTTTCAGTTTAACAGAATTTTCTAAGTGTTTTTCTCGAGAAGGACTTACTGTACTCGAGTAGAATTAAATTTAGTACTCGAGTGAGCTCAGTCAAGTATTCAAGTAGCAGAAGCTGTTCTCGAGAAAGCCTAGTGCAATTCTCGAGAAAGCAATGCGTACTCGAGTAGATCATGACTCTCCTTCTCGAGTTACCTTAAAATAAGCTCTAAAATTTTCTAAGTATTTTTCTCGAGAAGCCAAAGCATTTCTCAAGAAGGCCATGAATAGTACTCGAGAATCAGAAATTTTTTTCTCGAGAACAAGGAATATTTTCTCGAGTAACAGATATCTCTTCTCGAGAAACAAAAATGCTTTCTCGAGAAACTGTCTTGTTCTCGAGTAACAGAAGTATTTTTCTCGAGTTAAAAAAGCTTACTTTTCTCGAGTAAGTCACCTCATTCTCGAGAAACCAGAAATCATCCTCTACACTTTCCTTAAGTATTTCTTCTCGAGAAATTATACCTTTTCTCTCGAGAAACAAAAATATCTTCTCGAGAACACTTACTCCTCTCGAGAAATGAAATGCAGATTTCTGAATTTTCTTAAGTATCTGACGGATTTGATTTCAAATATCATTAACTCTTAATTGGTCCATGTGGGTTGCATTTAATGTAATTTAGACCGTTAGGAAAGGTCTATAAAAGGTCTTGTCAGAATCGACAAACCCAAAGTAGTATTGTACAAGTTTCTGAATAATTCAAAATTTTCTAAATCGGGAAGCTTCGCCACCGTTAAGGATTGTTCTTCATCGCCAAACTTCTCGATACAGAGATTCAGAAAAGAAGGAGTTCACCGATCAAGATTTTCGAAATCTCCAAATCTTCTCCTTGATCGTGGTGATCTTAAGTTCTCAGATTGAAGGATTCTCAGATTTCTTCCTCAACTTTTCTGATAGGGCTTTTCAGTTTTTCAAGAAGGAAGAACCCGAGATTCAGTCAGATATGTGAAAACAAGTTTGTTATTTCAATTTAAATTCTTTTTATTGTTGTAGGAGTTATTCTCCGAGATTATAGGAGTTATTATCCGAGTTGTAGGAGTTATTCTCCGATTTGTTGTAGGAGTGGTGTTACTTTGAGTTATAGAAACTTTGTTCAGAGTTTTAGGATTGTTTTCAATCCGAGAGAATAGCGCAGTACCGAGTCTAGTGTGTTGCTAGATCTGTGAGGTGAAAAGTGGATGTACCCAAGGTTGGGAAACCACTATATTTTTTTGGTGACATCTATGGTTTGCTTGTTTATTTTTTGTGCATCACTCGTACAATTTTTATTCCGCAAAAGACGTAGAACTCACCTATTCGCCCCCCTCTAGGTGATTTAGGTAGACAACTAAACATTTTCACCCACTGGAGCATCCTTCCTGATCGGTACAAATCTGGTCACCTTCGTCAATCGATCGACGATCACCCATATCGAGTCATTCCCGCATGTCACCGAGGAAGACCATGTATGAAATCCATTGCGATATTGTCGAACTTCCACTCCCGCACCGGAAGTGGCTGTAACAATCCGGACAGACTCTTACACTATGCCTTCACCAACTGATAAGCCTCGCAATGGGTCACAAAGTTTGTGATATCCCTTTTCATTCCCAACTACTACATCGTCCTCTTCAGGTAGGCTATCATCCTAGTGATGCCCAGGTGCACCGAGTACCTGTTGCAGTGAGTCTCAGTCATAATGTCCTTCCGAATCCTGACCCCAGCCGGTATGTACACCAGTCCTCTAAAGCATAATAACCCATCCTTCTTTGTATACTCCCCGGCCGTGCCCGCCTCTAAGATCCTGAATATTGGCTCTAGCTTGTCATCAATTCTCTGCTAAGCCCTAATGTGATCTCGAATATCATCGGTAGTACTCATCACGGCCATATACTCCTCATAAAGCTCTGAGTCATCCGAGGATACCAAAGTAATTTTCATATCCTCCATCATCCGTACCAGCTCTATATCCATCAACTGGGGCTCTGCTCCTGAAGTGGTAGTTTTTCGGCTCAGTGCGTCCGCCACCACATTCGCCTTTCCCGGGTTATAGTGTATCGTGTACTCATAATCAGATAGAAACTCCACCTATTATCTCTTGTGGATGTTCAACTCCTTCTGTGTATCAACATATTTCAGATTCTTGTGATCTGAAAATATTTCGCAGTGCACACCATAAAGATAATACCACCAAATCTTCAGAGCGAACACCACTGCTCCCATCTCCAAGTAATGCACAAGGTAGTTCTGTTTGTGCTTCTTCAGCTGGCGAGAGGCATATGCTATCACATGCCCATGATGCATCAGTACAACACCCATCCCCTGAAACTACGCATCAATGTACACCTGGAAGCCCTCCTTCCCAGACGGAAGAGCGAGGATAGGGGCCGACGTAATCCAACCTTTCAACTCCTGGAAGGCCGCCTCACACTACGACGTCCAAACAAACGGAGTGTCCTTCTTCATCAAAGAAGTAAGTGGAAGGTCTATCTAAGAGAATCACTGCACAAACGTCCGGTAGTACCCGACCAATCCCAGAAAACTTCAGACATCCGCCACCGTCTTCAACTGAGGCCAGTCTCACACTGCCTGAATCTTTACGGGATCCATTGTCAGTATTGGTCCACTGACAATGTGGGCTAAAAAGGCTACCTCCGTTAGCCAAAACCGGAATTTGCTGAACTTGGCAAACAACTAATGCTCCCTGAGCTTCTCCAGAGTCAAGGCCAGATGTTGTGCATGCTCTTCCTTCATCCTCGAATAAATGAGGATGTCATTTATGAATACAATGACAAACCTGTCGAGGTATGGCTCGAGCACCCAGTTCATCATGCTCATGAAAGCTGATGGAGCATTCGTGAGCCCAAAGGGCATTACGATAAACTTATACAAGCCATATTTGCTGCTAAACACCGTCTTCAGGATGTCTTCTTCCTGAATCCGTAACTGATAGTATCCCGACCTCAGATCCAGCTTCAAGAACTAATGTGCACCCTCTAGCTGTTCAAATAACAAATTGATCGTTGGATTTGGATATGTGTTCCGGACTGTCAATCGGTTTAGTGCAGGATAGTCGATGCACCACCTGATGGTCCCATCCTTCTTCTTCACAAACAAAACCGGAGCTCCCCAAGGAGTGGAACTTGGCCTAACGAATCAAGCCTCCACCAGCTCCTGTAGCTCACTCCTGAACTCCACCAGCTCCTTCGGAGCCATCCGATAGGGAGCCTTAGACACCGGCTTAGCTCCGATCACCTACTAGATCTGAAAATACTTCTCCCAGTGCAGCGACAATCCTGGTAGCTTCTCTGGAAACACATCCACAAAGTCCCGCACCACCGATATATCGACAACCTTCGTCTTGACCTCGACCAAATTAAAGAACACCTGATAGACCTCATCTCCCTACATGTAGGCCTTGACGGCCTGAGTAGAAGATAACATCCTACGAGAGACGGGAGTAGTACCTTCGAAGGTCACGAAGGTGCTGTCATATCTCAGTACAACCTTCCTTGTCAGGCAATCTATCTGGGCATGTTTCCAAGTTAGCCATGTCATGCCCAGGACTACGTTGAAGTCTGGAATCCTCAAGACCATCTCCGGGGCCTCAAGTGTTAGACCATCAATAGTCACCTTCAGGAGGCACTTAACAGTAGCTGAGACCTCCATCCCGTTGGGGAAACGCACCCTCCTGGAAACTCCTGAATAATATATGACTCCCTCCAATCCCTTTAAAACTCCTCGGAGATGAAGTTGTGCGACACCCCTGTATCCACAAAGGTATGATTAGGTTTTCCGCACACCATAACTATTCCTGTTTATTTAAGTATGTTTAGGTAACCGAGCCTTTGGTTTTCTTTCCTAGTATGTTAATGTTATTTATAAAATTACAAGGGTAAATAACAACATAAATTTAATAGCATACCTGCAATCACCCTGCCCGGGTCCTGAGGTGGAGCCAAGTCTAGAGCATACACATGCTCCCACTCTTGCCTCTGATCTCTGACCTGGAAACCAGGTCCTCTTCCACGACATCGGCCTACAAAATGTTGAGGGAGTGGATCTGGACTGCCCTCGCCTGGATCTGCCTTCTTTCTGCTCCTCAGCTGGTGCTCTGCGGCTAGATCCGAGAGTGGGGGATGCTGCCAACCTAGCTTTTCTGGTTTTGAGGCAAGTGATGTCCCCTCATCCTTGCCACAGTCGATCTTTGTCTTTTTCTTTGATTTAAATTCATCTTTTTCCTGCTTAGATCATAGGGGTACGCTAGGGTTCGTTCCCGATCATGCCGTGGTTAGTGTAGAAAGATCCAGTTAAAATCTCAGTTTTCCTGAGGGATTGTGTCTATTAGTGACAGACTTGGTTCGGTTCAGGTCGAGTAGTTACGATTGTCGATGGTTGTTGTACCCTAGAGGGAGACCTCATTCTCGTTTCTGGTTGTGTGCTGGATCTGGCGCCTGAAGCCAGTCAGGGTGTCGACACCGTGGTGTCGACACCAGCTAGTCAGGGTGTCGACACCGTGGTGTCGACACCAGCCAGTCAGGGTGTCGACACCGTGTTGTCGACACCGGCCAGTCGGGGTGTCGATACTTGGTGTCGACACCCGCAGCGGCAGTGTCGACACCTTGTGTCGACACCGGCCGCAGTGGTGTCGACACTTGGTGTCGACACCCGCAGCGGCAGTGTCGACACCTTGTGTCGACACCGACCGCAGTGGTGTCGACACCCGCAGCGACAGTGTCGACACCTTGTGTCGACACCGGCCGCAGTGGTGTCGACACTTGGTGTCAACACCCGCAGCGGCATTGTCGACACCTTGTGTCGACACCGGCCGCAGTGGTGTCGACACTTGGTGTCGACACCAACAGCGGTTGTGTCGACACCTTGTGTCGACACCGGTTTGTCGTGGTGTCGACAAATAGTGTCGACACTGGGTGCTGCATGGGTTTTGGGGTCAGGGAGACTCGGGGTTGGTTTTGGTTAGGCGTGCAAGGCCGCGTCGGTTGGACCCGACGTTTTTGCCTTGGGTTCGTGTGTTTCTTAGGACTGTTAGTGGGACTTTTCCCTAGGAGGGGGGCATTGGGTGTTCGGCTAATTTCTGCATGCCGACTCTTGGGTTGTGGTAGGTGGTGGAGTTTTGGTGGCCTCTGGAGGGGTGGTTTTATGTGGAGAGCTGTGGCCACCGCCTTTTTCCCCGGTTTGGGTTGGTGTGTGTGGGACCCTAAAGCTGCCACTGTTTGACCCCTTAGCCTTTTTTTGTGTCTGATTTTGGTTATGTATTCAGACCCATGTTTTGACCACTGCCGCTTACCCACGTGTTAGGACTGTTAGTCCCTTTCCTGTTTATGCTTTCCTTTCTTTTGGCATATGTATATGTCTTGATGCTGTTGCAGGCTCTCTTGGTAGGGCATGTTGGTTTTATTGCTCGCACTTGGTGTGCTCTGCGGTGTTTTAGACAGTACTCTTTTCTTACTGCTATCCCCTTTTCTTTTGCTTATAGCAGTTTGTTGCCGGGTTTGTAAACCCTTCTTCTTATTTGTTAATTAATCTATTGCTCTATTTACCTTTTTGATTGTTTTCTTGCTGAGGTGTTCTTCTCTTGAATGCCTCAGGTCCAGGTTGTAGCCAGTTCAGCAGCTAGGTCTTTTGGAGGGGCTTGTTGGTGGCCTCTAGGGTAGCTGAGGTAGCTGATCCCTGTTTTGTTGTGAGGGAGTTCTTTACTTTTCCGTATAGACATACATACTCGCCAGTGGGTTCGTGTCAGGTTGTTGACGCCCACTGGTGGCTTCTTATGATGCTGGATATGAATTTAAACTGCTGATTTTGCCTACTTGTGGTTGGTTACTTGCTTCTGGGAAGGATTTGTGCTAGGTTGCATGTTAGATATTTTAAAACCTAAAAGTATTATTATATGTACCCCATGCATAACATGTTTCTAAATCAAAGACACTATTTTTCCTCAACGTAAAACACTATCTTTTCATACCTACTATATTCACCTTAGGGTCGTGCACGCATAAGTCGTCCCCCGGGGACACTCATGCTCATTTAGGGTGACAATTTAATTGAACCAAAGTATTTTCTGCTGCGCATAAATATAATTTTAACTGTGGACTAGCTGATCCATCGGGCCGAGGGATACGACCATTCAACATAACTGGTTTTCTTTCATATTTAAACAACAATTTTCCTTAAAATCTAACGTCTGGAGTTTTGCCTGAGAGTGTGCAGTTATCCCCTGCATGACGTGGCATCACGACACGTGTTTTCTCTTTCTCTGATACTATTTTAACCGTTGAGAAAATGCGGGTTGTGACAGGCTCTGATGGAATTTGAAATCAATTTGTCATGATCAGAGCCTGCCTTCACTAATACCCTCTCCCCCTTTATGACTTCTCTCTCAATGTGATCCATAAGATCATCTTTCTGAAACCTTATCTGTGCATTCAAATAGTTGACTCCATCTTTGTAGAAAGGTTTTAACCTTTGGAGCTTTTCAGTTATTAGCTTCTGTGAATCCTGGAGTGCAGAAGTAACAGTAGTGAGACCTTCTTGTAATGCCTTATCAAAGTCTGCCTTGGATGTAGTACTTGTTGTAGTCTGAGCAGTAGCCATATTCTTCATTTCAGTTACTATAGCATTATGAGAGGCTGTCAAATTATCATTCATCCTGATCTGGTTTTCCAGGATATAGCCTTGCTTCACTTTTAGCTCATCAAGTTTTGTCTTAATTTTCTCTTGATGTGTGGCCAGATAGACTACTACATTGCCTCCCTTATGGAAATAATCAGTCATTTCCTTTTTGTTAAGATTCACTTCAAATCTGATAGATTTGATGTCTTGTGCAAGATCAAACTGCAGTGACTTATGCCCTTCATCCACATATTTTTCAAGAGCTTGCCTTTGCTCATCAAGCTTAATCTGTAAAGCCACAATCAGTGAACTGTAATTAGTAGATGGGGCAGGCTGTGGTGCAATGGTCTGTAGTACTTTCTTATAGTTCTGGCTTCTTCTCTAGAAGACATGGAACTTCCTATTCTTGGCTCTAGTAGCCTCATCATCCTCTGAAGCAGAAGTGCTAGCTATATCCACTCTGTCCTTAGGACTAGGAGGTAACTCCTTCTCAGTCCTTTGTGATTCCTCAGCATCCTTTGGCTTCTCAGTCTCCTTCCTTACAGTTTCCTCTACAGTCTCCACATGCTCCCCCTAAACATGGGCCTTCTCCCCCTTAGTAGCAGCTTGCTCTCTCTCAAAATCAGTTTGTAGAAGATCAGGGAACAGTTCTTCTAATGTGAATTCCTGGTGAGAGGGGGCTGGAGAATCTCTGATCTCATCTACCACTTTATCTGCAATAGATGTGTCCTCCATGACAACATCTTGTGGTTGAGGGTGTATTTGTGTTTGCTGATGAACATTATGTAATGAATCAGACAAAACTTCATCCTCAATAGGCAAATCTAATTGATTAATGTCAGTTATTACCTCTAGTATGGTTTGGGTAGCTTGTTCACTCTCCAGTGGAGTTGGCTCTTCCATAAGAAGAGGCTCCCCCCTGGAGTGGATCCAGGTGAATTAGGCTAGCTGAGGGTTGCTCCCCCTGCCTTTGTGCATCTTCTTGTCTTGCTGGAGACTGTCCAGCAGTTCCTTTCTCTTCATCATTAGGAGTAAACACTACTTTCTCTTCAGAGCTGCTAGAGGATTCTTGAGCCACAGTGGCTGTCTTCTTCTTCTTCTTTTGGGGTGTGTCCTTTACTGGAGATGGCAGTTCCTTTATCAGCACTCTATCCCATCTTTAGAAAATTCTCATATCCATTTTCCTCATGTGGTTAATCTTTGAACCTGCAGCTTGGTTCATTACCTCTGGTATACTACCAGCTAGGTATAGACTCAGTATTCTACCCAGATTGGACTTCTTCATACTTTCTTTTATCTTCTCAAACATAACTGCAGACCAATCAGTAGTAAGTTTGAAGATAATTCTTGTCATCAAACTGAACATATAAGCTGAGATTCTGTCATGTCCTCCAGGCTTGCTCAGGATGACCTTGCCAACTATTTCAGACAAGAATTTCCCTTGAATGTTCATTCCTTTTCTGTTGAATACTGATCCAATTTTCAGATTTGAATCCAGTCCACACCATCTCAATGCTTCTCTAGTCTTAGAAGCAGAGACATCTACTTCCTCCTTTATTCTTGGTAGTTGAAGTACCTTCCTCAGACTCTTCTATGTGACCTTGACTTTGGTCCCATGAACTCTGGACTTAATCTTGAGTCCAGTATCATTAATGGAAGATGCACTCAAAAATTCCAGGACCTCTTTCTTCCAGATCTTGATTGGTTCTGATACAAGATATTCCAATCCAGTCTCGACAATTAAGGTTACCACACCTTTGATTTCGGGTTCCGCGTCATCAAAGGCATGTCGCACGAGCTCATATCCTTCATTAACATTCTCTTCTAGCTTGGGCGCCATTAGGGTTTGAAGAAAATTTGAATTTGGAGAAGAGAGATGTCGACACACAAGTTTGGTCTCGAAACTTTGGTGAGCGTATCGACAAACACTGGGGAAAACCTATTTATACCTTTCTAGAATCGAAGGTGAAAAGGCGCGTCAAAATACTTAAATTATGTCGACACTGTTGAAAAGTGTCGACACTTACTTATAATGTGTCGACAACTATGTGTCGACACAAGTATAGTCGACAGAATATATGTGTCGACTCTTATATATGTGTCGACACCACTCAGTTCGACACTTAGTCGAGACTTTACCAGACTAATTCTGTGTAAATCCTAAGTGTCGACACCACCCTGGATGTGTCGACACCTACCCTGCATGTGTCGATACTAATTCTCTGAAGTGTCGACACAGACTTCCTAGATGTTTCGACACCATTTCTCTGAAGTGTCGACACCACTACTATGTGTCGACACCATTTTACTTAGCCAATTTTGTAAACTATTCTAAGTTTATCATCCCTAATTCAATTTTAAATTTATTGAATTTGGTTTCATCTAAGGGCTTAGTATACATATCAGCTAGCTGATTATCTGTATTTATATACTCTAGAGAAATATCTTCTTTTTTCACATGTTCTCTTAGAAAATGGTACTTTATTTCTATGTGCTTAGTCCTACTATGGGAGACAGGATTATTTGCAATAGAAATATCACTAGTAGAATCACAAAATAAAGGTGTTATACTTACTTGAATACCATAATCTTCTAGCTGATGTTGTACCCATAGTAGTTGTGCACAGCAGCTTCTTGCAGCAACATATTCTGACTCAGTTGTGGAGATAGCCACGCTGGTCTGCTTCTTGCTACTCCATGATATCAGCCTTCCACCTAGAAATTGGCAGGTACCAATTGTACTCTTTTTATCTTCCTTGCAGCCTGCAAAATCTGCATCTGAATAACCTGTCAGTTCAAAATCTCCATTCCTAGGGTACAAAAGGACTAGATAAGGAGTGCCCTTAAGATATCTCAAAATTCTTTTGACTGCTGTCAAATGAGATTCTTTAGGGCAAGCTTGCTACCTAGCACAAACACATGTAGCATACATGATATCTGGTCTACTTGCAGTCAAATATAGTAGGGAGCCAACTATCCCTCTATACAAAGTTTCATCTACAGGTTTCCCTGCATCATCTTTGCTTAGAGACATTGTTGACCCCATAGGAGTTTTCATGGTAGTGGATGATTCCATACCATACTTCCTTATCAATTCTAGGGTGAACTTAGACTGGCATATGGATAAACCATCCTCAGTCTGTCTAACTTGGAGACCCAAGAAGAACTTAAGTTCCCCCATATTGCTCATTTCAAATTATGCTTGCATAAGTTTTGCAAACTTTTTGCAAAGACTACTTTCTGTAGACCCAAATATAATGTCATCTACATATATTTGGACTAAGATAATCTTGTCTCTGGATTCCCTAAGGAATAGAGTCTTGTCTATTTTCCCTCTTGAGAATTTATTCTCAATGAGGAAACTAGATAGGGTCTCATACCAAGCCCTAGGGGCTTGTTTTAACCCATACAAAGCCTTCCTAAGTCTATAAACATAATTAGGTTTAGTGGAATCAACAAAACCTGATGGCTGTTCTACATAGACTTCTTCCTTCAGATTTCTATTCAGAAAAGCTGACTTAACATCCATTTGATAGACCTTAAATCCTTGGAATGTTTCATAGGCAAGGAACATCCTTATAGCTTCCAGTCTTGCTACTGGAGCAAAGGTTTAATCAAAATCAATACCTTCTTCCTGCCTATATCCTTTTGCAACCAGTCTAGCTTTGTTCTTTATAATTACTCCATTTTCATCCAACTTATTCCTAAAGATCCACTTGGTTCCAATAATGTTGTGGTATTTTGGTTTAGGAACTAGCTCCCAGATATTGCATCTTTTGAACTGGTTCAGCTCCTCTTGCATAGCCTCAATCCAATTAGGGTCTAGGATGGCTTCTTCAAATTTCTTTGGCTCTACTTGGGATAGAAAGCTGGAGTAGAGAACTAAACTTAGATTCCTGCTCCTTGTTTGTACCCCTTGTCTGAGATCTCCAATAATTTGATTGGCTGGATGATCTTTTAAATGCCTATTTGCTGGAGGCAGCCCGTCTCCTGGTTATACACCTTCAGCTTCTTTATTCAGCAGCTCCTCTTGATCTTCTTCATCAACTGGAGTATCTAGTACTCCCCCTGGACAGCAGCCACTATCATCCACATGCTGACTTGCAGTAGATCCTTCTTCAATAGTAAGCTTGTCCATCTTCTCAGTCACACCTATGGAGCTGCAAACACTTCTAGGCAATTCATTGTTAATGAGTCTAACTTCATCAAAGACTACATGAACCGACTCTTCTACAACTTGAGTAATCAAGTTGTAGACCCTATAAGCCTTACTGTTATTGCTGTACCCAACAAAGATCCCCTCTTGTGATTTGGCAGCAAACTTGGTTATATAAGACTTACCATTGTTAAGTATATAACATTTACAACCAAAGATCCTGAAATAGGATAGATTTGATTTTCTGCCCTTCACAATCTCATAGGGGGTCTTCTTGTGGCTCTTGGTGATAGTAGCCCTATTGATTACATGACATGCAGTATTAACTGCCTCAGCCCAGAAATATTCTGGGAGAGATGTGTCACTCAATAGGGTTCTACCAGCCTCTATCAAGGTTCTATTTTTCCTTTCAGCAATACCATTTTGCTGAGGTGTTCTTGGTGAGGAAAATTCCTGAAATATCCCAAACTCTTCACATAGCTTTGTCATACTATCAGACTGGAATTCAGTACCATGGTCACTTCTTATTTTGACCACTGTACTGTCTAACTCATTCTAAATTTGTTTGACAAAACTATAAAAGATACTAGGTGTTTCAGATTTTTGCCTTAGGAAGAATACCCAGGAAAACCTTGAATAATCATCTACAACCACAAATGTGTAGACCTTCCTACCTAGGCTGTGAACTGGCATAGGACCAAATAGATCCATATGCAAGAGGTATAAACACCTCACAACATCTTTGTTCTCAATGCTATTAAAGGTGGATTTGGTCTGCTTGCCCTTTTGACAAGCTGAGCATATCCGAACCTTTTTACACTTAACTTGAGGACCATTCCTCACTAACTCTTTGCTAAAGAGTTGACCAATTGTCTTATAGTTGAGATGAGCCAGCCTTTTGTGTCATTTAACACAATGTGAGACTTTCTCATCAGCTACAAGACAAACAGGAGAAGCATTGTTCTCACACATAATGTCTAGACAATAGACATTTCTCTTCCTATACCCTGTCAAAATGATCTTATGATCACTTGACCTACTTATATGACAACCATCCCTGACAAATGAGATGTCATATCCTAAATCACTCAGCTAACTTATGCTAATGAGGTTATGTTTCAAACCCTTTACATAAGCCACTTGAGTAATTGTAATAAGGTTGCTAGAAATGTTACCAAAGCCTTTGATGATTCCTTTTTCAGAACCACCAAAGGTAACCTTAGGACCATCCTTGATTGGTGTATAGTCCTTTAGCAATCCCCTAGTTCCAGTCATGTACCTAGAACATCCACTGTCCAAGTACCATATTGGGGCATGGTCACTTGGACTCACCTGCAAAACAGATTAGTTAACCTTAGAACCCAAAGAATTCTTAGGTCCTTGGTGCTGGTTAGTTTGACTCTTAACAAAACCACCTGTAGCTTTTCTAGCAGGCAGTTTGCTACTCACCTTGGCACTAGAATTGTGCCAACAATCTATGGTAAAGTGTCCTATCTTGCCACAACAGCAGCACTCAAATCTGTTGTACCTTTGTTTAAGTACAACCCTGGCTGTTTTATCTACAGCAGGCTTCTTGTTGAGTACTGGGGCTATTCTCTTAGACTTGGACTTTACTGTCCAGGCAGGTTTTTGAAACCCCAATCCAGTTTTACCCTTATGAGGTGCAAACTCATCTATCAAAGGTAGAACAGACTTTGATTTAGAAAAACTCGCTACAATATCTCTCTCTTTCTGAAGACTAATCTCCAGATTTATAATTTGATCATTTTTAAATGTTATAGTCCCCATCTGAATAATAGTAATGTGCTTCAGTCTGGATATTTCATTTAATTTCTAATCAAGCAACTTGTCAAAATCTGTTGCAGCAACTTTAAGACTGGCAATCTCCTTAGCCTGAGTTTTGGCAAAGAGTTTGCTTTTCTTCAAAGCCTGCAACACTACTCTATATTCATCAATCAACTGATGAATGTCTCCTTCAGATTCAGATCCACTAACATCACTTGATGCTGATGTATCTAAATATGACTCAGTACTAGAAATTGAACTAGCAGAACAATTTTGTACCTGACTTGGTCCAGGCTGATCCTGGATTTTGTCTCCTTCTGATAAGGCCATCAGTCCCTGACACTAGTTGTCCTCATGCTCATATATTGAGTTCATTAATTGTATGAACTCATCTTCCTCTTCTTCAGCAAACAGTCCTATATAAGCTTCAGTTTCTGAATCAGTTTCTGAAGATGGCATATCAGACAGACTTTTGTCCTTCTTAGCAACAAAGGATCTTTCCTTTTTGCCCTTGAACTGAGTCTTCTTCTTGTCTGTTGACTCTTTCCTCTTTTCTGGGCAATCAGCAACTACATGTCCTTGTCTATTGCAACAATAGCATACTATCTTTGAGGATGTAGGTTTACTAGACTTGGACTTTCTCCTGTCATTCCTTGATGACTTCCTGTTCTGATAATAGTCATCTTTTGTCTTTGAAGTGGATGGCTTGGACCTCCACTGCTTCTTCTTTAGAAATTTCTGAAAGTGCCTAGTAAATGCAGCAAAGTCTTCATCACTTTCACTGCTTTCTGACTTCTTGCTATCTGAAGTATCTGATACTGTCTCAACAACTATTTATGGTGGAGATGGAGACTTGCTTTTATATTTCCCAGTGGCTTCAGTCTTGAAGGCCACTGCTCTTTCTTTGTGCTCCACTCTTGTAGTCTTTTCTTCCTCCTTCCTTACCATTAACTGCATCTCATAGGATAACAATTTTCCAAATAATGTTGGAGGAGGAATGTCTGCTAATTTGGCCATTTCTCATATGGCACAAATCTTAGTATCCCAGTCTTTAGTTTGGGATCTCAGGAACTTATCATTGAGCTCATAATTGCTGAATTCTCTTCCATAGGACATTAACTCATTAACAATCCTATAGAATTTCTTATAGCACTCAGTAATGCTATCAGACTTGCCTTGTCTGAAGCTTTCATACTCTTGGTTTAACAAAGACTTCTTGTCTTGTCTTACCTCTTCAGATCCCTCCATATAGACTATCAGTGTGTCCCACATTTCTTTTGATGTTTTACAATGAAGCAGATTCTGAAATGTGGCATCATCAATTGCACTTACAATAATATTTTGGGCTCTCTTGTCCATAGTGGCCAGAATAATTTCATCCTCTGTCATTTCTGAATAGTCTTTTGGAGTTCTCTAGTTTGCATCCAGAACTGATACTTTCATTGGCACCTATGACCCTTCTTTAATAATAATGTAAATTCTTGGGTCAGAGGTTTCCATAAAAAGTCTAACCCTTTCTTTCCAAATGCCAAAGATCTCCTTTCTGCAGATTGGCAACTTCAGGGATCATAGCTCTTTGTGATTCTCAGTTGAACCCATTTTCTTGATTCTTGATTATACTGATTCTGCCAACAGGATCTTTACTCAGACTGTTATGTCCTTTTTAAGTAACCTCCCTCTGATACCACTTGAAAGAACTAGTGCCTAAACACCTAGAGGGGGGGTGAATAGGTGCACTTAATCTTTTTAAACTTTTAAGGCAGAAATACAGTACAGTAATTGCAATTCACAGCACAGATAACACAGCAATCACACAAGCATACAATCACAGAGAGCACACAGGATTTATAGTGGTTCCCCAAGGTCTGGGTACATCCACTTTCCCCCTTCGCCTATCTAGTAGTGTACTTGATTCGGCCCAACTTCTCCACTACTCCTCAGATCCACAGATCTTACAGCTCAGAACCCCAAATAGGTTCCTACAACTCAGAGTGATCCCACTCCTACAACTCAGGCTCAAAGGCCCTACCACTCAGTCTTCACCAAGACCTACACTCAGCCTTCAACAAGGCCTACACTCAGCCTTCAACAAGGCCTACACTCAGAGAAATGTATCTCCTACACTCAGGCACAAAGGCCCTACCACTCAGCCTTTATAATATAGGCTTACAACTCAGATCCCTTAGGATCCTACAAGAAATTTAAAATTACAAAGAATATAACCACAACTCTGATTGAGAGAGAAGAGTTGTCTGGTTTCTTGAAGAATTCTTGAAAGAAATTTCCTGAGATCAACCTCCCTTGGCTTTCTTCAAAGCTTCTTGAATTAGAACACAGTAGGGTTGAAACTCTATGCAGATGATCTTCAATCACTGTTGACTTAAGAATCAGATCTCAATCTAAAACTTTCTTATCAGCCTGGTTCAATAGCTGTCTTCTTAGAAGGAGCTTTCTCTCTCCAACTTCTTAGATCTTCACTTGAAGGTCTTCTTCTTGTTGTGTCGTTTCCCACTTCAATGAATTATATAATTCCTCCCCTTCTGTTGAAGGTATAAGCCTTTATATAGGCTTTATTCATGGTGACCGGCTGATCCGGTTTCTAACGATCTTCTGACAGCTCTGATAGTAGCAGTTGACCGGTTGAAATGACAGCTGTCAAGTCATCCAGTCACTTCTTGAAAACTCTGTCACTATCTGAAAGTGTCGAGACAGATAGTCTTTATGTGTCGACACAAATAGACCAAGTGTCGACACAAGTAGACTAAGTGTCGACACTAGCCTTCATGGTGTCGACACAACTCCTTGTGTTATAGAAACTGCATCTCGACATTGCTTCTTCAGAATGTGTCGACACTGATCCAGTGTGTCGACACAAGTCCTTCTTCTTTGATACTTAGTTGATTTCTACTAAGTGTCGACACAACTCCTTCGTGTCGACACATCTTCTTGTGTTGAAACTTGCTAAGTGTCGACACATCCTCTTTGTGTCGACACATGCCTTCTGTGTTGAAACTTTTGCTGAGTGTCGACACATCTTCTTTGTGTCGACACATTCTTCATGTGTTGAGACTTTGCTGAGTGTCGACATATTTCCTTTGTGTCGACACTTGTACTTAGACATTGTCGAAATTTACTGAGTGTCGACACAGCCTCCTAGTGTCGACACTTGTACTTGAACTTTGTTGAAGTTTTGCTGAGTGTCGACACAGCCTCCTAGTGTCGACACTTTTGATGTCGACAAAGTTCCTCTGGGTTTCGTCACTGCTTCTAAGTGTCGACACTAATAATGTAGACATTTCTTCATTGTGTGTCGACACTTCCTGTATGTGTCGACACTTTCCTTCTGGTGTCGACTCTGCATTCCTAGTGTCGACACAATTACTCCAAGTGTCGACACTGCTTCTCTAGGTGTCGACACAAGCCTTCTTAAGTGTCGACACTTTTCTTCTAGGTGTCGACACATGGACTTAGAAAACTTTTCCTGCAAACCTGCAGTTACTTAACCTGCACAAAGAAACTCAAAACACATCAAATACACGTTGATGTATATCATTGAGTAGGGTGAGGCTTCTTCAAATCAGGTACATATATTCCAATGTACCCAACAGTCTTATCTTCCTCCTTTCTAACCATTAACTGCATCTCATAAGATAACAGTTTTCCAAACAAGGTTGGAGGAGGTATATAAGCTAATTTGGCCATTTCCCTAATGACACAAATCTTGGTATCCCAGTCCTTAGTCAGGGATCTTAAGAACTTGTCATTCAGCTCATAGTTGCTGAATTCTCTTCCATAGGACATCAATTCATTTACTATCCTATAGAACTTCTTGTAGCATTCAGTAATGCTACCAGATTTTCCTTGTCTGAAGCTTTCATATTCCTGATTTAATAAAGACTTCATGTCTTGTATTACTTCTTCTGATCCCTCCATATAGACAATTAATGTGTCCCACATTTCTTTAGAAGTTTTATAGTGAATTAAATTCTGAAATGTTGCATCATCAATTGCACTAACAATAATATTTTGGGCCCTCTTGTCCATAGTGGCCAGAATAATTTCATCTTTAGTCATTTTTGAATAGTATTTGGGAGTTCTCTGATTTGCATCCAGAATAGATACTTTCATTGGCACATATGGCCCTTCTTTGACTGTAATGTATATTCTTGGGTCAGAGGCTTCCATAAAAAGTCTAACCCTCTCTTTCCATATGCCAAAAATCTCTTTTCTACAGATTAGCAATTTCATGGATCTCAGCTCTTTGTGATTCTCACTAGAACACATTTTCTTGAATCTTGATTATTCTGATTCTGCCTACAGGATCTTACTCAGACTGTTATGTCCCTTTTTGAGTAACCTCCCTCTGATACCACTTGAAAAAACTAGTGCCTAATCACCTAGCGGGGGGGGGGTGAATAGGTGTCCTTATTCTTTTTTACTTTACAGGCAGAAATACAGTACTGTCAATGCAATTCTACAAGTATCACAACACAGCAACCATACAATCATACATACACAGAGTGTACACAGGATTTATAGTGGTTCCCCAAGGTTTGGGTACATCCACTATCCCCCTTCGCCTATCTAGTAGTGTACTAGATTCGGCCTAACTTCTCCACTTCTTCTCAGATCCTCAGATCTTACAACTCAGAACCACAAACAGGTTCCTACAACTCAGAGTGTCCCCACTCTTACAACTCAGGCACTAAGCCTTACCACTCAGTCTTCACCAAGACCTACACTCAGGCTAAACAGCCCTACCTCAGCCTACAATCAAGGCCTACACTCAGAGAATAAAATCTCCTACACTCAGGCACAATAGCCCTACCTCAGCCTTTATAGAATAGGCTTACAGCTCAGATCCCTTAGGATCCTACAGAAAATAAAGTTTACAAGGTATATAACCACAACTCTAAAAGAGAGAGATGAGTTGACTGGCTTCTTGATGAGTTCTTGAAAGAACTTTGCAGAGATCAACCTCCCTTGGATTTCTTCAAAGCTTCTTGAATTAGAACACAGTAGGGTTGAGTCTCCTCTGAAGATGATCTTCAATCAACTTCTGTCTTGAGAATTCTATATCAATCTAAAACTTACTTTTCATCCTGGTTCAACAGCTGTTCTTCTTAGAAGGAGCTCTCTCTCTCCAACTTCTTAGATATTCTCTTGAAGGTCTTCTTCTTTGTTGTGTTGCTTTTCAATTCATTGATCACTTTTTATTCTCGTTTCTGTCGAAGGAGAAAGATATATAAATAGTCTTCCTCCAAGGTAACCAGCTGATCCGGTTTCTAACAACCTTCATACAGCTCTGACAGTTATAGTTGACCGGTTGAATTGGCAGCTGTCAAGTCATCCAGTCACTTCTTGAAATCTTTGTCACTGTCTGAAAGTGTCGAGACAGATAGTAATTATGTGTCGACACAAATAGACTAAGTGTCAACACTAGTGGACTAAGTATCGACACTAGCCTTGATGGTGTCGACACAACTCCTTGTGTTGTTGTAACAGCTTCTCGACACAGCTTCTTCAGAATGTGTCGACACTGATTCTGTGTGTCGACACAAGTACTTCTTCTTCAATACTTAGTTGATTTCTACTATGTGTCGACACAACTCCTTTGTGTCGACACAACTCCTTGTGTTGAAACTTGCTAAGTGTCGACACATCTTCTTTATGTCGACGCATGCCTTCATGTGTTGAAACTTTGCTGAGTGTCGACACAACTCCTTTGTGTCGACACATGCCTTCATGTGTTGAAATCTTGCTGAGTGTCGACACATCTCCTTTGTGTGGACACTTGCCTTCATGTGTTGAAATGTTGCTGAGTGTCGACACATCTCCTTTGTGTCGACACTTGTACTTAAACGTTGTTGAAGTTCGCTGAGTGTCGACATAGCCTCCTGGTGTCGACACTTTTGATGTCTACAAAGTTTCTCTGGGTGTCGACACTGCTTCTAAGTGTCGACACTGATTATGTAGACAATTCTTCACTGTGTGTCGACACTGCCTGTATGTGTCGACACTTTTCTTCTGGTGTCGACTCTGCCTTCTTGGTGTCGACACAATTACTCCAAGTGTCGACACAGCTTCTCTGGGTGTCGATATAAGCCTTCTTAAGTGTCGACACTTCACCTCAAGGTGTCGACACATTGACTTAGAAACTTTTCCTGCAATCCTAAAGTTACTTAACCTGCACAAATAAACTCAAAGCACATCAAATACACCTTGATGTATATCATTGAGTAGGGTGAGGATTCTTCAAATCAGGTATATAGATTCCAATGTACCCAATAGTGAGAGTATCCAATTGCCTATTACTTGGCCTGCTAGTGTTTTGACTGATCACCCTAGTATTGAGTGCCCACTCCAGGCTACGATCCCCACCGTGATGGAGCCTACAATTACACCCACTAAGAATGTATCTGAGTCATCTGAGGATCCTGAGAGTGAGGATTTCCCTAGCGTTATTATGGATGATTTACCTTATGAGGGAAGGTTAATTTTGGATGACTTTAGCGCTGAGAACCCAAAGGATATTACTTTGATGTTTTCACCATTTACTGAAGCTACATGTGAATTAGTGTAACATCCCTCAAATAACTAGACCCCTAGGAGTGGTTTTGTTATGACTAGGTCATGACAAAACCCTAGGAATCCCAAGAAGGCCAAGTGAAGCTCTGGTAATTTAATTAAGAATTTTGGGATATTAATTCTAGTACTTCCTTTATAAATGCATAAGTTAGCCTTACTTATTTATCTGGATATTATGATCTCACTGCCCATTGGAAGGTCATGAAAATTTGGCAGAGAGAGTTTTAGACCTTATTGCTTAAGTATGAATTTTATTAGAATTTTGAATACATATTTGCAGTATCTACTTCACAAACTCATTAACTTGAAAAATTATTCAATAATTTGTTTAGAGCTCATTACTTGCTAATAAATTATGAAACTTGACCTAGAGCATTTATATGTCCTTGAAATCATCCTTGAATTTTCTCATAATTTTTGGAAGTATTCTTGCTGTACTTATCTCTTAAAATGATTTATTGTGTGATATATTTAAAATTAGAATTAGGGGCGTAAACCTTGCTGAAAAATTGGGAGGCTTTGGATTATATGTTAAACAATCATGTTGAATTTATCATAAATTTTCTGGAGCACTTGCCTATCTGAAATTGGTACTTCATGTTCAACTTGGGGTTTTTGGATTACTAGAATAATTAAATAAATTACCAGATAAATTAGGAAAATTAGGAAATTCTGGTTTTAGACTAAAAAGGTCATGAAAGCCCTCCAGTAATTATTATAGGGATGTTGGATGATTATTTTGAGTACCTCCCATTTTAAACACCATATAGCTTATGTTTGTATGCATTTAGTAAAACTGCAGAAGTTATGTTGGGATATGAATTTGAGCACATGAGTTGGGGATAGATATTTGCTGATTTAGATAAATAAAAATGAGTTCATTATTGGAAGTTAGGATGAGTAGAATGTTGGATTGGCTAGTGTTAGGTGGTGCTCGGGATCGACAAAAGATCGTTTTTCCCGTAGGGGAGGAAGTGTCAAATACTCTAGGGTTCCGTTACCTCCAACATATAAATCAAGTGAGTTTGCACAAGAATTCGCTCTTCATGTTCACAATTTACATAAGCACAAATATGTAACGTTAGTCACCCCATATGTATTTTATAAAACTCATGCTAACGTACGTAGGAGAGCGTCTCACTTTAATATTAATGATTTAGTCTTGGTGCGTCTCATACCTAAACGGTTGCCTTTGGGCTCCATAAAAAAGTTTGTGAATCGGCGAGCAGGTCCTTTCCGAATTTTAAAGCGGTTAGGAGAAAATGCATATCTTTTGGAGATACCCACTGGTTGGGGTATATCCCCTATTTTCAATATTTCGGATTTAACGCCTTACGTCTCTACACCACTTGAATTATCTGCCTCTCTGTTTATTCCATCCACTATGTATACTAATGGGTTGAGGGGTGAGCTGGGTCTTGGATCACTCTCTCCTACGGTTTCCACTGGAGGTATGTTGAATGTTTACGTTGAAACTTTTCTCCTTCTTTGACTAATGCTTTTCTAAGGTTCCCCACGACATCCTTTTTGCCTGACAGGTTCTCTTTGATGTGGGATGACCACGTTACTATGACTTGGATTGTAGGGCCAGATTTGCCCTCTGTTGCTGCTATATTCGATTATTTTTCCCACCAGCGCAACTCATCGGTGATGAGTGGTTTTGAGCCGGGGAGGATTGATGGCGACGATGTCCCACCATGTGTTCATGATGACGTTACTGGTGTGGTCGTTGATCTCTGCCTCAGAAAATTCGATGATTGTGACGACCATTGCCGCAAGCTCGAGGATGGGATTTGTACCACGATGCCCGCCGCCATCGCTGCTATATGTTTTGCATGACGTCCGCCGCCGCCATCAAATAAAATATATAATTATAAATTAAATAATTATAATTATATATTTTATCAGTTATTATTTTTAGCAATTTCTATTTAATGTAATTTTTAATTTAAGCATTTTTATTTCCAAGCATTTCATTATTGTTTTAATTTCATGTAATGATGGGTGCCTATAACCATCAAGAGTATTTTAATTTCATGCATTTAAATTTGGTATTGTTTTTATGATGCATATAACCATCATAGTTTCATTTTGAATTTTGAATTGGAGAAGATGGAGTGGTGTAGGCTATATATATCCATGTTATGAAGGATTTTAGTAGAGATGAATGAAAAATTGAAAACCTAAAATTTCAAATGGAAATTTCCCCCCTCTTTCTTGCTTTCCTCTTTGGTTGCCGGCCTCCTTCCCCCTTCCCTTGTGGTTCGACAACCTTCTCCCCCCACCCTCTTCCTTCCTCTATTCTCCACCTTTACTCTCTCTCCTCTCCAAACGATTTGCAACAAGCAAAGGTGACTTTATCACCCTTTAAGGAATTTGGCCTAGCCTTGTATCTCCCTCTAGGATTCGGCCAACCCATCATCTTCCCCTTGAAGATTTCGGCCAACCAAGGAGTTCAATCTTGGTGGATTTCGGCCAAGTAGCAAGGCCCTCCGTGGTTTCATGGAAACATCTCCGGCGTGCATCAAGGAAGGCAGACGAGTTTCTCTCCATTTGGCGTGACTCCGGCAGATCCATAGAAGAGCGAAACTTTAAATCGGAATCATCTATTACGATTGGGGTAACGAAATTTCTACCTTTGAGCATTTCCCTCTAGATTAATCTTGTGGTGGTTTTATTTTGGCGTTGATTGCGAAACTTTTGAATTCATCGTGATTTTTTTTGATCTGAACGACTTTGTAATTTTCTTTTGATCTATTTATATTCATGAGAATTGGCGGACCTCGTTTTCTTTTTTGTTGGGAGAGATCTACCATTTTCCGAATCGTTTAATTTCGGTGGATCTCTTTTAGTACAACACACGCTCGAATGGATCGGGTCGGTCCATGTCGCTTGAGAGAATATTGGTTCATCGCCTCTATTTGATCTCTAAGGGTGTAGTGAACTCGTGAATTAACATTAGATTGATATTATTGAGAATCGGGTGTGCTGCATTTAAATTGTACGAGCGTAGAATTGGAACGTGTGAGAACAATTCGGTGTCATTTTTCCGTTGTGGTTTGTCAGGAGACGTAGCCTGCATCAATGTCCCACCTTGCGACTTATGTAACAAGCGAGCGGACCTCGAACTATCGTTACTTTAGATTTATTAGAAGAAGCTAGTCACGCAGACTTAACCTTCTTCCTCCACCTTCCTTATCCAAACCTTGCTGAACTCGGTACTTTAAACTCTAGCTTCCTTACCGCCAAGTTTTTATTCTACTGCACGCTCTTCATATATTGTTCTTGGGAACTGGACGTAACCAGGTCAAAAAACCTTGCGTCATCGGACTTGAGAGAAGCTACCGCACGTCATCTCGCAGTCCTTCGTAGAACTGATTGGTTTTCCATTCCTCATCTGCAAACGTAACGCATGCATACCGTTCCAACCTTGTAAACTTGTGCAAGTACTCATCCACAGAACTCTCGCCTTGAGTTAATCTTTAAAACTGATTTTCCATTGAAATCCACTGTGCAGATGGAAGATATCTTGCCAAAAACAATCTTGAGAGCTCCTCCATCGAGATCTCAATCAACTGCCTACCAGCAAACTGGCTCAACTCCAACTCATCCCACCATAGCGTTGCATCTCCCCCTAACAAGAAGGTAGCTAAAGTGACTTTCTACCACTCCTCTGTTTTCATTGCTGTCATGGTTCTCTTTATTCTTAAGAGCCAGTCTTCGGCTTGTGTTGGGGTTCCAGTACCCGCAAATACAGGAAGGTTGAAACTCATTACGTATTTCAATTTCCTTTCCGTCGCTTGCCTTGCGACTACTGGCTCAATGGCCACTTATCTCTCTACCACATGCTCAACTACGCCAACAGTCTCCTAGGCCACTGTAAGGGTAGGAGGTTGTACTTGCCCTCTTGGTTGCACATTGATTAATGTGAACACTGCTTTAGCAACCAATCGTATCATTTTCGCAGAAAGAGGAGGTGTCGAAACCTCAGTTGGAACATTACTCTTCATCGAGTGTTGGGGTTCATGTTTCCCCGCACCACTTCTAATCGCCTATAATCGTGAAACACACAATTAAACAACTAATAACATTGTAAAAAGCAATTATGGGAAAACGCAGGTTCCACAAACATGTGTATTTTCATTCCTAAGTAGACATTCATGGGTTTTTTCATGTTATAACAGTTGCGCACATACACGTGCTCACCACCCCTTAAAAGAATTCGATCACGAATTTAAATAAGAAAGACCGACACCAGAATCTGATACCAAATTGCAACACCTCCATCCATCACGTAAAATATAACATAAGGTCTGGTTGGGGTCCCATGCCATATTCCACGGATAATTAGTGGAGTTTCTCTTTGAAACCATTTCATTCACGCATCCTAACTCAGAGTGCATTCTAGCAAAATTAGTTACATTAGTTTTAGAACCCAAATAACAAGAAAGACCACTACCAAAGTATAGGAATTACATTAATACACAAAATTTTTTGGCCTTAAGGTCTTACGACTATTTACTTTACAAATATATCTTACATACATTGGCACACAGGTCAGCCACACATGAAAATAGTAAACAGTCGCCTTTGGTCATTCGAGGGCAAGCCAATCGTAGTATAAGGGACTTAAACCCGCTACTTTCCACTTGGCTCTGCAGCACCTGCATAAGCACAACCCACCAAAATATGGCAAAATAATGCAACGCTCCGAATTAGCTGATCAAATTATAACGACCCCACCCCTCACTCGGTGCAGCGATTCTCTTTCCCTACAAACAACAGTATATATTTCTTTTGGCAACAAAATGAGCATTTAAGCACCATTCGTCACAAGCATAGGCAGGATCGTCTACACACCTCATGTGCTTAGGGCATATTATCGGTGTACCAGATTTCCCAGGTTCCCACACCACCATCCACAGTCCCAAACTTGATGGTCCAAACTTAAGCATTCTAGTCTTTCCAGATCATAGCTTAAGACATTCGTTATGCCAATGACGAAATCCAGTTACTTTAAGAAATCTAGTATGAACGACATAATACAGGTACAAATCAGCTCTTTCCTATTGCTCAAATCGTCATGCCAATGCTGACGGCCAAAGAAATCAAGGCGAATGACAAGACAACGGTCTGCCTCCCCATTACCGTTTATCTCTTCTGGCCTCATAGCTGGGCACCTCTGGCTCTCAGCTTCAATTGCCACCCAACTTGTCCCCAGGACTTGGGCTCGCAATCATTACAATACTGGCTCGCACGCCCATATTTGTTGGGCTCTCCAGGCTCAACAGCTTCATATGCTACCCACCTTATCTCATGGATACATGATTCACAACCACAATCAGGATCGATCTCATGGCCACCTTAGCTAGGCTCTTAAAGCTCTTAGCTCAATCATTTGGCCCCCAAGTCTCCAAGAGACAGGCCTCTCAAACATTGATCACTGGGAGATACCACCGACGGTAGTACTACCGCCGCGTGGTAGGGGACAAAATATTATTTCTTCCCCCACTTTGGGTGTTTTCCTAGAGGTAACATCCAGTACTATCATTGTAGTATCCTTCGCACGCACTGTGAAAGTCAAGCCTATGGGTAGAAAGTCACCTGGGGGGGTGAATAGGTGACCTATTAAACTTCTTTGAAGTTCTTTTAACTTTTGCTATGAGCCCTAATGCATTTCAGAAAATAAGCTATACCCAGCATAAACAATAGAATAACAAAACTGATCACAGTATATGCAGCAAAGAACACAACACACAACACAAGTGACACAACAGGTTTATAGTGGTTCCCCTATCTAGGGTACATCCACTTTCCCCCTTCTTCCTCACTAGCAATGTGCTAGATAAGGTTATAGCTCCTCCTTCTCAACTCAGATCCTCAGATCCTACAAGGCTCAGTTTCTCTCCAAGAAACCTACACTCAGACCCACTGGTCCTACCTCAGATATATCACAATCTCCTACCTCAGAGATCTCCACAATCTCCTACCTCAGCCTTTATAGATTAGGCTTACAAAAACTCATAGAATAAGATCTCCTACCCACCCAGATCTCTAGGAGATCTTACAATGAAATTTGATAAAACAGTTTACAGAAAAAAGAAAACATGTAATCTGTTGGATTGGTGTGCACAATTTCTTTCACTCAGCTGCAGTTTTATTTCTTCTTGATAGATCAGCAAGCTGAATTGAATTTCTTCTGAATCAACAACTTCTTGATGAAGATCAGATTGAATAGGTTGAAGATGCTGATGAACAGATTACTTAATCGCCAGATCAACCTTAAAAAGGGATCTGAAGAATTTCTTGAAGATCAATTTCTTCTTCTCTTTTCTTTTCTTGATTCGTCTCTTGGAGACTGATGAATAGAATCGGTCAGTGCATTGGTAACTATGTATGTTTTTCTTCTGAAGGCAGCACCTCCTATTTTTAGAAATCTTAGACGGCTTGGACTGGTATTGATGACATCAGCAATTGTCAGCAAATCCTTCCTTGAACTGTCATTATAGAAGTAATGCCTTCTTGTATCAACCAGAATGATCTGACTTTTCTTGACCTGATTAATGTTGACTCAGCACAAACTGACATATAAGCATTGATGTAGACAAGATGTCTCGAAATCTGTGCTGAGACATCTTTGACAGACCCTACACTTACATACTTGGAACAGTTATCATCTCAGAACAAAAAACATTGATATAGATTAGTTGTGTCGACACATCTGTTATTTGTGTCGACACATCTTAGTTCTGCCTTGTGTCGACACATAAGTTTTTTCTCGACACCTCTATTATCTGTGTTGACTCATCTTCTGTACTTTGACTACTGATCTATCTTGTGCCGACACAGAAATTTTGTCTCGACACATCTTCTGTTCTTTGTGTTGACTACTGATCTATCTTGTGTCGACACAGAAGTATTGTCTCGACACTTCTTCTGTTCTTTGTGTTGACTACTGATCTGTATTGTGTCGACACAGAAGTATTGTCTCGACACTTTGACTTTGAATATTTTGTTCAACTTTGAACCTGCACATGTAAACTTATCATACATCAAATACACCTTTGGGTATATCATTGAGTTGTCAAGGGGGCTTCTCCAGATCAGGTACACTGTTCCCAATGTACCCAACAATCTCCCCATATATGGAGAAGTCATAACTCCAAAATAATGATATACACCAACATAATAATCTTTATGAATATAACATAAAAGATTTAACATACAATCAGATGAACTTTAACAGCAGAAATAAAAATATCCATAACACATTCATATTACAAATTGTTATCAATCTTAAAATTACAATGAGCCTATATAGAATTACATTAAATATAAGTAAATGCATCCTAAGATTGATCAGGTTCTGTAATCACAATGCCTTTCCCTGACTAAACTTTGGCCTGAACAGATGGAATACTTTCATCAGCAACTTACTTGCCCTTCTTGTATTTGATGCAAGAAAGCTCTTCTACCTTAAGCCTTTGTCTTTCAAAGTAATGAAAGGGCTTAGGAAAGTATTTGCATGGTTCAATAGCAATAATAGAAATTAGGCCTTCCTTCTGCTCCCTTCTGAACTTATAAATAGCCTCTTGTCGCTCTTCATGCTTCCTCCATTACTGCTCCGAATTCCACTTACCCCTGTCATATTAGTTGGCCATAATTGATTTCCATTCAGTAAGAATGATATTCCGTGATTTTGGACTCCATTGTTCAAAGTCAGACCTCTCCTCAGCCCGTTCTCTAAATCTTTTCTTTGACAATTGGACTTCCCTCTCACTTTGTAGAGTAGCTTCAAACATTTCCACCTCTTCAGAATTAACTCTATGTTTATGCTGAGGTGGACTATACATAAGTTGAACTTGATCATGAATGTCTTCAAAGTGGGAAGGAGGGTATATAATGATGTTGTGTGACTCCTGAGCAACTCCTTCATTCAGAGCTATTTGGCAACCAAACTCTACAACTTGACCATCATCACACAGAGGAGGGTATCCTAGTGTGGCTCTTATGCTATTAGAAGCCCATTTGGCATGTTCTGAGCTAGCCTTGACCATCACTCTCTCCCCCTTTATGACTTCTCTCTTAATATGATTTTTCAGATCATTCTTTTGAGATCTCACATGATCCACCACATGATGGTTCCCTGTGGTGTAGTAATTCTTGAACTGTGTCATTTGATCAGAGAGAGCCTTTGATGAATCCTTTATAGCTTGCAGCATTGCAGCTGAATCCACTATAAGCCTGGTTTGTAACTGTTGAAGCCAAATATGACCTCAACTGAAGTTCGAAGAAAAAGGGGTGCAGCCAAAACCTACTTCTCTCAAGTCTCACCCCTTGACTGGATTCTAAGGACCTAAGACTGACCCAAAAGCCTCAGCAGGGAGGTCCCACCTCACACACGGGAGATCTCTGAGAGCTTCCCCTCCAAAGCCAAAGCTGGGCTAGGAGCTCCTCAGAAAGCACTAGAATTCCGGAGACAATGATAGCTTGCTTTCTAAGGAGCCCTTATGGGTCTATTTATAGCATTTTGTTGTCTTGAATTTACTGAAAAGCCCCTGATTGGTCTGCCAATAGCCAAAACCCGCTGTTTTCCTGAGGGTACTGAAGTAATTTCTCCTGAGGGCAATTAGGACATTCTTCCAAAGACCCTGGGCCCCACTCGGCGAGAGCTGATGCCGAGACCTTTCGGCCCAGGGCGAGAGGCGAACGTTCTCGCCCACCGCAAGCGAGAACTCTCGGGA
Organism: Platanthera guangdongensis; assembly: GCA_039583875.1. Taxonomy (NCBI): domain Eukaryota; kingdom Viridiplantae; phylum Streptophyta; class Magnoliopsida; order Asparagales; family Orchidaceae; genus Platanthera; species Platanthera guangdongensis. Next base: position 171,007,714 of record CM077163.1, on the reverse strand, counting down.
TTGAGGCTTGGTTTGGGCGAGAGCGCTTCCGCGCATCCCGCGCTTGGCGCTCTCGGCCCACGGTTTCTCTCTTATAGCATCCGGCGAGAGCGTTTCCGCCTTCTGTGGCGAGATCCTCCTTAGGGCGGGACCACTTCGGCTAACCCTCCTGTGACCATTGTGCCTCCTTGTCTGGCTCAGCGAATATGGGGTTGTACATAATCCCCGCTCTTTTTGAGCTAGCGCCGCGCTCGAAAAGACATGTTCAACCCAAAATATTCGCTGAGCACGTGTCAACGTCAGGGAATCTTTCGGTGGGCCGTACGGCGCCTATAAATATGAGTGCCGATAGACGGTCATAACACTTCCCTCGAGCCGTCATTCTCCTTCTGAGCTCTCGCCCTCTCTCGCTATGCCTTCCAAGCGTGCCGATAAACCTCTTACGCAGGATCTGCAGGACCGCATCAACGCAGCGCAGGCGCGAGCTAGGGCTAACAGTGCCCTTGTCGCCCCATGGCTAGCGAGAAAGTCGTCAGTTGCTGAGCCTTCTCTGCCTAAGAAGAAGAAGAAGGCGAAGGTGGTTCAGCGGGACCTATCCCGCGAGAACAGGAGCCCGCCCACCCCGACCCCTAGTTGCGCGGACGGCATCTCGCCGCGGAAGGTAAGCTTGATATACCAATTAACAACCAGTTGCTCAATTGTTGAACTTAATACCTCTCGCAGGAGACGGTTCCTGACGCTGCCGCGTCCCCGCGAGAACGTTCGGATCCACCCTCTAGCCATCACGATGATCATCCACAGGTTCCCGAGGCGCCTCCTCCGCCAGACCCGAACACCGCTGGTAAAGGTTCCCTTCTTGGCTTCGCCTGGTATTTCCAAACGCTGACCTGATTTCTCGCAGCGTTGGTTTCTGCACCTTCGGATCTTGCCACCCAGGATGGTGGGGCGAGAACTGCGAATCAGCCTGCCCATGTGGTTGACTCCTCCCTATCGGCGAGAGGAAAAAGTGCCGAGATCCATGTGCCACCACTAGACGTTAGTCCTCCAGTGGCTGAGGAGACCCGCTCCCCCGCTCTCGATCAGGCCGGGATCACCATCCGCAAAGTTTACCCCCCCCCCCGGCAAAGGAAAGCCAATCCACCTCCTCTTTGGAGCTGAGGGGGGGGGGGGGGGGGGGGGGGCTGGGCCTTCTCGCCTGCCGTCGACCGGGGGGCCTCGTCACTCTGAAGGTATACGGCAATTTTATCGCTGCTATTCTTCAGCTTCTGCTAAAATGGGGCTTCTTTCGACAGGGGACATGGACTCGCGGCCTGGCGCTGAGGTATAGGAAGAAGAAGAAGAAGAAGAAAGAGAGGGAGAAGACGGCGAGAGCTCTCCCTTCCCTTCATCTGACGAGATGGAGGAGATCCTGACCGGTGCCGGGAGCGCGAAAAGACGAGGGAAGAAGGTTGCCGCCATTCTGTCGAAACTCATCCGGCGAGAACGGGTCCGCGACCTTGCGGCCCGAGAGTTTCGCCAGTCAGTGGAGAAGAGGCTGGAGTCCTTGGAGCGAGACTTCCTTCTAGGCGAGATGGACCGGCCCGGGGGAGCTACCGCTGGGTCTTCACCTGAGAGATGCATCGAGAGAATCCGGGATCTGTCTCTCCGGGTTGACCTGGGATGCAGCGTTCTGTCATCCTACTTCAACCCGCAGGCGCCCCCCCGGACCAAGTTGCGGGACCGAGGCAAATGGCGTTGGGAGCAAGGGAAATGGCGCTGGGAGCCGTACTGAAGCGCGAGACCTCCCCTCCTCTTCCCCTGGCCTTCCCTTCTCTAATGTACCCTTACTTTTTCGCTTGGAGTTGTAACTAATGTTCCCGCACTTTATTCGCTTATTATATTATTATTATTATTATTTTTATCGCGTTCCCGCTCAGCGAGAGCAATGGCTCTGTCTTTAATATTTTGTATGCGTATGAGTTATCGTCCCAGCTCTTTGGGGTGGCGAGAGCCACCTTGCTTCCGCCTACTTTACCTGCCGTATGACACTTCGCAACGTTAGCGCCAGCTGTTTAATCGGTCGCTGTCAGATTCGGGCGGGGAAAACGAAGCGTCGCTGACCTAGGACGCGGCGGTTGTACCCTCGCCGCCTTTCTGAAAACAGCCATCATTACCACGATTTTCTATAAATAGGAGGCTCACCTACCACATTCATTCCTCTGACTCCAGTCTCTCTCCTCTTTGCTGTTGTTCTCGCGGTCTTCGCAAAGCTCCCGCCCTTTTCTGTCTTCCACTTCCGTTCTCGCTCCGTTCTCGCTCTCGCCTTCTCCCCGTAGATCTCGCCTTCAAACCCTATTGCGATGCCGGGTGGTGGTGAAGGACGATCCAACTGCGCGGAAGCCTTCCAAAAGCATCTCTTCCCTTCCTGTACTCTCACTCTGGAGGAGTACAATCTGACCAAGATCCAGCACGTTCTCGCCGGCTTCGTCGCGCGGCCCCCGGGCAGTCATGACAAAGTCAACACTGCAGGGGAGGGGGAGCTCGCCATCCCTATTGAACACTTCGAGGTGGGCTTCCGCCTTCCGCTGTGGCCTGAGATGCGACAGGATCTCCGGTACTACGGGGTGGTTCCCGCGCAGCTGAACCCTAATTCAGTTGCCATTCTCGTGGCATTCATATGCTACATGCGTTCCGAGAGGATCGAGTTCAGCTTGCCGATCTTCCGCAAGCTGTTTACCTTCCGCGCGAAAGGAGGCGTGGTGTTCTTCTCCGGGCAACTGCTGAAGACGATCGGTCTCGCCAACAAGCATCATCATTGGGGCGAGAAGTTCATCTACGTCTCCGGCGACTTCGGGAACGTACCCCTAGCCCCCATCCAATACGAGGATGACGCCTACAAGCCTCCGTCCTTGGGCTCCCGCGAGAGTGCCCTCCTTGAGTTCTTCGGAACCAAGGACTTCGACGTCCTCAACCTCCGGCGAGACGTCGATTCTCTTTCCCCTGTACTTCCGGGAGAAGGTAGGGTCTCGCCTTCATTTATCTTTTTCTTGCCTTTTCCAAGGTTAGAACTTATCGCTATTGTTTTCGCAGGAGAGCGCGAGATCCCTCTCCGCCAGCCTTTCGACGAGGCTCGCGCCGGAGGGAGTCAGCCTCCGAAGGACCCGCTGGCTTTTGCGAAAGCCGCCACGCAAGCCTGCCGAAAGGAGCCGGGCCTCCCCCCCTCAAGCGGTGTTGTGAAGCGAAAGTCGGGTGCTTCCACACCTCAGCCAATCAAGAGGCCCAAGACCACGGATACCGAGAAGGGCACGGCTGTTGTTGTACCTCCCGTCCAACCTCTCCCCACCGGCCGCTCCTTCGAGGAAGTCCTGGACGCAGTGAGCAGGATTGCGGCCACCAGGGGCGGCCCCGGGACTCCTGCCGAGAACCCTCGGACCCCTGGCGCCGCCGAGAGCGAGGGTGCCGCCGCCGGGACCTCCGGCCAACCCCTGTCTGACGAGGTGCCGCGGGGTCATCGTAACTTTGGTCTCGGCGTGAGGTGTCTGGACGCGGAGAACAAGCCACTGCTGCAATGGGACCCTGACGCCAACAAGGTCACGATCTCGTCCCTTTTGCCGAGCTGGGCGGAGCGAGACGAGGTCACCGGCGAAGCTTTCGCTTTAGGCTATGGCCTCTACAGCCGGGAGGACGCTAGCGTCTACGACAGGATGTCGACCCGGCTGTTGGCATACGACTCCACTCGCGCTTTAATGCGTGGGCTGGAGCTTGCGCACATGTGCGCCCGGCGGAGCATTACGATAGACCGCAACTTCCAAGACATGTTCAAGGCCAGGGACGATGCGGTGGCCCAGGCGGCCTCTCTGGCCAAGGAGCTGGCCGAGACCCAGCAACTATTATCCTCGCGCCAAGCGGAAGGGGTAAGCGAGACCTTTCATAATCACTTGTTCTCGCAATCCTAACCCTTCTCTTATGCTAACCTCCCGTTGTTCAGGATTCCGCTCAAGCCGCACTTCGCGAGGAGCTGTCTCAGGCCCGATATGACAACGTTCTCCTGCGAGAGTAGATCGCGCGCCTCGAGGCGAGTGCAGCCCCTCCGCTGGACGAGAGATTGAAGAGCCAGTATTACTCGGCTTATGACATCGACAAGCTCCTTCAGGGGAACGCGCAAGCCACCGTAAAGTTGACGCTGGAGACGCTGCGCGACATCAACTGTTGGGACGGAAGGGGCAAAGACATTACCGCTCCACAACTTGTCCCATGGCTCTTCGAGCCCATCCCAAAGCCCCCTGGCGCCCCCAATACCCCTCCCTCGGATGTCCCAAAGTCCCCCGCAGCGGATGGCGAGACCTCCGGGGGGAGCTCCGGCGGAAGCTCCAGCGGAAGCTCCAGCGAGACTTCAGAAGGATACAGCTTGTCCCCTTGAGGGTCCCCTTCTTGCTTTTGTTCTTCACTTCTATGTAAAGTGCGAGACGCTATCATTTTGTACCCGTATATAGTATTTGTTAATGCAAATGTTTTTTCTTGCGAACATTTTTTGTTATTTGCGAATGTGTTTGATGTGATTGTCGTAGTTGAATGCTTTCGGCGTAGGCTTCCGCCAAGGCCCTTGGCCTTCTTAGGAAATTCGTAGCGATGAATCAGCAAGAACCCGCGGTAACCGGCAAGCCGGAAGCGTGACTCTCGAATCCTTAAGACGGGACCGTCCCCTCTAGACTGCGCGAGTCCCCACTAGCCCATCGTATGACGATCTCGCCTATTTGTTCGAGAACACTGAGAGGAACCCTTTTGGCGGAAGCCTCCCCACCTCGAGTTCCCTTCAATAGGGAATCTTCTGCCGAGACCTATCCCTGCCGAGATCTATCTCTGCCGAGATCTATCTCTGCCGAGACCTATCCCTGCCGAGATCTATCTCTGCCGAGATCTATCTCTGCCGAGACCTATCCCTGTCGAGATCTATCTCTGCCGAGATCTCTCTCTTCTTTTTCACTTGTCATTTGGTATTCCCAACGTGCTTCCTGCCTTTCATTAACCAAGCCAACCAGACCAAACCTATTCCCCACAGGCGAGCCTTCGGACCTGCCAGCTAGATGAGATCCTGCGCAGCGGGTCTACCTGGGGCCGAGTCGAGCTCGGGGTGCCGATGAAGATCTCAAACCAATCAAACCTATCCCCCACAGGCGAGCCTTCGGACCTGCCAGCTAGATGAGAGCCTGTGCAGCGGGTCTACCTGGGGCCGAGCCGAGCTCGGGGTGCCGATGAAGATCTCAAACCAACCAAACCTATCCCCCACAGGCGAGCCTTCGGACCTGCCAGCTAGATAAGAGCCTGCGCAGCGGGTCTACCTGGGGCCGAGCCGAGCTCGGGGTGCCGATGAAGATCTCAAACCAACCAAACCTATCCCCCACAGGCGAGCCTTCGGACCTGCCAGCTAGATGAGAGCCTGCGCAGCGGGTCTACCTGGGGCCGAGCCGAGCTCGGGGTGCCGATGAAGATCTCAAACCAACCAAACCTATCCCCCACAGGCGATGGAAGATCCTGCGCAAAGCCGAACTCAAACCTATCCCCCACAGGCGAGCCTTCGGACCTGCCAGCTAGATGAGAGCCTGCGCAGCGGGTCTACCTGGGGCCGAGCCGAGCTCGGGGTGCCGATGAAGATCTCAAACCAACCAAACCTATCCCCCACAGGCGAGCCTTCGGACCTGCCAGCTAGATGAGAGCCTGCGCAGCGGGTCTACCTGGGGCCGAGCCGAGCTCGGGGTGCCGATGAAGATCTCAAACCAACCAAACCTATCCCCCACAGGCGAGCCTTCGGACCTGCCAGCTAGATGAGAGCCTACGCAGCGGGTCTACCTGGGGCCGAGCCGAGCTCGGGGTGCCGATGAAGATCTCAAACCAACCAAACCTATCCCCCACAGGCGAGCCTTCGGACCTGCCAGCTAGATGAGAGCCTGCGCAGCGGGTCTACCTGGGGCCGAGCCGAGCTCGGGGTGCCGATGAAGATCTCAAACCAACCAAACCTATCCCCCACAGGCGAGCCTTCGGACCTGCCAGCTAGATGAGAGCCTGCGCAGCGGGTCTACCTGGGGCCGAGCCGAGCTCGGGGTGCCGATGAAGATCTCAAACCAACCAAACCTATCCCCCACGGGCGAGCCTTCGGACCTGCCAGCTAGATGAGAGCCTGCGCAGCGGGTCTACCTGGGGCCGAGCCGAGCTTGGGGTGCCGATGAAGATCTCAAACCAACCAAACCTATCCCCCACAGGCGAGCCTTCGGACCTGCCAGCTAGATGAGAGCCTGCGCAGCGGGTCTACCTGGGGCCGAGCCGAGCTCGGGGTGCCGATGAAGATCTCAAACCAACCAAACCTATCCCCCACAGGCGAGCCTTCGGACCTGCCAGCTAGATGAGAGCCTGCGCAGCGGGTCTACCTGGGGCCGAGCCGAGCTCGGGGTGTCGATGAAGATCTCAAACCAACCAAACCTATCCCCCACAGGCGAGCCTTCGGACCTGCCAGCTAGATGAGAGCCTGCGCAGCGGGTCTACCTGGGGCCGAGCCGAGCTCGGGGTGCCGATGAAGATCTCAAACCAACCAAACCTATCCCCCACAGGCGAGCCTTCGAACCTGCCAGCTAGATGAGAGCCTGCGCAGCGGGTCTACCTGGGGCCGAGCCGAGCTCGGGGTGCCGATGAAGATCTCAAACCAACCAAACCTATCCCCCACAGGCGAGCCTTCGGACCTGCCAGCTAGATGAGAGCCTGCGCAGCGGGTCTACCTGGGGCCGAGCCGAGCTCGGGGTGTCACAAAACATTCAACTATGTTATGTCATGAAAAATTCGACACTAGTTAAAGGAGAATCAATCGGTATAATATAACAAGTTTAATTTTGAGATACACGGTTATATCCTTCCCCCCTCAGGGGTAGAATCGTTTTAGATCATCACCACTCCACGTGTGGCTTAAGGCTCTTCCCTCCACGTCCTGGAGGTAGTATCCCCCTGTTCCGAGGACTTCCTTTACAATGTATGGACCTTCCCAGTTCGGGTGGAGCTTACCCACGGGAGCCGATCTTCCCGCTGCGTCGACCTTTCTCAGCACCAGATCCCCTTCTGTGAACTGTTTGACCCTGACATGCTTATCAAAATGCTTGGCCATCCGTCGCTTGATTTCTTCTTGCCTGATAGCCGCCACGTCTCGCAGTTCCTCCACCATATCTAACGAGAGGCGCTGCCCCTCTTCATTCTCCACCCTCCAAGTCTCGTCACCTTCGCCCGCGGCTGTGACTCGCGGGGACCGGACCTCAAACTCCACCGGTAGGACGGCTTCACACCCATGAGAGAGCTTGAAGGAGGTCTCACCGGTGGCCGTGTTCGGAGTCGTTCGTAGTGCCCACAGGACCGATGGGAGCTGTTCCACCCAATTTCCCTTCAAGTTTTCCACCTTCTTCTTTAGTAGATTTACAATGATTTTGTTTGCTGCTTCCACTTGACCGTTACTCCGAGGGTGATGGACGGAGGCAAACCGGAGATCTATTCCCAGTTGAGCGCAGAAGCTGATGAACTCCTCGCTGGCAAACTGGGGGCCGTTATCGGTCACTATTGCTTGGGGCAACCCATGTCTACAAATGATCTCCCCCCAGATGAAATTCCTTATAACCTGCGAGGTGACCTTGGCTAAAGCTTTAACCTCTAGCCACTTCGAGAAATAATCAATCATGACCAAAAGGAACCTCCTCTGTCCACTAGCCGGAGGAAAGGGCCCAACTAAGTCCATTCCCCAGATAGCAAATGGCCATGGTGCCATGATACTCTGGAGTCTTTGAGCTGCCAAGAGTTGAAGGGGGGCGAAGAGCTGACATTTTTGACACCTCCTTGCAAACTCCATGGCATCCTTCCTTAGGGTGGGCCAGAAGTACCCCTGTCTGACCACCCTAGCCTCCAGTGTCCTTCCTCCAGAGTGACTGCCGCACTCGCCCGAATGCACCTCCCTTAAAATCTTCGGGATTTCTTCTTCGGTTGCACATCTGGCTAGAAGCCCTGACAACATCTTACGATGCAGACCCCCCTCCATCATCAAGTAGTGAGCCGCCTTGCGCTTGAAGCTTCTCCCCACCTTGGTCCCCTCAGGCAGTTCACCGGTGGTTAGGAAGGCCACAAATGGATCTATCCACGAGGGTTGCTGATCCACAAGCATCAACTCTCCTTGCTCGATAGCTGGTCGGAACAGCTCCGTCAAGGTCCCTCCTACCTGAGGTCCGAACTTGGCCAGTCGATCGGCGGCTACACTTTCTTCCCTTGGAATATGTTGAATTGAGAAAGACCAGAATCCTCCGATGATCACCCTTACCTTGGAGAGGTATCTGATGAGGGTTGGCTCCCGAGTTTCAAACTCTCCCCGGATTTGCGATGTCACTACCTTTGAATCAGTGAAAACTTCTACCTCCTGAATCCCCAGCTCCTTTGCCAGGCGAAGGCCAACAATAACGGCCTCATACTCCGCTTGATTGTTGGTCACTGGGAAATGTAAAATGACTGCTTGCTCTATGGTTACCCCCTGGGGACTTGTCAACACCACCCCTGCCCCTAGGGAGTGCCTTCCTGAGGCCCCATCAACCGTCAACTTCCATGCTTCTCGCGGTTGCTGCTCTTCCCCCTCAACCTCAACAACGTAGTCTGCTAGAAAGTCCGCCACTGCCTGTGCCTTGATGGAGAGCCTTGGTACAAAGGAGATGTCGAACTCGCTTAGCTCAATGGACCACTTAGCCAGCCTCCCCGAGTGCTCCACTCCTTCGAAGATCTTGCGAAGAGGGTGGTCGGTCACCACCCTAATCGAATGCGCTTGAAAGTACGGCCGGAGCTTTCTGGCCGAGATGACCAAGGCATAAGCAAGCTTTTCCAGGATAGGGTAGCAAAGCTCTGCATTTCTCAATACCCGGCTGACGTAGTAGATGGGAAGCTGCTTCTTTCCTTCTTCTCTTACTAGGACGGAGCTTACCGCCTCCGCCCCTACTCCGAGGTACAAGGTCAAGTCCTCCCCATCCTTTGGGCTCTGAAGGAGGGGAGCCTGAGAGAGTTGCCTTTTCAGCCCTTGGAAAGCCTCTTCGCACTCGGCCGTCCATTCGAACCTTTGATTCCCCCGCAGCACTTTAAAGAATGAAGAACACTTGTCTCCTGCCCGGGAGAGGAACCTGCTTAGCCCAGCCAGCTTGCCTGTCAAGCGCTGGACCTCCTTGACGTTGCGAGGTGAATCCAAATCCAGGATGGCCTTGACTTTGTCCGGGTTGGGCTCCACTCCTTCCGGAGTCAGGAGATGCCCGAGGAACTTCCCGCGGCTTGCCCCGAAGACACACTTCAAGGGATTCAGCCTCATTTTAAATCTTCTCAGGGTGGCGAATGTTTCCTCAAGGTCTTGCAGGTGCGAAACTATGCATTTGCTTTTGATCATTAGGTCGTCGACGTAGACCTCCAAGTTCCTCCCCCTCTGATCCCGGAAGACCCGATCCATCATGCGCTGATAGGTAGCCCCTGCGTTCTTTAACCCAAAGGGCATCATCTTGTAACTGAAGCACCCCTCCCTTGTGATGAAGGACACATCCTTGGTGTCAGGAGGGTGCATCTGGATTTGGTGATAACCTGAAAAAGCATCTAAAAAACTCATGACAGAAAAACCAACGGCTGAATCAACCAGCGCGTCGATCCGAGGCAGGGGATAACAATCCTTAGGGCATGATTTATTCAACAAAGAAAAGTCTACACACATCCTCCATTTACCACATCCTTTCTTCACCATTACCACATTGGAGATGCAGCCTGGATACTGGATCTCTGAGATGAAGCCTGCCTCCAGGAGCTTCTTGACCTCCTCGCGAATGGGCTCCTCCAGCTTGGTGGCGATGGCTCTCATCTTCTGACGGATGGGGCGGGCGCGGGGATCCAGGTTCAGGCGATGGCAGGCTATGTCGGCGTCGATGCCCGGCATGTACGCCGCGCTCCAAGCGAAGACGTCAACGTTGCTTTGAATGCAAGCTCGCACCTGCTCCCGGGCCTCAAGACTCAACCCCCCGCTGACCCGCACCCTCTGCACTTTTCCTGCTCTGGTGAAGACCTCCATCTCCACCACTTCTTCAGCCGGTTCCAGCCGCGACTGCTCCCAACCGATCCTTGCCTCTTCCTCGAGCTCCAGCTCTCCTTTTTCCTCCTCAATCTCCATCGCTTCTCCCCCTCTCTGCTGTTGCTGCTCGGCTTCTATGCCTCCGGGGGCCTCTCCCTCGACTTATCCCGCCGCCTGCTCTTCTACTTCCACTGTCCCTTCCGCGCTTTCCTGCCCATTGCTCCTCCGTACCACCCGCACATCCCCTCGCATCTTCTCTGTCTCTTCCTCTTCGGCTTCCTCTCCAGCTTCCTTTCTTACCTCCTCAAGGACCATCTCCTCTTCCTCCACCACCTCCTCTAGGGCCGCCATCTCAATTTCCAACTCTTCCGCCTCCGCCATCCACGAAATAGTGTTGACTGCCGTAACATAACATTGCCTTGCCACCTTCGGGTCTCCTCTGACCCTGACCTGCACCCCCCCATTGTTGAACTTGAGGCACTGATGGAACGAGGAGGGGACGCAGCGAAAGGCGCTGATGAGGGGACGCCCAAAGATGGCATTATAGCTGCTCGGGGCGTCCACGATCACGAACCTGCAGTTCCGCGACACGCCCCCCAACCTTACGTGTAACCCTACTCCTCCTTCTACCTCCTTCCTCTCCCCGGAGAACCCGAACAGAGGTCCATCCGATGCCAAGACCCTCTTCCCTTCAACCCTCATCTCATCGAAAGCTTTCTTGAAGATGACGTTAACCGAGCTCCCGTTATCTACCAGTATCCTTGAAACGGTATAGTTCTCCACTGCCGTCTGGATCACCAGGGCGTCGCAGAATGGATCTTCATAGTCTGGCATGTCCGCTGATGAGAAAGTGATCTTTTCTTCTGGTGGAGGAACCTGGGAGGTTGAGGCTACCCCTCTCCGGTACATGGTTTGAAGGCTCCCCTTACGGGTTGCCTCAATCCCCACTCCTCCATGAATCACCCCGATTCCTCCCCGGGTCCCTACATCCACCCGGTCTTCACACCTGTCCTCCGCTTCACCCTGCTGCACCTCCACTATCCTCATCGGTGGATCTTGCCTCCCTGCTCCTCTGGCAGCCCTCAACTCTAAGAACTCCGGGCAGGTGGCCGTTGCGTGCCCCTCCTCCTGGTGGAAGTCACAAAAGAGCAACGCCTCCCCGCCCCTTCTCCCATCTCCCCTTCCTCTTCTGCCTCCTCGAGCTCCCCTGGCTGCACCTCTCCCTCTTCCTACTTCCATTGCCTCCTGCGGTGGTGGGGGACGATCCCTCGGCTCCTGCCTCCATGCCAGTCGATCGAACCTCCGGGGCTCCCGCAGGTTATCTCTCCCCTGATAGCCTTCTCCTGGACCTTGGGGGAGACCCTCCCGGGGCCTCCAACCCAACCGGTTTACTGGCTCCCGGGCCCCCCAACCCTGCTGCTGCCCAAACCTTCGGGGCTCCTCCCTTCTCCTATCTTCCCTCAGCTCCCTCTGCTCTCTTGATTCCTTCTGTCTTCCCGCTGCTGGTTCCTTCCCGTCCTCTTCTGCTAGCTTGGCCAACTTCCTGGCGAATGCTGGGTTTGCTCTCTCGAAATCAATCTCATTTGCCGCCCTCTCCATGAGCTCCTCAAAGGAGAGGGGGGCATCATCTTCAACTCCATGCTAAAAAATCCCGGTCTCAGCCCCAGGGTGAAGGCCAGCATCAGCGCGTACCCTGGGACCTCCTGGACCAAAAGGATCTCCTCTTGGAACCGGTCGACATAGTGACCCAACGTCTCATCCGGCCTCTGCCTCACCGCAAATAGACACTCCGCTTCCTTCTTCCGCTTCTTTGAGGTTGAGAACCTCAACAGAAAACTTCTCCGCAGATCTTCAAAACAGTAGATTGACCTTGCTGGCAACTGGTGAAACCAGTCCCTTCCCTTCTCCTTCAGCGTGATCGCAAAGAGGCGACACTTGAAGGCATCCGTCATCTGTCTTATGGACACAACGTCTTCAAACCACTGTACGTGCTGCACCGGGTCATCCTTCCCTGAGTAGTAGGACATGTCGGGCTCCCGGAACCCCTCCGGTACCGGAGCCGAGATGATGAGCTCGCTAAATGGGCTCTCGCCCCTGCCTGGCGAGAGGGCACGTCTCGCGGCCTCGGCTGGCTCGCCCGATCCGCGAGACCGTGCCCTGGGAAGAGTTCCCGCACCGCCGCCTCCTTCTCGCCTGGCTCTGTCAATGCCTCCTTGCCCGGGCGCTGGCTCTGGCCTGGGAATAGCTCCCGCGCCGCCATATCTCTCTCACCAGCCTCGCCCGGGACCTCCTTTCCTGGGCGCTGCCCTGGGGCGTTCTCGCCCAAGAGCGGAACCTCTTCTATCGGGACCTGAGGGGTGGCCCACTCGCCTCTCACCGAGAAGGCCAAGCTGATCGTCTGCAGAACCTCTCGCCTGAACTCATCCAGCATCCTCTTCGTTGCATCCTCTCCCCGGGTGGGGGAGCCTCCAGAACCTGACCCTTCACCTTCACCTCCAGCCATGGGACAAAACTTAAGGCTTTCTTGAATCGGCTGCCTTCCACGCTCACCGCACCAGAACTGTTGAAGCCAAATATGACCTCAACTGAAGTTCGAAGAAAAAGGGGTGCAGCGAAAACCTACTTCTCTCAAGTCTCACCCCTTGACTGGATTCTAAGGACCTAAGACTGACCCAAAAGCCTCAGCAGGGAGGTCCCACCTCACACCCGGAAGATCTCTGAGAGCTTCCCCTCCAAAGCCAAAGCTGGGCTAGGAGCTCCTCAGAAAGCACTAGAATTCCGGAGACAATGATAGCTTGCTTTCTAAGGAGCCCTTATGGGTCTATTTATAGCATTTTGCTGTCCTGAATTTACTGAAAAGCCCCTGGTTGGTCTGCCAATAGCCAAAACCCGTTGTTTTCCTGAGGGTACTGAAGTAATTTCTCCTGAGGGAAATTAGGACATTCTTCCAAAGACCCTGGGCCCCACTCGGCGAGAGCTGATGCCGAGACCTTTCGGCCCAGGGCGAGAGGCGAACGTTATCGCCCACCGCAAGCGAGAACTCTCGGGATTGAGGCTTGGTTTGGGCGAGAGCGCTTCCGCGCAGCCCACGCTTGGCGCTCTCGGCCCACGGTTTCTCTCTTATAGCATCCGGCGAGAGCGTTTCCGCCTTCTGTGGCGAGATCCTCCTTAGGGCGGGACCACTTCGGCTAACCCTCCTGTGACCATTGTGCCTCCTTGTCTGGCTCAGCGAATATGGGGTTGTACAGTAACTCATTTAGTTGAGCATCTACTTTAGTTTTTAAGGAAGTGAATTGATCAGCTATCGTCTATAGAGTTATTGTATGAGTTGCGGTCAAATTTTCATTCAGTCTCTTCTAATTCTCCAGAATAAAGCCTTATTTTCTGCACTATATCAGCTATCTCAACTTTTAATTCTTGTTGTTTCTTGGCAAGATAAACCACTGCATTGCCTCCTTTGTGAAAACAATCAGTCATTTCTTTCTTCATCAGATTCACTTCAAATCTGATCGACTTTATGTCTTGAGCTAGGTGGAACTCCATATCCTTCCTATTCTCATCCACATACTTTTTTAGATCAGTTCTTTGTTTGTGTAGTATTTTCTATAGCTGAACCATGAGAGAACTCTCATCTATTGAAGCAGATGGGGTGGACTGAAGTGACTGTAAGGCTTTCTTATAGCTCAGACTTTTCTTTTTTCCTTTCATAAATTCTAGTTTGTTGTTGCCTCGTGTCCTTTCATAAATTCTAGTTTGTTATTTCAACAGCAGTGTCTACACCAGCTGGTTCTTCAGTCATAGTTTTAGGAGACTTGGCTGATTTCTTCCCCTCAATTGTCGTTCCCTGTTGATCAAGGTGTATTGCTACTAAACTTGATGCAGATTGTTGACCTTCTACAGGAGCTACATTTTCCTTAGGAGGATCTGGTATCTCCCCCTGGATGTGAGCATCTAATCTAGTTGTGTCAGTAGGATCTTGGTTAGGAAATGTATCATTCATAATATCAGGCATAGTCTCATCTTGTTGTGTAGTCAGATCTTTGAGAACATCCTGTACTATGTTAGTGATAATATCACTATTTAACATAGTTATTTCATCCATGGGTTTCTTTGTAATGACTACTGCAGAGGATTCTAACTGCCCCTGGACCAGATCACTAGTTCCAGTTGTAATACCAGGAGTTTTCCTATGGATTCTTTCGTCAGCTTCATCTGAACTGAAATTGATCTGCTCTTCTGAATCACTGGAGGATTCTCTTTTTGCTTGTAATTATTTCTTTTTCTTGATATCTTTATGCTTCTGTGGTTCTGGTGTATCTTTGGCCAAGACTCTATCCCATCTGGACAATATCCTTATGTCCATCTGTCGCATGTGATTTATTTTTGAACCAAATTTTGGATTAAGTTCAGTAGGAATCACTTTACTTAGATACAAACTCAGTATTCTACCCATGTTGGGTTTCTTGATACATTCAGCAATTAAATCAAACAATAGTCTGCTCCACTCTATCTGAAGTTTGAAAATGATCCAGTTATTATTTCAAACATGTGAACCGAGATTCTATCATGTGCACTAGCCTTGCACAGCATAACCTTCCCAACAATTTCAGATAGAAATTTTCCTTGGGTGTTCATTCCTTTCATATTCAGTGAACTCCCAATCTTTGAAACTAATTCCAAACCACACCATTGAAGTCCAGCAGTAGTTTTGGTGGAATCAACTATATCTTCTAGTTTTTTTCTAGGTAATTGAAATACTTGAGCCAACCATTTTCCTATTATCTTGACTTTCTGTCCATTTACAGTTGATTTGATCTTTGTGGCGCGAGAATCAATCGAGGCGTTTGTTAGAAGTTCTGTTATTTCCCTTTTCCAAATGATCGTCGGCTCAGATAATAGGTACTCAAGTCCAGCTTCTTGGATTAGTCCAATGATATTTATAATCTCTTCGTCTGCCGAGTTGAATCTATGGCGCACCAGTTTGTATCCCTCATTTATACTATCAATCATCTTTGGAGCCATTGTTGTTGATTTCAAAATTGTTGAATCGATAAATTGATGAGAGTCGATAGCAGAAATTCTAGGTTTCAACACTAAGCAAGAGAGAAGGATCTGATGGAGAGTTTCTATAGTTTATGTCCTTTTTATAGTCTGTTCTACTAAGAAGGTGAAAGGGCGTATCGCCTAAAGACATCTTCATAAGTTTGGAAAAATTCCTTAGGTCAACACACGGAATATGTCGATAGAGAAAATGTGTCGACTTGTGTCGACAACCCTAGTTTGTGTCGACACACTTGATTTGTCTCGACACAAACCATACTTAGACAGATTTTTGACTCTTGAAATTTTGACTCCTGATCCTGATGATGTATATATCTTGATGTGACAGTAGGATTGCATGCTTGTATTTTTGTTGACTTAGTTTATGTTTAGGCTCATTCAAGACTTAACATGCCTAGCTCAAATTGAAGAAATTAAACTTTTCCTCTTCTAGTGGTTTTGTAAATATGTCAGCTATTTGCTTGTTAGAAGGAACATATTCTAAGCTGATTCTTGGTTTTCTACATGTTCTCTAATGAAATGATATCTAATTTCAATGTGTTTAGTTCTACTATGAGATATAAGGTTATTTGCAATTGAAATGACACTAGTAGAGTCACAAAATAAAGTATATTTACTTATTTTTAACTGATAATATTGTAGCTGATGCTGAATGCACAGAAGTTGAGAACAACAATTCCCGGCTGAAATTTTCTCAGATTCAGCTGTTGATATGGCCACACTTGTCTGTTTTTACTACTCCATGAGACTAGCTTTCTTCAATCTTCTTAGGTTCTGTTTGTGACAGAGAACTTGAATACATCACTGTGTTATGATGTCGGCTTCTTGTGGTAACTCCTTGAGCAGCATCACTTATGATCAATTTTATTGGATGATCCTTTAGGTGCCTGACAGCTACTAGTAGTATCACTTCATCTCCTGGACCTTCTTGATCATGTTGTGAGTTGTTTCTCCAGGTTCTTCCTGTCCTAGTACTTCTTCAAAACTATGATTTCCTCTTGCAAATTATGCTTACCTGTTTTGTATCATCCATGGCCAATTCTTTTAGCCTCAAGTCCACTTGTGTGTCTTTGGTGTACCTGTCTTATCATCATAGAACATAGAACTTTCATCAAATACAATATGGACCGACTCTTCTACGACTTGATCCTTCAAGTTATAGACCCTATAGGCTTTGCTATGGTTGCTATAACCAACAAATATCCCATCATAAGACTTTTCAGCAAACTTGGTTAAGTAGGTTTTTCCATTGTTTAAGACATAACATCTACATCCAAATATTCTGAAATAGCATATATTTGGTTTTCTGCCCTTCATGAGTTCATAAGGAGTCTTATTTAATCTCTTGTTGATTGAAGCCCTATTTAGAACATAACAAGTTGTGTTAATTGCCTCAGCCCAGAAATATTCTGGAAGTGAGGAATCACTCAGCAAGGTTCTACCAGCTTCAATGAGAGTTCTGTTTCTCCTCTCAGCTATCTCATTTTGCTGGGGTGTTCTTGGTGAAGAAAATTCTTGCTGAATTCCTAGTTCTTCACAAAACTTTGTGTAACACCCCAAATCCCAGGATTGGGAAAAGTTGGGTGACACGGCCTGGGACACGGGCGTGTCCTGCTCGGGTGATAGGTTGACGAAAATCCATTCTAAGGAAAAGGAGGGAACACGCCATCTGACACGGGCGTGTCAGAGGCCGTATCCTCCTCTGCTCGATGAACTCAGCTCGACGAAGTGGAGCTGGGGCATGTCTTGTGTCGTGTATGGGCACACGGCCTATGACACGGGCGTGTCATAGGCCATGTCCTTTTTTGGATGTGCCCAAGGTATTGAGGCCTGGTAAACATGGGCATGACACGGGTGTGTCTTAGGGTACACGACCTATGACACGGGCGTGTCACTGGCCGTGTGCCGTTTGGGTTGAAGTTGGTTTTGTGCAGCCTGATATACACGACCACAAACACGGGCGTGTCTGAAGGCGTGTCAGGTAATACGGCCCGTAACACGGGCGTGTCACATGGGCGTGTACTAGTCTGGATAAGTCGGTTGTGTACCGCTTAAGGCACACGACCTGTGATATGGGCGTGTCACAGGACGTGTCAGGAAAAAAATAGCCTTTTGTGGAAAAATCATGGCCGCCCATTTGTTCAGCTGGGATCCAATGGCTGAGGTTCCTCCCTGTGTCCTTAATGCCGAAAAAGGAGATGAGAAAGCTCAATTTTCAATTGTCCTTCATCTTTCTACAAACTTAGAGAGAGAAAGAGAGGAAGAAGGAGTAGGAGGAAGAAGAGCTGGCCACCGGTGGAGCTACGGAATTCCGGTTAGATATCTAAGGCTAGCGTTGTGGAAGCAAAGCTGTTGCGGTACTTTCGAGCCGGCTAGGAATCCATGGCTCCGAAGCGGTCTTCAAGGGTAACGACTTTTATTCCTAGCCATGTGAAGGCTTCCTTTTTGGCATGTGCATCTGATTCCCCCACCAGAGGGTGGCTTGTTATGGGAGTCCCTTGGGTTGATTCATGGAATCCCCAATCATTTGGCATATAGATCCAGAAATGGAGTACAGAATAGACATGCTGTGTGAAGCCCATCTGGACAGGTTGGTTTGGATTGGTGATGTTGCATATAAGCACCGGAGAAGACTCCGTGATAAAAGTGTAGTTTGTGAGTCGATGGGTTAAACCTTGTGAAGTGCGTAGCAGGAAGTACTTTGCAGTGGTAGTCCAGGAAAATTACTCGTATAATGCTTTGGCGAATGGGTTGTACCTTTGAAGGGTAGTAGCGGAAGT